>JARYHS010008075.1:99095073-99286044 GCA_031002005.1 Vandiemenella viatica | reverse complement strand
GGCCTCGATGATAATATTACATTACAGAATACTGTTATGCAGTTGTATTTCAATTTGATATTTTGTGTTAGGGAAGTATCCATTGGATCCTTTCTTCCATTTCTTTAAGTATATATCATACAGTAGATTTTTTTGTCAATAATGATTATCCTTGCTAAGGGAGAACATTATTATCTATGTCTGAGTGTGAATGGTGTAAAAATTTGTATCGGAGATCCTACGACTCCAGTGGCTTCCAACAGTATTCGCGGGGTTAGTGCTCCGTACTACCTTCGTAACATTCAACACTAGGAATAAGTTGACATAATTAGCGAAACACTACGACCGTTCTTTGCCTTCCCGAGGAAGAAACTTCTCGGTAATCATTAGACAGCAGTCCTACTGGGCCTGCACAGCTCGTCTAGTCGTTCAAATCTGAAAAAAAAAAGCTCATCATGGATGGGACAGTCGTCGCGCAGTCAAACGCCATACCGACTAAGCTTCCTGCCGAAAAGCATTGTGTTATGTTAAATGCTAAATTGTTTCTGAAACACTATGATATTCAGATATATGACAGAATCGATTACAGCAATCCAATGTTGAACTCGGTCACTGAATGTAAACTGAATAGCCAGGTAACCTTAGGCGAGTCTCTAATACGGCTACCATCACAGTGCTGCTTTGTTAACTAGAAAATTTGAAATAAATAACTGCATTTGATTTTATTTGCACTTATTTTTTGTTTTGTTTTTTGTTTATTGGCTTTAGGATTTGATATACCATACAGCTAGCTTAATATACACACATAAGCTTTGGGATTGTTTTATTACATTAAATGTATATTTCTGTATTTTTTATAAATTTTTATAAATTCTCTAATAATAGTGTATATTTTCCTGTTATTAGATGCAAGTAGTCCGGTGATACTTGTTGGGAGCGGCTGTCCTGCTCTTACTAGCGAGTTGATGAATGATTGCTGCTGCTGCCAGTATAGGGGGCACCTGAAGAACATATGGTTGAGATCTTGCGTTGATAGCCCATCACATTGACAGAACGGTGTATCTGCTGCGTGGATGCGATATAGATGTTCCCGGAACGCACCATGGTTAAACCTCATACGAGTGATGGATGTTATGAAGTTGCGTTGCGTATTCCAATCTGTAAACCAGGGTCGACGTGGTGGTTGTGGCTGTATCTTTGCGTTTTGCCGTCCTTTGAGTCTTTTTGTTTCCTCCCAGAGCATGGCCCATTGTTGATGTATGTGATTGGATATTGCTGCATGGTAATCTTTGTTGGAAGGTGGGGTAAGAACTTGGCCCGAATTACATGCCTCCTTGGCTAACTTGTCTGCGTGTTCATTAAATCTTATATCAGTATGGGCCGGGATCCATATATAGTTCACAGAGGAACCCGCTTGTGCAAGTTCGTAGGTTTTCTGTATTATGCTAATGTGGTATACATTGGAACGGTGTAGAATGGCGGGAGTTGCTAAAGAGAGTCCGTTAGGATTAAAACGTTTCGCCGAGGAAATTCTCTCGCTTAGGAGAGGGCTTGAATAATAGCGACCGCTTCAGCTGAATAAACTGGAAGATGATTTGGTAGCCTGAATTTTTGCTCGTGCTGCGTCTCAGGGCAGTAGATGGCACACCCTACTCCCTCTGAGGTCATCTTCAATCCATCAGTGTAGATATGGATTGAAGTTGGCCACTGCTCTGTTAAATACCCCTGACAAAATTGCTGGATTGGCTGGGCGGATCTCGGGTGTGCCGGAATACAGCTTACCGACATTGGCCTCACGCATTCTTGGTAGGGGATGTCGTGTATTGTTGCTGTTTCCTGCAATGGCCGTTCGGGGAGGAGAATTGTCAGAAGAACGAGGCTGTGGGTATCTTTGGTTGTAAGAGTGAGGTCCTTGTTCTTCCACCAGCTGTTGAAGGTTGTTTGTTGGAGAGTAGTTGAATTTTTATCATGCATTCGTGCTAATAAAAATTTGTTAGATAGTAACTGGGTTCGGAATTTCAGGGTCATTTCTGCGGCTTCCAGGTAGAGGGCATTTATCGGTGTTGATTTCATAGCCCCCAGACATGTGCGAAGGCATTTCTGCTGTATGCTCTCCACTTTATCTAAGTTTCTTTTGTTGCCACTGAAATAGAACATACTTCCGTATTCAATTTTAGATCGGATTATAGCGCGGTACAATATTAGTAATATCGATGGGTGGTCTCCCCACCATACTCATGTCAGGGTTCGTAAAATGTTTAGTCCTTGTTCTAGTTTAGGGAAAAGATGGTGAGCGTGTGCTGCCCAGGTTAATCGTGAGTCGTAGACTAGGCCGAGGAATTTGACATTCGATTTGATTAGTACTCTGCATGTTCTCAAAACTAGGTTGTAGATCGGGGGATGCATTCTTCTTGTTGTAAATATGACAGCAGTGGATTTGCTGGTCGAGAATTCTAGTCCGTGTTGCTGGAGCCAGTGGATGACTATGAGAATGGCTTGTTTAAGGATGAGCTTAGTTATCGAAATAGAGGATGCACAGGCGAATATACATACATCATCGACATATTGGATGATCTGCACCTCGGGGGGCAGAATTTTCTCCAAGTTCCGCACATATACAGCGTACAATAATTGGCTTAATACCGTTCCCTGTGGGAGTCCTTGCTGTGTAAGTCGTGGATCTAATAGCACGTGTTTATATCTGAAGAACAGCTTTCTTTTTCGTAGTAGTTGATAAATTACGACTACAAAGTCATGGGGGAGGCCTAGTGCTATGAGCTTATCAATCAGAACTGGTATTTGAACGTTATCGTAGGCCGCAGATATGTCCATGAACAACGCCGTAAGGTATTGGTTTTTCATAAAGGTTGACTGAATCGCCGTATCTAGAATGCTGTGGTTGTCATAGGTACTCCTTCCTTTGCGGCATCCGTATTGTGTGGTGGGTAACAGGGATTGAGCTTCTAGCCACCATTCTAATCCCACGGTTTTGCCTATGCAGGACGATAAAGCTACCAGACGGTACCATGTAACAACTCCTGGAACTTTTCCAGGTTTCAATGCCGGGACTATTATCTGAGTCTTCAAAGTTTCTGGTATCAGCTTCCTTGACCATAGATTATTAATGATGTTGAGTAAGAGGTTTAGGGCTTCTTCAGGTAAATGGTGTAGCATGGGATAACGTATGTCATCTGAGCCTGGTGAGGTGTTGCTGGAGTTCTTGAGGGCTGCTCGAAGTTTGTTAAGGGTGAAAGGAGTGCACAGAAAATGGTTTGAGTCTTCTCTAGTGAATTTATATGGAGGATGGGCTGTAGAAGGTGGAGCAATTCTATCAGCAAAATCCTCCAGCCAAGTAGTATCGTCGGAGCGTTTTGCGGGCCGTATTTTCTGTTGCGTAGGACTTTTATACGTTGCCATACCTCTTCTATTTTGGTCTGCCTGTTCAATGAGGAGCAGAATTCTTTCCAGGACTGTCTTTTTGCCATTTTTAGGAACCGCTTAGTGCGGGCAGACACCTGCTGATATCAGAGAAACGTGTCATGGGATGGGTGGTTTCGGTATTCCCGCAGAGCAGCACGTCGGAGAGCGACATGCTTAGAACAGGCTGTGTTCCACCATACGGTTGGAGTACTCTTCTTCTGAACGGGATTCTTTTTAAGAGGAATAGAGATGAAGACTGCGCTCTCCAGAGCTTCTATGAAGAGATTATAGTCATCTATCGCTGAATCGCGGTGTTGAAAATTACGTACCTCATGCAGTATTGCCTTTGCATATGGTGTCCAATTAGCAGCGTTAATATTCCACTTGCTTGACGGCATTGGACGAGGGCCATTTGGAGGGATATGGTAGATGTCTATAATTACTGGGTAGTGGTTGGAGCCGAGTGAGTCTTTTGATGTAGACCAATGAGCAATGGTGGCTATAGGCGGAGAACACAGAGTGATGTCAACTGCCGATGGACGGTGATATAAAGAGGGAACGAGTGTATGTGACCCGTCATTAAGGATAGATAGTCCGTACACGTTACACATCTCTAAGACCTTGCGTCCTTGTCTATCAGTAAAGGCACATCCCCATGCGGTGCTATGGGTATTAAGATCCCCGCATATAAGCAGAGGTGGGCTTAGGAGATTTAAGAGCTTATTCCACGTCTCCTGTGATATAATCTTGAGAGGCTTGCAATACGCGGAGACACAAGTGAACTCTAGTGTAGGAGCTTCGATTCTTGCGGTGACAACTTGGCTTTCATGATCTAAAATCTCTGTAACGTTTACAGCTTTTGAAGGAAGTGTATGATGAATGTGGAGAGCTGCTCCTCCTTTTCCATACTTCCGATCCGAACGGATTGTGGCGTAGTTCTTAAAGCGCACTGTTGATGTTTCGCTAAACCACGTCTCAGAAATTGCTGCTATCTATATATCTTTGTTATGGTGTTCATATTCTAAACTTTCTTTGTTGGCGATAGCCGATCTAGCATTCCACTGTAGTAATCGATAAGCCATTGAACCTATTTAACAGAGCAAATAATGACTCACGGATGGCGAGTGGGTTTCCGATAAGTGTTGATTGGGACGAAGTAATAATGGACATGATTAGTTGGAATATTTCTTCTATAAGGAAGTCAGTCCATGTTGGAGTATGGGTTGGGATGTTGTGAGGGCTTGGTGGGTAAGGGTTCTGAGTAATGGGAGAAATAGGTAACTGCTGGGGGATAATCAACCGTTGGTGAGCCGGAGGGAAACCCGGGTCGGAAGGAGGTGCCTCCTGCGTATGCATCGGTGCCCTCTGGGCAGAGAGACCTCGCCCTGAGCCACTGGCTGCTGTAGTGATGAAGAAAGTTGCTGCGTCTGCTGTGTTTGGTGCAATTGCTAGATTTGTGGACGAGAGATGTTTGCATGCTGTATCATCTGAAGGGTGGTCGGGCTTTGTGGATGTGGTGCCGATAAGGGCGGAAACTCCGTGTGACTGCTTACGTTTGGTGGAATTGATGCCACCTGGGCATAGCCTCGAGTTTGATGTTATCTGTCGGGGAGCGATGCACTTGTTCCATGCGCTGTTGCTAGTTTCATTTGACGGTGCCGAAGATATACCGGACAGTTCCTATCAGAGGCATAATGTTGGCCTGTTGCTAGTTTCATTTGACGGTGCTGAAGATATACCGGACAGTTCCTATCAGAGGCATAATGTTGGCCTGTTGCTAGTTTCATTTGACGGTGCTGAAGATATACCGGACAGTTCCTATCAGAGGCATAATGTTGGCCTGTTGCTAGTTTCATTTGACGGTGCTGAAGATATACCGGACAGTTCCTATCAGAGGCATAATGTTGGCCTGTTGCTAGTTTCATTTGACGGTGCCGAAGATATACCGGACAGTTCCTATCAGAGGCATAATGTTGGCCTGTTGCTAGTTTCATTTGACGGTGCTGAAGATATACCGGACAGTTCCTATCAGAGGCATAATGTTGGCCTGTTGCTAGTTTCATTTGACGGTGCTGAAGATATACCGGACAGTTCCTATCAGAGGCATAATGTTGGCCTGTTGCTAGTTTCATTTGACGGTGCTGAAGATATACCGGACAGTTCCTATCAGAGGCATAATGTTGGCCTGTTGCTAGTTTCATTTGACGGTGCCGAAGATATACCGGACAGTTCCTATCAGAGGCATAATGTTGGCCTGTTGCTAGTTTCATTTGACGGTGCTGAAGATATACCGGACAGTTCCTATCAGAGGCATAATGTTGGCCTGTTGCTAGTTTCATTTGACGGTGCTGAAGATATACCGGACAGTTCCTATCAGAGGCATAATGTTGGCCTGTTGCTAGTTTCATTTGACGGTGCTGAAGATATACCGGACAGTTCCTATCAGAGGCATAATGTTGGCCTGTTGCTAGTTTCATTTGACGGTGCTGAAGATATACCGGACAGTTCCTATCAGAGGCATAATGTTGGCCTGTTGCTAGTTTCATTTGACGGTGCCGAAGATATACCGGACAGTTCCTATCAGAGGCATAATGTTGGCCTGTTGCTAGTTTCATTTGACGGTGCTGAAGATATACCGGACAGTTCCTATCAGAGGCATAATGTTGGCCTGTTGCTAGTTTCATTTGACGGTGCTGAAGATATACCGGACAGTTCCTATCAGAGGCATAATGTTGGCCTGTTGCTAGTTTCATTTGACGGTGCTGAAGATATACCGGACAGTTCCTATCAGAGGCATAATGTTGGCCTGTTGCTAGTTTCATTTGACGGTGCCGAAGATATACCGGACAGTTCCTATCAGAGGCATAATGTTGGCCTGTTGCTAGTTTCATTTGACGGTGCTGAAGATATACCGGACAGTTCCTATCAGAGGCATAATGTTGGCCTGTTGCTAGTTTCATTTGACGGTGCCGAAGATATACCGGACAGTTCCTATCAGAGGCATAATGTTGGCCTGTTGCTAGTTTCATTTGACGGTGCTGAAGATATACCGGACAGTTCCTATCAGAGGCATAATGTTGGCCTGTTGCTAGTTTCATTTGACGGTGCTGAAGATATACCGGACAGTTCCTATCAGAGGCATAATGTTGGCCTGTTGCTAGTTTCATTTGACGGTGCTGAAGATATACCGGACAGTTCCTATCAGAGGCATAATGTTGGCCTGTTGCTAGTTTCATTTGACGGTGCTGAAGATATACCGGACAGTTCCTATCAGAGGCATAATGTTGGCCTGTTGCTAGTTTCATTTGACGGTGCTGAAGATATACCGGACAGTTCCTATCAGAGGCATAATGTTGGCCTGTTGCTAGTTTCATTTGACGGTGCTGAAGATATACCGGACAGTTCCTATCAGAGGCATAATGTTGGCCTGTTGCTAGTTTCATTTGACGGTGCCGAAGATATACCGGACAGTTCCTATCAGAGGCATAATGTTGGCCTGTTGCTAGTTTCATTTGACGGTGCTGAAGATATACCGGACAGTTCCTATCAGAGGCATAATGTTGGCCTGTTGCTAGTTTCATTTGACGGTGCCGAAGATATACCGGACAGTTCCTATCAGAGGCATAATGTTGGCCTGTTGCTAGTTTCATTTGACGGTGCCGAAGATATACCGGACAGTTCCTATCAGAGGCATAATGTTGGCCTGTTGCTAGTTTCATTTGACGGTGCTGAAGATATACCGGACAGTTCCTATCAGAGGCATAATGTTGGCCTGTTGCTAGTTTCATTTGACGGTGCCGAAGATATACCGGACAGTTCCTATCAGAGGCATAATGTTGGCCTGTTGCTAGTTTCATTTGACGGTGCTGAAGATATACCGGACAGTTCCTATCAGAGGCATAATGTTGGCCTGTTGCTAGTTTCATTTGACGGTGCCGAAGATATACCGGACAGTTCCTATCAGAGGCATAATGTTGGCCTGTTGCTAGTTTCATTTGACGGTGCTGAAGATATACCGGACAGTTCCTATCAGAGGCATAATGTTGGCCTGTTGCTAGTTTCATTTGACGGTGCCGAAGATATACCGGACAGTTCCTATCAGAGGCATAATGTTGGCCTGTTGCTAGTTTCATTTGACGGTGCTGAAGATATACCGGACAGTTCCTATCAGAGGCATAATGTTGGCCTGTTGCTAGTTTCATTTGACGGTGCCGAAGATATACCGGACAGTTCCTATCAGAGGCATAATGTTGGCCTGTTGCTAGTTTCATTTGACGGTGCTGAAGATATACCGGACAGTTCCTATCAGAGGCATAATGTTGGCCTGTTGCTAGTTTCATTTGACGGTGCTGAAGATATACCGGACAGTTCCTATCAGAGGCATAATGTTGGCCTGTTGCTAGTTTCATTTGACGGTGCTGAAGATATACCGGACAGTTCCTATCAGAGGCATAATGTTGGCCTGTTGCTAGTTTCATTTGACGGTGCTGAAGATATACCGGACAGTTCCTATCAGAGGCATAATGTTGGCCTGTTGCTAGTTTCATTTGACGGTGCTGAAGATATACCGGACAGTTCCTATCAGAGGCATAATGTTGGCCTGTTGCTAGTTTCATTTGACGGTGCTGAAGATATACCGGACAGTTCCTATCAGAGGCATAATGTTGGCCTGTTGCTAGTTTCATTTGACGGTGCTGAAGATATACCGGACAGTTCCTATCAGAGGCATAATGTTGGCCTGTTGCTAGTTTCATTTGACGGTGCTGAAGATATACCGGACAGTTCCTATCAGAGGCATAATGTTGGCCTGTTGCTAGTTTCATTTGACGGTGCTGAAGATATACCGGACAGTTCCTATCAGAGGCATAATGTTGGCCTGTTGCTAGTTTCATTTGACGGTGCCGAAGATATACCGGACAGTTCCTATCAGAGGCATAATGTTGGCCTGTTGCTAGTTTCATTTGACGGTGCTGAAGATATACCGGACAGTTCCTATCAGAGGCATAATGTTGGCCTGTTGCTAGTTTCATTTGACGGTGCTGAAGATATACCGGACAGTTCCTGTCAGAGGCATAATGTTGGCCTGCACAAAGCGCGCAACGCACCGTTGTAGGGCTGCTACAGTTAGCCTCCAAGTGAAGGCCAGCACACCTGTTGCATCGAGCCTCACGTGCTTGTCCCTGTCGATGTCCCAATCGTAAGCAATTACCACACTGAGTTACAGGAGGAACTTATGGTTCGACAGTACAGCGAGTTACAAGTATTGACACATGGGAAGGTAATTTCTGCGACCGGAAGGATACCAAACAGACTGGGATTGATATCACACACTCTTGATTCGACTGCAACCTTCTGGTGATTCGTTTAATGCGTACCACCGGAAATGGGGATACTATTTTGTCAAAACTTTCCTCCTCGCTGAAAGTAGTATCAACATTTCTTAGGATGCCCTGTTTTTGTATCAAGAAACTTGGGATATAAGCTTCTAAACGTTTTGCCTTGAAGATGTCTAGCTGCACTATTAGGTTGGCAGAGCCTGCGGTGTTCGTTTCTATTTTGAGACGATTTTTTCCGATGCGTTTGATGTTGATTACATCCCTTTTAAAGTCATTGTTATGCTTAAATAATAGTTTGCCAATTGTCATCAGATGTAAATTACCCACATTTCTATCTAAGCTCTCCACGAAAACATAATATGGTCCACAATCTGTACGGCTATATCTATTACCTTTGCTGCGGTAGGTAAGAATTGACTCAGACTGAGCATTATAGGAACGAAATGATCTGCTACCGGAGCTGGAAGAATATTCTCGAGTCCCCACTGAATCGAGTATGTCCACTTCCTCCGTATGCTCTATTTGTACTGGCGTAACCCCATCCTGTTCTACTGCTCGTGATTGTAAGCAAAATCGTTTGGCTGGCTGGATCGACTCACCCGTGGCAGTGTCACCTGTGTGGTGCAGGGCAGTACTCATAGAAGAGCATGGATCTTGCAATGTATTACTGCCTGAACCTTCTTCCATTTCATAAAATTGTTGTTTGATTCAAGGAAGTCACGAAAGACAGGAAACGCATCAAAACTACTTACTTCTACCTTTAGGGCAAATCGTTAGAGTTTTTTTAATTATTGCATTGACTTTGTCCTGGACGTAAAACCTGCGAATATCCTTTCTTTGCATTGTCAGGTTCATTACATTGAGTGCATTGAAAATATCAGACAAATAAGTAAGACGTTTTAGCCAGTTCTAATCACAAACACATTCAATAAAGTATCTTATGGATTTATGGTCACTTTCGTGCTCCAATAAAAACATTCTTAATTCGTCACGAAGTTCAAATAATCTCGACATTACTGTACCTCTTGACAGCCATTGAACTTCACAGTGAAGGAGAAGTTGTTTCCGTTCATTGTCCATTTCGTCACACAACACTCCAACCAATCTTTAGGCCGTGCTTTGATAAAGTTAACAATTTTCACAACATTGTTTTTTTTAGGCACTCATCCAAACCTTTTACTTCCAGAGCCTCTCGATAAAGGCAGCAATGACTCTATTACACCAAATGGGCCACTAATTTAAGTTTTGCAACTAAAACTGAATAAATGCACGGGCACCATAAGTTGTCAAACCCATACATTTTTATCAAAAAAATTCATTTTCTTTAAAAAAAGTGTAAAAACATTTTAAAATTTCTTCTCCCGTAGTTCGTGTATGCAAGGACTTGCAAAACAACATTTCTTCTTCCACAGAATCGTTGAACTCAAACGAACAAAAGCTAATAAATTTGCCCCATCAGTAACATCTGTGCTATCATCAATTTGTAGTTAGAAATTATCACTTTGCTTCGGAGTTGAAATCACTGTTTCCTCCACCCAATTAGACATTTCATCGATTCTATTTTTTACAGTAGTGTTTGGTAAAGGGATTTCACTTATTCGTTTTGACATTTTTCCATCAAACAAAGTATTAGATATTATTTTTGCTGCAGTAAAATAAGTCCCCCGCGTACTGTGTGAGCAGCTATCTGTTTTGCGACTAACAAGGATAATTGGTAAGACGCTATGGTAGTTTGTTTTGTTCGTTTGACACTGACTTATCCATTGTATATTTGGTCGAAAGATAATGTCGTTTTTTATTTTGAAAGAATTCAAGAGGCATACCTGTGTATTCAGGATGCTTGGTTGACAAATGCCTTTCAAGATTTGATGGGTTCATGCTTTCATTGGACAAATTTTCACAACAAATTACGCACTGAAGTATTGGCTCCTCTTGAGTACCCAAAAAAACAAACCCGTATTTCAAATATTTCTAATTATACTTTCGCAGATACGTCATTTGCGTTTTCGCGCTGCCTGCATTGCGGTTGTGGTTCAGTAACATTTTCAAACTTATTATTACTAGTCGTGAAGGTTGAAGTTTCCTCAGCATTTGGATACTCTCTTTTACGGCACTATCCAGTCCTCAACCAACTTTCCATAATTACATTAAATCTACTCTCAATCACAACAAAACGCAAACAATACCTCACACTCATAAACAGAGAAAGACTGTTTCAATCAAAGACTTTGGTTTAGATTCAAGAATAAAAAAGAGAATGACAATGAGAGAAGTAAAATTGCTGATGAGGCAATAGGAGCTCTAGAGCGGGGCGGGAGAGGGGGCGTTAAAGGGTTGCCATAACGATTGCGCGATTGCTGCCGCTGCTATATCTCACAACGACATTATTGCATAATGCTTGCTGACTGTTTAAGAAAACTTTTTTTCTCACAAAGTTTTAATTTAAGGTAATACCTTTCATGATTATTGCACTTGTAAATATCATGTTATTTTTTTAAAAAATTGATGAAACAAAAGATATTTTTTGTGGCAAAAACCTCGATGGTTCGGCGACCCACCACAACACACGGCGCAACCCACCGGTGGGTCGCGACCTATTGGTTGGGTTTGGGAACCGCTGCACTAGACAAAGTTATTAAACAAATGGAAAACATATGACACTGAATAAGTAAGTCATTTGAATACGATACGATCTGTAAACCGCAGAATATTAACATTAAAGAAAATGTGGTGACTTCGCTTCCTGCATACCACCACCACTACTACTGTCTTGTACTACTTATTTGTTTACCGCTGCAACATAAAATAATAGCCTTTGCCATTTGCGTTGGAAGCTGAGAATTATTCAGGTGCAATATTTCATTCACTCTTTGGTTACTTTTGTCACACGTTAAAAATATTGATGAGTTACATTTCGTAAACTGTATGTTAGAAATATGATAACAGTTCTTAATTTTTCCACAAATTATTATTTGCGCAATGCAGTTTATACATCCAAAATTAAAAATCTTCAGCTTGTATTTACAATTTAATCCCTTTGCTATATAGGTCGCTTTCTTTTGTGTTTGTATATCGCTATGTTAACGTAGGTTACTGTAAAACTTTATTTAATTTCTTTACAACTTCATTAAAATATATACTACTAGTTCCAAAGAAATTTTCAGATAAATATATCAGACTGCTAAGTAAATGCCAAACACATTTTTCACTGGCAATGATTAATGCACTTGATGTTACTCTATTAGCGAAATGACAGCCCTGGAGAACCACTTAAATGGCTGAAGGAAATATCCTTAATACCTAGTCGGAATGAGTGCTTCGCTTCTTAATAGCTACATTAAGGATCCAGCTTTTTAGTCAAGAAGACATCTTGCTTTACCTCATAAAAAATCACATCAAACTTTCTGTTAGTGAACTTACGTTTTTGGACAGGCCAAACCGAATAGTTATGTGATAACGGAGATGTTTAGATACAAATAAGTCGCTAATTTTGCTTTCCAACCAAAACCTTTAGACCACTTCTTCGGCGCTCCTTTTCCAGAGGCGTTGATGTGTGTGTTTCAGATAATTTCCGTGTGTCACAGTGGTGTCATTGTCGTTTTGGACATATATATTTATTCGAAAGAATGAGAATTTTAGGTATATGAAATATTTCGTAAAGTTAGTGGAGCCTCAAGTCAGAACAGAATGCAAGCGCGAGTGTCAGCAGGTGCTGTTTATTGGTAAAACGCTGACGGCTGACTAAGAGGGCATCGCTCTGTTCGGTGACGCAAAACCGAACTTACGAGCGACCACAGCGAGCCAAACTCGCTCTCACTTTGTCGATCATTATCAACCAGTCAATATGGGCTAATTCTTAGCTAGGCCGTGTCTCGTTAGCTTGCCTCGCCACCATGCATCCATCACGTCAATTCGCCATTCAGTCAAGAAGTTAACATTCTCAATCAGTCAGTTTGCGCAGCCGAAATGCGGCTCAGTCAACAATTATTATTGTAGAGGCTTCGGGAGTTATCCTTACAGATCGCGCTCTCAACTGTATTATACAGTCTTTAGTGGTCAATAAAGGGGACTCTAAATACGATAGTCGCCTACATTATTTATTAGGTAGATTCTCAGCTAGGTTATAATTTTGCCCTGGCCTTTCCCTGCCTAATCGGTTCTCCAACCGTAACTAATGGAGTGGTGTCATGATTCCTGACAATTAACATCAATTAACATCTTACTTTAGCCCACAAGTCTTTGCTTAGATCACCAGAAGACAGAAGACATCTTCAAGAGAGAAGACAGCGCAAGAGGATTAGAAGACTTAGTAAATGTCCCGAAGGTCAGTAAACTTCCACTCTAAAGTTGGCTTCCACCCCAAGCCCACAAATTCACCCCCATCCACTCAGGCCTCTTGACAACGTAAGGTTCGGCACAGGGGGTTCAGTCCGGCCTTTACATTTGGTTTTCAGAAGTGGAATCTACGGATCGGTTAGTGGGAGATTCGAAACGAAGACTTTTAGGATGGAAAACCTTCGTGGGGAAAATTACGAAGAAATCACTGGTAGCAATTGAATGGCAGATGGATTGTATTGGTGGTGAGACGGGCGAGACAGTTAACGGTTGATAGCAAATTTAATCAGTCTTAATAAAAGTTATTATATCGGCGACGGGTTTCTACCACCGGGCGAAATCTACGCGAGACGGACGGCGAGCGGCCAGCGCGGCGTCCGTGCTGAGCGAGCAGGAGTCGAGTTGCAGCCAGCGGCGACAACACCAGTTCTTCCGGGGACACCACGACGCCAGCAGAGCAGTTCTACCAGCTTCAAATCGTCGAAAACAGCAAACGGTGAGTTTTGAACACGCACGCATGCATATGGCAATAAATTACGGGCTTTTTTGCGGGAAAATTGCATAATTTTCAAGTTCAAGAGTGATTTGTTTATTAAAAAATTGTTTTATTTAAATTTCCTGTTGAAAGTACGCGACTGTTTTAAAAGAACGAAAAATAAATGCTTTAATATTTGGTTTCTGTCGGAAAATGCTATGTTCAACGATAATTCTGTTCAAAATATGTTGTTTAATGCGAAATATGTGGCGGAAGGCAAAATTACGGTCTATCAGTTAATAAATTAAAAGGAAACTGTAATTCGCTTAGTATGTTTATCAGTTTTGTGTCAGAATTAGTTAGTTCAAATTCACAGATAATATACATTAAAGAAATTATTTCTTCAAACTATGTTTTAAAATGTGGTATACTTTCAAAAATATAAATCAATAATTTCTGAGTGAAATGAAATAAACGTAATTTGCAGAGATAAGATTTAGTTGCAGATTATGGTTTTGACCGAAGGGCCCCGGACAAAGCGGTAATTTCAATTAAATTTACATATAAATGTAATTTGATTAAAAAAGGAAATGTGCAGTTTAATAAAACTATTATATTTGAGAATGCAATTAATTACAGGGTAGGTACGGTCAAATAATTTTCAGTTAAGGAAGCATGTACTACGTTAAATTCTATTTAGAAGGATGGTTGAATAGTTCGTAGCTCTGATCGTTAGTGCGCACCGAACAGAGTAACCAACTATATTGTTAAATTCCATAAATGTTTAAACAAATATGCGTTAAGGCAAAAAAAAGAGATCTCACTGGTTTTGGAAAGACATATACGTAACTCTTACTCTCTCTAAATGCAATACAAGTTGAGAACAATTATTTGCATTAGTTTAAAATTATTTCAATGTATTATATGGATTTTGTGATGATTAAGGTAACATAATGTGTTGTTTCGAGCAAGTGCGGGTAAACCAAGAGATAATCAAATGTTCAAGTTAAAAATCATTCTATTGTTGGTTAAATTAATTTAGCACTTAGGCTTGTTAAGTTGGCAGACATGTATCATGTATTACGAACTAAAAGTACGTTTTCCTTTATATTAAAAGACAGCAGTATTTGAAAATATGTTAATTAAACCTTATAGCATAAAATAATTTTAAAAATCTGTTTAAGAAAATAGCGAGGAAAATATGCACTAAATTACAAAATGAAACTGAAAAGTGGCAGTGAAATGAAATGTTCTCCCAAATTAATTGAAATTTTATTATATCTCGAAGCGCGTTATCTAGCAACAAAATACAAAATCTGGTTTTAGATATGATTATTGTGCGTGGAAAGAATATGCATGCTGTTTACAATAAAAATAAGATATTCATGAATAATTATTTAATATGCTGGCCTGATGAAACAAAAATAAATTTAAGATCAGTGTACGGTGCTTATTGGAAAAGGTGTAAGAATAACTGTGCTATTTAAGTAGGTAGAAGTAAAAGGTTATCGTTAAGGAGACGTGTGCTAGATGATATTGATAGGGCGTGCGAGAAATAATTGTATTTAGTGATGCTGCTTCGAGAAAAAGAGAAAAATGTCGAAATGTTGTAGTGCATGTCGCAAACGGCGAATGCGTATAAAAGTTGAAGGGTGCTGTGTAGTTAAATTATGAGCAACGGGTACGGGGGCTAAGAATTGATTTCTCAGGAATTATTGAACGGGTTGAGAGTAGCAAGATCTCGAAGTTCAGAATGCATTCTATTTAATTTGCGCCTGCTTCGTAGTTCAATAGACCATACGCAATCAGGGAAGGATAGGCCAATCTCTGCCCGCAATACGATTGTCTTAAGTCTATGTGTTACGTCAAAACTCCGGGAGATAAATTTCCAGAACATTGGGAGAAATTAATGTTAAGTGTGTTGAAGGAAGTAAAGTTGCAAATTGTTAGTGGAAACGTCGAGAACTGGGCCAACCATTCAGGTGGTTGCGTACCAAAATGTTCCGATAAACTCCGCGAGTTGAAGTAAAAGGAGATTAATATTTGGGAGCACCCTGTGTAGCTAAACCGGCAGCGGTAATATCGGTAGCGGCCACATCGTTCAGGCGATTGTGTGCAAATGTTTCGAGAAAGTCCGCGGGTTAAAGCAAATGTGATTTAAGTGGTTCCAGAGTATAAGAGAATTTTATGTGCACGCAGGTAATAAAAATATTGTTGAAGTTAGTGGCCACGGAGAAGACGAATTGAGTTCGCACACAAATAAACTAGCATCGGGATAAGCACAGATAAGTAAAAGCACGCGTAAATCTATGTAAGCAGTTAGATGAGGTTCCCTAAACTAAAGTAAGCAACTAAGTTAAATGGTAAACTGTAAGTGGAAATAATCTCGAAAATTTACGAGAATACGAAAGCCCAACCAACATAATGTCGCATGTAAGTAATTAACCCATGAAAGAATAACTTTATAGAAAGACAGTAAGCATAAACATCTGAGAGACTGGTTAAGTTTAAGTTCAAAGTTAAAAAAAAAAAAAATACAAAAAAATAGAAAAATACTTTACATAATAAAAAAATAAAGTGATTCAGACTGTCAAGAATGTTTCAGTATATATGTGAGTATAATTGTTCACTTTTAATGTGTCTGTGTAATGTATCTGTTTGGATAGCGAAACTATGCGTTTATGAATTGTAATATAATTGAAGAATTCAGTAAAAGAAGGGAGATACATTTAAGTTGGGTCAGCTATGATGATCATGTAATAGAATTTTATTCTGTATAAATAGATATATCTTTGTTGATAAGTAATGTAGAACAGAAATAGTAAAAGGGTATTTAGTATAATAACAATCGGGTGTATAATATAAAATGTAGTGTACTTAACTCTTTCAGTGCAAATATAAATTAACTTAAAATGTTATATCTCGTAGTCAATACACACGTAACAAAATTTCAAGAAATCATTAGTAATTCTTTCCCTTAGAAATATGAATTGATGGATAATAATTCTGCCTATCCAGTTTTGTAATGTACAATATAAATATGATTTTTCCCAAGTTGACCATAGTATATTCGACCGAACCTAGAATTTCATAAGTAAATAATCTAGCGTAATGACATGTTTTGAATTTTCAAAGAGAAATTGCCATATATATTTGTGGGTGATTCAAAATTCACTCAAAAATGCGAAATGTTAGGAACATATTCTGCTGTAGTCGAATTGTTTCAGCGAAAACTTGGAGCTAACGGCCTCGCGACGAGCAAGAATGCTGTCGACGCAGCAAGTCTCGAGTTACAAGTCGGCGACCTGCACATCACTACACGCAGCCGCCAGTGAAACGAAAGACATTTGATAAGTACTAAAACAGACTATAATTGGACGTTTTCATTCTGCTAATTGTTCATGGAAAATTATTGTTCGTCCTTCTATAATCATGAATTTCGTGTTATATTTTAACTTCATAATTGTCATATTTAATACGGAAATAATTATGTTAAGAAATGTTTATACAGCGTAGATTATGTTACCAAGATTCACACTTAGAATAATTTGTGAACAATGAAGACACAATTCAGATTACTGATTATGGATCTAATGACATTTAATCTTATTTTAAACAATTTCACTTTTATTTCATGACAAACTTTGTGTATACTCAGTCTAAAATATTAAGGAGAAAGACTTTAAATTTCATTTATTCTGCAGTAGTGTAAACATTAATTTTTAACGCTCTGTAATCAATGGTACTTCACTTTGGATTAGAAATTAGAAATTTTCATATTTTGGCTATATGAGTAGTAATCAAGCATAGAATCAAACACAGTAGCCTCTTATGCCATAAGTAACTATTGATCTTTATCACACAAGAACACGATGTTTTAATTCACGCAGTCAACTAGTTGAGGAAATGTTAGAACCTTAAAACACAATTTTACACTTGTGTACGTATTAATGATACATGAGAGCCTTTATTAACTTGTTTTTGCAACTTGTAATTTAGTAACAATAATTGTGAAGGATGTATCCTTTTCTCGAATTGACCAATGACTATTTTAAAGCAGAGCAATAGCCAATTCATAATTGAATTATTTTATTAATTTCATAATTTGATTTTATAAGTTACATAGACCTTACTATTATAATCGACTGTAAGGATAAAAACCCGAAAGAAAATTTTATTTTTAATTTTTATTTGAAATGAATAATGGCGAAGTGAATGGTGGATCAATATTCCTATGCAATGTTATGACATTATACGGGGACGTATAATGGATTGGAAGGGGGAGATATGTCATTGTCGTTTTGGACATATATATTTATTCGAAAGAATGAGAATTTTAGGTATATGAAATATTTCGTAAAGTTAGTGGAGCCTCAAGTCAGAACAGAATGCAAGCGCGAGTGTCAGCAGGTGCTGTTTATTGGTAAAACGCTGACGGCTGACTAAGAGGGCATCGCTCTGTTCGGTGACGCAAAACCGAACTTACGAGCGACCACAGCGAGCCAAACTCGCTCTCACTTTGTCGATCATTATCAACCAGTCAATATGGGCTAATTCTTAGCTAGGCCGTGTCTCGTTAGCTTGCCTCGCCACCATGCATCCATCACGTCAATTCGCCATTCAGTCAAGAAGTTAACATTCTCAATCAGTCAGTTTGCGCAGCCGAAATGCGGCTCAGTCAACAATTATTATTGTAGAGGCTTTCGGGAGTTATCCTTACAGATCGCGCTCTCAACTGTATTATACAGTCTTTAGTGGTCAATAAAGGGGACTCTAAATACGATAGTCGCCTACATTATTTATTAGGTAGATTCTCAGCTAGGTTATAATTTTGCCCTGGCCTTTCCCTGCCTAATCGGTTCTCCAACCGTAACTAATGGAGTGGTGTCATGATTCCTGACAATTAACATCAATTAACATCTTACTTTAGCCCACAAGTCTTTGCTTAGATCACCAGAAGACAGAAGACATCCAAGAGAGAAGACAGCGCAAGAGGATTAGAAGACTTAGTAAATGTCCCGAAGGTCAGTAAACTTCCACTCTAAAGTCTGCTTCCACCACAAGCCCACAAATTCACCCCCCATCCACTCAGGCCTCTTGACAACGTAAGGTTCGGCACAGGGGGTTCAGTCCGGCCTTTACAGTGGGTAGCAGTTTGGCGAAACGGAAATTTCATCATAAGCTGAAGGTGACCGAAAAGGAACCGATCGAAACGTTGTACTTACAAAATGAAGTTCAGCGATACACTCGCAAAGTATTTTACATTTATGCTGAAGCTTCCCATAAGATGGTTTTAAGGGGTTCATATATATATATATATATATATATATATGTGTGTGTGTGTGTGTGTGTGTGTTTTACTGTTGTGTGGATGAATGTTATGGGTATGTGTTCAATGTTGCTGTGTTTGTTTTGGAATGAATGAAAAATGACAAACGAAAGAGGCAGAAGCCCGGTGCCGGTACAAATAGGTCTTCTCTTCCCAGAGACATCTGGAGTGATCTCACGGTTAACGTCCCCATCCGATCATCATCAACAGTGTCATGTGCTCTCAGTATAAACACACTGTGGGGATGATGTCAGACATTGGTGCGCAACCTGGTGAATAGGAATTGAGAAACACCATCATTTTTTTAAAACTGCTTAACGTCTCTTTACAGCGAGTCTTTTATAGACGGGAATGGATTTGGGGGGGGGGGCAAGGAATGGAAAAGAATTCGGCCATGGCCTTTTTTAAGGAAGCATCCCGGAATTTGCCTGGAGTGATTTGGGAAACCATTGAAAACCCAAATCTGGATGCCCGGACAGTGATTCGAACCGGCGTCCTCCCGAATGCGAGGCGAGAACGCTAACCGTTACACCACCACGCTCGGTATCAGCATCTCTACTACATTTTTATTCTTTTGTCTTGCAGAAGTCATTAGAGGCGGGAAAGAACAGTGTGCCAGGAACGGGAAGGAATTTGGTCATAGCCTTTTTGAAGAAACCATCCCGGTATTTTCACGGAGCGATATGGATAAACATGTAAAACCAAATCTGGATGGCCGGACGAGGGTTGCGATACGCGTCGTCGCGAATTCGAGTCCAGAGCGTTATCGCTCACCCACCACGTTTGGTCCTCTTCTCCACCACTGGCCAGGTTCTGATGATGAAACTTTCTTTTACTACCAGTACTAGAGCCAGGAACCGGTTATCATAGGCGTGTAGCAACTACCTGAACCAGAAAAAAAAAATTATTTCAGGAGTGAACTGGTTGAACTCTATGAATATCTGGAGATTCAATGCGACACACCGGTCACAGATCAACAGATGAAGCCATCTTAAAGCTTCAACTAATTGAAATGTTTAAACGTTCCTTTATCGTTGCTACAGTTAGTCCTAGTGTCGTATCCAGCAGCTGGCACGAGGTGTCGTGCTGCGGAGTGTTTCCCAACGAGCAGCAGCGACCAGTGGGCGGACTGGAGTCTCCCGCGGAAGCCGGCTTCTCCGAATTTGTCGCCCATCTCAACTGGGGCACCGCTTGGGTGGATACCACTTCCAGAGACCTTTCTACTCTTGTGATGCCAATATGTACGGGTCAGTGTGCAGACTGCAAGCAACATGTTGGGGAACACGCCGCTCAAGTTATTCCCTAGGTGTTTAAGTCAATATTTGCTTCGCTTTATTCTTTCATCTTCAATTTTGCTAGCATTTCACTAAGGAAAAAAATGTGCCTACCCAGTGCAGAAATCGCAGTTTAATCCTGCATTTTTTTTAAAACTGCTTTACGTCTCTCAACAGCGAGGTCTTTAGAGACGGGAAAGGATGGGGGGCAAGGATGGGGGCAAAGAATGGGAAGGAATTCGGCCATGGCCTTTTGAAGAAAGCATCCCGGCATTTGCCTAGAGTGATTTGGGAAACCATGGAAAACCCAAATCTGGATGCCCGGACGGGGATTCGAACCGCCATCCTCCCGAATGCGAGGCGAGAACGCTAACCGTTACACCACCAACCTCGGTTTAATCCTGCAGTAACAGACGATATTTAAACACTTCATAATTTCCCCTGCTAATATCCAACAAATACTCAAGATACAAAGGAGAATTTCAATATTGCTATGAACAATTGAGACCGCAGGAAGTTATTCGAACAATGTAACAATTGATGCTCATGATCAAGGGGAGGATGCAGGTCGAATCCGCGTCCTCCCATCCAGATTTAGGTTTTCCATAGTTTCCCCAAATTACTCCAGGTGAATGTCGGGATGGTTCCTTCAAAAGGACATGGTAGAATTTCTTCCCGTTTCTCGTCTCTTGACCTTTCCCGCCTCTAATGACGTCGACGTTGACGAGGCATAAAGCCATAAGGGAAGAAAAAATAATAGTTACATGAATTAGAGAAATGAAATGAGTCGTAATTCTGTGATACAGAAACATGAACATTTATTCGAAGCTGAATTACAGAATAGGAACATGCTCAAAAAAAACTGTGGCTGTAAGGGAGTTGACACGAGACTCTTAGGAAATAGCTTCTAATTTTTACACATGATGGATTCAGTAAATTGTAATTGGGAACAATATTCAGGAAACACTTCACGTCGTGTGATGCAGATTAGTGAGGAAAATAGTTGAGGGGTTGGTTGGATTGCGTCCAAAATTGGGTAAGAATGATTACATACAATAATTAACATGTGTTTCAAAAAATTACAAGTTTCTCACATTTTCTTAACATATCTGACCTCAGCGGAAAATAAAATCAGACCAGCAGTTCCTACTTTCAATTTGCAATACAAAAATGGAAGGACAGAGAACACAAATCTGTAAAACGTGTAATGGTTTTGAACACATCCTTTCGACGGAAGTGTGTTGATGCTGTTTTGTTTCTGTATTGAATGTAATATAAGCCTACGTAAACATCAAAATCGTCAGATAAATGGAAGTGCCTATTATATTGTCATTCATGAAATCCTGTGATTAAAATTTTACTCGTTAGTGATATTCTCCCTGGTGATAGATTTCTCCATGATTAACAACATTATGTGGGGCATATGAGAGGCTTGGCCACCATCGTGAAGTTAAGTATTCCGTGTCTTCTTTATAACGCTGCTGAAGAGTCAGTTCCTGTTTTAAAGCAGCGACCAAGCGGGCGGGAAATTAGCAAAAAGGAAAACGTTTAACGCAGATGGTGTTTTTCAGTCAGATTTACGGACGTCAGTTCGTGGAAGCGGTACTAGGAGCTGTAATCCTGGAGGCTTTATTATGCCTGCTAGTCTCGCTGGACGAATGGGTGAAACTACTGCAAGCGGAAAGACTGCTACATTACAAGGAGTTCACAGGAGACACTGCAACAACTCCGAGGCCCAGCTCCATGCTAATTATAGTCCATCAAACTAATTACCCATGTGTCTGAGAGAGGTACGCAGTGATTAATTGCAAATTTGTGTATTTGTCCTATGAACGTGGTTTAAATGAAGTGTAATTTGATTAACAACAGCAGAGTAACTTGGAGGTTTACTAAAATACGAAGTACCAATGTTGTGTTAATCTAGTGTTAATTTCTAATGTTTATAATTATTTAATGTTGTCAAATTTATGTTTGAATGCTTGTAAATATCTCTAATTCAATTAAAAACGTTTCATTATTATTATAAGTGATTTTGTATAAATTCTAATTGTTTTTGTATGATTTACATTGTTTGAGATATTGCCAGTGTTCCAGAATCATCGATCGGTCCTTCTGGTATTCTCTGAAAATTTCTTTGTTGCATGTATGAACTCTGGATTATCGCCTGTGGAAAACATCTGTCTCAAAATGCTGCTAACATAGCGCTAAGTCATTTGATTATTAATCTGCATAAAATCTTTGGCAAGATGTTCATGTATGTTTTTCCGAGAGTTTCGATGAAACATATGTCAAGTAAAAAGTTAATCGAGAATGTTATTATTAGAAAAACTACTTCTCACTGAAAAGTATAAGACGATCAGTACATACTGGTGAAAGTTAAAATCACCTGACGACACGACAATGTTACCTGTAAATCGTAGCAAAAGTATTAAAAAATATTAAGTTCCGAATTGTTTCAGATTGCTTCCACAATAGTACTTAGTAATTAACTACAATATTCTACGAGAAGAAGTTTAAGAACACAATGCTCATCATCGTTAAACGAATGAATGGAACGTTACGCATGTACAGAGATATCCAAAAAACCTTGAATCAATTTAATAATAAATACATTCTAACACATGAAACATTTTATTCTGCTTCTTATTTTTTAAGGAATTCTTTAAATGATAGGTGGTATTCTCAAACCTAGCCTGGTGGGTGAGCGGTAACGCTGTGGCCAGACATGCTATAGTACGGGGGTTCGAATCCCCGTCAAGCAATCCAGATTTCGGTTTTCCAGAATATCCCGAAATTATTACAGGTAAACGCCGGGGTTGTTCCTTCCCATTCCTATCCTCCAGTCGTTTCCAGTGTAACAACTCGTTTGGTGGCACGAGCTGATTGTCAGGAATGGCTAGTGGTACAGGCCAAGAGGGTTCTTAAACGCTAGACTTACTGGTCTGTAGATTCTTCCCTGAGGTGCTACTCACAGTCAGGACAGTAGTTCTTGCAAGATTAGTTTACTGTCTCTTCAAGTCCAAAGTTACTTGTTGAGGAGAGTGGAGTACTCATAAATGAAGCAAGCCTTCACTGCTTGACTAGTTTATTATAAACTGGTGTAACTGGATTCAGTAATAGCAGGTCGCCATCGATGTAACTCCACAGCTTTAAGTTCGTCAAACATTTGTCTAACACTTACTGTAACAGTTGGGCGTTGACGACCGTGAGGTAGGCTTGGCTGACGGCTAGCGGACTCCCTTTCGATACTCAACTGGCATAACGTCGGTGTGCTCCACTCTTGCGGCTGACTACCCCCGACTTCCTAATGCCAGTCTCTTATACCCACCCATCCATCACGTGTACTCGCAGTGTCATCGCCTACAATGCCCTTACCGGCAGGCAACGACCCCCGAGTTCTATCCGTTTCTAGAATCTTTTCCGCGTGACTTAAGACGCAGTCACGTGTCACTGTAGCATTCCCTGGTCAGGCAAATGACGTGAAGCTTCTGTCGAAGTTCCAGAACCTACCACGTGACTTCCACTGTCACTGGCCAGGCATCCGTCTCATATTGCTGACGGCTGTCTACGGTCAGGGTGTCGCCCGCCTGGCCAGCGCTGTCGGCTCACATACTTACAATAATTTTACCTATTCTAAAATTGGTCTATTACACCAGACTCTAATAACCTTGATATCGGTCAGGCGTAATGCCTTAGGAAAAACAAGGTATTCTCAAACTTGTAGAAGTATGATTGTTGGCAATGAACATGCACAATTTTGTATCAAATTTCATAATGCCGTGCAAAGATTAATGTAACGGAGATGTGAGATTTCAAACATGAATGTTTACCTCAGTGGAAGTTCGGCAGCATAACGGCTATGTCTTATAAAATTTTGGTTGAATTGGACCTACATTCTAAGAATTAAAGGTGGCTGCAATTAAAAGATGTCGAATTTCACAAAACGCCAGGTCGTTAGCAGTGTTTAAAGAAGAGGTGGAGTTAACTGCAGGTTAACAGACGAATTACCGAATGTAGTTGGTGAGTGGTAACCCTCTGGCCTCGCATTCCGGAGGATGTGGGTTCTAATCCCCGTGCGGCCACGCAGATTCGTTTTACCATGGTCTCCACAAATCACTTCAGGTCATTACCGGGAAGGTTCCTACAGAAAGGAAATGGCTGAATTCCTTTCCGTTCCCTGCCCGAAGACCTTTTCCGCCTCTAATTACCTTGACGTCAGCAACGTGTAAAAATTTTTGCTAAATAGTTGTTGATGGAATCGTCTCCGAAATAAGTTTTTTTTTTTTACTAGTACGTAATCATAAACGACGGATGTTGGGTGCAGTCCTTTTGCTATGGAGATAAAGTATAGAGTGGTGAAACTCCGTGCTGGCAGTCATCGTCATTTCTTGTTGAATGGTAGCTGAGCTTAATGTTTCCATCGCAAGAAGAAATCACCAAAAATAACATCCGTATGATCTGTCGAGATGTTTGCAGCAATTCCCAGCTTTTCTTTGCATATAAGCTGATCAGTGTGTTCTTAAGTCCACATCTCTCTCATTCCTGATCCGCATAGATTGATAAAATCTTCTTCCATCACAGGGACTCTACTTAAAAACACACTAGGTATAACGATAAGCGGACTTCTGCTCCTGAGAGGGGCATGCTCAAGCAATAGGTGTTGATAACCTGAAACTTTTGTATGGTTTAGCAATAGTCAGTGTATTCAATGCTATTAAAGAAAACAAATACAACAGTTATTCATCTGTTTATTTATGCATAAATTTACCATTTAAATCTTTTACACACTATTTTTTTTAAACTTCTGGCTTCATATGTGTGCCTAAAACACGATTTACTTTGATACAAAAAAGTTTGTGTTCTTAAGGGAAATACCAATATAATATTGACCATTGATGCCTTCTTGTATGTGCTGGTACGTAAATTTTATCGATCGCTGAAATTGACTAAACGATGTAAACTGACAAATTTTTCGAGTATATGATTGTAATATAGCGGCACAGTGCTGTTCATACATTTGTTTCGTTTAATATGTACAATTCACAAACAAATGTGTCAGAATTGCGCTAAATTTCTGGTTCCGTTTATCACTTTCAATAATGTTACAGTACCCTACGTTAATTTGTTCAGACCTATAATTCAGTGTTCGACTTTCTACAGTAAACGTTTTTCCTTTAATTATACTAAACAGTCGAGGAGAGGAGATTGTAGTACGACTAGGAACTGATTACTTTGAAATAGAATTATAGTGAAAATAACAACTGCGAATAATTGTACGGAACCGCAGGATTAGACCACAAGTCCACAACGCAAACTGGACTAAACGCTAATAAAGACGTGTTTACAAAATAAATTTGGAACGTGGCGTATCTATCAAATCATTAGATATACCTATGCCATGAACGTGTACAATATTGATTAAATTTACACTGATTTGAACAACCGTTGATATAACGTTCATGTATCAAGTGATGACAAGGAATTTTGAAACATTTACGAAATATTAATTTCTGAAGTACGATGACAGAATTTTGGCAAAGGTATTTCAGAGATATTACATCACATTTAAACTTTTTGTGTTACTAATGTTCAAACGTTAACTACTTCAACCAAGCTGTACTAAGAAAATTTATTTTCTGGAGCTTATTATTCGATTTTATTGTAGCTGTGGCCAATATTGCTCCACTCACCCAGCTGTTGGTTGTCGTACTAATTGTACGAACACAGCTGTTCATATGACAAGAAAATGGTGAAAAAGAATAATCTGCAGTTCTTTATTGGACTACAGACGATGGAAATGGGTGGAGTAATCAATGATAATTTAAAACATTGATATCCGGCAAATATTATTAAAACATGTTTGTAAAAACCGTATCACGTCAGATAGAAGAGTACAGTTCATTTCTTAACTGAATTCAGAAGACAGGAAGAAATATATGTATACTAATATTAAAAGTTATAAAGTAACTCTGTCTGTTACGTTTTCAATACTAAACGGCAATACCAATCTTAATGAAATTTGACAAGGAAATGCTACGTATTAATAGAAATGACGCACGATAATTTTTATGGTATAAAAAGTACATTTCGCTATGAAATTTAGAAAACTAACCGAACCGTGACGACAGAGGGACAGCATGTATAGGTTTCTGTTATGTTACATCAGTAGTTCAGGCTTTGTTTCACTCGCAGTTAGTTTGTGCAAGATCTCAGCAAAGAACAGCAAAACTGGAAACGTTGTGAACAAAACGGTATTGACGTAAGACGTCCTCAGAAAGTGCCATAATTTTAATCTACAAACAAAACTCAGCAGGAGGAACTGTGGTAGGTAGACTTTCACGGATAGCCCCTCCCCCCCCCCCCGCCCCTTAGTTTGTTGAATTTTTTTCAAACACGTTGCAAATTGGTTCTCTTCATGAGACAGGTTCAGTGGTATGGCATGGCGATGTCTTACTTGTCATATTATCCGTACTCCATGCTTTTTATGACACCTTTTACATAATTTACAGCAATCTATATCCAATTCTAGCAATAAAGTTCAAATTCAACGTGGTTAACAGCTAGTATTACGTAAATTGATAGCCGCTTATTTGGGATGTAGGTATCGGTGATTGAGACAACAGAACAGGTTGCCAGAAAAATCGGAAGATGTCAGAAGACAAATGGAGAGCTAGAATTTAGGGGAGGGACGGTGAGGGTATCTGGCAGCTGCCGGCGCAGCGGGTAATTCGCTGAGTAAACAGCGGCGGGAGACCGCCTCGCAAGCCATACCAGGCGCTACGCCTGCACGCACGCGGGCCGCTATGAATAATGCAGAGGCCCCACCGACAGCAAACTCAGTCGTAATTGCTTGTGCTGGCTGGCAATCCTTTCGTATCGGCGAGCAACGCGGAACCAGTTTTCTGTTATTCTTGCGTCTGGATCCGTCTGCTGAACCAGTGCCCCTACGCGAAACAACTGTCTCTGACAATGAGTCGCTGCATAAGAACTGATTTAGGAATTTGTCGTCCTGTTTTACAAAGCTGTTCTTCGAGGTTATCACAGTCTGTCATTTGTGACTTTCATACCGAAATTCGAGTGGATAAATGCAACACTGTCAAAATAGAATGTACGTGATTGAAATAATATAACCTAAAGTGAAGGACGCTAAAAAATTAATTGGTGGAGTAAAGTTCGAAACGAATGTGTTCAGGGAATTATGTGCAAGGAAAGAACAAACGCAGTGCAGGAAGACATTTTAAGACACATTGTGACTGGGTAATTGTTTAGTGGAGATAAAAAAAATAGAGAGCAAGAACTGTAGAGGGAGACTTATTAATGAGGATTTAGCTTGTCGCTGTTATGTAGGAGGAGAAGACTAACTCACCATAAAAAAGATAAACGATTGTCTGAGATTTATGCAGACATAAAAATATTTGCATTTCATGGTGATTTTTGTAGATAGTAACTTTTATAAGGTGGGTCGTATTTCTTACCGCTGTCAAGGGTAAATCGTATTTTGAAATTGGTGTAAAAAATAAAACACTCTGCACCGTATTGCTACATCGTATGCTACTTAACAGACGGTTTAGCAGTCATTACCAAATAATCATTCTCGCTGTTAATAATTACGGTTCAAATAATTACTTGTAAAGTTCACTGATACAGAAGCATGCATCCAAGTATTGTTCTCAAGTGGAATAAAATTTACAATTTCCCTGAAATTAAATTGTGCTTTACTATGCCCTTTTACCTGCATCAGAAGACAAACGGAACTAGTTATTATGTTTTTAATCTCTGAGTAAACCATAATTGAGAGACGATTCTAACATTGAAGCACTTCAGGAGATCGCTTTCTGTCCCATGTGGGAAGTTATTACGCAATTAAGAGTATGACTTACCGCGTCTATTTCTTTCTTTTACTTTTAATGAAGTGTGTTACATTCTCCGATCCCTCCGTCCAGATCGGTTCTCTTCCTTACTATCTTCTTCTCTTTGTTCTCTCGCTTCCATTTCTTGTACCCATGTTCTTTTGTGTCTTCGGCCAGATTCTCTGTTCTTATTTACCACCTTTCTTCCTTCATTGTTTTTAGATATTCACATAGTTTTAGCGTTTTCTATTGTGTTCTGTGAATGATGTTCTAACGATCGTATTCTTGTTTCATTACTTTACAGAGCCTATTCACCGTTGACTACTTTTAATTACTTAATACACGACACAACCATTACTACTACAGATCGAATTTGGCAACATTTACGGCTATGTCACATTACCTATTATTGTTCTGTCTGTATCCTCCTGCCACACACAATATTCTGCACCGTCTCTTACTCTACACCCAACTTTTCACGTGGCATCCTCAGTCGTATTTTCTAGAAATAGTACTTAACGTTTACTCGTAAGGAAATAATCAGACTCCGACTTTCTCCCTCCTGCTACAAGAAGTTAAAATATTGCAAACATTAATTACTTCGACTTTCAGTAAACTTAATATTTATTTAACAACTTACAGAATTATACTGCACTCAATTTATTTCTCGATACAATTATAATTCTCATAACATGATGTCCAAATTTTTATAATTTTTTCGCAGCCTTCAAAAAATGTATCATCAAATCCATCCTTTTTCATCCATCCTTCTTTACATTCATTCCTTCCGCATCAATCTCTTTGTCCTGGTGTCTCCTATGGTCCACTTTTCTCTTTGCTTAAGAGGAAGCTAAAAAAAATAATAATGTTATTATAATTATCTATAACAATATACATATAATAAAAATACATTAATAATTAGATATTCGATGGAATTGGCGTGATGTCTGTCTGTTACATTGTCACCCTTCATCGTCGACCTGCCACATGTGGTTGTGTTTGGTATGTGATGCCATCTCCTGTTCTCTGCAGCTTCTCGTTACATTGATTTCGATTTGAAAACATAACGATTCATGCAACAACGGTGAAGTCGCTTTATATTTCTTTACGGCGACACACTCAATTGTATAAGAGCTTTCTCTCCCTGATTAATTCTATGCTGAATACCTTTTTCTTGAGTGGTATTTTTTTTTCTTTCAGAAAACAAATGCTGATTGTCATATTTATCACATCTTACGAATTTCGCTTTCACTGAAAAGACTTCCCTTTGAGTACACATGGATTCTGTATTTTAAAAGCCATATTCTACATCCACAACGACAGTAATATTTTTATACAAATAATACAGTTTACTCTTTTGATTTATAACTAGCGGTTTATTTACATTGAGTCTTCCATAGTCACCACTGTATATAAATAGAGCCACATTGGACCATTTTATAGAACAGTGTGATATTAGGGCAGTAGACAGCCTAACATGCGATTATACTAAATTCTTAATAAAGCACTCAGCGATGTGAGTATGGATTACGCCATAGATGTCTGTAATTAAATCTTGACCATGTTAGAAAGTATTTGGTGTTGAGTCTTTAACGCCTGTATGGATTTAATGACTGTGCTTTATTCCAATTTCTTGTAGTAAATTTCGTGGATTGCACCCGTGACGCGATGTTATAATGCACACATAGTGTAAATCGTTGAAACATACGTGTTCCGTGCAGGAATTACATCTCGAAAACACGTCAAGGAATTTCACCAGAGCGAGACATTTCGGGAAGAACTATATATACAGAAGCGTAGCCAACGGAGGCCTTTTCATCAGTTGTGGTGGGGGTGCGCTCGCTTGGCACAGTATTTCTTCATCTATATCAGCGTTTATATTGGTGTGTATGTGTGACTGTGGGCTAAATAATATTGGTTTCTCATTATTTAAATGTTTGGGAGTAATTGTTGTTCTTTCACAGTTCTTCCTTCGAAATTGAGAACAGCTGCTCCAAGTTAGGGACCATTTTTTTGTCGAGGCAAAATACACTGAAGAGCCAAAGAAACTGGTATAGGCATGCGTATGCAAACACAGAGATATGTAACCACTCAGAGTACGGCGCTGCGGTCGGCAACGCCTATATAAGACAACAGGTGTTTGGCAGAGGCATTAGATCGGTTACTGCTGCTACAATAGCAGGTTATCACGATTTAAATGAGATTGAACGTGGTGTTTTAATCGGCGCTACAGAGATGGGACACAGCATCTCCGAGGTAGCAATGAGATGGGGATTATCGCATAAGCTCATTTCACGAGTGCACCGTGAATATCGGGAATCCGGTAAAATATAAAATCTGTGACATCGCTGCGGCTGGAAATAGATCCTGCAAGAACGGGATCAACGACGACTGAAGAGAATCGTTCAACGTGACAGAAGTGTAACCTTTCTGCAAATTGCTGCGGATTTCAATGCTGGGCCATCAACAAGTGTCAACTTTCTTCATTGCTACTTGTATGTAGAAGAAGCAATGAAGAAAGTCAAAGAAAAATTTCCATGTTACATAAGTGTCCAGGGAGAAAAAATCAGTATGCAACGATTTGCTGATGACATTGTCTTGTTAACAGAGAAGGCTGGGGATATTGAGAAGTTACTGAATGGCATGATCAAAATACTGAAGGAAGATTTTGGACTGAATATAAATCAAAGTAAGATAAAAGCGATTAAATGTAGCAGAAATTATACCAATACTATTAGATTAAATATAAAAATAGGACCGTATGCAATAGGAGAAGTAAGTGAGTTCTGTTACTTGGGAATCAAAATTACAACCGATGGCCGAAGAAGGAATGATGTTTAAAGCAGAATAGCACTAGCAAAAAGAGCCTTCATGAAAAACAGAAACCTTTTAGTTTCAGATATTGATCTAGGAATTAGAAAGAACTTTATAAAACTCTTTGTGTGGAGCACAGCACTTTATAGTAGCGAAACATGGACTTTAGGAATACTGGAAAGAAAGAAAATTGAAGCATTTGAAATGTGGTGCTACAGAAGAATGCTGAAAGTTAAGCGGACAGACAAAATAATAAATGAGCGAGTTTTGTAAATGATGGGTGAGAAAAGAAGTTTATGGAAGAAGCTTACAGAAAGAAGAGACAGGCTGGTAGGTCATATTTTGAGACATGCTGGATTGGTTAATTTGTTAGTGGAGGGAACAGTCGAAGGTAAGAACTGTAGAGGAAGACAGAGATTAGAATATATGAAGCAGATAATTGAGGACGTGGGTTGTAAGGGGTATGTAGAAATGAAGAGGTTAGCACAGGATAGGAAGGGGTGGAGGGTTGCATCAAACCAGTCGGAAGACTGACGACAGCAAAAAAAAAAAAAAAAAAAAAAAAAGGTACAGAATATACAACAGCATGTGAATATTTATTTCCGTCATTTAATTATCTCCGTATGTAGTTTACGATAGTATTACAAGGGAAAACAAAACAAAATATCTTCTGGAATGATTAAGGAAAAAAGTTACGTGCCACGCGGAGGGAGGGGGGGAGGCGTTAGAGGTAAAAGCCACGTCGGGCTACGGGGTGGGGGGGGGGAACGGAGGGGGGACTCACAGGATGCCAAAATGGATCTACGTAGTTTATGAATGCTTCATAAAGTGTAACGTTCTTTCAGAACTGGGCGGGAACAGTATTTATTTTCAAAACTTATTTCATTTTAACTATGCAAAATACTGTACATGGATAATTTTAATAGGTCGAACATAAAATTGTGGATTTTATATCAAATGACGAGAGGTATTATAAAAATAATTATTTTTTTTCTTTTTTTTTGTAACAGTTTAACGTCCCTTTTTAACAACGTGGTCTTTAGAGACGGGAAAGGATGGGGGCAAGGAATGGGAAGGAATTCGGCCATGGCCTTTTGAAGGAAGCATCCCGGCATTCACCTGGAGGGATTTGGGGAAACCATGGAAAACCCAAATCTGGATGCCCGGACGGGGATTCGAACCGCCGTCCTCCCGAATGCGAGGCCAGAACGCTATCCGTTACACCACCACGCTCGGTATAAAAATAATAACTAACCGCACACGTTTGCCATTAATTTTACCTTATCGCTAAAGTTAAGTTAACAAGTGGTTAATCGAGTTATATTCGCTGGCTTGACTTCAGCTGCAGCTGGTTATGTGCAGCAGGGAGGCCGAGTTGTTGGAGGCTGGAGGCGGCCGCACGCCCCGTGTTAATGAACAGCGCCCCACCGCCCGCCGCGTAGCCACCTTCTCAAGCCAGCCAGTTCGGTTGTCCAATTAGTGTAAGACGCATCTCGCACTGCGGGCGAGGGGCGACGGTTCTTTCAGCTTTACAGTCCCGCATAGTGAAGGATCAAAGCCGCAGCCACCAAACGTCCTTTTCTGATGTTATATTTATCGTGTCCCCAGTGAAAAGACAAGTTCGCGGGATTAAAGAAAAACACTTTAAAAGAAGACGAGACAGACAGAAAGATGCTTGCAGAACACCGAGGAGAAGCACCTCTGAAAATCTAAGAGAAAAGACGTCTCACTTGAATGTGTATACTTTGGAGAGATTACAGAATGATTGGGGAAGTGCCAACGAGAGAATACTGACGTCAGTTAAGAATTTTCTCAGTGCATCACTATATGGTCTAACATTAATAAAATACCAGTATATAGTAGAAAACAATTACCAGAATTCAATTTTATTGATTAGTAAATACAATGTTTCTGTATCTCGAATGTAAAGATGAGATTCTACTTCGTGTCTTAGGGCCCCAGAATTCGATAATAAGTAATTACAGCAGTACAGTGGTTAAATATGTGCGCACTTTAGATCGAAGTGACAGTAACACAATGATTTTTTTAAATTTTTTTTTTTTTTTTGGCTGACTTCATGCAGTCGTTCAACGATAGATGATGAATGAGATTTATTTTCCTCTCCGTCATTAGGAAGATTAGTAGAAACTCCTTTTTGTAAACCAATCTAACTTTCAAGACCATAGCAATCACCTGGGTTTTATATAACTTTTTAAATATTTTTTCTTAGTTGTGTAAAATGAAGGTTCCTATCATCTCGGGACCACTGACAGTTGCAGAGCGCTTGCCACCTGGTCATGCAGAGGACTGGAACTTCTGGCGGTCCTTAAATCGATTGCGAACAGGAGTGGGTAGGTCCAAGGAAAACCTAGTGAGATGGGGTTATACAGATGCTACCAGTATTAGGTGTGAAGGTGGTGAACACCAAACTATGAATCACATGCTCGAGTGCCCTAAGTGCTCATCATCTTGCAACAACGAAGACCTGTTTCAAGCAACACACAATGCAATTGAGATTGCAAAGAACTGGGCTAAGTGTGTTTGTATAGTGTTTATTTTGATGTTTGTGATACGAGAATAATAATAATAATTTTTCTAAAAAGCTACCTTAGAAAGAAATGCCGTATACGTTTCCTCTGAATTCTCGTCGGGAGGGAGATAACGTCGACATTAAATAACGCATTAAATCACATGGAGCAAGATGTTTTGAAGTGAAACATCTTTGTGGGAGCGTTACGCGTTAGAGATACGTGTGTCCAGTTTCGCATTACGAGTTACGTGTCACGCGTTAACTGCGCATGCGCCGCTACGTTCTGCGCATGCGCACTTAAACATACTTTGATGCGAGCGACTTTTGCAACAGCGTTACGATACAGTCTGCTGTCATTTAAACTCATATTAAACAGTCATTATTCGCTACATCATTTAGAGTTAGTTCACGTTAGGCATTGCGTTATCTATGTGTATATGTATATGTGTAAATATGTTTTTTTTGGTTATTTATATTCCTTTAATGTAGATGGTTTAATTACATTCTCTGGTCGCTGTTATAGTTAGAAAAGAAATATGGATTCACGTTTATACGATACAGTGTATGTATTAATGCTTATCGAATAAAAGGTTTTATTTGCGTGCAGAAATATTTATAGCAGAAGAAATTGATTATTTTAGCTTATAAAACGTTATGTTAGTAATAATCCAGAAAACTGCGCTGAATCTGTATTTTTAGTTATTAGCAAAATCTGATTGTAAGATCATTTTTCCCAAATTTTTATATGTTATAAAACCTCTAATCACATAATATACAGATCGTTCGTCCATTCGAGTGCAAAAGAAACATAAAAATTTACACAGAAAAAAATACACAGGAAAATACACAGAAAAACACATAGATACACGCAGCAGTTAGATTTTTTTTTTTTTTTTTTCTTGTACAATCTTACATAGGAAAGCCTAAACGTGTTTAAATATGCAGCATTTCGTCACATCGCAACACTTGTTATCCTTAGCGCATATCACATTTCGATACTGTATGGATGCGTGTGTGGAAGCGTTAATGATTAAACTCGGTTGGCGGACAGTGAGTTTCCCCGCAATCACTATTCATGTGCTCAGGCTGCAGCTGCAGATGTGGTCGCCATACACATTCCCGGCGATCACACACTACTCCCCACTGATGATCAGCCAATACGGCTGTGTGGGTACGGGAAATATGGCTGCACACGCTACACTCACGGCTTGCTACCACGTAATTAGGTCTTCGCCGACGAGAAGCATTGCTTTTCCGACAACACACGAACCATACTGTAAGTCCAGGAAAATGTAATACGTATAAACCACAAGGTCACTGGATATGTCATAATTTTATTATCTGCTGAACGACGTCACACTTTTTTTGAGAGTTTGATATATTTGTCTTCCACCAGAAGCTGGTGTAGCGAATAAAAAGAAATGAAATTTCTATTGGCTATAGCAGGAATTTGTACAAAAATTAGGTTTAAGCAGATCGTAGTGGTTGGCGGACATTGTGAAACTAAATTACTATTGTGTAAACTTACTGTTCTTTCAGCAATGTTACTAGCAGAACCCAAGACACTTCTTTCCGTTATTTACTCGCAGATTCAAGTCTTGGTTTATACCATAACCGCTTGAACACCTAATTTACGCAATAATAACCACTCCACCATGAACTGAGATATAAAAGCTTTTGCTTGTGGTGCTATGCCCGATTCTGGAAGGGGGATATACCCCTCCATGGAAACTAGTTGGGGGAGATGAACTGTAAGGGTGCGGGGGAGGGGTTTCAAGTTTCCTACCTTCTCCTGTGTTCGTATTTGTTATTGCAGTAACCGTGATAAGGTGTGAGTCCTTTGGAGAGTGATCCGAGAAACCAGAGATGTAGAAGCGAGATAGTAAAACCCTGTGCCGATCCGTTTAGGTTCAGTCTTCCAAAAGACACGGAGGAGGCTGTCGGTCTTGAAGACCCCACCCGACGGACGAATCACCATCCACAGTATCGTATGCTCTCACTGAGGAGAGGTTTGAAATTGAACATAGGACTCTGATTCACAATCAGGTGATTGTACATCACCACTTCTCCTAACATGCCAGCCAAGTCCACATGATCAAAATTTGTTCCACCTCAAGGACTTGAACCAGCCAGCCGTGTCTCAGCGCCGGACACAATCACAGTGACGCAGCCAACTAAACCAGCAGAACGAGCAAAGAAAATAAAGACGATCATGGAATTCTAATTATATGATAGCTAACATGACCGTATTCAGGCCGGACAGTACGCAGGTAATGTTTATTTAAATATTGCCGATGTTGCTTAAACCACGTCCACTATTAACACCAAAAAGACCGGTATCACGTGGTGACAACTCATATACGGATACAAAACTTTTATCAGCTTGGGAAAAAATATTAGACTTAAATCAGGTATGCCACATGTTAATGAAGAAATGAGAATTCATCATCGGAATTAGAGTGATGTAAAACTTGTAAGATACCTTTCATAAGAAGAGTTCAGCAAGTAAAAGTGGTGACAAATACCTACACACGTTATTTGTAATACAGATTGCTTTCTTTTTTTTTTTTCGCTGTCATCAGTTTTTCGACTGATTTGATGCAATACTCCATCCCTTCCTATCCTGTGCTAATATTTTCATATCTACATACACCTTACAACCCACGTCTCAATTATCTGCTTCATGTATTCTAATCTCTGTCTTCCTCTACAGTTCTGACCTTTGACTGTTCTTTCCACCAGCAAATTAACCAATCCAGCATGTCTCAAAATAAGACCTACCAGTGTGTCTCGTCTTTCTGTAAGCTTCTTCCTCAAACTTCTTTCCTCACCCATCATTTCCAAAACTCGTTCATTTCTTACTTTGTCTGTCCACTTAATTTCCAGCATTCTTCTGTAGCACCACATTTCAAATGCTTCAATTTTCTTTCTTTCCGGTATTTCTAAAGTCCATGTTTCGCTACCATAAAGTGCTGTGCTCCACACATAGAGTTTTAAAAAGTTCTTTCTAATTCTTCGATCAATATTTGAAACTAAAAGGTTTATCTTTTTCATGAAGGATCTTTTTGGTAGTGCTATTCTGGTTTTTACATCATTCCTGCTTCGGCCATCAGTTGTAATTTTGCTTCCCAAGTAACAGAATTCACTTGCTTGCATCGGATCCTATATTTATACGAGGCGCGTCCAGAAAGTAAGTTCCGTTTGGTAATAAATTGAAATTGTACACAGATACAGAAGAAATTTTTATTGCACAAAATTCTACAACTCTTAAACTACTTTTCCACATAACTGCCGAAATTTTGCAGGCATTTGTCATAGCGTGGCACCAGGTTTTGTATACCTTCTTCATAGAAATCTGCCGCCTGTGTCTTCAACCAGTTGAAAACAGTTTCTTTCAGCTCGTCGTCATTGGTTAAGTGATGACCGCCAAGGAAAGACTTGAGATGTAAGAACAGATGAAAGTCGCTAGGAACGAGGTCAGGGCTGTACGGAGGATGGTGAAACACGTCCCAGCCAAATCCCTGTACGAGGATTTCGTCACGTTTGCAGTGTGTGGTCGTGCTTTGTCGTGAAGCAAAACAACACCTTTTGACAGCAGTCCCCGGCGCTTATTCTGAATTGCACGTCGCAATTCCGAAGTGTCTCGCAATAAGCATCTGCTTTGATTGTTTGACCACGCGGTAAGAAGTCAATGAGTAGGATGCCTTTCCAGTCCCATAACACTGTGCACATCATTTTCCGAGGTGTCATGATTTGCTTCAGCTTAACTTTTGGTGGGGATGAAGTGTGCCTCCATTCCATTGATTGCCGCTTACTCTCAGGGGTGTCGTAAGAAACCCACGTTTCATCTCCTGTGACTATCCGTCTCAGAAATTCTTCGCCGCTTTCAGCATAACGGGTCAAAAACTCATGTGCACTGTGCACTACCCATCCGTTGTGTTTTGTGTTGCTCAGTGAGAATTGGTACCCAACGTGAGCAAAGTTTACGGAATTTCAGTTGTTTGGTAACAATTTCATGCATCAGTGATCGTGAAATTTGGAGGAAGTCCATAGCGAGAGCACTAATTGTAAACCTACGGTTTTCCTGGATCTTGTCATCAATCGCGTGAACCAGTTCTTCTGTAACCAAAGGTGGACGCCCACTTCGTTCTTCATCGTGCACATCACTACGCCCGCCATTGAAATGTCGGACCCATCTTCTCACCATCGAATCACTCATCGCATTTGGTCCGTAAACATCGCAAATTTGCCGATAAATTTCACTTGGTTTCACTTTCCTCGCAATCAGAAACCGAATCACAGACCTGATTTCACAGGTGGCAGGATTTTCAAACAACGCCGAAATTTCAAACAAGCACAATAAAGCGTACGTAACTGACAGCGATCTCCAAATGGCGGACGTTCTTCCCCTTGATACACATCGTCTACAGCGCATGTGCGGAACTGTAATCGCAGCGCTGCAGCGGAGATATATTGAAACGGAACTTACTTTCTGGACGCGCCTCGTATTTAATCTACTGTGATTTGTATCATTTCTGCTACATTTCATCACTTTTATTTTGCTTTGATTTATATTCAGTCCAAAATCTTCCTTCAGTATTTTGTTCATGCCATTCAGTAATTTTGCCATCAGCAAGTCAAATCATAGCATACTGATTTTTCCTGCCTGAACACTTATGCCACTTGCAAATTTTTCTTTTACTTTCTTTATTGCTTTTTCTACATTCAAGTTGAATATTAGGGAAGATAGACTACAACCTTGTCTCACACCCTTTTTAACTGATGCATGTCTCGCATGATTCTCTACTTTTATTATAGCCACTTGATTCTTATATAGTTTATAATGTATTCTTCTATCTCGATACTTTAGACCTGACTTCATTAAAATTTTGAACAGGCACTATAAACTTTTACTATAATGTACTTTCCTGCAAAGAATCCATTTGTATTTCTCAGACCAAAATATATCCCTCACTAAATGGCAGACAGTAACAATATAAGGAAACGATAATTTGAGAATGTACAATATTCCGATTTAATTTGCATCAGTCAGCACTAAAGCATTACATATTGGCGCCAAAATATTAACCATCATTAGTCTTACGTCTTATCTGCAAGTAAATCGCGTAAATGATGAGAGTTGGTTTGTAAACCTTTGGTCGGACCATTGCCTGAGTATAGGGGAATTATAAAGGGACCCATGTTTTGGGCATAAAATACATGAGTTGGAATTGTTTTTGTGAATAATTATAGAACACAATTTGTGAATAATATGATGAAAGAGCTGCGTTGGGAATCATTGTCAGAGAGAATGAAAGTGAACAGAGTACTGGAAGTGTGTGCGGCATGTATTGCTAATGAGTCACCTGAAGTAACTCTTGGTTTCAAGCATTAGGGAGCGGGAAATGTTTGTTTTGTATCTATGGATGCCAGGGAACCCAGACAACGAAAGAGTTTAAACTAAAAAATCGTGAAATAAAAAACTGGCTGAAGGAAATTTTCCACCGGAGCATAATGTCACGTCACAATTAAGCTAATTAACTAAATTATTAATTTTATAACTAAACATGGTGAAGACCATATATTTTTCTTACTGATGGCGGTAACCTTAAATGTTTCTCCTACGCTGTTCAGTGGAACCACTGGCATAGTTAATAGAGTTTCGTCTTGATTAGCTTGTTAGTCATTGATTAGCTTGTTAGTCAAGCAGCGATAAGCTGTAATGATTCACAAATTCACTCACTTTGTTCATCTATGTTCTTAAAGCAACACTATTTTCAGTCACTTAAATTAAATCTACTTATTAACGTTACAGGTTCGTTTCTGTCATATAACGTATCAGTAAATCAATATTCTGAACGTCGCCGTCCACATAATCCTTGTCAGGATTCAGCGAAGATGCTAACACTAATTCCCTTTATTCAGTTTGAGTATAACCTTTATAGAGAAACATTTGTGAGTTAAATACATGTGTGAGATTCATGCAGTCTGGGTAATCGTACTATAAAAAAAATTTCATAGCACGAGTAGTTTGTACGGTATTTGGAAGGGATAGCTTTTAAGTTGGAAATTGTTAAGTTTTTTTGTTATTTTTTTTTTACCGTAGTTTGTAGAATTGTAAGAGCCGTCGCGCACGTGAATGGGCTAGAAATAGCCTCTCGAGTTTGTATGGAGTAGCTACGATGTTTAATAATTAGTATTAGTGGCCAGGCCCAGGTATGATAAAGCGTGATATTTTTTTCAAAAGTCTGTTTCATCTTTTAAGATTTGTGAACTGTTATTTAAAGAGTTGTTTTTCGTTAGTAAACGAAATCATTTAATAGCACGGTATTTCCCATGATTCTTAACTAACAAAGCATAACCTGACTTAACTTCATCCGAAACTCAAGTAACGGTTACAAGTAATCCGTAGCTTTATTTCTTTATTTGTCGTATAGCTAAGTAGCTAATGCAATTCATATAAATATCTACAATATATATACAACTAAAAGAACGTTGGTAGCATTCACAAACTGGTGTCCAGTTATTGCAGATAGTCCATGAAGGAAGTTGTAGCGCTGAAAACATCTTAAAATGGCCCATCGTACTTCCTTTGAGGGAATTCCTTGATGATGTACTCCACTCTCTGGGAAGGAGCTCTGCAGTCTCAGTTAATAGAGCATGGCGTTACATTTGGCGTGGCCTGTTCTTAGGTGATTTAGTTTGATCCACTGGTCTCTCTTCAAATGGAATCCCGGAAGTCCAGTTGTAGGATCTTCAATATAACATAATATAATCCATGTCTAACGAAGTGAGAGCCAATTCTTTGTTCTCAGCCAGCTACCGTATCTATTATGGGGTGAAATCAACGGAAATAGAATTAACGCGGCAGCTCCGAATGATTGCAGGATCATTATACTGACATTAACAGCTCTACATCCACGTGCAGTAGAGAGAATCAAGGTGTTTGAGGTGGGAATTATGACGAGCGATTCCTTGACAGCCATCTTTCCAATTTCGACGTACATTTCACAAGAGATCTGAGACAAAATTTCAAGTAAAAAAAAATACCACATAATTACTGCAAGCAAAAACAATACAGAAACCAGTAACTTTAGGTACAGTACCCTCTACGAAGACCTTGGTATTCAAGATGGAACTCTCAAAGACGGTACATCACTTCTGTTGTTCGAATGAGATTCCATCTCGGCGCCTTCCATAGTCACCTTTATCGCATCAAGGCGGTAAACACTCTCTACTGCACATGCAACGGACAGGCTGTAGCATATTTCAATAATTTCGTAGTTAATATTCTAGTGAGTGTAAGCCAGTCTCGGTGAGCTACAAGCCTGGGCGGACGTGGAACATGAGAGCGCGTTTGCAGAATCTGAACCCTTCCTACAAGGCCACAGATGCAAGCAGTTTTGACTGTGAGAAAAAAGAGTAGTAAGGATATGTACGTTTGGATTCAAATAGGTCACGCGCCCCGCCCCCCTGCGGTCGCTGCCCTATAATTACGCGCCGCCGCCACCCGCCCCCTCCCCTCCCATATCCAGAAGCCCCGTCCATAAGATTTGTATGTGTGCCGTTTCTGCTTCAGTCTCAAGGTCACCCCCCTCCCTTCCCCTTATCCAGAACGCTCTTCTATAAGACTTGTATGTGTGCCGGTTTGGATTCAAATAGGTCACGCGCCTCGCCCCCCCTGCGGCCGCTTCCCCTATAATTAGGCACCTGGCCGACTGTGCGGCCTGTAATTATCTACCTGGCTGCCGGCGCCGCTTACCGTCATTATCTTTTGTAGGTCACGCGCCACGCCGACGCCACCGGCCTGTCATTATCTTTGTAGGTCACCCGCCCCGCCCCCTGCAGACACGACGGCGCCGAGGCAGGACACGCGTACGCACACGCGTCGTCCCCTCCAAGTCCAAAATGGAGTTACGTGGTTTATGGACGCACCCTTAGCATAACAAATTTTCAGCTCCCCCTCTACTTGCCACGCATTCGGGAGGACATGAGTTCGTATTCCCCGTCCTACCATCGAATTATTATTATTATTATTATTATTATTATTAAATACAATGAGAGACGAAGAAGGGGGAGAGAGAAACTTGGTGCTGGCCCATTCAGTCTTACTCTTCCGAACATGCGATCTTAAAATACTAATTATTCTCTAATTCATCGTAACTACTGAGATAATTAGCATTTTTTCGTAAAGTGTCGTCAACGGTACAAAACCCCCGTCGGTTTAATAAAGCGGGAAGGAATTCTGCATGTTGAAGAAGGGAAATGGCGAAACCTGGTGTCGGCCCATTCAGGCCTAATCTTCCGAAAGATACCAAAAGGTTTAACGTCCCCCTTCAAAGGTAGTTTACTAGAATTCGGTGAGTTTAGTTTTGCGCGAGAAGGAATTCGGCCATAGCCTTTTGAAGGAAGCATCATGGCATTCACCTGGAGTGATTTCAGGAAACCATGGAAAACCCAAATCTGGTTGCACGGACGGGGATTTGAACCCGCGTCCCCCGAATGCGCGGCCAGAACGTTAACCGTTCACCTACATTATGGGCGGTTGTCTCGCCATAGACATTAGCTAAATGTTCAGCTGACTAAATTTGCATTTTCTCTTCTGAAGAGCTGGACTTAATAAATTTTATATTTGGAAAACTAAATTTTCCGTTCGTCGGAGTGTCAAGAATGTTTGCACTTGGCTTTTATAATGCCACGTTTAGTTGTTGTCGTATCCATGTTTATACACAGAATCTTTGACATTTTTAATTCCTTGGTCAGTTGTTGAAGGGACTAATAAAATACGCAGATTTTTACTATTTACATAATATTTAAGCAAAAGAGAGTTAATTCGCCATATACCTGAATTATTTTTGCATTAAACTGAAGCTACATCAACTAGAAGAATGCAATATGGAGCAAATTTACAGCAGCATCCTTCAGAATTCAGGACCCGAACTTCATCATCGGTCCGGTAGCGTTGCAATATCGGGAGAAACATGAGGCTTAAGGTTGCAAGCGCACAGATGATTAAAACTAACTTCTAGAAAGCTAATGGAGTGACATTTCTTGAATTCACACAGCACTAGACTTCTGGGGTAACTTTCCATATTATGTTGACTATGAAAGAGTAGTGCGGGAAGGAATTCTGCATGTTGAAGAAGGGAAATGGCGAAACCTGGTGTCGGCCCATTCAGGCCTAATCTTCCGAAAGATACCTCTGGGTTTAACGTCCCCCTCCAAAGGTAATTTTCCAAAATTTCAGTGAGTTTAGTTTTGCGCAATATATGGACACATTGGTCGAGAACGAATTCAGCCATAGCCTTTTGAAGGAAGCATCACAGCATTCACCTGGAGTGATTTCAGGAAACCATGGAAAACCCAAATCTGAATGCAAGGCCAGAACGTTAACCGTTCACCCACCACGCTAGGTCCTTAGGATTTGATAACAGCGAAGATATTATACGTACTTTACATGGAGTGATTTCGGGAAACCATGGAAAATCTATATCTGGATGCTCGGATTGAGATTCAAACCCGCGTCCTCCCGAATGCGAGACCAGTACGTTAACCGTTCACCTATTACGCTTGGTGTAGTATGAAAAGTATGCATCATAGTATGCTCGATTACACATACATTCCCAAATTTCTGATGGCATAAAATATGCTTGGCTTAAGAAGGTTTTAAAAATAGACTACAAGCCACGTTTTAAAATTTTAAAAGGAACATTGCAACTGTAAGTAGGAATGTAAACCGTTTTTACGTTCTGTAAATATTGTAAATTACTATCAAAGTTGTTTAATTTCATGAAAGAAAGCATTAAAATTAAGAAAAAAAATCAGAGAAACGTACATAGTATATCACGAGATATTGACGGAAATGGCGTTTGTACAACACTCATAAAATGTACAACAAATATTTACACCAGTGGTCTAAGCACAAAACGATACATACAAATCCGTTACCACATTTAACGCTTCGAATGCTTTCTGAACTTTTCTTTTCAGAGTATCGACCAAAGTCTAAGCTTGTCCTCAGACATCCAACATATTGCCGAGGCTACGAGACTTTAAAAAGTAACGATATAGTCGGTGATGTAATAAATTATTGCATCTTCGATTCGCTTTTTATAGTTTTTTTTTATAACAATGCATTGCAATGATCACTTGTTGGACATAACTTATTGACTATAATATACTGGGTGTCATGCTGATAAAATATCAAATTTCTGTATTGCGACATTTTGAAATAAGTGTAAAGTGAGGGAATTTTTTCACGCGTTTGACTGCCATAATTTCATGAAAGAAAGCATTAAAATTAAGAAAATCAGAGCAAACGTACAGAGTATATCATCACTCTGTTGGACATAGCTTATTGACTATAATATACTGGGTGTCATGCTGATAAAAGAAACGTACATAGTATATCACGAGATATTGACGGAAATGGCGTTTGTACAACAGTCATAAAAATTATGTAATATTTGCTCCACGAAAGAAGTCATCGGGGGAATGCGGAATAGTTGTTTATGCCTGTCGAATATCACCTGCTAATAAAATTACAGTACCACCGAATGACCGTTCGTTTCCACGTAAGTCTTGGAATGTTCAAACCAAAGATTCCAGCGATTTTTTGATGCTTTGAATGTTGCATGTTGGTTGTAATACGTTTAAAAGTATCAAAGTGCAGTAAATTTTAATTTAAAGACTGTAATTAACAATGTTGTGTAAACTTTTATGTTTCGAATGAGTTTTTGGTTGTTTAATTTCGTTAGTTTTATGTTTAATTGCTTGCATATACGAGTTAGTGAATTTAAGGTGCACTTTTTTCTTTAGATGAAAGATGGCATATGCGTTTTATTAAAATAACCTAGAGTTTGAAACCTAAGAACCGACTCATTTGAAGCAATGATTTATTTGTCAACTGAAATAGGTCCGTAACTAAACACTTACAACGTCTTTCTAAACAATTAAAAAAAAAAAAAATCTGGAGGCGCAAAACATCCATATGACACAACTCGTGGTGCGAAACATACATATGAAACAACTCGCGGTAATTTACAGTAGTAAACAGAACATTGCTTTTTGAGTTCTGGTGGCAAAAAAATATTCTTGGCTTAAGAAGGTTTTAAAATAGACTACAAGCCACATTTTAAAAGGAATATTGCAACTGTAAGTAGGAATGTAAACCGTTTTACTGCGTAAATCTCGGAGTCTAACCGTCATGCCTGCAAAACATTTCTGACTTGGAGCTTAACTTTTTTCATAAAACTCTAAATTTTATGAAACAGGCGATATGCCTCAGTACTTAGGTTCTTGATTTCTAGCGCTGAGATACCAGCACTAAACACTGGCGGCAGATAATGGAGTTACCGAAGTTCTAATAACTGATCATCAAATCCTTAGCCAGGAGCGTAGCAAGTTTAAGGTCCCGTATCTGATCTTCACTCTTCAAGTAGCTGGCAGTCAAACGCGTGAAAAATTACCTCACCTTACACTGATTTCAAAATGCCTACAGTCGCAATACAGAAATTCACCGAAGATAGCATCCACTAAGTTCTAGATCATGTTAGATCATTCATGAAATTTTTCGTCAGTGCCAGTATACGAGTCTGTTTCGTAGACTAAATGGATCTCGTTTACAACCTCCAAAGGGCACATGTGAATAGTTCTTATCCCGACACATGCGAAAAATGCGGTACAGACCACAGTTAGTTGGAAAAATGGAAGAATACATACTTTCTGCAGAAACAGCGGTAACAGATGCATAGCATATTGTCGGGGATTGGCACGTATCTAAAACTGTCACGAACTGCACCACTCAAGAACAAGCTAGGAAAGGTGCCAAGCACAAACTTCGAAAGTATATACCTTTTAGGACTTACAGAATATTGACAACTTATACATGCACACACCAGTGTCAAGGATCATGAAAATATGCTCGGCCTCACAAATATTGAGAGATGTTTCGGAATTTCTTGAGTTAACAGTCCGATCCTCATTCTCTTTCTATTTACCGCATACTTTTACAAGGCGTGTAGTGGGCATTCGCCTGGAGTGATTTCAGGAAACTATGGAAAAAATAACTTAAATCTGGATGGTCGCTTCCCGAATGCGATGCCAGAGTGCTATCGCTCGCCCAACAGTCATCAGCAATCCTCTTACGCACCCCACCTCATAAAATCCCGAAATGTTATGAAAACCGCAAAACATAGTGAATACAGGTAAAATATCGCCAAAATTATGTAATATTCGCTCTACGAAAGAAGTCATAGATTGATATGGTTAGAAGATGACTGAGGATGTATCAGTTTCATTAAGAATTACCATTCCTCAGTTTAGATGTCCTAAATTACTTTATATGGACACAGCTTGGCAGGTAGAGTTCCATAGTGAAAAGGTTGTCGGTGTTATGAAGGACGATGCGAATTGCACCCTGATTGTGGAGTTTGCTGGGTTACGGGGCAAAAAGTGTGCATTCTGGCTCGAGACCGACCGAACCTGTAACATTTATTATTTATTTTTTTTTATTTTTGCTGGACACCAGTTAACCAGTGGAGATGCTACATTTTGTGCTTAGGTACATCTCTTGTGGTATAAACTCGTAACCTTTCTCCGGAGCAGAGCCTTCGTGGGTGAATCCTCAAAAATTAGACCATACTTTAGGTATGTTTTAAACCAGAGTGAGAAACATCCACTTCATTCATAAATGGTTACAACAGCTATCCATTCACCCACATGCATAGAAAACCCTAATCCGTATGCCTAGATCGGGATTCAAACCGGTATCCTCCTGAATGAGAGGCCAACACTCTCGGTGAAATTATAGGTGATAAAATTATAAGTGTTTGATTTAAAAGTGACATGTTTACAGCGTCAGCTAATCGTCTCCACTAATTTGAGTAGCTGTATGGTGCAAATTGAAATCGACGTTTCACGAAATACGTCTTATACCCGTTGCGTTTTACAAAATAGTCTTCATTTATAATGACAGCCTATATACCTCGTGCTGCTAAGTTTCGCTTCACGCTCGTTTAAACTAGCATCAGAGGCCATATTGGTGAACTATGGGACAAGCGGTCTTCCACAAACAAGATTTCACAGGATTACACCCACCACCACTCGCCCCTAAAAAGTCCTTTACCAAGTTATTTTTCATGAGTCCTTCATCACTTACTAGTCTTAAGACCCAATCGTAATAGACACCAACACTCGATAAGACATAAATTTTTCCGGATATAAGTACTAAGTATGTGCCACTTTCCACGAATATTATTAAAAAGTGTGAAAATGTGCAAAATAGATAAAAAAAAATGAAAACTAACCAGTCAGAGAAATAGAACAAAGTATCGAGCATTACAGGGAGCAAGAGAGAAGCATAATTTCGTGAAAAATATACAGTTTCAGTAAGAAGCATGAAAATCCTATTGAGTTTGGATAGCATGTTGTCTGACGCCGATCCAAAAAAGATACTCCCGTAGTCTAGGATGGGTCGTACGAGAGCCCTGTAGAGGTGTATTGCAACTGTGGGTTCGGTGCCCCACCATACTCCTGGTGCAGCTCGTATTACATTGTATGATGCTTCACATTTGGTAAGCATGTTCCTTATATGGGCCGACCATTTCAATTTATTGTCAATAATTAAGCCAAGGTACTTGACGTAGGGCTTAACTGGGCAAGTATATGGGCCTACTTGTATGCTCGTCATGGTAGGTATTCTGTGTCTAGTAAAGATGCAGGCGGCTGTTTTGTGAGTGGATATCTCCATACCGTTGTTCAAAAGCCAGTTTTGTAATCTTTGTAGTGTCCTGCTTAACCTTCTTATACACTCCTCGATTGAGTCCGCTTCGGTATAAATGCAAAGGTCGTCTGCATACTGTAATAGTGTTGCTTCTCCTTGGGTTATCAGATGCTAGTCAGCCGTGTAAATATTGACGAAACACATTAAAATAGTGACCTCAAAAGTGGAATAGGAGTGACGAGAAAACCAACACCAAATCGGGCTACACAAAACATGCAAGGAGAGCTATTCCTGATCAACATGCAACTGTCATAACCAAAAATTCTCACTGATGATGCCCCATTCAGAGGAGGTGAACGGTAACGAGGGTGCGATGCACTGGAGGTTAACCACATTTTTGGGTTAAGAAACCATAACACCCTTGCACTAACTGAGGTTATTGAGATTAACCACAGTTTTGGGCTAAAATACCATTAAACACTTACAGTGATTGAGGTTATTGTAGATAATTTAGGTTAGGCAGGCCAGCATGTTACAATGTGTTAGCTTAGGTTAACGCGCTCGCGCGTTAACCTAAGCTAACACGTAACATGCTGGCCGCCTAACCTAAATTATCTACAATAACCTCAATCACTGTAAGTGTTTAATGGTATTTTAGCCCAAAACTGTGGTTAATCTCAATAACCTCAGTTAGTGCAAGGGTGTTATGGTTTCTTAACCCAAAAATGTGGTTAACCTCCAGTGCATCGCACCCTCGTTACCGTTCACCTCCTCTGAATGGGGCATCATCAGTGAGAATTTTTGGTTATGACAGTTGCATGTTGATCAGGAATAGCTCTCCTTGCATGTTTTGTGTAGCCCGATTTGGTGTTGGTTTTCTCGTCACTCCTATTCCACTTTTGAGGTCACTATTTTAATGTGTTTCGTCAATATTTACACGGCTGACTAGCATCTGATAACCCAAGGAGAAGCAACACTATTACAGTATGCAGACGACCTTTGCATTTATACCGAAGCGGACTCAATCGAGGAGTGTATAAGAAGGTTAAGCAGGACACTACAAAGATTACAAAACTGGCTTTTGAACAACGGTATGGAGATATCCACTCACAAAACAGCCGCCTGCATCTTTACTAGACACAGAATACCTACCATGACGAGCATACAAGTAGGCCCATATACTTGCCCAGTTAAGCCCTACGTCAAGTACCTTGGCTTAATTATTGACAATAAATTGAAATGGTCGGCCCATATAAGGAACATGCTTACCAAATGTGAAGCATCATACAATGTAATACGAGCTGCACCAGGAGTATGGTGGGGCACCGAACCCACAGTTGCAATACACCTCTACAGGGCTCTCGTACGACCCATCCTAGACTACGGGAGTATCTTTTTTGGATCGGCGTCAGACAACATGCTATCCAAACTCAATAGGATTTTCATGCTTCTTACTGAAACTGTATATTTTTCACGAAATTATGCTTCTCTCTTGCTCCCTGTAATGCTCGATACTTTGTTCTATTTCTCTGACTGGTTAGTTTTCATTATTTTTTTTATCTATTTTGCACATTTTCACACTTTTTAATAATATTCGTGGAAAGTGGCACATACTTAGTACTTATATCCGGAAAAAGTTTATGTCTTATCGAGTGTTGGTGTCTATTACGATTGGGTCTTAAGACTAGTAAGTGATGAAGGACTCATGAAAAATAACTTGGTAAAGGACTTTTTAGGGGCGAGTGGTGGTGGGTGTAATCCTGTGAAATCTTGTTTGTGGAAGACCGCTTGTCCCATAGTTCACCAATATGGCCTCTGATGCTAGTTTAAACGAGCGTGAAGCGAAACTTAGCAGCACGAGGTATATAGGCTGTCATTATAAATGAAGACTATTTTGTAAAACGCAACGGGTATAAGACGTATTTCGTGAAACGTCGATTTCAATTTGCACCATACAGCTACTCAAATTGTGGAGACGATTAGCTGACGCTGTAAACATGTCACTTTTAAATCAAACACTTATAATTTTATCACCTATAATTTCACCGAGAGTGTTGGCCTCTCATTCAGGAGGATACCGGTTTGAATCCCGATCTAGGCATACGGATTAGGGTTTTCTATGCATGTGGGTGAATGGATAGCTGTTGTAACCATTTATGAATGAAGTGGATGTTTCTCACTCTGGTTTAAAACATACCTAAAGTATGGTCTAATTTTTGAGGATTCACCCACGAAGGCTCTGCTCCGGAGAAAGGTTACGAGTTTATACCACAAGAGATGTACCTAAGCACAAAATGTAGCATCTCCACTGGTTAACTGGTAGTCCAGCAAAAATAAAAAATAAAATAAAAATGTTACAGGTTCGGTCGGTCTCGAGCCAGAATGCACACTTTTTGCCCCGTAACCCAGCAAACTCCACAATCAGGGTGCAATTCGCATCGTCCTTCATAACACCGACAACCTTTTCACTATGGAACTCTACCTGCCAAGCTACTGTGTCCATATAAAGTAATTTAGGACATCTAAACTGAGGAATGGTAATTCTTAATGAAACTGATACATCCTCAGTCATCTTCTAACCATATCAATCTATGACTTCTTTCGTAGAGCGAATATTACATAATTTTGGCGATATTTTACCTGTATTCACTATGTTTTGCGGTTTTCATAACATTTCGGGATTTTATGAGGTGGGGTGCGTAAGAGGATTGACTATGACTGTTGGGCGAGCGATAGCACTCTGGCATCGCATTCGGGAAGCGACCATCCAGATTTAAGTTATTTTTTCCATAGTTTCCTGAAATCACTCCAGGCGAATGCCCACTACACGCCTTGTAAAAGTATGCGGTAAATAGAAAGAGAATGAGGATCGGACTGTTAACTCAAGAAATTCCGAAACATCTCTCAATATTTGTGAGGCCGAGCATATTTTCATGATCCTTGACACTGGTGTGTGCATGTATAAGTTGTCAATATTCTGTAAGTCCTAAAAGGTATATACTTTCGAAGTTTGTGCTTGGCACCTTTCCTAGCTTGTTCTTGAGTGGTGCAGTTCGTGACAGTTTTAGATACGTGCCAATCCCCGACAATATGCTATGCATCTGTTACCGCTGTTTCTGCAGAAAGTATGTATTCTTCCATTTTTCCAACTAACTGTGGTCTGTACCGCATTTTTCGCATGTGTCGGGATAAGAACTATTCACATGTGCCCTTTGGAGGTTGTAAACGAGATCCATTTAGTCTACGAAACAGACTCGTATACTGGCACTGACGAAAAATTTCATGAATGATCTAACATGATCTAGAACTTAGTGGATGCTATCTTCGGTGAATTTCTGTATTGCGACTGTAGGCATTTTGAAATCAGTGTAAGGTGAGGTAATTTTTCACGCGTTTGACTGCCAGCTACTTGAAGAGTGAAGATCAGATACGGGACCTTAAACTTGCTACGCTCCTGGCTAAGGATTTGATGATCAGTTATTAGAACTTCGGTAACTCCATTATCTGCCGCCAGTGTTTAGTGCTGGTATCTCAGCGCTAGAAATCAAGAACCTAAGTACTGAGGCATATCGCCTGTTTCATAAAATTTAGATTTTATGAAAAAAGTTAAGCTCCAAGTCAGAAATGTTTTGCAGGCATGACGGTTAGACTCCGAGATTTACGCAGTAAAACGGTTTACATTCCTACTTACAGTTGCAATATTCCTTTTAAAATGTGGCTTGTAGTCTATTTTAAAACCTTCTTAAGCCAAGAAATATTTTTTTGCCACCAGAACTCAAAAAGCAATGTTCTGTTTACTACTGTAAATTACCGCGAGTTGTTTCATATGTATGTTTCGCACCACGAGTTGTGTCATATGGATGTTTTGCGCCTCCAATTTTTTTTTTTTTAATTGTTTAGAAAGACGTTGTAAGTGTTTAGTTACGGACCTATTTCAGTTGACAAATAAATCATTGCTTCAAATGAGTCGGTTCTTAGGTTTCAAACTCTAGGTTATTTTAATAAAACGCATATGCCATCTTTCATCTAAAGAAAAAAGTGCACCTTAAATTCACTAACTCGTATATGCAAGCAATTAAACATAAAACTAACGAAATTAAACAATTCTAAACAACCAAAAACTCATTCGAAACATAAAAGTTTACACAACATTGTTAATTACAGTCTTTAAATTAAAATTTACTGCACTTTGATACTTTTAAACGTATTACAACCAACATGCAACATTCAAAGCATCAAAAAATCGCTGGAATCTTTGGTTTGAACATTCCAAGACTTACGTGGAAACGAACGGTCATTCGGTGGTACTGTAATTTTATTAGCAGGTGATATTCGACAGGCATAAACAACTATTCCGCATTCCCCCGATGACTTCTTTCGTGGAGCAAATATTACATAATTTTTATGACTGTTGTACAAACGCCATTTCCGTCAATATCTCGTGATATACTATGTACGTTTCTTTTATCAGCATGACACCCAGTATATTATAGTCAATAAGCTATGTCCAACAGAGTGATGATATACTCTGTACGTTTGCTCTGATTTTCTTAATTTTAATGCTTTCTTTCATGAAATTATGGCAGTCAAACGCGTGAAAAAATTCCCTCACTTTACACTTATTTCAAAATGTCGCAATACAGAAATTTGATATTTTATCAGCATGACACCCAGTATATTATAGTCAATAAGTTATGTCCAACAAGTGATCATTGCAATGCATTGTTATAAAAAAAACTATAAAAAGCGAATCGAAGATGCAATAATTTATTACATCACCGACTATATCGTTACTTTTTAAAGTCTCGTAGCCTCGGCAATATGTTGGATGTCTGAGGACAAGCTTAGACTTTGGTCGATACTCTGAAAAGAAAAGTTCAGAAAGCATTCGAAGCGTTAAATGTGGTAACGGATTTGTATGTATCGTTTTGTGCTTAGACCACTGGTGTAAATATTTGTTGTACATTTTATGTGTTGTACAAACGCCATTTCCGTCAATATCTCGTGATATACTATGTACGTTTCTCTGATTTTTTTTCTTAATTTTAATGCTTTCTTTCATGAAATTAAACAACTTTGATAGTAATTTACAATATTTACAGAACGTAAAAACGGTTTACATTCCTACTTACAGTTGCAATGTTCCTTTTAAAATTTTAAAACGTGGCTTGTAGTCTATTTTTAAAACCTTCTTAAGCCAAGCATATTTTATGCCATCAGAAATTTGGGAATGTATGTGTAATCGAGCATACTATGATGCATACTTTTCATACTACACCAAGCGTAATAGGTGAACGGTTAACGTACTGGTCTCGCATTCGGGAGGACGCGGGTTTGAATCTCAATCCGAGCATCCAGATATAGATTTTCCATGGTTTCCCGAAATCACTCCATGTAAAGTACGTATAATATCTTCGCTGTTATCAAATCCTAAGGACCTAGCGTGGTGGGTGAACGGTTAACGTTCTGGCCTTGCATTCAGATTTGGGTTTTCCATGGTTTCCTGAAATCACTCCAGGTGAATGCTGTGATGCTTCCTTCAAAAGGCTATGGCTGAATTCGTTCTCGTCCAATGTGTCCATATATTGCGCAAAACTAAACTCACTGAAATTTTGGAAAATTACCTTTGGAGGGGGACGTTAAACCCAGAGGTATCTTTCGGAAGATTAGGCCTGAATGGGCCGACACCAGGTTTCGCCATTTCCCTTCTTCAACATGCAGAATTCCTTCCCGCACTACTCTTTCATAGTCAACATAATATGGAAAGTTACCCCAGAAGTCTAGTGCTGTGTGAATTCAAGAAATGTCACTCCATTAGCTTTCTAGAAGTTAGTTTTAATCATCTGTGCGCTTGCAACCTTAAGCCTCATGTTTCTCCCGATATTGCAACGCTACCGGACCGATGATGAAGTTCGGGTCCTGAATTCTGAAGGATGCTGCTGTAAATTTGCTCCATATTGCATTCTTCTAGTTGATGTAGCTTCAGTTTAATGCAAAAATAATTCAGGTATATGGCGAATTAACTCTCTTTTGCTTAAATATTATGTAAATAGTAAAAATCTGCGTATTTTATTAGTCCCTTCAACAACTGACCAAGGAATTAAAAATGTCAAAGATTCTGTGTATAAACATGGATACGACAACAACTAAACGTGGCATTATAAAAGCCAAGTGCAAACATTCTTGACACTCCGACGAACGGAAAATTTAGTTTTCCAAATATAAAATTTATTAAGTCTAGCTCTTCAGAAGAGAAAATGCAAATTTAGTCAGCTGAACATTTAGCTAATGTCTATGGCGAGACAACCGCCCATAATGTAGGTGAACGGTTAACGTTCTGGCCGCGCATTCGGGGGACGCGGGTTCGAATCCCCGTCCGTGCAACCAGATTTGGGTTTTCCATGGTTTCCTGAAATCACTCCAGGTGAATGCCATGATGCTTCCTTCAAAAGGCTATGGCCGAATTCCTTCTCGCGCAAAACTAAACTCACCGAATTCTAGTAAACTACCTTTGAAGGGGGACGTTAAACCTTTTGGTATCTTTCGGAAGATTAGGCCTGAATGGGCCGACACCAGGTTTCGCCATTTCCCTTCTTCAACATGCAGAATTCCTTCCCGCTTTATTAAACCGACGGGGGTTTTGTACCGTTGACGACACTTTACGAAAAAATGCTAATTATCTCAGTAGTTACGATGAATTAGAGAATAATTAGTATTTTAAGATCGCATGTTCGGAAGAGTAAGACTGAATGGGCCAGCACCAAGTTTCTCTCTCCCCCTTCTTCGTCTCTCATTGTATTTAATAATAATAATAATAATAATAATAATAATAATAATAATTCGATGGTAGGACGGGGAATACGAACTCATGTCCTCCCGAATGCGTGGCAAGTAGAGGGGGAGCTGAAAATTTGTTATGCTAAGGGTGCGTCCATAAACCACGTAACTCCATTTTGGACTTGGAGGGGACGACGCGTGTGCGTACGCGTGTCCTGCCTCGGCGCCGTCGTGTCTGCAGGGGGCGGGGCGGGTGACCTACAAAGATAATGACAGGCCGGTGGCGCCGGCGTGGCGCGTGACCTACAAAAGATAATGACGGTAAGCGGCGCCGGCAGCCAGGTAGATAATTACAGGCCGCACAGTCGGCCAGGTGCCTAATTATAGGGGAAGCGGCCGCAGGGGGGGGGGGGGCGGGGCGCGTGACCTATTTAATACCAAACCGGCACACATACAAGTCTTATAGAAGAGCGTTCTGGATAAGGGAAGGGAGGGGGGTGACCTTGAGACTGAAGCAGAAACGGCACACATACAAATCTTATGGACGGGGCTTCTGGATATGGGAGGGGAGGGGGCGGGTGGCGGCGGCGCGTAATTATAGGGCAGCGACCGCAGGGGGGCGGGGCGCGTGACCTATTTGAATCCAAACGTACATATCCTTACTACTAACAAGGTTCGAAATGTTCTGGTTAGAGGTGGGCAAAAGAATCGTGAATCGATTCAAAGAGTCGAATCGTCTAAAAGAACCGTTTTCTGAATCGGCTCACTTGGAAGAGTCACGGTTCACTCTAGTGTTGGTAAGGGGAAGCTGAGCCGGTCTTGCTGGACAATCGCTCACTGACTAGTGACTCGCACAGGTTCTGAGTCGTTAACTCGTCAATGTTTACGACTCTCGGCTCATTCGCTCTCCGCTCATTTCTAGGTTCTTGGCTCTTCTTCGGTTTCGACTCTCCTCAACTCTGATATTTGCGTAACTCGTGATTCCTTTCCACTCATTAGCCTAGTTCTCACGGCGTGTAGCTAAGGTTGGCAACTTATTTGTGGGAAAATAGAGTATATTTGTCTTTGGGAGAGGAAAATTAAAAACATATGAAAGAAAAAAGCTTTTTAAATTTAGGAATTTAGTCTTAAATACGTATTTTTTCGTGTTAATTGAACTAGTTTCTAATTTTTTGTTTCCTTCCAAAACGTTATAGATACCACCACATCATAAATTCAGATTTATAAATAAATTAATAAGTGCATTCCGTCCCATAAATTGTATATTTTACCAGATATAAGTGTTTCAGCATAATTTGAAGACAGGGTAAAAAGAATGCCGAATTCAGAGCCATGTGCTATTCCCACGTTGCGTGGATTTTTCAATTTTGAAATGGCCTCGGGTATTTAATTTAATCGCGATGGAGCGCGCCCAATTCTCGTCATACGTTCTTCTTCACTGTTTTTGTTGTTCTTCAGCTCCTAATTATTGTGAGTAATGCAAATATTTTGCAATCAAAATGAACGAATATTATGAATTGGACCGTAACAAAGATTTAGCATGTGCCGAAGCTGCTTATGTACTGTTCACTATTGAGGTTTTTACGAGGAAAACGGTGGAAGGAAAAGACGTTGGTGGATAGTGTCGTACATGAATATAATAATAATACTGAAAATAAACATTAAATTTAAATTATGCCGTTTAAGCAAACACTGATTTATTCGTTTACAGATACAATGCTAGTGATATACTGATTAACTTAAGAAAAGCACCATCTGGCAGATTTTAAAAGTTTTGCCAAATTTATTGAGTAAAATTGGATCATCTGTAGCGAGACGAGATACAAAATTAACAATCACAATCAACAATTACGATCTACAACAAGGGCGCTAATGACCTCGCTGTCGACGCGCCCTAAAGCCACAACAACAACAACAATCTGCAACAGGCCTTGGGATCGGTAATGATGCTCTCCAACACTCTAACAGCCTTTGATGTAGGATGATTTACAAACATTTCACGAAAAGAGCCGAGCCATCTTGAATTACTGCGAGCAACGATGAATATTTCCGTTTCGACCAACACCATTCTTGACAAGCTACACTCCGAGGGGACGAAGGGTTTGAGTTCTATAGATCAAATCGATCTTTCCGCTTCACTACATTCAAATCGTACATACTAGTAATTATGACGAAACGAAATGAACGCAAAATGGTGGGAAGAGAGAAACAGAGCGTCCTTAAATTTAATTAAAAAGTTTTGTTCATTTATTTATAATTCTAGATCTAGAATGCGGCACCAGCTATATCACTTTGAACTGAAACAAAAAAATTAATAGTTAGGACCATAACAGCGAAAAAATGTGTTTTTAAGGCAATAAATACTTACATTAAAAAAAAAAGTTCATGTACCTTATATTTTTTCCTTCAAAAGACAAATATACTTTACTTTTTCTAAATAAGTTGGCAACCCTGCGCTGGATAGATTTAAATACCGTGAATTTTTATATCACCACTGGCCACCTTGACTGAGGTTTTCCGTGGTTTTCCTCAGTCACTCTAGGCGAATGCTGGGATGGTTCCCTACAAGGCCACGGCCGACCTTCCATGCCCCTTCCCTCCCCGTAGCAGCGGCGTAGCTAGGTCAACAAGGGCCCCGGTGCAAAAAATTTATTTTGGGCCCTCAGGCCAAATGGGCGACCTGTTTTTGTTTTGTGTTGCTGAGCTGAGGCTTGGGGCCCCTGAGTTGTGCTTGGGGGTCCCCTGAACAGTGGTTGGGGGCACCCTGAGCAGTGAGGGGCCTTAGTGAGAGGCTCCCGTGACTCAGTGCCAGTTTGCCGTGAAGGCCCGTGGGCCCTCTGAACTGTGTTTGGGGCCCTCTTGAGGTACGCTTGGGGGCCCCCTGAGCGTGGGGGCCCCGGTGCATTGCACCGCCTAGCCCTATGGTAGCTACGCCCCTGCCCCGTAGACTAGTAGGCTGAAAAGAGGCCCCGTGACTCTCCAGCAGCCCGCCACCCAGCCTTCAGCGGAAGGAATGAAAATTGTAAAAAAATAAATATAAAAAAAATCACCACTGCACATTCCTTTGATGATAATACAAATCTGAAATCAGCCCTTTTAGATTGCAGCGCATTCCCAGACAAGCATACGGCTGAAAATATAGCTAGATGGGTAAGGAGTATTTGATCAATATGAAATATAAGTTTTAAAGTATGTGCTATGACAAATAACAATGCGGCAAACATTAAGGTGGCAGTTGCTTCTTTAACCTGGACACATAACCTGTTTTGCTCACGGCCTTAATTTGGCCGTTCAGTCTGCATTTCATAGTTCTATCGAGAGAATTGTCGACAAAGTAAAATCGATGGTATAATTTTTTTAAGCGAAGCAGCCATGCAACTACAAAATTGCATATAAATTTTTCTCGGGTTTGCCGCCGAATTACATTTTCTACTGTCAAGCTTTCGGCGACTTTCACTGCCGCCATCATCAGGACTGTTGTGTCTGAAGGAACAACAGAAAGCTTGACAGTAGAAAATGTAATTCGGCGGCAAACCCGAGAAGAATTTATATCGAAGATACGCCGAGAAAAACTTATATCTCATACAAAATTGCATGAACTAAAAAAAAAAAAAATAAAGCCCTATGGGTATTGCTACCTTAAGCCTGTGCTCCATTGCAATTAAATTAAATTAAAATTGAAAAAGGGCGTTCCCACTATGTGGGACTCCATATACATTACGTTAAACAGATTTTTAACTCTTAAGGAGTCTATTATAGCAGTATTAGCACTAGTCAATCCTCACGTGACATTTACAGAGTCTGAATGGTAAATTGTTACACAGGCTGTAAATTGCTACGCGGTAAATATGTTAGAAGTGACAGAGGAGGTCTCTGCTCTCGAAACGGTGTACCTCTCAATGATTGGTATAGTGGATCGTGGCATGAGAAAGAGAGTAAAATTAAATTTAGAAAATAAACATGGCTCAGCCAGAACTTGTTTTTAAGGAATCTGAGGAAGAAGTTCGTTTGCCTAAACCACCACCAACATCAAGTTCTTCTATTTGGAATGATTTTTTCGAAGACTGAATGGCGAAGTCGACGCACATAAAAAAAAATGCGTTCTGTAAATAGTAATAGTAAATTGATGTAATCTTCTTTTGTAAACTGTATCATTTTTATTGTAAAATTAGTGTTTTGATTTGTTTAAATAATAAAATATCTTGTTTTGTAATAAATAACTTGCAATTTAATTACTAAACACGAATTTCATTATTTCAGTTAGCATTTGTTAATAATTTCCTCCTCGTGAGTTAATAAACCATTATCATGTTCTACCTTCAAAATATAACTCAGAAAGAATCGAAGAGTTGTTTAAAAGAATCGGTTTTCAGCAAGGAGTGAATCGACTCCAAACGATTCATCAAAAAGAATCGATCTGCCCATCACTAGTTCTGGTACCTTCTAGAAAGACGCCTCCGACTGGCCAATTAAACTTTGCATCCACACCGCGTGATGTGAACTGGCCAATGGGAGACAGTCACCCCACCCTTAAGCGACAGTAGAGTGACGCGTTCTGTACTCGTCCTCTGCGCAGTTTCATTTTGAAGATCACACCGTAAACTTGCCAATTTTTATGAAGGCAATGACTTAGGCAGTGTTAGAAATTACACCATCAGCTCCACCCTTCGTATGCTCACGAGGCGAGGCTTGTACCAACCCTCCCGCTATTTTATTCAGCCATTCGGCTATAGTAAGGAAACACATTTCACTTCTATGCATATTAAGATGTACCATTCAACTGTATCAATCCACTTATCGCTCCGAAGAATTCAAGAATAAATGCCTGTTCATAACATCTCTGAAGTTATTTACAACAATACCTCAAGTCAGTAGTTAGAGTGATTATTTTTAGTGCTTTCCAGCCCGTACTTGCAGACGCCAACGGGAAGAACCAGAAGTTGACGGCGAGCAGGCTGGACGAACTTACGTGCACGCAGGGGTAAGTCGAAGGTAATTCTTCGCTCGGCCATTACCACGCAACAAGGCACTACAGGACCTTAATAACTTATTTTTTAGCAGCAGCAATCAACATTCATCAAGTCTCTTGTGCGAGCACAGCAGCCACTTCCAACTAGTATTACAGTACTACTCGCTACAAATAGCAACAAAATCTATAGTATCATTAAGGATTATACAGGGCGTTCGCCGGGAAACGCTACCCTCCCAGTCTGTTGCCGTCGGCAACTTGCTGGGTCAGTGAAGCCAGCAACTCCCGCCACACGGCGCCGTGAATCACCGCACTGTTTAACACCTCCGCTGCCCCAACAGTGCAGTGACGCAGTATAATGGGACCCTTCCATTGTTAAGAACGGTTTCTTTGCATTGTAGCTAGTTTGTGACTTCAGTATCTTATTAGTCAGTGTTGTGAATAAACGTTTCTTTGCGGTTTGGCTGGTTTGGGGTTTCATACTCTTACTAATCTGTACCGTATTTGAGTGTGAGTAAAATTATGGTACGTTACAGTTTGCAACAAAGAATATTTCTCTACGATACATATGTGAAGAAGAAGTCGTTTAAAAAGTGTCGCAGTAAATTTCGTCGCGAATATCCTGGCGCTTTACTGCCATCTAAATCAACAATTTTGCGTCTGGTTAAAAAAGTAAGAGAAACGGGTTCATTTTCTAACAAAAATAGACTGTCGGTCAACCGTATTCTTACAGAGGAGAAAATTGACGATATCGCTTTTCGGCTAGAACAGTCACCCAAAAAATCATTAAGTCAGTTAGGGCAGCAGGCAGGCGTATCTAAGACGTCAGTTTGGAAAGTAACAAAGCTAAACTTGAGGAAAAAATCTATCAAGTAATAATGTCCATTGACAAAGGTGAAATCCAGCGTGTGTCTCGAAATATGTTCAGAAGATGTGAAATGTGCATTACACAAGAGGGTCAACACTTCCAGCATCTTTTATAAGGTAAGCTAATGAATTACGTCACATTTAAATGCTTAGCACATACAAGTTTATGAAGCGTAATTATTATGAAATAGTCCGCGGCCGACGGTCGAACAATGCCGGAAACTGACCGCTCGCTCGCCGGGAGCAGTTTCTTCCTTGTAGCGCTAACAGTGGGTAGCGTTTCCCGGCGAACGCCCTGTATTAAGGACAGTGATACACATATTTAATGTACCTATATATCTGTATTATTTTAAATACTATTAATATTATTAACTTGTAACTCCACCAAGCTGACTGTATGGTCTATTCAAGACCTAAGGTCAAATAAATAAACTGCCAAGTAATTACACGTCCCTCATGACTATGCAGCCATAAATGGTGGTACGATTCAGATTGGTAAAGGTTGCTTCATACTTAGTAAACGCAGTACAGTTTCGCTCTGATCTCTGAGGCTTATCTAACCATCAGTACCAAGTTGCATAGGCTTTAAATTACTAGAAACCCTATCAAAATAAGACCAACAGTTTTTGCATGAATCGCGTTTAACGAAGTAAACAGACAGGTTTTCCTTATTACTCAGTTGCGCCGTACCGCATCAACATAAAATATATAACTTTTCGGACCTGGGACCCGGGGATCGACAATTTCTGAAACTGTATGGATATCCGTAAAAGCGCTCAACGAAATAGAATTTGCTTCTCGCAGCCGAGACTTTGTTATCTAACTATATGATAAAGTCTAAATCACCAAGTATTGTGTTCCAAGAAACAAGCTCTGTGTTTGAGATCGGTTTTGGTTACTATTTGATGTTATAAGGGCTTTCATTAATGTAGTATTTGCGGTTAAATGATTAAGATAATTTAAAGCTACTTTGGCAGTAGAAGTTTCATGGTACGAGCCATGAGGTGGCTACGACCTATTTTCTCGCGGTCCAATACATGTCGGAGTTCAACAATATTTGGTGCTGAGACCTGTATAGTAAAGCTTGTACGCTGCAGATATTCCAGCAGTGGCCACCGTATACTTTGCTCTGTATGTCGATGATACGGCATTCTTCACCCATCATCGTAACAAAAAAAGCTGCGAGAGACTGAGAAATTGGCACGGAAGATGGCGTACCACGTGTTTGGCAAAAACATTCCTTGGAACTACACATTTAAATAACTGGGAGTGACGTAACCTTGAAGAGACACATTGAGTATCTACGAAAGATATTTCAAATCGAGTTACAGGAACTGAACAAGACAATTTCACTGGCTGCTACCACAGGAGTGACTATTTACTGCAATCTGGTACGTCCTCTGCTTAAATATGCGTGCCAACAAGTCGAACATTGCCAGACTACAAAATTTGCAGAACAGAGCCCGTCGAAGTGTTCTCAACGTAATCAAAAGGTTCTGAACTGGTATACCACTACTGCGAGACAGAATACGCCAGCTGCCCATATCCTTCCACAGGACAGCCCGAAGATCGCAGAACTCACTAATAGCGCCACTGGGCACGTGTGACACCTACTACCACCGCCACAGAAGGCCGCTAAATTATAGTGACTCTGCTGCCACCCTCTGCTGACCCTCGAGATCGCTCTGTCTGGCCGAGCGGATAGACAATGAGAGATGCCATGCGGGATACATCGATAACCGTCGAGCATAGAATTCTACGGTTGTTCATATATGAGTCTTGTGATAGGATTATTACGGGAAAATCCGGGCTGAAAATTACTGAATATTTGCAGCAGGTTTCTTAAGACATATATACCAATAATTGTACAAATATTTGCACACATACATGGAAATAACTGTAAACAGCATCTCCGGCTAAACCACAACTGTACTGTATGAAACTAATAAGCTGGTGCAGCGGCGCCTTTGTAATCACTATCAACAGCATGGGAACGACGAAAGAGAGCGAGGTTTGCGACATGGGTACCTCTAACCCAAACACGGCAGGACTATTGCGATACATTGACACTTTGCAACACTGACTAACTAGCCCGACCCGTTTCCACACCCAACCCTCTTCTCAGTAGAGCCAACCTGTTTGTTTGCTGTCGAACATGTGGCTGCAATGGCTCCGTTGCGAGACGGAGCGCGGTCGCTTCTCATGTCAACTCCCGGCTGCTTCAGTGCTGCTTAATACAATGCGACAATCAGACACCGAGCTAGGTGTGCTGAGGGTTTTACTAAGATGACCCCCACTCCACTCCAGCTGTCTGGAGAGGGCAAACCCTATCATCATCGTGCTTCATGTGGTCACAGTGCCAGCTTCCATTCTCGTTTCGGTACTTGACAACTGCCGAATCGCTGACTCGTGCTCCACTTTGTCTGTCGTGGCTCTCTTAATGTTGCTTAATTTTGCTTGCTCACCGTTCCTCGATCCGACCACGGAGAAGTATGTAAATTTAACAAGGGATACCTGTGGTTTCAATATAATATCTCTGAATAACAATGAAAAAACAAAGCAGTGCCATAAAAGACATACCCGGAAGGAAAGTAACGAACACAAATGAAATTTGAAGGAAATGTCTTCAAACAACAGACTTCTCTACGCTGCTAGCAGGTCTGTGAAATCTCGCAGCGATAACAAGATGCTACTAGCAGTTTCAAGTTAAGTATTTTAAAACACAGGAACGATGGAATGTAAAATGTAACCGGAACAGTACAGAAAAAACATGAGCTAACATTATTTCAACCACAGAATTGAAGTAATTTTATAAACCGAAACCAACTCAAAACCATATATCATTTGATTTTAACGATTAAAAATTACTGAACCAATAGGAATCAAAACTCAAAAAAGAGATGGCGTAATGATTATAGTGAAGGCATACATGAAACCTAATCAAGAACTACTGTGTGAAGACCTAGAGAAAATTACAATTGCTGGCGCAGAAATACTCACGGGACATATATCATGGAATTATAGAATTGCAAACTCACATGGTAATAAAATATTTCAGATGGCAAAATAAATAATAAGAAATGTCATTTGCCCGGAAGTACCAATCCACATACTGGCGAACCATCGACATCTAAAAATTGTCAATGACAAATTAATAACAAATAGTATTAAGCTTATGTTGCAGCCAGTTATTGTAAACGAGTTTTCCTCGTACAAAAGTCTGGTAATAGTTAAAATGTAGAACTGGATGACTACAACATCACCCCTGAAAATAACAAAACAAGTGGTCTGCGATATAATCATCTGACAACTTTACAATCCAATCACAACTATCTACACATTGGGCGAACTGGAACAAACTGATGGTGTAATAAATCACTTAGCAAAAGCCATCCAACGAACTAGTCATAAGGCATTAATACTTACCGTAAATGTCCTAACCAACTACTACAGACTTCCCAGGTGACCTGGAAGCATTTAAAAATAAAAAGGACTACGACCGCAAAAAAGGCAGCTATAGAGATCCGAAGGATAGAAAGCTATGCAACCAATATAGAAGAGACCCAGAGAGAGGCTGAAAAAAAAACAAATACCAGCCGCTGGGAAGAAAAGACTGCACAGGGACGCTTGGTGTCTCATAAGTCCACTAAAATCTCCAAAGACACCGGCCAGACCAATAACTGCCGACGACGAATTAATATTCGAGCCACAAGGCAAAGTAGAGATCCTGGACAACTATTTCAAAGAACAATACTCAACTCCATAATTACACCAAATAGTTGAAGAAAATAAATCAAAGGATCTGTTACGACTTTCCTAGAGCAAAACACTGGAGAATTTAATTATTTGGCCTTTCTAACAAGCATAATTAGTCGAGTCAGAAATAACAAATGCCCAGGATACATTGCACAATTGACAGCAGCAAAATTAAACTCCAAGAAATCGGTAGCCATATAACCAACCAACAAAAGACTGGAAATACTTCGTCACTTAGTAGTATTCGGCGAGCAGATATCTTGGAAGAATCATCAGAATTACCTTACAATAACCTTAGATAAAAAAAACCACCTTCCATCACCATACAGTAGAAAATTGGCTAATAATCAAGTGTTATAAGAAATATGTTCCCTGTACTGGTCATCAATCAATGATTATAAAAAAAAACTCCACATCAAATCAACAGTAATAACAAATGACTGAAAAATTTGACGAACAACGTGCTATAAATATTACAAAACAGATGTCTCCGCCTAATTCTAAATACCGACTGAAGGAGTAGACTGACAGAAATGCATAGAGTAACACAATTTGAAACATTAGGCCGAGTACTAAAAAGATTAGCTGAATTCTTTCACCAAAGACTTCACACCCGTAACGGAATGGACAGTATAGGACATTGGGTCAAACATCCCGAAACGATGGCATAAATATAAAACATTGTTATCAATTATCCACAAACAATTTGATCCAAAAAAATCGAGCGCAAATAACTACCACCACAAAAGAACATTTATGGGGCCAAAATTTTCCTTTACAGCGAAAAATAAAGAAAAGAACAAATAGATAAACTCTAGTAAGGGCACCACAGGCGCAGTGGCCAGCAGCAAAAAACAATTGGTTATATATTCCTGTCTCAAACCGTTTTCTGTTTAGCTATAGCATCTAAAAAGGAATTGCTCTGGCACTTCGGTAAGCAATTATCAATTTCTAAAGTATTTTTATATAGTATTACACAGTCCTTATACTTTTCACTATTGTTTAGGAAAAACTAATTAAACACCATTCAGCTCTTTTCTACGAGGAAGAAAGAGAAATTATTTTGATTTTGTTTGAATATACATCTCATGATTTTCTTCTGGCTATTGCAGATACTTGGCCGTGAGAAATAATTAACGTCGCGGTTCCTACCAACTGAAAGTAAGAAGTTTTCTTACGAGACACATAGAGTTAAAACTCTAGAATTTAACATCAGAGCTGAAATAATTTCAGGCATGTCTAGTAACTACAATAGAACCTCGTCCTTTAGTTAAGATTTCATTAAGTTTTTTATCATTGTGAAATTGATTGTAGAACATACTTCGAGCATACATGAGTGTAATATAACTATAAGTCAAGAAATTGTTAATATTTGAATTTTAATGATATCGGATTTAACGGATTAAAGTTTTTACTCCCCTTATGCGACAGCAAGAGGAAATCAATGTTCAATTCTAAATTTTAACTAGGATTCATATTTACAATTGGCGTAATTTTTAATGTAGCGTATATTGTAAATCATGTTTCTAAAGGACATCAATCTTTAATTATTTTTTAAATAAAACAACCTAAAAGTCTCGTCATTTATGCTTCGAGCTATGGAGTAACAGACAGAATAGCACTAACAAGTTCGATAACACAATCATGAAAGTGAAGTTGTAATAGCTAAGTATTATGATTGTATACCTGGGTATAATGTGATGGGAATAAAATTTCATGTTTATCATTCCGTGATCATTCGTTCTGCATTACCAACTTTTTAAGCCATTATATTAGAAGGCTTAGTATATTAGAGGGCCTAGTAAGATCACAGCAGGAAAAAAATGAGAAATATCAAAAAATGAATAGCAGATAATATATATATGACATCTAAATGACTTTTTATCTGTAAGAATACAAAAAACTACACATTTTAGTTTTTTTCAAATTTTCTTGAAGTAACAGAATCCAATTTTAAAAATATATATATATATATATATATATATACGTATATTAAACGAGATTTGTATGAATTAATTCTGTGCTCCAAGTAATGCTAGCATTAGAATGATAGTTGGTAATATTTCATAAAGTGTCTGAAATAAATTTCTACTCTGAATATGCTAACTTAGATGCGGAGTATTAGCTGATCGGGCTTCAGTATTGCTAAATATTCAGTACTGGTTTTCCCGCGCCCTAGTGTGGGCGGTTGCAGTGGTGTTGATTGTGTTGTGAATGAGAGATGAAAGAATGGAGAGGGTGAAACCCTGTGCCGAGCCATTCAAGATTACTCTTCAGAAGGAAACCGTATGAGGCGCCATCCAAGAGACCAATCACCATCAACAGTTTCGTATTCCTCAACTACATACGCGCTGAGAACTGTTTTGGATTTAACCCGGGACCTTGGTACACAATCTGGTGATTAGGAACTGCGCACTACCACCTCTCCTACCCTACCGGCCAAATCCTGATGATGTAACTTTGGGAGCGTTCATAAACTACGAAGCTAAATTTTGGTACCCGACCTGGCGTTGGCCTCCACCACCCCCACGTGGCACACAGCTTTTTTTCTCTGTTGATTCCAGAAGACATTTTGTACTGTTTTCTCTTGCGAGACTGTTGTAAATTACATACGTAGATAATTAAATGACGGAAGAAACTATTCACATGCTGTTGCGTGTTCTGTACCTTATTTTAACTGTGGAAAATGATATGAATGAAAAGCTACGCGGCTTAGGTCAGAACTACCCCATGACCGAGCGACAGAATTTATGGACGCTCCCTTTCTTCCACCACTAGGACTCGACCCAGCTTACACAGTGACAGCATCGGAAACCATCACCGTGCTTCAGAAAACAGTCCTAACGGCACGGGCTTTTTTTAAACATTAGTACAGGGTGGCGCAAAAAGAACGCATGAATTTCAAAATGTTATAATTGGCTTTATTTTGGTCACACAGAAAATATACTCACATAAATACAATACGTAATTTATCCAGTTTATGAATTGCACTTAACTTAACAAATAAAGATAATTTCGGGCAGATGATGGCCTTATTCGTGTATACACATTAAAAGTCGTTCTTCGAAGTTATCATCATTAGCAAGAACATCAAGCGTGGTCTCACAAAACAGTCTCCGTTGCTCATGATCACGTTCGTGAATCTTCTGCACGGGCATAATTTTGTAAGGATGAAATTGTATCTCATCCTTCAGGATGCGCTGCAGCGAGCGACGAGACAAACCCAGAGTTGGAGCGCGCCGCCTAGTGGAGCGGCGAGGACTTTGAAGAACAGACGCCCTTACTCTGTCGACATTTTCTGGGGTTCGCTCCGTACGAGGACGATCAGACGACTTCTGCTTCATGACAATTACAGCTTTCCGAAAAGAATTAACCCAACGAATTACTGTGTTGCGATCAGGAACCAAACCATTTCGCGGAACATTGAACTGTGTTCGGAAAAGACGTTGAACTATGATAACAGATTCATTATTTTTGAAAAAATGTTCAGCAGCAAAAACGCGATGCAGCACGGACCACTGTGCCATTGCTACTGAAACTGGACGCTCTAACCTAAAAAATAACAGATCCCCCACCCTTACATTCCACTCCCTTCATTTATACTACTCAAATCAAATCCATGCGTTCTTTTTGCGCCACCCTGTATAATACATTTTCTCTGTTAAATTTTATATCAAAGACATTACACAGATACCATAACTTTTTCACTAGAAATGAAGATAAGATTTGTGTAACAAAATAAGATTAAGTTATTAATATGGAGAAAGAAAAAATTGTGTTTGCTTTGCAGTTCGGTTAATTTCTTTTTGCTGTGAAACTCGTCTGAATGAGTGATTTTTCCGAGCGTCAGACACTCGTTGTGACGCCTGAGGTACTCCTGACTTGTCGCGTGGCATGCCCTCAGCCCACGCGCAGGGAACAACAAAGCAGCTCATTGTGTGACCACGCCCCGTCTCCTCCGAGGCGCAGTACCTGTCGGGTTGACCTTGATGCGGCACGTTGGCAGTAGCTCTGTGTTGCCTTTGCGTCTGTGAACTGTTTGCTGTGTAGTGGGAGTGGTCAGCGCTCGTGCAAGACGCCCGCTCCATTTGTCAACCGAGACATTTACTGGCAGCGCAGATTTTATCAGCCTACCTTTGCATACCAAAGTCAGGCCCCCGTGCGTACAAATAAGTTTTCTCCCCCATGGTCATATGTAAATTATTTCCGTTCTGTCAGTTTCTTTCAAACTTGTACCCTGATAAAGAAGAAATAACTGCAACAGGCTTCATAAATACATTAAAACATGGTCCGCTACTTCGTTGAGTAAAGCAACAAACTTCTTATCAAAGATCCATCAACTTCTACAAAAGATTAAATTAATCCTCGCTAGAAATACAAAGTATACAGTGTCTGAATTCATCAACAAAGAGTATATTACAGAAGCTGTCAGAAATGTAATGTTTCTCAAACTGACTCGTTAGGCTAGTCAGTGAGTTACATAGGAATACTTAAAATGCCAGCAATCAATCAAATTACCTGACTATCCCACCAGGTTAAACTTGATCAAATAGAGCTCAAGATGAAATGATACTCCGTAAAATATTAAAGTCAATATTCGCGCATTTTGACTGTATAGCAGTATAATGTATTTAAGGGTAGTTTATGGAATATTTTAAATAAATATTGATCTTTAAATTTGCCAAAACAATAGTACATTTTTATTCTGTAGGACGTATATACACGAACTTAAGGGGGTAGGTACAGCTAACACATACAAATATTTGTAGAAATTGAAATTTCATTTTCTCCAAATCTATTTAAATTTGAGGGTTCAAATTTCGTAGTTCCATAGAACTGTTATATGTATAAAAATTGATTTTTAAAATAAAAATATCATTTAACAATATGTTAATGTACCATCCAAACGGACAGTTAAAAATATGTCATCATTAAGGTCTTTAATGATAGAAAGCATAATATTTGAAATTTTGGAGAAATCTTTTCATAACCTTGTAAATTAGTTATACCAATAATATAACACATTTAACTTTATATTTGCTGTTAATAAAAAAATTCAAGAAATTATAATTCTTGCTTTTTTGTTTAAACATATAGGAATATTTTCCATAATTCCTTATCTAAGGCAACTTGTATTTGCTTTACACGGTATATCCTTTAAACGTAGTGGTTTTGTGCGTGCGTAGCAAGTTGCTGAAGCAGGTTGTGTATGAATTAGTGCAGGAGTAGTTTAGACTGGTTTTATTTGTTCGCAGAGCTGCAATTAACGGTTCCCTAATCTGCAAAATGACTTACACAAGAAATACAAGTGTACAATACATTTTCCAAACATCATTCTTCAGGAAGCCGTATTTCCAAATTACGTGGGCTAGTGGTGAATAAAAACAATTATAATAAAGAATAGACTTGAATAGTTCAGTTTCTCAGACACTTAGAACAGTGGTTTATCCATTCAGTTGCTGAATATCTGGTACTGGACACAAAATACGTTTTCCTGAACAAGTTTTCGAAGTGATGACAGATCATTAAGTAATCAGACGGAAATCAAGTTGGAAATTTAAAAAATCCACTTAATTAGTATTGTTGATCTTAGATTTTTCACAACCATGATAATAAAAAATTTTGATTCGAAAATTAAAATGTTCTTAGAAGAAACTGCTCGCCCCTTTGGCTCAATTGCTTGCAGCAGCGTGATGGTGTCCGCTGCTAACGCGGGGTTAGCTGCTTCGACTCCTGGCCGTGGAAGAAATTTTCAATATACACTTGGCCGGCAGGATAGGAAAGACGGTGGTGCACAATTCCTAGTCATCAGATTGTGCAACAGAATCCTGAGTTAAATCCGAAATCTCAGCGCAGTGCGTATGGAGTGAAGGAATTCGGTACTGTTGAAGGTGATTCGTCCGTCGGATAATGTCTTCCGGAAGAGTATGTCTGAATGGGGTGGCACCATGTTTCACTCTGTCCCTTCTTCACCTCTCATTTCATACAACACTCCATACTGCACACACACGATCACAATCACTTACGATAACACATACGAACAATCACTTACGAAAGCAATGGGAATCTCCAACAGTTCATCTTCCCAAGAGAGTTCTCGTTGAGGGGTATACCCGTCAAGGTAACCACGTGCGTCCAAAGCCAGGTACGGCTTCTTATGAAGAATATAGGAGAAACCAGTTTCTGCTCCGAATAAAATTTGTGACATCATCCCTAACCCTCCAATCATTCTTATTATTGATTCACTACTACTGTTAATAATATTTAATTATATAGCATTTATTAACTATAAGTATCCTGAATAACTGTATTATTATTTGTAAATTGAATAGTAACAATGTTGGGCTTCCACAATCTGTAGTTTGTTTAGTAACCTGGGTAGAATAGTATTGTTACCTAAGATGTGTAATAATCTTTGACGATGGGCAGCGATTGTTGGTTGGGCGTCTGCATTGTAGCAGATCTAGGCGCGAGCAGTGCGTGTGTCGTGCCACTTGGAAGTGGTTTTACATAAGCTAAAATAGCTTCTGAAATGTATCTTAAACTTGTTTCGTTGTAACATAAAATCTACAAAAGTGTTTCAAGGAACGTTATTAATTAAGTTCACTATATTTCAACCAGAACAGCATTTCCAGTCTATGACAAAATACCGCTCAATCTGATTATCACAGATAACGACTTCATTTGTTGAAACAGGAGAATTTGGGCCGATGTTGTCTAACTAACACACCGTGATCCACCATTGGAGGGTTAGCTCACAGTTGGCTGACCATTTCCGACGATAACAGGTAGCTTTCATTTGGCAACCAATGTCAGGATAGGTTACATTTCGGCAAACCTGACAGGATAGCTTGCAAATTGCACAATTTCTTTAATCAGTTACTATTATTACTTATGGTACCGTATTAAAAATTTATTGAATACTTGAAAACTGCTTGACGAACAGTTTGAGTTACGCCGTAATATTTCACTTTACTAAATATCACTAAGCTTGATCTTTTAAATATATTTTTTCAATATCTGGACGTTGTGGATCATTTTCCTCGATTGCTGATAATATTGATAAATAAATAACTCCAAAGCAATTGAATGTTTGTGCATTTACTGAACTCCCGAACGCGTTTCACTTCTTTTGTAGAAGCATTTTCAGCGGGTTCTCCAGACCACCGCAGTGAAGACAGCTCCAGCTACACCTAAATGTAGTCGTAATCTTCATTTTGGATAGACGACCCCAATTCAATAGCCTATCTTTCTGTAAAAGGAATGCCAATGGCATTCATGTTCAGATCGTGGATTTCTGGCAGTTCGTTAAGGAACAAGACGTAGATCTATGTCTTTTCACCGAAACCAACTTAAAACCGGGGCTAAAAGGCTCAGTAGTCAACTACTGCTGTTATAGATACGATCGTCCAACTGTAAAAGGTACCGAACCATGGCAATTAATGCATTAGTCATGATCATTGGTGTCTTATCTGAAGAATTCTTAGAAAAGAAACGGGGAGGCATGCACTGGCTGAGAAAAGTAAACATGAAAATGTGGCAGAGATTTTAGGCGGCGAAGCAACATCGGAGACGGACTTTCGGCAGAATGGAATAACAGCGAAACAGTCGGAAAATCATGTTTCATTTCATAGACCATACGCTAAGGATTGTAAGATTGATTGTAGTTAATTTATCAATTTATAATTGTTTCATGACAAATTTAATCTGCCAAACTCTTTCTTTTCATACGAAGTTATTTACGACTATGTTAATATGCAGACATCCCGTACACCCGAGTTACTAATAATTTATTATATTTTAAAGATGAATGGTTTATTTCATATCTCGAAGTAATATGGGTTAAGGATGAATGGTTAACTTCTTATCACGACGTAATATGGCTTCAACTTTAAAATCATTTATCTTAAGGTCATATATACTGCTCACCACTGAAGACTAACTTCAAAAATGCTGTTTTAGGTAAATGAACGTTGTTTATGCAAAAAATGATGAATTAATGTTTGTTAAAAAGTTTTATTTTATTGCAGTCAACACCAGTATCAGTCTTTTCTGCATCGAACTTAGTTTATCCGAGAATACACATTCCGATGGGAAGACAATAATTAAACGAAGTTAAATTACTCATTAGAAGGTTGGCATCACAGTGATGCACACACAGCTCGTACGTTCGACTTAATACACAAATATTACGCATCTCTCCAAAAACTCAACAGCGTTTCGGTGAACTATCACTCTCAGCAACGACATTATAGGACGTAAAAGCGCTTTCTAATCAGATAATATTCCCCCTTGACCGTGATAGCACACGCATTTAGTTTGATAGATTCTGCTCCAGTTACTGCCAAGATATCCTAACGGAAAACCCTCGAACTGAATCATCCAATCAAATTGACCGCACTTAAGAGAGAGTAAATAATCAACTACTCACAAAACAACGTGAATTTCCTGATGTAAAGAACAGTGTCGTAATGTGACAAACCCTTGATGAACAAGCAATAGTTAGATAGCTAAATGCACTCCCAAAATGCACCGCTGAGTCAACCAGCCAATAGCCTAATCCATAATTAATATCGCAGCACTTCATCTCCGCTTGCAATACAATGATTCTTCTAAATAAAATTATCAGTAACTCAAATTTGAATAACTTATTAATGAAATATATTAATACTACATTCGATTGCGTTTAAAGACGGCTTTTAGGATTTCTTGGCTACAGTATTATAGGCGTTAAAGGACGACGTATCTTTAATCTGACGTGTGATTTTTATCAGCCATTTTCTATCATGAACTGTTGTGGGCTCTTAAAGTAATGAGTAATGACTAGGGCCCGGATTTTTCAAAAAAGCATATGCGCATATGCAAATGCATATTTTGAGGGTTAGTGCATATTTTATGGATATGTGCATATTTTAGCTTTTATTTCATCTCATAACTGAATATCCGATACTTCTGAAGAAACTGTAAAGCCTAATGTACCTGTATGTTGGACATCCTTGGCAACCGCAACAAGTAAGTTAAATTCTTGGAGTAAACAGGATTTTTTTGTACTGGCATTCACATGTAGAGAATTTTCTACCTTATCCAAACTCACACAGTGACATGTTTGGAGGTGCTGCAAATGGAAAATTTGTGTGGCGGCGACCTTCTCTACTGCCCTGAGCGGTAACATTCACGGGAAGGGCGGGTGGAGTCGGCAAAATCAAAGAATAGCTCTATTCTCCCTCAGGCGGCAAATTCTTGTTTGAGGAGACGACAGTCACAAGTATTTACCCCCACTTGGAATATTCGTTATCTACCAGTGTGTTTATTCGTGCGACAACTACCGGGAAGGCCAGCGGTTTTCTTTAATCTTTTCGGGAATATTCCCCTAATTGCGGTACGAGCCAGTTTTCCTGAGAACAGATTCCTGGCTTCCAGACCTGAGGGATTCGTACTTTTAAAGGGACGTGTACATTCCTTTCCAAAAACAGTAGCCTCTCAAAGTTTGTGTTGACAGGAGTGTTCGTGTGCTAAGATTAAGTTTCTTTAATCTGACTCCAAAAATGCCTAAAGAAAAATGCACAAGATCAGTTTTAATTAAGCAGTGGATTTCAGGCAACAGTGACTATTCTAGTGACGGTGAAGTTGTTTACTGTCAAGTATGTGAGAAGAATATAAAATGTGAGAAAAAATTTCAACTTGAACAGCATTCTAAAACAGCTGTACATCTCAGGTCAAAAGAAAAGAATAGGAACACGCAACAGCTACTTTTAACTCAGGTATCACGGTCTGTTAATACATTCTCTGCTGACCTGTGTAAGGCTTTTGTATGCAGCAATATCCCGCTGCATAAATTGAATAATCCAGATCTACGAGCATTTCTTCAAAAGTATTGTGTTAATCAAAGGATACCGGATGAATCCACCCTCAGGAAAAATTATTTGCTCTCTCTACACGATTCTGTCCTGGATTCAATTCGGTCTGACATAGGAGGGAACTGTTTCTGGATATCGGTAGATGAAACAACCGATTCATGTGGCCGATACGTAGCGAACTTTATAGTGGGCAAACTATGTCAAGAAGAACCCGGAAAACCACATTTACTTTCAACCAAAGTGTTAGAGAAAACCAACCACAGTACAATTGCAAGATTTATAAACGATTCCCTGCGACTTCTGTGGCCTACTGAATCGGAGAGTGATTGTTACAAGGTGCGTGTTTTAATCACAGACGCAGCTTCATATATGTTAAAAGCTGGTCAGTCGCTTCGAGTGTTTTTCCCCAATCTGATCCATGTTACATGTTTGGCGCATGGATTACATCGCATTGCAGAAGAGATACGTTCTCTATTTCCTTCAGTTAACAAAGTAATTTCAAGTGGAAAAAAAGTGTTCCTAAAAGCACCAGCGCGTGTACAGTTTTATAAGGATCGTCTGCCTGAGGTTCCTCTTCCACCGGAACCTGTTCTCACTAGATGGGGAACTTGGTTGTCTGCAGTGCTGTTCTACCAGGAGAACTTTCATCAAGTGAAAGATGTGGTTACAAGTATTGGTCATGACGATCGTGCTGCGTGTGTTCGTGAAGCAAAGTGCGCATTTGATTGTGATACTGTATATCGAGATATCAATTTCATCCATGTACACTATTCGTCACTTTCTAATGCTATTAAGGGTCTAGAAACTAGCGGTGCACCCCTTCACGAGTCTATTCAGTTGCTTCACAAAACAATTTCTTCTTTAAATGCCGCCCCTGGTGAAATTGGAGAAAAAGTTAAATCTAAACTCAGCAGGGTGTTAGACTCAAACCCAGGTCTGCAAAAGATTCAATCAATTAATACGTATTTAAGTGGAACCACACAATCTTTGCCAGATGAATGTTCCGAACAGTCAGCACCATCGTACAAGTATTGCCCAATAACGTCCGTTGACGTGGAACGATCATTTTCGGCTTATAAACTAATTTTGTCTGACAACAGAAAATCTTTGACCCCTGAAAACATTGAAAAACTGTTGGTAACATATTGTGATTCATCATTTTGTAAGGAATGAAACGTGTATATCAGTGAGTTGACATAAAATAAATCATTTGATAACTGTATATTCTTTAATAGTTAGTCCATGTTCGTTAATTGTTAGTGTATATTCGTTAATTGTTAGTGTAGATTCGTTAATTGTTAGTGCATATTCTTTAATTGTTAGTGCATATTTTAGGACTTTTTTGTGCATATTTGCATGCATATATTAGATGTTTTACGTGCATATATATCCGGGCCCTAGTAATGACCACTATTAGCATCCAGGGATGCGAAGCATAGCTCTACGCCTGTTTGAGTGCCGGCTGGCGAATCTCCCGCTTTCCGATAAGAAATATTCTAATGAGGAGATAGGTTAAGCGTTTTCATCTATCTGCGAAACTTGTAATTTGTGTACTATGTTATATGTATATTTGTTTAAGGTGTATTTTTGTTTGTGATTTTTTTTATATGGCTTTACGCCTTGTCAAAAATGTTTCTGAAAGGGTATGTCCTGGACGAGGCAGCCGGTCTAGACTCAAAATTTTGGAAGGAGGAAATGATAGAGCAGATTTGGCCTTGTGCAATAAGATGCAAAGATACTGTTATAACATGTAAAAGAAATCAAGCCGATAATTAAACTGAAGTCTATTTACCCGCCAAATAATAAACTCCTTGTTGTAATGATGCCATGTCTGATTCCGGCCGTAGGCGTTTGCATAGGAGGATATATCCCTCCAGGGAACTCTCTTGGAAAGATGAACTGGGGCGGTTTCCCTTTGTCTTCCCCAGTGTGTGTTCGTATGTGTTATTGTGGTAGTGTGGGTGTTCACTATAGAGTTTTGCTTGAAGTGAGAGATATAGAATAGAGAGTGTTAAACCCCGTACCGAACTATTCAGAGCTACTGTTCCGGAAAAAACATAACAGGGCCGCTATGCTTAACGTCCCCATCAACGTACGAATGACCAATAACAGCGTCTCATTCCCACACTCCATTCGCACTGCGGGAGGTTTTATATTTAACTCAGGACTTTGGTGAACAGTCTGGTGGTTAAGAATAGTGCGTCACCACTTCACCTGTCTCGCCGGCCAAGTCGTGATGATAATAATAATAATCTCGTGTGGTCATTATGACCTGGTGGCAGGGTTTCTATGTCCTGCGAATTCCGCCCACTGTCGTAGTCGGTGCCGCGTCGTCTCATCTCACCTGATGAAGGCTGTGGAGGTTGCTGCCGAAACATTGTGGGCAGAACTTACCCGGCAGAATACCCGAGAAGAATTTTTGTCAGTCATACGCTATGGAAAACTTATATCTCACAACTTCTATCAACAAAGAAACCAGTACACTCTGAAATGTCGAAAGCGTTTACCATCCGGAGGGCTCAGTTCCTTACCTTTTTCGGCGATCCTGGCGATCAGGATATTGCGTAGGGTCATCGGTAGAGGAAGTTCCAGCCTCCAGCCATCTCCAGACTGGACGCTCCGGCGGCGGTCAGATTCCAGCAGGAAGAGACGCGTGTCGTGGAGTCGCAGGGGACTACCGCAGCGCGAACTGAAATACACCTGCGGAATACAGCACAGCCTACAAGACGGCTCATACTGGAGTTCGTTGGCGCACAATTTAAATTACAGAGATTTAGCAATTATATTATTCCAGATGTTATTGAAATTTCTATAAAATCTCACAAATTATTAGATGGCAGGTATCGTTAACATGCAGACATTGACATGGATTAGCTGATTTGAATTCCGGTGGATGAATACAGTTTTACCCGATTCTCTACTTGGCTAGCGGGGTTGTTGAAGTTGTGATGCACAGTTTCTGATCAGCAGATTGTTTAACCGACGCCTGAGTTAATACAATTCGTTTCTGCATTGGGTATCGTATGATATGACGCTATTACCTGGCGCATCGTTTTTAGTTAGTGACAAGCGTAACCCAAGTACTGTTGCGACGGTGTTGTTATGTTTAGCAACAAGTATTTTTAGGAAGCGAGAATCGGCTGCGCTACGAAAAGATACACGGTAAGATGACAGCTTCTTTTAAACATTATTCATGGGCCAAAATTTGTGTATTGTCATTTTAAACTTAATAAATAAACGGAGTTGTTTCATAGCATGGCTTTTTCGTGATTGAGTAGAGATAATGCATTCTTTAACATAGTTTCAAAAATACTCGATTGACACGTTTGTATTTAGTGAGTGGCATCTATTATTCCTGTGTTATAAAGTTGGGGCTGTTGTTTCCATTTGAAGTGAAATTGATGGGAAGTATAGAGGCAAGCCAACCCCACGTGGGCCCGTGTTAACCTTGAGAGCTAAATTAATTAGTCACTCTTACACTGGTTTATCATTGGCAGGATTAAGCAGTATGTTTATAATTGCTAGGCCTCCATGACATTTGTTTCTAAGAGCTGTTTCTGCCAGTAAGCTCAACAGTCATTAGTAGGAGTACACGAATTTATCGTTTGGAAGAAAGGATTTAGTTGGTAAACTATTGTAGCAGTACAGAAGCAATGGTACGCGAGCTATGCGAATATTTGTATGTACAAAGATAATTATAGTTTGCTCTATGAAGTCGTGACAGGACAGTTGAACGTTGTTGGTTCGTTATAGACATGACAGTTAAGACCTCGATCAGAAGCGGATTAATGCTGCTCTTCCACGGAGTCTGCAAACTACAGGAGAAGAAGTCTGCTTATGGAATAATTTTTGTTGATGACCCCGGTGAGGGAATGTTTTATCTAAAAGGTGTAAAAATAAATCTAATTCGTGTTTTACCTTAACTGTGCAAATACTGTTGTTAACTTACACTATGTTCGACAAATTCTCAGTTTGAGATATGTGCTGACAGGAAACATTGATCAGCAGCATGGTAAATAGGCGCTGTAATGAATAAAAAATCTAAAACTAAATTTAATCTTATAATAATAATCACTGTTTCCTCGGAGGTCCAAATATGTTTTTTCTCGTTCGAAGGTTACCTTATAAGAATCTGCGCTATGTTTTGTTTTTGCAATTGTGGAATTAGAAACCTATTTAAAATCTGTTTATGATCTTCTTCTCTTCAACATCTTTTACCAACATTAGGGGTTGGCTGCCTTCAATGAGTTTTACTCATCACTGGCATGATCAATCTTTTTTATTATTATTATAAAAAAAACGGCCGCATGGCCTTATTGATTCCAAGCATTTTATACCTACCACCAGGTCATAATACGTACTAATGTAGGAAGTCAAGTGTTGCCATCTGTCTTCGAAATGTGTAACTGTGTTCTGTGTGTGATATGAGATTTTTTTTGGTGGTGAAACGTGCATTATATGAAGCACAGATTGTGGACCATCGTAGCGTTCGCCTTGACGGTTGTGGAAAACTGCCTAAACACCGCAGTCAGAACGGCCAGTAGCTACGCGGGCCCTGTTGTAGCTCCCTGATCCAGTATCTGGTCCCACACATCCTATGATCCGAAATGTAAAACCTAAATATCTATTTCAGAAACGGGATGAAGACTGTAGTTTAATTGACTGGGAGAAGGAACCGTCCATTAATTAAGTTAGATCAGATTAGAGGGGGCGGGGGGTGGGGGGGGGGGAACGGGTCCAGTAAAATGTCAGTAAAGGGAAGGGGTGGTCGACGGAAATCTCACGTATTTTTTTATTTTTATTTTATTTCTGATTGCCGCCCATCAAAGAACAGTAGAATTTTTTTAAAAAAAAATCGAGTTCAATGCCACGTTAAAAAGGGGGGGGGGGACAAAATTCAGAAAAACACACATCACTTAATTAATGGACGCCCCCGAATGAGTGAGTAGGGTTTGATCATGACTTTATGAAAGATATCTTTTGGCTTCTTCCTTTGTAAATTCTGAAACGAGTTTTATTGTAGATTAAAAATCCTTTCCACCTTTGGAATATTCTCCGCAGGTGACGGGTGGTTGTTCAGTGCAGTGTTGTCTTACCTGGAGCGGGGGCCGTCGCTGGCTGGTGGGCAGTGGAGTGGCGGAGGCGCCCGTGGGTAGCGCCACCCGCAGCAGCTGTCCGCCTGGCGGGGGACTCCCCGCGGACTTGAGGACCCGCCGCACGCTCACCGTGGCGGCCGACGCGTCCGCGGCCAGCGCCTCCACGCGCCCGGTCAGCGCCAGCGACGCCCGACGCAGGGCGTCCAGCGCCGCCTCGGCGTCGCCGCAGCGTCCGCCGCCATGAGCCGCCGCCACCACGCACAGCAGCGCCACACTCCACAGCCACGCGCTCATACCAGGCGCATTCTCCCTGCTCGCCCCACAGCGTCTGGAACACGCAATCTCTACTACTCACTGCACAATACTGCCTATCCTCAGCACGATCTCCGATGACGTGGCCTCCTAGTTAATGCATATCTAATAAATAATTTAGTCCACAACCCGAAGTTTGGTTGGATCCTTGCGAAGAAGGCATGATTAGCCATTGTGTTAGAGGTAGAACGGCTTGTTCCTTTCCTCTGAAACATACAGTTTAAAATGCCGGGATCTCGCACTATTAACTAGCCGGGACGTCGACCACCTTCTAGTATTTCTTTGAATGGTATCTAATCTTTTATTCCTACTATAAACTGAATGTCTCCATATGTAGAGCGATATGTACTGAACGCAGGAGACTATGAGCCTTGAGCAGTTGTTCCAATTAAGTCTATCGCTCTCACACTATGTCTTAAATTGCAGATTTTATTCTATTAATACACATTTATCGTCAGTGTGTCTATTCACACCTCATAAAAATAATGAATATAAATAAAAAATTGTACAGATAATTAATATATGTATGTATTTATTTGAAAAATATTCCAGCTGATCTAACATTCTTGGTTCATGTATAATTATCCTGTAAAATTATTTATCTGTACAATGATTTACTTAAATAGCAGATGGCTTTATAGTGCCATTTGGCGCTTTAGGCCAAATAAAATAATAATAATAATAAGTTTTGATATCAATGCCACTAACTGAAGTTGTACGATTGCTGTTCCATAGATTGTTCAATAAACAAAAGAAGTTCCTCTCTAGCCATACCTAAAATCAGATCTTTTTTATAGGGTATTGGGCCCAGGAATATGACTCAACGTTATTTTCTTCGTTACAATAGTGAAGATATTAGTAAAAAATAGTGATATATTAAGTAACCAGTTACTCTTCGAATATAGCTTCAAATTTTGTATTTAAGGTCTCTAAGTTTAAACGAACAGAGAACTACAGTGTGTGGGCTTTTGCGGGGAGAATATATTGGTGTGAGAAGAGATGTGTGGCATAATAAATCAAGAAACAGTGCAAGCATTACTACTGCAGCAGCAAATGATGCTGATTCTTACAATTTATCCAGCGTTATATTTGCATATAAAGCAAGCTAAAACATCGAAGGAACTGTGGGCGCAGCTTAAAACCATGTTTTACGATCGCCGGTTTACACAAAGAATAACCTTACTTCGTCATCTCACATCAATCACGCTCGATAACTGTGAAACAATGACGTCATATGTGAAAAGTATTCGAGACAACAAAAAGATTGTGTGGGACCGGATTCGAAATAAACTACGAATGATTGGTTTATTGTTGCTGGCTGGCTTAACAGAACGATTTTTCACATTCCAGGATTCCTTATACGGCAGATGTCGTTAAGACAAAATTGATAGGTATACAAATATGATATTCGTATGAATCACAGACACAAATCGCTTTCTCTTCTAAAGTTTGGCAGAAACGTAAAAGCAAACCTGCCAATAGACACAACAAAAGCGAAAATAACGTCGTGGAAAAGTCATACTCAAACGTCACAATGTCAGGAAGGAAATCCATAACTTATTAGTGGTATAAACAGACAGGCCATTACAGAAATCAATGTTCAGTGCTGGCAAAATCAGACGAACATAAGAAATCAATTGTGTTTAGTGTTGTTTTTCTATCCGGCAAGTTTGACAAACAAGACTAATATATCGACTCCTGTGCAAGTTCTCACACGACGGCAAAATGCGTCGTATTAGTCAAGTACACCAGAAGTTATTATGGCTGACAAAACTACAGTACTTGTGTTGTGTTGAAATAACTAAAGATTGCTGTTGTTCACTGTGAAAAATACATTGTGTGTGCCAAGTCAGATGACTAACATCTTATCAGTAAGTGAGCTCATAAAGAACGATAATAAAATTCATTTCGATTCACAGAATTGTTTCACACATAATATCAACGATGTAAGGAACTGACGTGTCATATTTATAAGTTAAAGATAAAATACAGTATATTATGAAAACTGACCACACATTATTGGCTGCTCCTGTGTTGGTTTTAAGTGACACCGAAGATTCTGCATATAAATAAACTGAAATCTGACGTTGTTAATGGACTTATTAATTTGACTACTTTCAAAAAGAAAAAAATAGTTGTGTTACGAGGGAAAACAGTCAGGCCTATCCTTCACACACAGGAAACACTGAGGATTATACATGCTAATGTGTGCGGCCCTACGGGATATAAATCCTTAGGTGGTGCCCGATATTTTTTTATCGCTGGTGGATGACTTTACTCGGATGGCATTTATTTGCTACTTGAAAGTTAAGTATTCCACAGTTTTAAAGAATTTAAAGCTTTGGTATAAAATTAAAAGTTTAAAACATTTAGTAGTACTGATGATGGCTATGAGTTTTTCAGTAACGAGTTTACAGATTTTCTGAGGAAAGCAGGTATTATCCATCAGAAAAGAAACCTGAACACCCCAGAAGAAAATGGTCTCTGCGAACGCCTAAATCGATCAATAGTTGAGAGAGCAAGATGTGTGATACTTGGTACAAAAGCAGCAAACACGGTTGTGTATTTTTTTTTTTTAAATGATTACTTGCATCAGACACCGATTCGTATATTTGGCAGTGGTGTGATGGTCCTTGTTACCAAAGAAAAACGCTTAAAGTGGGACAATAAGCTACAAATACACATTCTTGTTGCATATTTCGGAAATATTAAAGGTTATAAATGAAATAAAAACGAAATAATAAGAAGCAGAGATGTGATTGTTATGGAGAAGAGAAAAGATAATGTGAACAATACGAAAACTGAATTAACTAAAGAAAATTCATATCAAGAAATGACAGTTTCTGTGGCAGCCTCTTGTCAAGAAGAACAAAATTACTGAATACATCTAAATAATCTAACAGTTCATCTCAATAAGACTATCCTGAGGTAGAGGACCAAGATAACTTGGAAGAAAACACTGTAGTTGAGAGTGTGGAGATTCAGACAGTTCCCAAAAGAATAAGAAAAGCACCCCAGAGCTATGGTACTACTTGATTAAGTGTGAAGTGTGTAGAAGAAGGCAGCTCTGTCCCAGATGTTGCCATCAAAGAGTTCCTGGAAGAGGGAGTTCCTGTAAGAGATGTGCAAGATGAAGGCAGTTACAATCAAAGAGGAGAACCGCATCAGAGCCCTGGAGACAAGTCTGATGTCTTCCGCAACAAGAGCTTAAGAGTGTCAAGGTATCAGTGATAGTGTAAATGGTGCTATCGAAAAAAAGTTTAAAATGCCTGAACTACATTTTACAGTGCCTCGGAACATTTCAGATTAATAAGTAAAATAGTAATGGTAGTTAATACTGTGTAATGCTGTTCAGTACTATTTGACGCTGTCCCTTATATCGATATAGTGTGGTATCATAGATGATATAAAAATAAGTTTTAGTTTTGTTATCACTGCAGATGTCTGAAATTGTATGATCGCTGTTCCAAAGTCTGTTGAATAAACAAAAGAAGTTTGATCCTTGCTATGCCGATAATCAAACGTGTTTTATTAAAAATAAATAGATAATATCAAATTATGAACAGTTGCGGGGCATTCCTTCGATTTCTATTTTTCTGTTATTCGTGTTACTTTGAGGAGATACGGGCAACTTTTATTCAAAGCTGGAATAATGAGCTATTTGTTGTTGAATACTGGAAAAGAAAATCTAGCGAAACTCCAGTGTCAGGTTACTAACAAAACTCCTTAAGACAATGATTTTTATGAAGAGGAAAATTTGAAAGATGATAGATAAACTTCCTTGAATGTCAGGCATCAGTGTTTCTCTCTGAGCAGATGAAAAATAATCTGAGAGAATTAAATAAATTAAAATGTATTATTATTAAGTGTGTAATCACCGATCAGACATGTCTCGTGAGGAATGTAGGAACAAAAGTTAAGAAACTACACACAGCGAACAGACAAACAAGTGTTAACTTAGCTCTTGCGTGTTCGCACCACGGAAAAAAGTGAGCGACATTGGCAGACAGATTTAAACACTATTCACTTAATAGTGCATCATGTGCAGAATTGTCAGTGGCATAAATATGGCACCACATGGCCGCCCACATTGCCGTGTAAACTTGCCTGCAGAAAACCATCAATACACGACTGACACATGATTCTTATAGTCACAGCACGATCGTTAGGAGATAACGCAAATATATGACAGGACTATTAACAACATCTTTAGCACCAAACGGAATGGCTTCAAATGCTGCCAACGAAGGACCTCCTTTGAATCTGAATATGTGGACTGATAACATTTGACTAGCCCATGTTTTTCAAGTTTCTGATTTATTTATTTCTTCCTTCCCGTTTAACATGGTTAAGTTAGGGAAGTAACTATCGTTTCTATCCACAAAACCAGTGCAAAGCAGAAACTGAGACCATCTCAGAAATAACCTGTATGATTATGGAACCATCGTTACAATTTGAACGGTTCAAGATTCTTTGGTCGTCAGGCTCTTTCTCTTCCCGAGGATCTGCTTATTTTGGAAGCAAGGTTTTATCTACTATCGCCTCCCATGGCCAATAATACATTGAGATGTGTCCCAGATAGAACATGTGTAGGAAAATCTCGGACGTCAACTCCTTTCCAGTGCCAGTATCCAGGATATCAAGGACCAGTTACAACAATTGTCAGCCAGCTTGCATCAGAAGAAGATACAACGGAGTTGTGACACCTTTCCCGGCCGAAACAGTTAATTCATCCGGGTCTGGTGGGGTCCTACATCATACTGATAAGTGGGATCTACTGCCAAGTTCTTTATAACTTTGACTTGATTTTGTGATCACTGAAATAACGTCACATACTCTCAAAATCCGTCAAGTTTCATCCTACCCTTCCGGGAGCTTCACTTTTTTTGTCATGCAGTAATCTCGATGCTGTTGCCCGTCAGAACAACGTACTTGCCAACACTAAAAAAATACAATAACTTCACAATACATACTAACATTGTAGTTAACATTTCATAAGACGGGAACTTCTCTTTATGATAAAATAATCAAACTAAACAGCTAATATATTTGTACCAAAAATTACATAACCTCCTCATTGAGTTCACAAATGTATTTTACATCCTTTACTATTCTGGTAATTTGATCAGCATAAGTCTATCTATTTGATGAAGATTTACGTATCGCAATGAACATTTCTGCATTTCAATGTTCCCTCGACCTTTTTTTCTTTGCTGTTATCAGTTTTTCATTCAATCCTTCATCCCTTCCCATCTTGCGCTAACCTTTTCGTATCAACATACCACTTAGAACCTACAGCTACAATTATGTGCTTATATATTCTAATCTTTGTCTACCTCTACAGTTATTTCCTTCTATTGTTCCCACCACTAACCAATTAACAAATCCCGCATTTCTTAAATCTTGACCTATCATCCTGTAATACTCTTCCACAAGCTTCTTTTCACAACTCGTTCATTTCGTACCTTAACTGTCCACTTAATTTTCAGCATCCATCTATAGCACCAAATTTCAAATGCTTCCATTTTCCTTTGTCTGGTATTCCTAAACTCCATGCTTTGCTGCCATAAAATGTTGTGCTCCACACATACGGTTTTAATAAGTTCTTTCTGAGTCTTAACTCAATATTTTAAACTAAAAGATTTCTTTTTTTTATTAAAGCTCCTTGCGGTATTGCTTTTCTGACTTTAACATCATTGCTGCTTCGGCAATTAATTTTAATTTTACTTCTCAGTATTGGTTCCGATGATATATTTAAACCACAATTACTGCTTTCATTTCTACTACATTTCGTCACTTTTTTCTTTCTTTGGTTTTTATTTAGTTCAAAATCTTCCATCAGTATTTTGTTCATGGCATTAAGTAACTACTCAATATCCTCAGCCTGATCTGTTTACAAAACAATGTCATGAGAAAATCGTAGCATACTGATTTTTTTCTCCCTGAAGACTTATGTCGCTTTTTTTTTTTTTTTTACTTACATTATTGCTTCCTCTATATGCAAATGGAATTTAATAGGAGATAGACTACAGCCTTATTTAACAACCTTTTTAACTGATGCATGTCTCTCATGAGTCTCCAATATCATTATAGCCACTTGATTCTTATATAGATATTATTCCTTTATCTCGACATTTTACACTCGATTTCTTTAATATTTGGAATATCTTGCCCCATTTAACATTATCAAAAGCTTTTACTAAATCACCAGAAGCATCTTTGTTTTTCCTTACCCGCCCTTCAAGTATTAATCTTAAAGCCAGAATTGTTTTTCTTGTACCGCAGTTTTTTCTAAACCCAAATGGATTTATTCTATCTACTATCTCTTCTACTATCCTTTCTATTGTTCTGTTTACTATTCTGGTCAGTGATTTTGAAACGATTGATACTTTCAGTAGGTAAGAATTCTTCATCTGAAAGTAGACATCCTCGTTTTTCTTGTAGTTATCACTTCGGCAGTTGGAATAAACTGCTTGGTTGCTTTGTACGGTTACATAAACAATTGTTTTACATACTTAACGTATTTCTTTTTTCACTTTCGATGTTCTGTCGTTACTATTCCCAAGAAAATTGTGATCATGGTTCTACTCTATTTCTGAGTAGTTAATTTTTACTACTTCCTACTTAATATTTTTACCTAGCCGAATTGCTAGGGCATACGTACACTATTTAGAAACCACAGGTGTTTTTATCTTATATAGATTTTTTGTCACATTGACTATGCAAAGCTTGTCCATTGCGGAATAAACAACCTTTTACAAATAACACAAACATGTAGTACCACTCGCAGGCGAATAAATAATAAAGAACAATAGAAACGTCACGTAACTTCCTAACTTGTTTGTGATTATCTTTACTTTATACACTTTCATTTCTCTTAGTATTTAACTTTTTATGTTATTGAATTGGTTATTTACTTTCATATCCTAAAACACGGTCTCTTACAAAATGATTGTATTATGTTAGTGATGTTCCATTAATCATAATCGCGTGAATTTGTATAGGATGTATTTATAAATCAGTGTACCCCCAGATAATTCTGAAACTCCATGACAGTTTTCCTTAAGGCCTTTTCAAAGGAACCATCCCATGTTTCGCTTAGAGTGATTTGGGGTAACCATGGAAATCCCAAATCTGGATAGGCAGTCGAAGATTGGAACCCGTGTCCTCTCGAATGCGAGGTCAGAGCTTTAACCGCTCACCCAACTCGCTCGGTAAATGTGTTCCATTGACTTACACTACTGTTAACTTCAACAAATCATACAATGATACGTGCATATTGTGTTCAATGTATAGAGCAGTACTGAAGCACCTTATTAAATGACATTCGACACAATTTATACTGTAAAAGACCAACAGTTATTTTTGTTGAGTATTTTCTAAGTACACATATTCATTTTTTCCCCCGATATTTCAAAGCGAAATGTGAAGAAGCAGAAAAAACTAACTGTCGATCACAATGTGACGCCATCAACTGTGTTCAGCGTTTCTGCACTACCTCGGACGACCATCGGCGGTGACATGGGGAAAGGTCCCATTGTTCCCATGTTTCTGGAGAGGCATAGCGGTGTTAATCATGGTGAGGGAAGCAGTTGGGTATGACATCCTGCGTCTTCATGTGTTACTTCTCGTGCGACAGTATGCTGGTGCCACTTTTCAACGGTTCAATGTTTATTCACACACAACACCTGTCTCTGTGAGCTAACTGCGTGATGTTGAGATACTACTGCAGCGCTGAACCCCAGGAACTGAACCCGATCGAACATTAGTGTGGCCAGCTCAGACGCTAGCTCATCCCGATTCCAGTATCCAGGATATCTAGGACCAGTTACAACACTTGTGGGTCACTTTACCTCAGGAAAGGACACAATGGCTTTATGACACACTTCCCAACCGAATCAGTGCACGCATCTAGGCCAGACCGGGTGCAATGTCGTATTGATTAGTAGGCTCTAATTCGTGAAGTTCTTTTTAAAATTGAATCGATTTTGTAATTACTGAAATAACGCTCTCAACGCATTAAGTTTTAATCCGATTCTAGCTGCCTCACTTTTCTTGTGTCACACGCAAATCCAAATTGAGATTTGTACTATCTATTACGAAATAGGCGAATGTTCAGTGATATAGTTTTGAAAGTTTCATCAAAACTCAGAAAGTACGTTTCCAGAGATGTTGCTAGAGGCACAGTAGTGAGCAAAAAGGCCTAGAACCTCGGAGGCTGTCGTAATTGGCCGTCTGGCTGCGAAGTACCTTGGCGCCCACTGGCCGTCCGCCCACACGGCTGGCTCTTTGGGTCACCTGCAAGAACCTCACATGGGAACAACGCGGAATTACGTATTCAAAACACACGTTTCCAAAAAGGAGATATCTGTCACTGAGCATACATCTGTACAAAAATTTTTGGTTCTGCTAAACGAGGAAAGAAAAAATGTGTAGCATTTATTACACACTACGGAAAAAAGGAATTTCTTTAGTATTTGGCACGAATTTTTAAGCAACCTCTAAATCCGCAAATTCATTGCCTATGTACGTGTATGTAAGCTAGTTTGGGTAACTAGGACCACGTTAAGCCTTCATTTCGCTTGAACTTTGCTGTGGATGTGTAGACGGCCGTGTTACAACTAGTGTTGTCAGCCCTAGAGGGGACCTACAGTTTAACGTGGATTCCGAACCACGGAACGTCCTGGCATACTCTGGCCCTGCCGGGATTTGAACCCGGGTTGGACCCAGAAATTTTCTGAATATATATATATAGATATATATATATATATATTGAGTACAGCTTAATCATCTTCACTCAAAGAAACATAAGATTACTTTATAGAGGTGCCAAAATACTAGTAAAAGCTTCAATGCAATTTGTAAGCCAGGACTCCCGGCCTTTTATCTTTTTGATTGTGTCGAAATAGCGTAACTATTATTTAACAGGTCCCTTCTTCACATGCGACATTAAGGATGATGTAGTCAGATTTCTGTCTGAATCATATTTTTCAATTAAATTCAGTTTGACATAAAAAATAAATAAAATAAAAAGTTCATAGAAAGTGTCCATAAAACAAAAAGTAGATTAATGTTCTATGGTCACATAGTTCGGATGGACAATCATAGATTCACCTCCAAAATCTTCAACATCGTCTCTAGAGGAAAAGCGACTAACGCAAAATGGACAACGCTAATCAGAAAAGATCTCGAACAACTAGAAATTGTCCCGAATGAAGTTTATAACAGGATTAAGTACATAACGTTGATTAAAACATCTGATTATCTACAGACACTAAATGCCCAAACATTGCGCCCGGGATAGGCAACCAAAGTATAAGGATGGAGGAATACTGGGCTTAGAAGAAAGCTCGCGGTCCATTGAGCCCAAGTATCAGAAGTAGAAATGAAATTCTGAAAACAATAATTTCATCAGATGGCAGAAACAATGTGCTATGGATCTTCTCAAAGGGCACTGCAGGTTTGTTTGAATTACAACTTGACGTCAGATAGGCGGGCATAGGAGCGAGAACAGGTGTCAGAGGTGTTTTATGTGACCGGAGTAGAGCGTCCACATAGCAATTGACGCTGAAGCAGGTCCTGCAGGGAATTTTAATTATTCTCTGCCTCGTATTACTATCGTATTACTGCTCTTTGAAATTCTAAAGACACCCACATATCTCACTCTTTGTCACGTGCTAATATTTGAAGGAGTGATGAAGTTCCCTTCAGGAGAAAAACTAAGCGAATTGAACATCGAAGCGAACCTTTGTTTTTCAAAACAAATCCCGAATTATATCAAAATGAGTAGAATTTTAAGATGCCTTACATGGAATATTGACTGCCCCATAAGTGATAATTAAGGTTTATCAGTGTGGTAAGATCACGATCCTTATTTGTAAACTAATAATTCTTCAAAAAAGAAAGATAACAGGGTAAATTCCATGAATCGAGAAATCACATCAAGCAATCACCCAAATTATGATATAATAAATGATTTTAAATGTTTCAAAACTGGAATCACTTTGTAATTCCTTACGTTTTAATAGGTGTGATTGTTTATTTCGCACAGAGATACGTTCAATGCTAAAGTACTTCATACCTCAGCGGTGTGGCACAATTTACAGAAATCTGTGGAACCCTTAAACCTTCCTCACAATATGGTATGATGTTGTAACGTGCATACATGTTATCGATTGGTTTTCGGTACGCAAACACATTGCTACTACCCTGATTCACGTAGATCGGTTGCCCAAGACAGATGTGCAATTGAGACAAAACTGACTGAAAGGGGGCAAGATGATTAATTTACCGTAGCTAATAGTGTAGTATTCCAAGGATTTCTAAAACATACCCTTTGCATGTTTTATTGGATTATACCGGGTGAGTTTTTTATCTTGAGACAACTAAATATCTCGAAAACTACAAATCCGATCAAAAAAAGTGGGTAATAAAAATTGTTCGTCTCGACGGGGGACATCCGATGATACCAAATTTGACTCCCCACCCCCACCCCCTAGGGGTGGGGGAAGGGGGAGAAAAAAAACTTAAATAGGAACCCCCATTTTTTATTGCAGATTCTGATTCCCCGGAAAAAACTACCCCTATTTCACCCCCAATTCGAGTCATTTTGGTCGATAGATGGCGCTGCAATCGACAAAAATCAAAATAAGCAAAAATTCATTTTAAAATGAGGATATCTCGTGAAATACACATCAGATCAGCAAAATACAAGTTAATGTGATTGATATTTTTCAAAAACTATTCAATAACACCACCCACCTCCAAACTTGAGGGATGGGAATGGACATTATTTCAAAATGCACTGATGCAAATTCTTTAGCAGATAGCGAAAGTCAAACATTACTTTTTGCGTTACCCAGGAACAACGACGTGGACGTAGTAATTTTCTGTTCCCTTTGGGGTGCTAGATTTAGGTGAGTCCCCTCGCCTCTCACCATCGGGGTGCTTGTTTTTGGTGAGTCCCCTCGCCTCTCACCATCGGGGTGCTTGTTTTTGGTGAGTCCCCTCGCCTCTCACCATCGGGGTGCTTGTTTTTGGTGAGTCCCCTCGCCTCTCACCATCGGGGTGCTTGTTTTTGGTGAGTCCCCTCGCCTCTCACCATCGGGGTGCTTGTTTTTGGTGAGTCCCCTCGCCTCTCACGTGTTTGTTTCTAACAACAATTCTAAAGCAAGTGCTCGAAAATATCACCACCGACATCGATGCATTTATTTACCCGCTCTTGGAATGATTCGACGCAACTAAGAAGCATATCCGGCGTGATTTTTTGACAAGCGTTGGTAATTCGTTCAATCATGTTTTCAGGCGTTGTTGGCACTTCACTGTAAACTTCATTCTTCAAGTATCCCCATAAAAAAAAATCAGGCGAAGTGAGATCTGGTGATCTTGCAGGCCACGGCACTGGACCTCCTCTTCCGATCCATCGACGATTGTACAGACGATCTAACACTTCCCGCGATCTTACAGCAAAATGTGCTGGACAACCGTCATGTTGAAACCACATTGTTTGTCGCACGTCTAAGGGTACGTCTTCAAGCAATGTTGGCAGTACGTCCTCTAAGAGTTGTTGATATTTCTCCCCATTGAAATGTCCATGGATAAAATGTGGACCAATAAGTTTGTCCCCAATTATCCCACACCAAACATTTACATTCCACGGACGCTGATGTTCAACTTGGCGTAACCAATGCGGGTTTTCCACACTCCAATAATGCATGTTGTGTCGATTAATGGTGCCGTGGTTAGTAAAAGTGGATTCATCCGAAAACAGTACTCGAGCAAAGAAATGGGGTTCTTCTTGTATTTTCTGTAGCGACCATCGGCAAAATGTCAATCGATTATCGAAATCATTGCCGTGAAGTTCTTGATGCAACGAAACATGGAACGGATGGTATTTTCTACGATGCAAAATCTGACAAACACTTCCCTCCTGAGTGAACTGTTGGATAATACGGTAAAAAGAAGCGCGCGATCGAGGCTGGTCTGGAAAACGATGAGCATAAAGATCAACAGCATTATCGATATTCTTGCGACATTCTCCATAAATGTAGACCATTTCAATTTTTTCTTGCAACGTTATAGCCTGCATTCTCATTGACACGTGCAACAGAACGAAGTAAATAAATCAGAGATGTTATGAACGCTATGAAAGTACATCAAGTAATGAGAAAACTCTGAGAAATGAGCGACGATGTGAACGCAATGGAAGTACATCAAGTAATGAGAAAACTCTGAGAAATGCAGCGCCATCTATCGACCAAAATGACTCGAATTGGGGGTCAAATAGGGGTAGTTTTTTCCGGGGAATCAGAATCTGCAATAAAAAATGGGGGTTCCTATTTAAGTTTTTTTTCTCCCCCTTCCCCCACCCCTAGGGGGTGGGGGTGGGAAGTCAAATTTGGTATCATCGGATGTCCCCCGTCGAGACGAACAATTTTTATTACCCACTTTTTTTGATCGGATTTGTAGTTTTCGAGATATTTAGTTGTCTCAAGATAAAAAACTCACCCGGTATGTAATAAACTTCAAAAGCTTGCCATTAGCAACACATGAAAGCAACCCATTTTTATTTTTTTACTTATGGTTTTACGTCTCGTCAACGTCAAGGTCATTAGAGGCGAGATGGGACTGGGGACAAGGAACGGAAGGAATTCTGCCATGGCCTTTTGAAGAAAGCATCCCGGCATTCGCCTGGAGTGATTTGGGGAAACTATGGAAAAAGTAAATCTGGATGCCCGGACGAGTATTTGATCCCGCGTCCTTCCGAATGTGAGGCCAGAGCCCGATAGGAATCCAAACAAATCTTAGGTGGTCTGAGAGAAGTCTATATTTTGATTAAATGTTGAATTTACGAAGATCTCTAGTACGCAGTCTAAGTTAATCAGATTTGTTAATAAAATGATACATTCACTAAACGAGCGAGCCACGTAGATTAAATGATTTAAAATAATTAAATTAACAAATTTTTTTAATAAAAGAAGTGTTACAAAATTAACTGTGATCAATCAGACTTAACGAAACTGGTTAAATCAATAAAGCTTTCAAACAACAGTCAAAAAATTTGACTGTCACATAAACTAATCAATCCAGCGTTTAGCTGTTCATGAATAAACTAGCCAACCAATGAAAATTTAAAGCTGTGCTGCAATAAGGTCGCTAAAACTACTACGTAAACGACAATAAAATCATTCTCTAACAAAACTAGTAGTATATTAGATTATATTGTAAAGTTTTAAATTAGTTCATCTAACAAAATGTAGTTGTTAACTGAATATATAACAAAATTAAGAGTTCGCGAAGTCCACATACTCATGCGGCTCTCGATTGATAATGAACAACGAATGAATTCCTTTGACAAGTTTACTGCCCTTTGCTTATTTGCTTGAAGTTACAGGTTCTTTCCACAACATATTTACGAGGTTTTATCCAAGCCTATATCTTATGAAATTACTCATACAACCGATTTTTTTTAAAGAAATGATTATATATAAGTATTTTAGTCCCCATTTGTAATTCGTGGTTTGTTTCGTTTCGTTCGACGCTAGTAATTCTGGAAAACTTGATATCTAAAAGGAAACAAAGGTAAAAGGAAATATAAACGTGTTAGATTAAAGAAAACTCTCGTTTTTGTTGCTATTTGCAGTTCATGCAACAAAACATTTCGACTAGGGAGCAGTGGTACTACCCGTTAATTAGGAAAAACGTTGCGCAGGATCTAGATTTAGCGCACACTGACACATTACAATGAACGGTCTGCATACAACACAGCACAATTTATGTGAATATTCATGGCACTTCTGTTAGTAAATTTAACAGAAAACCGTCAGTATGGCTTAATGCGCAGAGGCGCTGCACACTGGACTTGGAAAGTGCAACGGGACCGTCCTGAAGCGGTTTCCCGCAATCACCTAGCCGAGTACTGGGACGCTCGCCCGTCTCAACCATATAAACTACACATTTCATGAACAAGAAGAAAATCACACATCATGGTTATTACAGCGCACAAAGTTACAGGTTTCGCAGACAGATGGCAACACAAGACTTTCCTCCAATAGATTAGGTACGCCGGCTGTAACTGGCACCACGTGTTCGGGAGGACGCGGGTTTGAATCCTCGTCCGGGCATCCAGGATTGGGCTTTCCATGGTTTCCCCAAAATCACTCCAGGCGAATGTCGGGATGCTTCCTTCAAAAGACCATGGTCGAATTCCTTCCCATTCCTTGTACCCAGTCCCATCCCGCCTCTAATAACCTCGCCGTCGACGAGGCGTAAAGCCGTAAAGAAAAAAAATGTAATTGGCACGGTCAGATTTCTGGCAGGAATTCAATCCATGCCCTCCCCCTTCCCCCTCCCCCTCGACATGGAGGCAGAATCGGAAAAAAATATTAAAAAAGTTTTCATGCGTCGGAATGGATTAGGTTGAATGCTTGTTGTTTACTAGAATATATTTCAGAGGCTTCACAAATAGTCTTTCAGTAATAAGCGAAGAATAAATGAGATGGTTTGCGCATAGCTCCAATGTGATGATTTGGTTGCCCGCAGTAATTGCGTTGACACGAACAGATAAGATAGGAACAGAAGATAACATCGATATTTGATAAATTTGTGTACACAAGATCGCTGCCATAAAACTGCTAGCTGTGGATACTGCTAAATACTACTGTTTAACACGTACCACTAGTGGACTCTCTCTCCATACGGGGTTGACACGGAGTCCTCTAGTCGCTAAAAGAGCGGCGCCAATCGAGAATCCGGTGTACACTGTGTCGCGCGAATGAGTGAGCAGCTGTCGGGCAGCCGCCTGCCGGGACACTGGCTGCTGGAGAGGCCGGCCGTTCCTCAGCCAGGCTCTGGTGGGCGTGCCGCGTGGGCAGCAGCACACCTGACACCCCACAACAACCACCATCAAACAGTATGCGATTTTCCCAAACATCGTGATGTCTTAAGCATCAGATCTGTGGGTAATCGATGGTTACTAGAGATTCGATTGTATCCACACTATAAATGCGAGAAGAGTCGATCACAGCGCCAGTGTCTACAGACCATAGGCTTCCGTCGAAAAGTCAGGACAAGGAGTGTTTCGATGTAGTGAAAATATCACTAAATTATTTATAAAATCACAAACATCATCAAAGGTATTAGTAGAGTCGTTTAATAAAAGCAGAATCTCGACTCTTCAAATAAACATTTTAGCCACTTTTGCCAAGAACGCTTCTCTAGAAGTGTACTCATCATTTCTCATTGTCATGTGCACTTCTTTTCAGAGATATACACGGAGAGGCATTTAAAACTGTTTGTAGGAACATTTCTCAAAGTACATATCAGATTAAAAAAAAAAAAGTTGTAATAAAAGTTGTTCACCTTGAAGAGGGACATCCATTAACATGACGCTCGACCCCCCTGCACCACCCCCGGGGGCGAGAGGGGGGGGGGTGACTTTGAAATCTTAAATATGAACCCCTATTTTTTATTGCAGATATGGATTCTCCATGAAAAAATATGTATCTTTTGGATGAAACATTTTTATCGCTTCATGATACATGGCGTTGTAATCGGCAAAAATTAAATTGGGTTTAAGATTGTAGCAAAACGGTAATATCTGAAACAAATACACCTCAGATCAGGAAAATCGAAGTACTTTTTTGATATTTTTGATAATGCCATCATGGTACACCTCCCACAATCGAATAAGCACAGACTGTGATCATGCGTCTCAGTCCGTGGTCAGACTGTGCATGTTACTTCAATGATTCGGACTGTACACATCTCATCGCAACTGTTCCACGATGTTAACGATTGCAGAGAGAGTCGATATCATTACCACGTACTTTGAGGCTCGCCAAACGTATGCTAATTTGTTCCCTGATAGGCATGTGCCGTCTGCAACGACTTTTCGCAGTATTGTCCATTTGTTTACTGAAATCTGAAACATTAAACCTAGAAAAAGAGTCCGACCGCGTCCTGTGACAAACGAAAATAACACAGTGAATGTTTTAACTGCAGTTGTTGCAAATCCTCACATTAGTTCTCGGCAAATTGCGCGAGGTTCAGGAATTTCGCAAAGAAGTGTTCTACGAGTGCTGCATGAACACAAATGGCATCCATTTCATTTATCGCTGCATCAAGAACTGCATGGTGACGATTTTCAAAACCGCCTGAATTTCTGCAACTGGATACAGGAAAAACTAGCATTGAATAGTAATTTAATTTCACAGATACTTTTCTCTGATGAATCAAATTTTACGAATCATGGTGAAGTGAATTGACATAATATGCATTATTGGTCATTGGAGAATCCCCATTGGGTAAGGCAAGTTGATCATCAACGCCCATGGAGTGTCAACGTTTGGTGCGGTATTTTAGGTACGCAGGTAATTGGCCCATACTTCATAGACTGGTCCAATGTACAGCGACATTGTAGATAATGTTTTACCCATACTAATGGAAGATGTTCCACTTCAAACAAGAAAGGATATGTGGTTTCAACACGATGGATGCCCAGTGCATTAATCACGAATATCTCTAGAAGTTTTGAATCGAAACTATCCGGGTCGATGGATGGGATGAGGAGGTCCTCAAACGTGACCCGCACGTTCACCAAGTTTGACTCCTACCGATTATTTCCTGTGGGGATGGGTAAAAGAGAGAGTTTACATGGATGTACTAACAACCCAAGAAAATATGCGGCAGCGAATTATCAATGAATGTGAAAACATTAGCGCAGAGACACTTATAAATTTCGGATTGTCTTTCAGACACAGAGTTGCAATGTGCACTAGAAACAACGGACATCATTTCGAACATTTGCTGTAATGAAACACTTGTGAGAAGCAAGGAGAATCACAGTATTTTTTTTTTCCAAAATTGTTTCTAATTTCCTAATCTGATGTGTATTTATTTGAGATATTACCGTTTTGCAACAATCTTCGACTCAGTTTCATTTTTGCCAATTACAGCGCCATCTATCATGAAGCGAAAAAAATGTTTCGTACAAAAAATATCTTTTCACGGAGAATCCAAATCTCCAATAAAAAATAGGGGTTCCTAGTTAAGATTTCAAAGTCACCCCCCTCCCGCCCCCGGAGGTGATGCAAGGGGGTCGAGCGTTATGTTAATGGATGTCCCTCTTCGTGGTGAACAACTTTTATTACAACTTTTTTTAATCCGATTTGTATTTTGCCAAATATACCGACAAATAGTTTTAAATGCCTCACCCTGTATAATCTGTCGGGTGAACTAAGTGAAGAAGTTGGGAAGAAATAACGATGATAATTTAAATGCTATGATCGTTTGGGACAGCCAGGACCTCGTTAAACATTTGTTTGGCTTGAATTTGATGTAGATGTATTCATGTCAGTGTTACAACTACGATTGTCTATCCTAGAGGGAAATTACTGCTTAAAGTGGAATCCGAGCCACGGAGCGTTCTGTCGTACTTCACTTGATGCAGCAAGCTGTGCTAGAGGTGACGGTCGGGTTAACGTCTTATGAAAATACGCGCCGAAACAGGGATTCGAACAGGTGACCTTTCAATATCCAGTCAGACGCCTTAACCACTGAGCCACCTGGCCACTCTAAATGATCTCTGGCTTTAAGGTGTATGATGTTTATCTTTCGCTTGTTTTATAAAACATACATTTTCATCACTGTTGGTGTGAAAAGATATTTCAATAAGCTTCGTGATGCACAGAAGTTAAATCGATTACATAGAAATCAAAAGAGTGACATCACTTGAAATATTGTACTCGCGTGTGGGCCCCTTATTACAAAACATTAACAGAGGTCTAAAGAAGAGACATCTGGTTAGAGACGGCTTAGCAGAAGAATAACCATGAGACAGGTGTTAAAGGATTTGGATTGGGATACTTGGAAAAGTCTTATGAGAAACTAATTGGGAAGTACGTGATGGAGTTATCTCAGGATAACACCAAATTCATTTTATCACCGCAACATTCACTTCCAGAAATAATAGAAAAAAATAGATAGAAATCAGGTCCAAAATAAATCTTTTTCTCTACTAAGATTTCCCATGAGGGAATGGAATACTCGTAGTTATTGATTGAGAAAAGTTAGAATCCGACAGCAATTGTTCCGCAAAAACCACTATGGCCATCCTGATTTGAGTTTCGCTAGATGACTCCAGATGAGTACCAGGATTTTCCTTAATAACCCTCCGGATCCTCCTATAGTCTCCCGAACATCCGTTCCATGTATATATGTATACACTCCCGCATGGGTGCAACGTACACTCTGCCACTCGCTTTATAGTGAATTAATAGTAATATGCTTAATATTTCAGGAAAATTTGCTACTTCATTTAACCACCAACCTCCATCCCCCTCTTCTCACCACCCTCACCATTAGCAAAATGAGATCCAATAATAATAGTTTATGGGGGTTGCTCAGTATTGCACAAATGACATGGAGAGAGATTACGGGCTGAACAGGAGAGTTTGGCAGTTTTTCATCGTGAGGGAGACGACCAACAAGCGTTTGACTCCATGTTCCGTTCATCCGGAAAAGGTCCTCTTGGTAATGGTTGAACCAGTGCCTGGAGGAATTATATTCGTGGAGGTTCGGTGGCAAATTGCGCTTCTTGTCGCATTTATTTCGCCAGGTTAGTTTTATGATTTAAACTGGCCACTGAGAGTAGTAGCATATTTGACCACCAATAAAAATGAGTATAACCGACTAATGGCTAGGAAGGAGAGTCAGTATAACAATTTGGCAATAAGGAGGCGATAGAATATGCAGATAATTGAGGACGTGGGTTGTAGGGGATATGTAGAGATGAAGAGGTTAGCACAAGATAGGAAGGGATGGAGGATTGCATCAAACCAGTCGGAAAAAAAAGATTATGAAACGCAGTATAGAATATATTAGTGGAGGGTGCAGTAGGAAATCGGAGACAAAATCAGCACTTATCTTGTGTGAGGCGTTGGGTGCTGTGTAATAATCATTGATGTGTAAACTGTATCTCCTCTTCTGCATGTTACAATACTTGCTGTGAGGCTTAGCTCCGAGCCATAATATTTCATTATAAAAACCTATAGTATATCTTGTGATCAGCTACTTGTTTGGAAATCACCTACAGTGCCACTTCGCTGTCAGAAACGGATGTCTAAAACTCAAAAGTATAAATAAGTTGATGTATCTAAGTATACAGGACCCTTATGACCGTCTCATGTAGAATGCTGTCTTTGAGTTAAGCCAAAAACGGCTCGCGCGCGGAACAACCGGTTTACCGCACCCGAAAACGGTTCGCGCGGCAACCGCGTGGGCTGGACGATAAAGGCACCTTCAATTTTCACGAAACAGTCATGTATGTGTAACATGAAGCTGCCACTTTCATTGTGATTCATAATGTTGTATACAATAAATTTTATATTAACAGATTGCAGTGTGGCCGTTGACAGTTTTTTCACCGTGAGGGAGATGAACAAAATGACTCGACATTCTGCTCAGCCAGAGAGGGTCCTCTTGGTCATATTAAATCAGTGATGGGCGGAATCATATTCAGTGATTCTCACATTTAGTCATTCTCAAACTGCGGTTCGCGTAGATACAACAGGTGGCCCAAGGGAAGAATGTTAAATATTTAATTCTAACTGAATTAAAGACATCACATGGAATAAATAAATATATATATATGTATATATAAAATATTGTTCAAATAAAATTGATATTACACACTTACGGTTTAAAGCAGGGGTGGCCAACACGCGGGCCGCATGTGTCCCGCCTTGAGCATTTTTGCTGCCCGCGAGCTTCATGACACTTTTACAAAATATATTTATTTTATAATCGTCAAAGTGTATTAAGTAAATATAATTTTTGTGCATCCATATATTCAAAAATTAACTGTCGAAATTATGAGAACAAAATCACTTTGATTTCAAAATAATTTTCTTGCGAACATATGACGGATATTGCCTGTTTTATTTATGAGTTTACAGTTATGAGTTCTCAGAATAATTAAATTATATTCACTAAAAAATATCTATAGTGGGTCTTACTCTAATATGGGGATATATAATTTTATATGCGGCACGCAGAGTTATGATGCATTTCAAAAGTGGCCCGCAAGTTCATTTGGGTTGGCCACCCCTGGTTTAAAGCTATAATCTAGTATAAACTATAAGCCAAACTTTCTAAAAGCCATAAATGTTTCAGCTACCAGCAAGAATCACCTATTTCCAGGATATGAGTACATCAATGAATTGTTACTTTAGTAGTGTATTCACTAAATTCGTTTCCAATCGTCACCAGAGAAAGGGGCGTTCCTTTATGTTTTATGTTAATGACCGTCTTATGAGGGTGTTACTGTACGTCTTAAAGTAGCTTCCCAAAGCCGCGCCTGTGTAGCTATCATCAGCGGGCCGTGGGAAGGGAGCTGCATCTTCTTACAGGGACGGCGCGTCGGCCAGTCGGTAAACATCAAACGCCGAGGTAGCTGAAACGACACTACGCAACCTGGTGAGAAGGTGGCGAGGGTAAACCTGTGGCGCGTCCTGATCCTTACAACTGGACTGTCTGGTGCGGCCTATGAAACCACATGCCGTGGGAAGCCACCATTAAGGGGCCGCGGTGCGTGCCGATAGCATTTAGTATCGTTGGCTAACAATTTACATTTCTAAAAATATAGGGTCATGTAAGTTAGTGTTTTGTAGGTTTATATTTGACGCAGCGGCGTAGCTAGGTCAACAAGGGCCCCAGCGCAAAAAAATTATTTTGGACCCTCAGCCCAGATACTGAGCTGATGCTGGGGGTCCCTGAGTTGTGATTAAGGGCCCTCTGAACCAACGATCAAGCGTTGGCCGCGCGTAGTCGAGTCTCAACTTTCCTGTTTCCAGTGACGACGCAGTTGTAGCCAACAGAGGACTCGCCTACCGCGGCGATACAGTCTCATCAAACATCGTTAAACACCAATGACGATTTTCTGCAGACGCAATTATCATTTTTCTTTAAATATGTTTTTCATTATACTGGTATTTTGTGTATACTTATATTATTATTTCTTCTATAAAGTAGACGTCTGAGTTCGCCAAGTCACCTGAAGCTACGAGTTGGGTACTTCATAGAAATAAACGATGTATTTTGCAGCAGAACCACATCCAGCTGATGTTAGTAAGGAATGATTTTGCGGGGGAGTTAATAGGAGTGTAACAGCATTGCGTGGTTCGGACTGCGGTGGGACAGAACTGCGCTAAGTTCGTGCGTGCTCAGGACTATTGGAGGCTATAATTTGCGCGCAGGAAATCGATATCTCAGTGTCCGCATTTCCGTATTCGAGCAGAGTTCACCTACCGTGCAGTACTACGGTCGTAATATTCGCCTTGTTGCAAGCCAGAGTGTTTCGGTATTTTCACTTACGGTGGAACATGTAGATAAAAAAATCCTAATTTTATTCTTCTTTTTTCCTTAAATGTATATTTTTCTTATTATTATTTTGGCGTCAGGAAAACAACAATTCTGTGATCATCCTTACAGAAATTTGGTCACTACGGTTAGAGAGGTGACGTTAACTGCGCACTGATGTGTCATACACACGAGATTCATGCACTTAGCACCACCTGCAGGTTATACCATAGATCACAAACCCAAATAAATTTGCTTTCCGTCGAAAAAGGGTCCAAAACACATTTCAGTAGTTGGTCAAGTAAAAATTTGGAATAAATCACTCTGGGCACTTACTTGTATGCTGTTAAATAACTTTAAGTCTTTCACTTGTGACAATATACTTGGTGAAGGGACGAATTTCTGAGAATGATGTGTGCGTTGATTACAAATCTCAACTTCTTCTTTCCCGTATCACTAAGTTATGTCCGCTCATCACCCGGAAGTCTTTTAAAAGCAGTATCACTATCCTCCTCTACACCGCCTTAAGCACTGACATAGCCAGTCCTGTCTGGAAAGGTGATGCTGCCAGCAAAATTAAGAGGATACTATCGCTCCAAATCAAAATCCTGTGCGTCTCCATGGTTCGTCCGCGACACCCAGCTGCGTCGTGAACTCGGACTGCCTACCTCGCACAGTTTATTCATGACCAAGGACGACGCTTCTACCTTTACATTCGCACTGTGCCAGGAGTCGTGCATTACTCCCTGGCCACCAGATCTGACAGACTTGCAACAATAGCCAGCATCAGTATCTTCTCTTCAATATGGCCACTTAGGATTGAAAGTAATACTTACATCACATGTTAAACTTCCTGAACGAATATTTTACTTTTAATGTTATAGAGGGACTCAGTATTAGTTAACCTCATATATGGTAAAGCGCCTCACCGTTCAATGTTTTCATCTTTGTTAATCACTGTACTTTATTCAATTACTTACTGACCCGACAATACTTCACTATTACTAGACTATAGTACACATATAGATTAAATGAATAAATTTGAAAGTTTACACTTAGTTTCAATCAGATATTTACATATAAATTTTAATCGCAATTTCATTTCATTTCAAGCTCATTGCAATGGTCTTCGATATACTGTACAATGTTTTTGGTGATGATATTTGGTATATGTACAGTACAAAAATCTGGGTGTGTTTTTGAGATATATGCTAAACACGGAAAAGTTGCACGTGTAAATCAGGGTACAGTTTTTTAAACTAACTAAAAATATCATTTTACTTATTTTAAAGCATATGGGTGCAAACTTCCTTCGATGTCAAATAAAAGCAGCAGTTTTGTGCGTTGTCACAAAAACTTCTTGGTCAGCAATTCCCCGATCGGAATCGGTCCATTGATGTTTATAAGGAAATTTTGCATACATTAAGAATATCACTATCGACTTTGTCTAATTTCACCACCGTTTTCGAGATATTTGCAAAAAACTGAATGGTTTTAAGTGTAAATTTTGTTTAATTAGGGTGATGGGAGAAAGTGGGTGGGCTTTTATAAACAAAATGTAGACAGTAATGCATACATGTGCACTGTTCCATCAAAATAAAATAAGAACTGTGAGTTTCTGTAAGGATCATTGGAAATTAGGAGAGGAGGGGGTAAAGGGGAGAGGGGTTGGAATTTGGCATCCAAATGTAGACAGTATTTTTCTGTTTGTTTTAAAGTATACGTGTGTAATGTCCCATCTATATCGGATAAAGACTGTGGGTGTATGTGAAGAACAATGGCAAAAAATAAGGGTTGGAGATAATGGAGGAGACGGGTTGGATCCTTGCAAACTAAATGTAAACTGTATTTTTCTGTATTTTTTAAAGTAAGCATGTGCAAAATTGAATCGTTATCTTATAAAAACTTTGGGTATCTATAAGAAACATTGGCCAAGGAGGGGGTTTGGATAAAGGTGGGGAGTAGTTGTCTTTTTTTAAATCAAATGTAGACTGTAGTTTTCTTCTTTTTTTAAAGAATACATACGCAAAGTTCCATAAATACTGCGAGATTCTGTAAAAATCACTGGAAATTAAGAGGGGTAAAAGGGAGAGGGGTTGCGTTTTGGCAAACCTAATTTAAATAGTATTTTTGTGTTGTTTTTTTTTTTTTAAGTATAAGCCTGCAAACTTCCTTCAAAATCAGATAGAAACTGTAGATTTGTTTAAAGAATATTTACGATAATTAATGGGGTGGAAAAGGGGGGAATGATTGTGTTATCTTAAAAATAATGTGTACAGTATTTTTCTCTTTGTTTTCAAGTATATGTGTACAAAGTTCCATTGAAGTCGGATAAAAAGTGTGTGTTTGTATAAAAATAGAGGGGTGTAAGAGGGGAAAATGTGTGGCTTCTGGATTTTTTATTTGGACTGAAACTTCCATGAAAAAAATATGTATGTGCCAACTTTCAAGGCAATTGGTCAAAAGGTATGATTGTAGCCTTGTATAAAAAATATTGACAAAAATTAAGGGTGTGGAAAGGGCGAGTGAGGTTGGTTTTTGTAAATCAAAAGTAGACAGTACTTTTTTTTCCTCGTTTTACATTATTCGTCTCGTACATCTAATTCGAATAAAAACCGTTGGTTTCTATAAAGATCATTGGAAATTAAGATGGGAGGGGGTAAAATGTAGACAGTATTCTTAGTTTGTTTCAAAATATAAGTGTTCAAAATTCTTTGAAAGTATAGTAAAAATTGTATCTTTGTATAAATATCACTAGCAAAAATTAAGGGAATGTAAAGTGGAATAGGGTTGTTTTTGATAAACATATATAGGCAGTATTTTTCTGTTTGTTTTAAAGTGTACGTGTACAAAGTTTCATCGAAATCGGATAAAATCTGTGGGTTTGCTTAAAGCAAGGGGTGTAAAGGGGAAGAGGGGGTGTATTGTTATTATCATTTGTCAAGTGCATTAGCGGGCGCGCCATCAACGAATCACCCAAATTTAATCGTAATCGGATGAATGGTATAGGATGTTACACCTACTTCTGGCAATTTTAATTACACAATCATCATAAGTTAACTTTACTAGCAATGCTCAGTTCATGCCATAGTAAAATTGTTTAGCAACCATACAGTACATAACTACTATTGTAACTTTAAATGGTCCCTTAGCAAGTAACACACCATACAGAGAATACTGGTACTTGGACCAAAATAAAATTTGATACTCGTTCGTTCTGCCGCAGCTATTGGCACTCGTTCGACAAAGCCAACAACACTGTTACACACAACACTGAACGTACATCAACACTCGCACTCCTGTTGTTAGATATCTACAGTTAAAGCCGTGGTAGGGTATTCACCTGGTATTTTAATATATTAGGTACTTATAAATCGCCTTGGCGATTGTGCAAAGGTGTCCGCTCACTTGAGCGAAAGACAAGTAGATGGATTTTGGGCTTTATCTTTTAGGATCAGATTTTAGATTTATACAGATTGAAAAATTTCGCTGTCGCTAAAAAGGGTGTTCCTTCACCGGGAAAATTGGGTATAGCATGTCCGCATGTTTAGTATTTCGTTCGGAGTAGAGTCACTGTTTCAGGCGCTCCCCGAACAATAACTTCGGCATTTATTTCTAACACGAGACATGGTCTTCCTGTGCCGTATTGACCTTGCATCTCCCCATGAAACTACCTGTATTGCACCCGTTTCTTTTCCCATGCGTACCTTCAAATGTGTGGCATTGATTGTAAGCTCTGGCGAACTCCATTTCATGCCCGACTTCACTCCCACCAATGTGAGCCAATTGTTGTCTATTCTGAAATCCCCATTGCACCCTAAAATTACATAAGGTTCCATTTCCATTTGAAAAATATGTTTGACTGCTTTTGTTTTGTTGCTTTTAACAGTAGTAATTGCCTTCCCCTTGACGGGCCACCTAACTATCATCTTTTCCTCGTCTATTGCTGACATAATTTTACATAAGGTTGTTTCTTCCCGCACTACCTCAGCTTGTTCTTTCTGCTTCCAAGTAATATTTTCCAAATCGTGTATTTTTTTCCCTTATCTTAACATCACGCGATAAATTATTATCCTCTTTAAACCTATCAGCAACATTAAAATCATCTTCCTCAGTATATATCTGTTGTAACGCATGTAATTTCATACTTCCCAAAATTCCGGAATCATTCACTACTTCTTGCCAAAATTTTATCAGTTGTTCTCTTCCATCCTTTAAAATTTTAATTTCTCCTTTGCCACAATCAATGGTAACTCGATACTTCATTAAAAAATCTATACCCAATATACAGTTTACATTTAGACCGGGTATTACGATGCATCTGTGCTCTATATTAATTTCATTTATCTCTAACTCCATCCAAATTTGAATTTTTAACCGCTTGCTTAACTTCCCAGTTGCCCCCATAATCTGTACATAATTTATAGGCATTTCAGTAATTTTGTGCTTTCCTTTTACGTGTTCATACAATGCTTGCGATATTGCCGTAAGGTCACTTCCTGTGTCGACTAAAGCCTGACATTCAGTGCCAAATATCTTCACGTTGAGTAAAGGCTGTCGTATTTCTTCTTCTACAGCTTCGAAAATTTCCTCTTTTAATAAATCATTTGCAATTTCTTTGTGTGCCCATTCATCCACGTGTAATTCTTTCTTTCTTAGGTTATTCATCTTTAATTGTTGCTGCGTCTCCCGCTTTGCACCTCGGACCAAAACATTCTCGCCATCTCCGCTTTTGTTGAATTCAGAATGCACTGCGACCTTGTCATCATTTTGCCCCGTAGACATTTCCGCTTTATTATAGTTCCCATTTTTTATGTTTTCTAGTATTCTTCTGTGAGATACCTTCGAATTCTTCACTTCTTCGTTGAAACATCGCACATAAAATATTCTTATTCACACTGAACTTGTAGCAAAAAGGAATGCAGATGGACAAGGGGTATAATACATTTCGACAAATGAATACTGTTTGGTGGCGTAGAAGTGGTGTGACAGCATTGCATTTGTCTCAATGTGGGGGCAGATGCAACCTTTAATCTCCAATCAATGTATATATATATTATTATTTATATTTTCGTATTAATTAATAATTAATAATTTAAAAAAATGTAAATACTCTGAGATTGTAATATAACGAGTTCCACAGACGTTTTTAATATTGTACTGGGGTAGTTGTAAGTTCTTAGGTTTAAGTAGGATTAGTGTTGTTGTCTTTGGAGAGTCAGAGAGAGGAAGTATTATTGTTTAGAGAGAGAAGGAGAAATACGTGCAGAAGCACGCACAAAAAGTCTTGCTGCGGCTGTGGTGTAATTTTAGAAACGAAATGTGTTGAGTGGTGATATTAAAAGTGAAGTATACTTATGTACTATTGTTTTTTTTTATTTAGTAGTTGCTAGACTTATAAAAAAAAACTCATTAAAATCGTTGCGCTTAGCATTACGGGCCGGGTTTCAAGCAAAGATTTTCTTGGAACCGAATTGTTACGTTATTAGTTAACATTTTTGGAGCTAATCCTTCCAGTACGCCCTTCTGAGCGTACAAAACAGGATACAACCTCCCAAATATAATAGCCTCACACAGTAATTAGTTTTACTGTAAATGTGAGAAGGAGAGGTTACAAGGAGCGCATAGAGCATACACATAAAAATTCTACAAGCTCGTAAATTTCAATAAGAGTGTCCAAAACTGTTTGTTTGTGCTAATGAAATAAAATATTGTCATTTATATGAATGAATTTTACTACTCCAAAATCTGCATTCAATGGAAAATAAAGTCAGCCAGTTACATGATCTTTTAAATTGAAAGATTTATATTCATTCTGATAGATTATTTCGTCTGATATTCGTTTCTATATAATCACGAGACAGGGAAAACAGGATCACTGAACATCGATACGGGAGTCCGTGTAGTTTACGGTCGCGGAATTCAAGATGGCTGCGGAAGAGTTGTATGGACGAGTTAAGTGAACGGTTGCATGGTAGTCCGGGAAGCAACTCAACAGATTAACAATAGGCTATAGTGTAACAACATGAGGTATATTAGTGAGAAATATGTGGAACTGTGAATTACGTGTTAGTAAATTGTGATTAAATGCCTAGATTGAGGAACAGTGTCTGTCGGTACTGTAGAGTAAGTTAGTGTGTAAAGAAGCTTCCTCATTACGAACCTGCATCTTTGGTGGCGAAATCGGATGTTAATTGAATTAAATGGTCTTCTTTGGAAACAGTATATGTGACTGATTGGGTCAAATAAAATGTAACTCTGTGAACAACTTTGTCGTTGTCAATCGTAGCGTGTAGTTACCGCACGTGTTTCAGCAAGTAATGGAAGTATCATCAAGCTGCCAGTAAGTGACTTGATCAAGTTAGTGTGATTATGCGAAGGCGACCGGATAGTGAACGAACTAAGCTGAGATTTGAGATGAGTGTTATGTTACTGCGCGGATGAGCAGTAGTTTGCCTGCCGCCAGCTTTACTGCGTGAACTGCACAGACTTGTAAATGCAGGGATTATTGATCAAATGAACATCAGTGGCCTTGAGGAACAAATAATTGCTTAGTAAAGCTCTTGCGCGGTCAGATTTGTGAAAGACGTTCTGTGCTTTCAACAAGTGAAAGAAATCTAACAGATCTTGTTGTAGCTATCGAACATTTAACTGGTCAATTTTCACCGCTATTTATTTACAGCAAGGATGTTACAAGGATTCTATTATTTTGGTGTTGGAAGTGGCTATTTAAACTATAAAAAATATAGTTGTTGGATATGCTGGCCTAGGGATAAATGATCACAGTGAATTACGGCTAAGAGCGATCAGGAAATATACAGAGTCGGTAGCAAGATAGGAAATCATGCCGATACCGCATCCATTGCTGTGTTAGCTGCTTTAGATTATGCAGTATATGGAAACTGAAGACACAATACTAATATATTGTATGTGCGTCCTCTATAATTTCCGCAGCAAGAATTTACCAGGCATTGAAGATAGACTACTAAGAAAAGAATCCTACTAAAAATGAGAATTCTTTTCCTTTCTAACATTGACCTATGACTCAGAAAAAACTGCGTGAGTGCTGCATGGATTTGAAGCGTTGACGTTAGGAATTTCAGAAAAAACAGAAAACAGAAGCATTTTAAATGTGGTATTGTAGAAGGAAGTAGAAAATTAAGTGCAGCATGAAGTGTACGAGTTTCGGGGGGGGGGGGGGGGGGGGGAAATCGGGAAAGAATGCTGGAGGAGTCTGACTGACAGTAGAGACTGGTAGTTTAATTAATTTTTCTGTGGAAGGAGCAGTTGAAAGATGGAACCACAGAGGAATAGAAATATTATAGACGAAACAGATAACTTGTAATAAAAGTTACCTGAAAATCCATTCCGTATAAAGTTTTCTATAATTTTAGGTATTAACGAAGCGAACAAAAAATGCCTCCAAAGTGTTTCTAATCTGAAATGAAGGTTGTGGTGACATGTAAAAAATGACAGACATAGCCAACAACGGCTGATTTTGCTTAAATGAATGCTCTTACCGATTTTCATTTCTGAATATCTGAATACACCGAAACATCCCATTCACCGACATTTATCGTTTTGAAAGAAGGACGCAATAGGGTAAAAACACGATCGGAATACGTGTCAAAAAATTCAGCATACAAGTGTAACGGATGAATACTTATGTGTTATACAGGATGTGTACTCTTCGGCGTTTCGTATCACGTGTGCGTGCTGAATGGAGCCATTGTTTAAGCTATATTGATAATATTTGAATTCTGATGGCATAGTAAATTTAGATGTGCGTCATGATTTTGCTTAGGTGGTAACTGTATAGGTCAGAACGAAAACCAATACTCCTGAGCTTCGAGATGTAAATTTAAACATGGAAAAAAATGGGAAAAATTTCATATCTTACTAATCGATATCTATTTTATTTACGATGTCGATATCATTAGAGGCGGCAAAGAAGGTGGTGTAAGGAATTGGAATGATTTCGGCATTGGCCTTTTGAAGGAACCATTCCAGCATTTGCCTAGAGTGATTTTGCGAAAGGATGGAAAACTGAAAATCGGATGATTGGATTAAGATTCGGAACCCGCGTCCTCGCGGACGCGAGGCCATAGCTTTACCGCTCACCCACTACCTTCGGTTAGCGCCGGCGAAAGCAGCACGGCTTGTATCACGTCCTGGGATTGAACCAATGCTTCTTTTGGCAGCATACACTGATCAGCTAGAACATTATGACCGTCTACCTAACAGCCGGTATTTCCACCTTTGACACGGATAACAGCAGTGACGAGCCTTTGTAGGACGCTGGAGGGAGTTGGCACCACATCTGCACACACGAGTCACACAATTCCCGTAAATTCCTGGGAGGAGGGTGATGAGCTCTGACGCCACGTTCAATCACATCCCAGATGTGTTCGATCGGGTTCAGATCTGCCGAGTGGGGGGGCCAGCACATCAATTGCACTCGCCACTGTGTTCCTCGACCACTCCATTACGCTCCTGGTCTTGTAACATGGCGCATTATGTTGTTGAAAAATGCAACTGCCATCGGAAAACATGGTCGTCATGAAGGGGTGTACGTGGTCTGCAACCAGTGTACGATACTTATTGGCCGTCATGGTGCCTTGAACAAGATCCACTGGACCATGGATGCCAACGTGAATGTTCCCCAGAGCGTAATTTAGCTGCCGCATCGTCTCGCAGTACCGGTGTCAAGCTGCTCCCCTGAAAAATGACGAATTTGCGTCCTCCCAACGGCATGATCAAGAAGGTATTGGGATTCATCGGACCATCCATGCTCTACCACTGCACCAAAATCCAGTGACGATGGTCACGTGCCCATTTCAGTCGTAGTTGCCGATGTCGTGGTGTTAACATTGGCACATGCATGGGTCGTCGGCTGCGGAGGCCCTATCGTTAGGAGTGTTCGGTGTACTGTGTGTTCAACTTCAGACACACTTAAAATCTGATGTTAGTTCCGCCATAGTTCTTCACCTGTCCTGCTTTAGCAGTCTGCCCAGCCTACGAAGTCAAACATCTGAAATGATCGGTGGCCGCCCAACCTCTCGTCGTTTGGAAGCGGTTTCACCTTGGTTTCGCCACTTGTTGAAGACACTCAATACAGCACTCCTCGAACACCCGACAAATTGTGCAGCTTCCGAAATGCTCGTGCCGAACCTATGGACCATCACAATCTGCCCTCAATCAAAATCAGATAGATCGCGTGCCTTCCCCATTCTAAACACGGATAGCACGCTCACTGATACTACATGCACCGTGCGTGTGTCTGATTAGCATTCATTCCTCGTCAGGTGACGCTGCTATCGCCGGGACGGGATTATATCGATAGTAGGTAGGTAGTCATAATGTTCTAGCTGATCGGTGTATTTTCGTCAGGCGATCTAATTATGATAGAAAGACTTCGGGAAGGTAATAAATAAAATGACACAAAAAAGAACTTTCTAATTACGGTATTAAATTTGCAGATCAAGACTGCGAATTTTCAAGGGACAGAAACGATACTAAATATGAGACATCAAAATTTCTCTGATCTGGTAACTATTTCTACGCTAGTTGTACGCCAGTGACAGTATTTTGGTTGTGGTCCCGGGACTGTTATTTCATTTCCCAAGCCACGAGGTTAGAATCATGCAAAGCAGTAATAAATAGACACTATGTAATATATGAAACTTTTTTTGTCGACACATAATGTGTTTTCGGCATGATCTGACCCGATCTCTTTCTTGAGTATTATCATTTTTTAAAGTTTTTAGGTCGATTTAAACCAAAATGTGAATTGCAAAGAGTCTAAAAGGGGCAAAAAAATGTTTTTTAGGGACAAAAAATAAGTTTTTCGGGTGAAAGGTCATGTGACCTGATTGAGCTGAAATAGGAAGTTGAAATTTATTTTACACATCACGCATTCACTCAGCAGACTTTGAAGAATTTTTGCTGAATTATTTTACTGAATAAGCAGAATAAACAGGTTTCTGGCAGATAGAGTCTATTCACCACATAGTGAAGCGTCACAGGTGATGATTGCTTGACCGGACCCCACTGAAATTGTATTGGACCTGTTTCCATCTAGTGGGTTTGCTCCGAAAAATATGAAGCATTTACAATTAGTTCGAAGTGACTTTTAAATAGTAAAGATGGGGATTTTTTGAGGACACGAGACACGATGAAGTAATCGGTCGTAAAAGGTTGTAACAACTATATTTGATCTTGCTGAAATATGAACGTGAATTTGCTCTGAAAAATTTGAAGTATTTCTGTTTTGTTTGAAGGGGATTAGAAGTAGTAAAGAGATTTTTCTCTGGCAAACACTACGCAGAATAAAGTAAAGAATTAAAGGTCATGATCGCATAATCTGGTATGACAGAAAAACGAAGTGCATGTTTATGCGACTCTAAAGATATGTCTGCAAAATCTGACGTATTCTTGTTGACTTTTAAGGGGATTAGAAGTATTAAACACAGACACTCTCTCCCTACGCTAGATGCACTTTCTTCCGCAGTTGTAATTAGTAGTAATTTGGTCCAAATTTCGGATGCCGATATGTAAAAAATATGTTTATTTCCCTCATTTAAAAGTTAGTTCGAGAAAGATGGTAATCAACATGGTTTCTCCGAGTATTGAAAGAAAATAGCAAATAATCTGGTGCAATGACGGATGGTAAATCATTGGGTTTGCCGTAGTGCATTAAACGAAATTTCTCACTAATGTTTCTCTTTTGTCAATGTTTTCCATCGAGAGAGGTGGTATCGTTAACTTGGTTACTTTATAATTTTAGGATTTATCTGAGTGATTTGTGTCACGCGTGTTATCAAATTAGTTTTATTACATGATACCAAAAGATGTGATCAGAATATATTCCCAACGGATTGTGAACATTTTTTACTACGTAATCTAGTCTTCGCATTGTGACATTAAATTCCTCACACTAGGTTTCGTAAGATTCTAATGGAGAGTTTCGGAGTACAGAAATACATAATTCACAGACCTCTCTTCTTTAATTGGAGCTCACTCTCGCCTTACCTGGGAGCGTGAAATCAATAATATACCTGTAATTTGCCTTCAATCAGTGGCCGCTTCCTACCTTTGAGACTCGCAAAAACGTCACAAAGGATCTAAATATATTCAAGCAACACTTATTTAGTCAGAGAAAATAGTGAACCACTTAACTTTTAATGTTCACATTTTTTTTGTGGTATTGTAATGTTTATCTCACAGAACATTCCACCCGTAAACAGTACCAGCTAATAATTTCTCACTTCTTCTTAAACTCTCACCTCTAAATTATTTTCTGCTTTGTATACATCTCTTATGTTTCTTTATGTTTCTTAAATACTCCCTAACAGATCCTAGTAACACTCCGTTTACTTATATCCGTTGCGTAGTGCTGAATAACATATGCCTTCGACATCAAAGTCCTTAACGGTCCAACGACACTTCTTTCAAACATATTGCGAAACATCAACAGCTCTTGAAAAAGAAGGATATTTATTTACAATTTCACTCAATGTCGATGTACAACTTGTACACTTGCTTCCATAACTATCTAATGACTTCTCTTTGCCTACATATATACGGCAAAGGATTAGCACTTTTACATTGGACTACTTCTTACACGTCTTAATTTTCTAACATGGTATTAGTGTTTTACATCAAATTTGATGAAAAAAAATATACTAAAGAGTGACTTCTCAAGTCCTCTTTTGCAACAAAAAAAGGGGGCAAATGACCCATCAATTTATCAAATGCACTTCAGCAAACAGCCACGCACACAGTTCCCCTACTGTAAAATTTTACTGAACAAGCACATGCACTCCTCCACTGATAATATTATTAATGCCCATCATCTTAAAAGGCGTCTCATTCTTTCTAATTTCCGTATATGATAAAACGTTTGTTGCAAATTCTCAGGAGTACCTTTTTGCTCTAAACTCTAGTGGTGTAGCTTTTTCCCCTCGCTTCGATTCTAATGTTGCACCAGGCACTGAAACGACATACAGTCCTCTAACTCCACTTAAATTAAACCCTAGAAATGTCACAAGCGTCAATGCCTTAAAATACGAGATTGAAGCTGTATCCATACAGATACGATGCGCTATTAGGATTTTCAAGGTTTTCCATGGTTTCCCCAAATCACTCCAGGTGAATGCCAGGATGCTTCCTTCAAAAGGCCATGGCCGAATTCCTTCCCATTCCTTGCCCCCATCCTTTCCCGTCTCTAAAGACCTCGTTGTTAAAAAGGGACGTTAAACTGTTACAAAAAAAAAAAAAAAGGATTTTCAAATAAAAAATATTGTTCAGGAAGAGTAGCTATCTGCGAATCATTAACAGACTATGACAAGACCTTGTCGAAAACACCCCGTCCGGGCATCCAAATTTGGGTTTTCCATGCTTCCTTCAAAGGCCATGGCTGAATTCCTTCCCATTCCTTGACCCCCATCCTTTCTCGTCTCTAAAGACCTCGCTGTTAGAGGGACATTAAGCAGATAATAATAATAAAAAAAAGAACTTGTTGAAAACAGGGAGCCAGTCACTGATTTACTGGTTAATAACGACTGACGACTTGAATTTCGAGATATCACTGCTAACATAGGAACGAAGTACACCGTTCACATATCCGTAAGAAAAAACGTTTGAAACTTATCATCTTTATAAGACGGATTTAGAATAACAAAGACTAAATATAAACTTGTTCTGCATAAAGGTTAAGATCATCGATTAACAATGACACTGCATATTAATTAAATTTATATAGTGAATCTTCTGATAGTCTGCTATATTTTTTATTGTTGATAACAGAAGTACGTCGCACTGATATAAATATTATAAGGGTTTTGAGTAAGTAGTGATGAGAAATACGAACTAGTTTGCTACTTTAAAATATAGTGGAAACATCCAGATAAAGGAATGGTCTGGTGGCTCATCTGTTAAGTTGTCTGACTGAAGAAAGAAAGATCCCCAGTTCAAATACCTGTCTCCATGGAGATTTTAAAAAACCCTTACACCGACTTTCACCTCTCGCATAGCTTGCTGTGTAATGTGAAGTATGCCAAAATCCTTCCGTGGTTCGTATACCACGATAAACTGTAGGTCTCCTTTAAACGATATAACTACCGGGTTAGTTTAGATAAAGTGGAAAGCAACTGGCCGTCCTACCTCTGATACAAGGCTTGGTAAGAATACCTCCTATGGGAGGGGCCAACCAACTTTCGAGGTGAAGACCACGTTTAGCATTTAGCCTGATAATGGAATAACATGTAATTTACCTTATATCATGGCAAAACAGGATTCAGGGCCCAATTTTGTGTTTTAAAACACGACCAGAATCCTGTCTGGAATAAAGTGTGGATTGAACCTGAATAGAATAAGTAAGACATAATTGAGTGAATAAAGAAATACTGTGAACAGAATAAAGCAGAAGAGGAATATACACAAGTAATAAAAGCAACCAGTGATCGTTTTGAATTCTGCTCCATTCTTAGTAACACATTATATTTGAGCTATCTTTACGTACGTGCTATCGGTACGTACGTGCCGATGATAAAAAAATAGAGCATCTTTAGATCTCATATAACTTTAATAATGTGTATTAATTAACCGACTTAAAAAAAGGAGGAGGTTCTCAATTCCTCTGAATTTTTTTTTTTTTTTGGATGTATGTTCAGCGATATCTTCGCCAATTTTGAACCAATTTAAATGAAATTTTTATAGTGGATAGAGTATACCTCCAAAGTGGTCCCATATGAATTTCATTGAGAAACCACCCCTTCTACCCCTTTACACCCCTTAACTTTTATACAAACCCACACTTTTTATCCGATTTTGATGGAACTTTGGGAATGTATAGTAAAAAATAAACAGAAAAATACTGTCAACTTTTGGTTTAAAAAAACCGAACCCCTCTGCCCCTATCCACCCCTTAATTTTTGCCAATTTTCTTTATACAAAGCTAAAGTCGACACCATTTAACTGATCTTCATTAAAGTTGGCATATACATTTAATTTTTCATGGAAAAGGTTACTGACCCCAAAAAATAAAAAAGACACCCCTCTCTCCCTTTACACCCTTTAATTTTTATGCAAACCCACATTTTTTATCCGATTTCAATAGAACTTTGGACATGTATAGTCAAAAATAAAGAGAAAAATGCTGTCAACATTTGGTTTGAAAAAAACTGAACCCCTCTCACCCTATCCACCCCTTAATTTTTGCCAATGTTCTTTATACAAAGCTAAAGCCGACACCATTTAACTGATTTACATTAAAGTTGGCATATATATGTAATTTTTCATGGAAAAGGTTTATGACCCAAATTTTTTTAAAAAAAACCTCCTTTCTCCCTTTACACCCCTTAATTTTTATACAAATCCACATTTTTTATCCGATTTCAATAGAACATTGGACATGTATAGTCAAAAATAAAGAGAAAAATGCTGTCAACATTTGGTTTGAAAAAAACTGAATCCCTCTCACCCTATCCACCCCTTACTTTTTGCCAATGTTCTTAATACAAAACTAAAGTCGACATCATTATACTGATCTCCATTAAAGTTGTCATATACATGTAATATTTCATGGAGAAGGTTTCTGACCAAAAAATAAAAAAGCCACCCCATCTACCACTTTATACCCCTTAATTTTATAGAAACCTATATTTCATATCTGATTTTGATTGAACTTTGCCAATGTATACTTTCAAACAAACAGAAAAATCTTGTCAAAATTTGGTCTGCCAAAGCTCAACCCCTTTCCCTCCTACCAACCCCTAAATTTTTGTCAATGTTTTTTTCTTTATAAAAAGTTACAGTAGCCACCATTTGACCTATTACCATGAAAGTTGGCACTCATATGTATTTTTTCATGAGGAAGGTATCTGACCAAAAAAAACCCACCCCCACTCCCCATTAAGCCGTTTAATTTTTATACAAACCCACAGTTTTTATCCAGCAAACTTTTACTGTAAAACGAAGAGAAAAAAATGTCAGCTTTTGGTTTGCAATAACTGAACCCCTTTCCCCATTTCCGCTCCTTGACTTTAGTCAATTTTCTTTTTGAAAAGCTACAGATGACACCATTTGATCGATCTTTATGAAAGTTGGCACATATATGTATTTTTTTATGGAGAAGATTTCTGACCAAAAAAGAAAAAAACTACCCTAGGTCCCTTTTTACATCCCTTAATGTTTGTACAAACCCACATTTTAATCCGATTTCAGTGGAACTTCGCATGTGTATACTTTAAAGCAAATAGAAAAAGAAACGTACTACTCACATTACTTTGATACAAACACAAACCCTATTGCCCTTTCTACCCCATTAATTACTGACAATGTTCATTATATCAAGCTACCATTTCTATCTGATTTTGAAGGAAGTATGCACATGTAAACTTCAAAACAAACAGAAAAATACTCTCTGCATTTGGTTTAGAGAAGCCAAACCTCTCTCCCACTTTCCACCCCTTTAATCTATATAAAGCACAGTTTCTATCTGATTCTGAAGAAAATTTGCACACGTAAACTTTAAAAAATACATAACAATTGTGTTTAAACTAGGTTGCAGAAGCCCAACTCCTCTTCCCTTCTACCTCCACCCCTCCTAATTTTCAATATTCTTTATAGATACCTACCGTTTTTATCAGATTTCGATGTAACACTGCAAATGTATACTTAAGGACAAAGAGAAACATTCTGTTTACAAAACCCAACCGCTCACTGCCTTACCCCATTTAATTTTTGTAAATGTTCTTTACACAAAGCTACAGTTTTTATCTGGTTTCGATGGAACTTTGTACATGTATACTTTAAAACAAACAGAAAAATGCTGTCCACACTTCCTTAACAAAAACCAAACTACTCTTCACCTCCACACCCCTTAATTATTTTTTATACACACCTAAAAATTTTATATGATATCAATAGAAATTTACAAACGTATACTTTAAATCAATCAGAAAAGACAGTCTACATTTGGTATCCAAAGGCCAAACCCCACTTCTCCTTTACCCCCATCCTTTATAATTGACAAAGTTCTTTACAAAATCCAAAGTTTTATGTACCGTTAAATTCAATTAAGCTATTTATTTAAGTCATCGCAGAATATTTATAAAATGTGTGTGTCCTAATGTCTCAACATGTACGTCAGATTTCAACTTTGACCCCGAGCTTTTATGTTGTGAAAACCAATTCAATATATATATTTTCTGTGTGATGCCAGAACGAACAGATATATTCCAGAGACAGACTTGAGTATGTGGTATGTATTAATGTCCAGATGTTACATGTTTCGATTATCGAGCAGCAGCTTTAACAGCTGTTATGGTTAGATCAAAACACAGCCTGGACCAAAATGTAAACTGACATTAATTAACACAGCATCCAATTCACCCCATTCTGAAAGTTGTTAGGGTATATAAAGACAGATTTTTTTTGAAAGCATTTGCTTTAACCACTGAGCTACCAGGAAGTTCGCAAAATGAGAACTGCTGTGGAGTATTTAAAATAAACTACAATACCACTAAAAAGTTAAAAATAAAATAATTGTTTAAAAAACATAAAAACCGCCTTCAAAAAAGGGCTCTAAAAATTTTAAAATAACTTTATACTCTGTTTAGAAGAAAGTAAATCTAAATGGACAATATTTTACATTACTGTTATTGAAATTTTTACATTAATTAGTTATTTTTGGAGTCGGTGCCAGCCTAAACAAGAAAAACAAAAAGATAAAAACAATAATAAATAACTATAACACATAAAAAATCATGTTACTACTTACCTACAATTAATTCTAGAAACATTTTTCAACAAAACTGAAACATATAGATGATACACCGATATTATACTAACTATAAAGTGTTTACTGCATGAAGTAGCCTACCAACTCACACTATACCGCCAGAGATATGCCTGGATGACCAACGAGGCTGAACCACAGATAACATACCGTTAATTTGTTTCCCTAAGCTGTCTCCCGCAATAAAACTATCTTCCTCACGACATGATGTAAAATATTTGGAACTTTGGTCGTGCTCTCGGTTCGCCTCGAACACCAAATAAAGTTCAGTAATTCGATCTGTGCGATCTGACAGCTGGCACCGACTCCAAAAATAACTAATTAATGTAAAAATTTCAATAACAGTAATGTAAAATATTGTTCATTTAGATTTACTTTCTTCTAAACAGAGTATAAAGTTATTTTAAAATTTTTAGAGCCCTTTTTTGAAGGCGGTTTTTATGTTTTTTAAACAATTATTATTTTTTTTTTAATGTTAGCTTTGTTTTATTAGTAAAACTATTAAGGCTGCATGTGCCCTTCACTACGGTAAGAACATACAATAGGTGACTATTCGCAGGAGTCAAAGAAGTTTGAATATTATACACTAGAAGGAGCGCTGTGTTTCTTCGAAAATTGAACGATGCGCCTGCCACGATATTAGGGGCAATCCGTAACTTTCAGTGTTTATTTTTGTACAGCTGACATGTTTGGAAGTAATTGAGGGCTTTGGTTTATTTTGCTTACATGCGTTTTAACAATGTTTAAGTCTTGCACTACATATAACTGCACCAACCGTACTACAAGAGGCATAAATTTATCGTTTTACAACTAAGTATACATTTAAATAAGTTTCGCATTTTTTTGCCGTCTTAACCAATGGATGTGACCTGACGGTTTTGATCACATGTTGAATATTTTCTTTCGATGCAGATTTCCTCTGCGGGACTTGAATAATTTGATGGAGTGGTTGGCTAAAATACGCCATAACCATTTTACTCCCTCGAAACATAGTATTATATGTTCGCAGTATTTCCAGAAATAGTGTTTCTGGAAAAATGGAAATAAAAAGATCCTGAAACCTTCTGCACTACGAACAATGTTATGCTATCCCGATAATATATCGAAGGTAAGGTTTATAAGCTTTGCAATAATGTATATTCAAAATACTGTGATATTAACATCTAACCTTCATTATTTACGCTGCTCCATATGTAGCAATATTACCCAATTTATGAATAAATATTTAAGGAAATAGTTCCTTCTCTTTTAAATTACTACCATGCTTTTTTTTTTTTACTTTACACCTCGTCGACGGCTAAGTTCATTAGAGGCGGGATGCGACTGGGAACAAGGAACGGGAAAGAAATCGTTCATGATGGCCTTTTCGAAGGAAGCATCCCGGCATTCGGGGATTCGAACCCGCGTCCTCCCGAATGCGAGGCCAGAACGTTAACCGTTCATCCACCACGCTTGGTGCACTACTACTACTACCATGCTCTAAGAAATGTATATTATCAACAGTATGTAATAGTTTTTTTTTTTTTTCAGAAGACTGTTGATACCTCTTCCAAAGGAAAGAAATATGCCAGTTCTTTTTGAAAATGTTGGTAAGGAAGTTAGAAAGCGGGAAGACTATGCGTGGCTAGATGATGATGCAAAAATACTTAATAAAAAGCAGAAAGTGTCAATCAGACAGAAATTAAACAAAACTTTGCTGTTTTATAATCAATGAAAGAAATAAAAAAGTTAATATCTTGTACTTATTTTCCTTGTGTTCTCATCTGATTGATATAATTGTTATTAGTTTTGTAACTTTACTCTCTAGAACTTGAATTGATGATAGTTTACTGAAATGCTGGATCACATTCTTCATTTCAATGTGATGAATGTCAGATTCTGTCTTTGAATGTAAAATTGAACAGCAAATGATTGGTCAACGTCAGAAGAAAACTTGGTTTTGGCTCAGACGTCATAAATTTTTGTACTGGTATTATAGCAGTTTTCCTTCGTTATATCTATAATTGGGTTACTATTACTGGACCAGTTAAATTAGCCTACTTAAATCCTGTAGAAAATAAGTCATAAAGTTAAGTTAGTCAGCGGAAATTCCACAGTTAGCTTGTGGTTAGCGTCATTCGATCTTCTTTTGGCAAGTAAATACCGTTAACAGTATAAAAAATTCCATTCTGGAGTGGTTTTTTATGACTGTACTGGGATTTCAGAGTTCCCGCGATCATTTTCACGTAACATGGCGCCGCCAGCCGTCTTCAATTCACTAAGAACTCTTATCGCCTTTCGCATGCGATAGAAGAGGCCCCGCAGGGTAAAAAGTCACAGTGACTTCACTGATGCACTCTAATTATTACTGCAGTATTTACTTTTTGTATTACTCATCCCAATTGAAATTCCTGAAGTCTTTCACTGCAAACTTTATCGTATTATAGTGGTCTGTATCTCCCAGCAGAAATTGCTCTTTAAGTAAATCTGACAAGGCTCTGCTGTGAAATGTGGTTACAGTGTGGTTGTAGATTCGTCACTAGTAATGTGGTAGGTGCGACTCAATACGCGGGTCGCCGCTGGTCGCCTCATTTACATAATGGCTGCTGCAGGTAGTCGGCTCCTTATCGGCAGTTAATTGCCGATGGCGGGCTCTTCCAGCCACCCTTATCGCCCACTCCTTGTCTCCCCGTTCACTACCTTCAGCCGAGTTAGTGAGGCGTCCTTATCCGGCACCCCCATGCTCAGCGTTAAGTGTGTCTTTCCGATATTTAATCTACGTTCTTCGTTTTGTCTACAGTTACTTTTGTGAATGTATTTATAAATGCCAAATAAAATTTCGTACTTATTAATCTTCCTCATTTATATCCCAGTATTGAGCAACGTTGTAAGCACCTCTTTTTTCCTTGCGGCTTTTCGCTTCATTGACATCGAGTACATTAGGGGTGAAAAACGACTAGAAACACGAAACCAAATGGAATTCGTTGTGAACGGACCATTCCTGCATTCGCCCTGAGTGGTTTCAGGAAACCATTAAAAATTTAAATCATGATGGCCAGAAGGGGATTTGAACTTGCGTCAACCCAGTACCAGGCCAAGTGTTACCTTTCACCCACCTGTCCCTGTTTTTAAACCTTATTTCCAGTATGTCACCTTCTTCCAGGTTTTCAGAAATGCAATATTTCTGCATCGTCCATTGCATTACCTCTTCCTATTCCAACGTTCCACGTGGCACTAGATATACTTTACTTACCAATTGTGAACGCTGAACGGAAATTATGTCTTATTTCGAAGAAGTCTGTTGTTTTCGCTAAAGTCAGGGTCCGAGTGGTTGTTTGCCCTTTTTGTAAACGTTGTGAGAGTGTATTGTACCCGGGAGTAAGGATTGCCACCAGTTACTATTACTCTCTATCATTAAAATTTTGTATATAAAATACCTTGTTCAATTTGGCCTGGGTACCGTTGAAGGTGTCCTTCCAGAATTTTCAATAAACATTTAGAAATGTAATTGTTTGCTTTATTATACGAAATTTATATTAATTTTATATACTGACACTTGCATTTATTGTTATCAAGGAAAGATTATTTGCATTGACTAGCACATATGACAAGAAAATTAAATCTATATAATAAAATTTGATTTAGTAAACAATGAAATGACAGATCATGAACAAAGTCCGACTTACTCAAAATAAAATCAGAGAGCACAATTCTCTACAGGTATTCGCTTTCGGGTACAATGTGTCACGCATTGACTCGGTTTGTTCTGGCGGAATAAAAAATTGTGTAATTACCATCTAGTTGATGTTTATATTGTAGTCAGCGCTGTCCGTTCTTCTGGAATTTCTGTGCTCAACACACACAAAACAAAATTAAATCGTCGCACTGTGTTTACACTGGACGAGCACTTGCTTTGGAACACATTCGATGATCATACTTTCGAATGGAGTCTCACTGGCCAGCTGAAATCTACTCAAAAGGAGGGTTTTAGCGTGAAACAAGAAAAACAAAACTTGTCTGAACTTATTATCAAATAATAGTGTATCCTTCCATGCATACAGGCACACACATGCTCTATCTTCTCGCACCGCTGGCACGGAGCGGACTGTCCTCACTGAAGGTAGAAGTTATACTGATAAAAATGAAAAATATTAATTGCCTTTCACTCCTAACTCCTCACAATAAGTTAACTTGAGCGTGTTACGTGTACACTAATCTCATTCTTTGCTACAAAACCACATATTTAATAAACAGTTATTAATTAATTAAGAATTCATCCTTGTTTACATATGCTTACTGATCTGCGTAATTTATGTTTGATAATCATGTTACTTTTAATCTATTTCCAGAAATATGTTGAAGTCATCTGTATGAATCAAGTTAAAATATGCAAGACTACTAAGTTATAAAACAGACAAATAAATGTGTTTTTTATTAAATAATCGTCACTGGAAGTTAATGGAATAGTTTTGATGGTACTTAATGTCATCTGTGTATGAAAATTCAAATTATGCTGAAATACAGATCTTCCAAGGGTTCATGAACTTCACCATCAATGTTTACATGTCTATAAATCCTATGCTTAATTGTGGTCGTATATAATAGTTTTGCCTTAGTCATAATATTAAAAAAATACAAATAAGAAAATAAACATTTAAATAATAGCAATTGACTTTGACGAAAAGTCCAATATAGTCATTACATGGCACTCAAGTTGATCACGGTAGGACGTTGCAGACAGATGTGGAGGTCAGCTGAGGCCGACAACATGAGACTCGTCAGCTAAAACACTTGTCAGCTTGGCTGCCCTCTTGCACTGAAATCATAGTTTCTTCGGCAGAAAGAATTCTAAAACCTTTTAAAACATTTGTGCAGCGAGTTTTGAATCGCTCACAAACGTATGGCAACAACTTATGGTCTCGAAAATCAACAACACTAATACAGAAATTAAAATAGTCATAAATTATAGACTGCATATCTCTGTAAATTAGTGAAGCTTCATTTTTTATTTTTTTAAAGTTATTTACCAGTCATCTATTACCGCTCAACTTCGTTTTTCCTTATTTGTTGTAATTTTGTGGGTTCTTAACTAATCAGATGGTTTTACTGTGCTACATGACGTTGGTACTTACCAGGACCTTTATAAACAATAACATTATTTCTTTTCTTACGATCTTACTGTTGGATTGGAGACAAGGTCTCACGTCCCCGAAATTCTTACCGTTTGAGTTAATTAGTTGTGCCGTTTAATTTGCAGTAGCTCCTAGTGTTTACATAATTCGTTTTGCCTAATTATGTGCTAGGTCAGTGATGATTTTACAATAACTCATTTCCTCTGGTTTATGTGCTAAACCACTTGACATCAATTTTCGTTACACTTTAGTTTCCCCACTAATACGCTAACTGTACAGACACTCCCAACATTTTGCAACAATTACCTAAATAACTGAGCTTACTACAATTTTCCTGTTAACAGTTTTACACCGGTGCTCACATTTTAAACATAAGTTCAGGCCTTGGTCACGAATCTAGTCTCTTTTCCCTCGCTGCAGCTTCACAATTATTTTTCAGCACATCTTACATACACAGGGTGCTCCCAACATTTATTTTAATTTTATTTATTACCAGAACGTTATCTTGACGGAAAGGATTTTATTTCTATAGATTGTGTATGACAAGGATCAGGTATTAAAGTACGACTATCCTCCCGAAGCATTCATTTCCCGCTCACTGCTGATACAATTTTCAGCTACTTAAATTCTGAATTTTTTAAAATAAGAATTTCTACACTCGTATAGCGGCTCGAAACACGTCTGATTCTCGCCTGATCACGTATATTGCATATTGACCAAAATACCAGCACTCATCAGATAAGATGCTTTCTGAAATGTCGCGTTCTTGCCACGTCTCAAGTTTGATAAATTCCGAAAAAATCTATCCTTTATCTCTGTAACAAAATATACCTTGAAGGATGGACTGCGGAAGGAATTTTTGAGAAGCCACAGCAATCCGTTTATCCCTTCTCGATAACAATAAGGTATGCTGAATTGCGTCTGTCTTCACCGATCATACCCGTTGCAAGTTATATTCACAAAATACGGCAACTATTTCGAAAAATACTAATTTCTGTTAATCAAACCCTAAGGTCCAAAACGTCCTTCACATTAATACCAAATATTTTTCTTATACCCATTCTTCACTGAGTGACAGTTACCATCCTAAATAACATAATTATCAAACTATGTACACCAATTTTTATAAAGGTTAATGACACGCCAATGCAATTGAATTTTGTTTATTCTTTCGACAGAAATAATAAAACAAAATTCAATTGATCTGGCGTGTCATTAACGTTTAAAAAAATTGATTAATTCACACTTAAGGAAATGGCCCACCACATCCAGTTGTTATATACACTAAATATGTTTTCGTTTATATGTGTAATGTATCACTATTGTTTAATTTGTCATGCACTCAAGAACACATATTTTGCTCTGTTGATCTGTAAGGAAATTCTTCGGCCCAGGTTCATATTTCGATTCAGACGTACCAGCCATTTTTACTGTGGTTTTTAGGCGACTAACCGTTATTTTTGTCGCTGCTTTACGGTTCGTCCAGATCAGTGGTTCCCTGTTAGCTATTCCCAAGTACTACTTCAAGAAGAGCTCAACCTCACGTTCCCCTTATAGATGAAATGATAAACAAAAAACGAAAAAGAGATCACTTTTTCAAGATTCATTACAATAATATAATTCACACAGTTTGAGTGTCTTAAAATGTATTTTGGCCGTATTAATGTTTGCATACTGTAACAGAATGACGAAAATGGGTCATTCCGTACATTTTTATATTCAACATATAAAAAAGAATAATGAAAGGAATAATCAGAGAGGCTTGTCAGTGTTTGCTGGACCTCCCAAATTGCTTTCGACAGAGAGTCTCGCCAGGGAGTCACGACAGGTAGGCGGGGGCATACAATGGAGAGACGGCTACCCTACCTAACAGAGCTGGTCAGGCGTATAATCCCGTAGCTCCGAGAAAATATACCACCGGGGTGAACGGACGTTCGGCGACGCTTTGGAGGTCACATTTGGCGAATATGTCCGAGGGTCTGTACGAGTTCGCACGAATGTCTAAAAGAAAATGTTGGCCAATCGTCATAGCTTGTAGGAGGAGCCAAATAGCGGAACCAATCAACGGCGAAATATACTCCACATTTTTTAGTTTCTGTGAATTTCTCTCTTTGTTAAAATTGCGCCCTGGGAAGGAGGCGTGGCTACCACGAGCGACGGGAAGGAACGTTGACTGCGGAGGCGAGAGAGGGACTCGACGTCCAGTCTTCGGAGGGGAAGGAGTGCTTGGTTTCCGACCCGCGAGGCTGGAGCTACTGAAGTGCATCTTCCAAAGGTTGGAAGGTTGTTCTGCCTTGGCATCGAATCCGAGGGTTCGAAACAAGCGTCCTGTGGCAGTCAGGTTGCTTGGCAATCATCCAGTACATTGCTATAGCTGATGTGCTATAACAGTTTCGCTGTTGAAGGACGCCCATCACCATCACGGTAATAATCCTACGAACAGTGCAGTGTGGTACTTACAGGCAGTCATTGGTTACAGCCCTATAACGACCTTACAAAGTAAAACTGAATGATTAGGAGTTCTCACCTCCGGCAAATATTGAGCTAGTTGGGACAAACTTTGGGAGCTTTCCTTATAACAACACTTGGTGGATAATTTAATTTATGCTGGCACCCGGCATTTGAAATCTAATGTAATTTCATTTTAGTTCCCAATTGTTATGATGGGAACTTTCCATTAAAACAATGTGTGAAGCTTTCTTGTTTGTTTATTAATTTTGGGAATTTGTTTCATGATCAATTAGTAATGTTTTTGTTTGATTATTTATGTTGGCATTTGTAAGGCGAGGCTCTGCATGACCATAGATTTGAGATTCCACGTGTTAATGTTAAAAATAAATAAGCCTCAGCTTGTACACCAGTACGAGCACCAAATAAATTAGCAGCATAGGGTTTTCATTTCATATTAAAGAGTAAGAAAGTTTTCACCCTTTCCTCCCACCCAAGCACCCTATGCTACAATACTTGTTCAGCCAAGAGAACTACCGCGCGTACCTCTTAAAGCAATCTCGATTACCACTGGGCGTACATGTACCACCAATTGGGATCAAATGGTCCAGATCATTGAGGCCGAAAGACGAGTTCCTTCTCGTTCCTTGTCCCCACTCTCATCTCGCGTTTAATGATATCAACATCGACGTGGCGTAAAGCCAAAAAAAGAAAAAAAAAACTCATAACCTCCTTCTCTTCTGAAATCGGTTAACAATGTCTTATGGTGTTAAAACTAAAAAAAAAGCTTATTCCACAACCTGATGTTTGGTTGGATCCTTCCAAATGAGGTATACTAACCCATTGTGATAAAGCTAGGACGACCAGTTCCTTCCCTGTTTAACGTGGAATCCGAACCACGGAACTTCCTGGAGTAGCTCGGATGATAAAACACATCTCTTAAAAATTCCTGGCTCTACCAGGATTTGAGTCCTGAACTGTAACCGGAAACGCCTAAAGCATACGCCTTAACTTCTGAGCTAACAGGCCACTAAATATGTCACAACTCTGAGGTGGTAATTCTAATATTGCTGTTCCTTAGTTAGATGAATTCGTTAATCTCTCGTTTTATTTAGTTTTTGCAGTCACTGTAATGCACATGATGTCATTATATACTGAAGCGGTCCTCTGTTCGGGACGCTTCATCATATTAATAATTAATCATATCTAATAGGACCACGGAGAGAAATTTATTTCACCTAGTCTGATGAATGCTGCTGCAAACATCACAGATATGCATCCTGGGTGGAATGCTCAAGGCCGCGCCGCCTTTCTCACTGGGGGGATGCAGGTGTGTATTGGAGAGAGGAGTACACACTATGCGGACTACGACGCCCTGAGGTGGGGACTGTCGTGTGACGTGTGCGTCTCTGTGGAAGAGCGAAGGAAAATACAAGATTTTTTGTTATAACTAAGGCACATTGTCTTTGGTATGTCTGATGTAAAAACCTGGAAACCCACCCTCCTCTGCTGGTGTTGGTGCATCTGTGTTGATAAGGGGAAGCGGAACATTCGTGGTGAAAAGATACGATTGGAAAAGACACTTGATGAGGTCTGCTACTTGTCAAAGATCCTGACCTCGTTGTCAGACTTGTATAAATTTTCATCATACCGGATGAGACTAAGTGTTAATCAACTGTTTTCGCATAAGTAACAGTTAATTACTTAATATGGTTCTATGAAGTGCGTTTAGTATCAAATTTGTGTAAGTCACAAGATCCCCGGACGATGCTACACTCCCGATCGAAATCTGTACATCATAGGGTAAATACCAAGCACTTTTCATCCACTAATACAAACTGAGTCACGGCTGCTTCTTTGTGGTGCATTTAGAACCGTAAGCAAATCCTGTGATTCGCATCACATAGATAAGAAAGAATTCGTGTGCTCTCTGTCTCTGACTCATAACTGAGCTAGCCACAAATCGGTATTTGGTCTGCAAAATCACTGTTCCTTTTAATCAATGTTTTGTTTGTATCATTTCTTTTTAAAAATCCATATTATCTTTCCTTGTCTTTCTATATGTTAATTAATGTAATTTTCTTTGCCATAATATTAATTTTATCCTTTTTGTGGATGATTATAATTCCCATAAAAACTATTGTTACTGTAATTGTGGATTGTTTAACTAAAAATTGGAAGTACTGCTTCCATGCCGCCCTGGCAATACTGAGAAAGGAAATGATGCGCAAATAACTAAGACACTGTGAGCGATAATATCGAGTGGTAATAATTCTTACACGCGGGCACATCACAATACATTTTCTGTATTTAAAAGTTTCATCTGTCCTTTTGAACGTAAAAGAATTTTTCCCAAGTTTTCTTAGATATTTTTTATTTCTATAATATTCTACCAGGTGTTCCTATGTGCCATATCAACATAAAAGAATTTTCTTCTAACACATTTTTTTACAACAGTTTATGATTCTTTGATTGCATTACACTCCCCTATAGGTTACATTAACATATCGACAGTACTATCATTTTTATGTTTTCAGTTCTAAGCCATTAATTTGTGATCAAAAGTTTTGGACTTGTTTCTCCTCCTTACGTTCAATATTAATTTCCTGCCCCCCTTCCGTATATTCACAGAAGAATTAAATTTCCACTGTCAAGAGTTTACAATCTCTGTAGCCTACAGTTGAGAATTAGGTGACTTTTTATTTTATAACTATTAAATTCTATTATTCTTATTGGGTTTTGTTTCCTTGAGCTCTTGAATTTAACCCTCTATGTTAAAATTACGTAATTGTCATAGATAGAATCAGATTAATTTCATGCTTTTCCGTTTTAATCCTTGTTTATATAGAAGCTGATATCTTCTTAAACCTACTCGGCACACCTATGGATATATCGTAATTTTTTCTCAATAATTTCAATTGCAGATGTACCGCTTTAGATTAATGGAAATTTCATGGAATCTTAAAGGTCTGAAGCTTTAATTACTACTCTTGCTTCAATGACGGAGTGAAGATACTATTCTAACCGGGGGAGCTAAATATGTCTGTGAAACGTGTAACTTGTGAATTTTAGTTTGTTAAATGCGTATCTTACAAAGCGGAAGTTGGGTACAGTCTCAGCATTTGCTTAGATAATTGCCATAAACCGCCTAAAATCCACAAACACTATCGTCGATTCCGGGATCCGCGATTCGCCTCTGGGTCAATTGTATCTTACCGATCCAGCGCGATGGCGCTTCAACACACTGAGTATATCTACCAGGTTCTGTTGAATTTGTACGGTTTTCAAATAATATGTTACGATGTTCGCTCGACAGAAATACAAAGACATATCTTCTGCCGTAGTTCTCTATTTTGTTCAGAAAAACCTTCGAATTGCGTTCTCTGTTTCTGTTCACTGCCCCACGATAATTAGTATTAATCTGCCCAGCATTCGGGATGACACGGGAACCAGCCGGTTGCCACGATCATTCCTTCAAAAGTCTCTCACGAACTCATTGTCAGGGGAGGAGAAAAAAAAAACATCACTGCCACTTTCTGGTCATAATATAAAAGGACTACTATACAATGACTTCCATATTATCTTTCGCAGCCATGTTTTACCACCTTCACTTACTTATGCTGGGTTATAAATTCATACTTCTTTTCGTTTTGCTATACTGATGAATTATCACTATGTTGAGAAACGTCTAGCGGAATTTGCAAGGAGGAAATAAAACATTTATATTGACGTATCCAAACATGTCATATACCTTCCATTGTATTCTATTTGAAATAACTTCCCAGTGCGCTATATTTTTTACTGAAAATTATTTCTTTTGGCAGCTTATTCTTTTGATTAGTCTGTACAATTAGTTAAATAGGAAATTTTAGTTAAGTAATTTTAATAAAAATTATTTAATGTAGAGTAATAAAAACTCATTATTTCTGAAAACTAAGTGAGCTTAATAAATAATTAAAATTGACAGGAAAATATACCAAAAATTAACACAAGCAATTGCACAGTAAAGAAATCATAAGAAACCTGATGACATTATGAGGGTGTTGAAATATCGTGTGGTTAATATCTATTCTGACGCATATATTATGAAACCATCGGTATTTGTTAACACCGCTTCTCAACGGGACACTTTACAGACTTTATGCAAGAGAACCCTAGTTGAAAGAACCTACTGTCAAAATAGGAGACTCTAACCAACCAGAACCACGGAGAAATAAATATACATCGCTGCACATTCTCCACGAGTTACACAAAAGAGTTTCATGGTTTAAATAGGGCATATACATTAACCTAAAATCAGTTCTGCTAGCTGTGTCCGTTACCTCGTCCACATGGAGTGCTAATAATTCAAGGATTAACTATCAAAGAAATAGGTAGCAGAGAAGCATTTCATCTTCTCCAATACTTATAAATTTAGATAACATGTAAATGTTTCAAACACGTTTGTAATCATCAGTTGATGAAACTGTCAGTATTTAATATGTGATGAAGACAACCGAGGCGTTTGTCGAAACGTTGTCTTTTTACGACGCTATCCGGCTGAACTCCTGTGAGGAATTCATTTAATTTTGCCAGTATTTTGATAGATTTTTTGGCTGTTACTAACCAACAGGGAATCGTCAGTGCTGTTAGCTAAATTGTAATCAATACCTGAAGTGTTCGAGGACCAGCTTGTGGTCATGGTAATCTTTTCCCTTCCAAGCACCACCCTTGATTCTTCCACCAATATCTTCCTCGCCTCATCACGAATATCATTCTGTTGTGTCATCTTCTTACCAGTAACTTTAGCCTACTAACCCCTATATTACTGTATTAGGTTCTTGTACTTTTATTTGTTTTGTATTTATAGTAATCATTTTTTTCTGATTACCTTCTGTTCTCATTTCAACTATACTGTAATTGTGCCTTCATTCTATGTATAGACCATCCCCTGAAATATTTATTCAGTGAAGGTTCAGCCCATTAAAACCATGTATGAAAAGACAATGTTTCCATCTATTTACAAGTAAATGAACTATGACCGTATATATGAGAACTATACTTATCTTTACAGAGAGTAAAACAACCACTTTTTTTCTTTGATGAAAATATTTTACGTTGATTACTATGGAAGCTTTTTAAGCTCCACATTCCATTTAAACTCATGCACAGATTTGAGGTACTTTGATTCCTTCTATGTTTTCTCAGGAGCTTGGTAACTTATTGGCAAGGAAGGTATCCCGCATGTGAACCAACAACATAGGGTATCACTACACTCCTCTTTATTTTTTCCTTGATCTGTCCACACACCGAGAAAAATACCAAAGTTGTCCGCTTGACCTCTCAATAATCGACAAATTTGTAACTTTTCAGGACAAAAACCATCGTATATGACAACCGACGCCCGATGTTTGTTCTCGTCCATTTTAGTTCGTTTATTTTTATTCAAATCCGTTCATTAGATTTTGCGCGATTCTCGCAAAAACAGCGTTTTTTTCTTTTTTAAATTTTGAGAATTGGACTCTGTATCATTGGGACGAATGTCATTAATCTGACTATAAAGTGTCACAAATCTTAACTAACCTTAGAAGCTATTACGATCTACAGTTTCGATGAAATCCATCGATGTTCAGAAAGGAACACAAATTTTTTAAAATTTAACATTTTGGCCACAGGTTCATCGGAAGCGTGTTACTAATAGTATCCTATATTCTAAGAGTTGACATAAGCTTCAACTATGTACAGTTTCGTTAAAATTCGCTTATTATCTATTTTATGTCGTGTAACTTCCGTCATAAGCGGTGTACATTGCAATTTCCCTTTTTGAAATTAATTTTTTGCACAATTTTCTATAATTCTTTTGTTTAGTATGGATTGTTTACTTATTGTCAGATGGTGAAAATGAAGTACTATACAGTTGCAAGCAAAAAGAAAAAAAAAATATATTTCTGACATATACATTTAAAAATTTTAAACTTAATTTTTTTTTTATTCGTACTGATTTAAGGTTTCAATTACAGTTGCAAGGTAAAACCAGTAAAAATTACATGCTGATTATTTAAAAACAAAATAATTATACAGTTACACTGAAAAAATCTGTAGTATTATGATTATTATAATTACAAAGTGGTGATTTTTCTTAAAAAGAGTGACGAAACACTGTTTATTTTTTATTCTTTTTTTTTACATTTTCATAATATGGTTTATTTGACTCATTTTGTAATTTACATTTTGTTTTCTTATTACTACAATTTAATTTTAGGATTTTAGCAATACTATTTGTATAGAGTTAATACAATATAATTATCTACAGTTTATACAATTTGTTTTTTTTTAGGGATGTAATGTGTGCTGTTGGTATGTACTGTTGTGTTTGTTGTTGCGAAGAGTAATTTTGTTCTCGCGTGGTACACAAATTTACCGGCGATAGCTCCTTGCAGCTCCATAAATAGCTAAATCAAACAATATCACGTCATAATAGTTAATTAACTTGTCTACGAATTAAATGAGCCGACTGATTAATGTAGTTATTAGGAAGCGGCTAGCGTATGAAGGCCTCATACTAGCAATTACAGGCCGGAACACAGTAAACAAAGCTAATAGCGTGTTCAGCCAAACATGCAATGCGAATTTGGGAAAATTAGTAAGCAGTAAAGCGCTCCATAATAACATCAGCCGCTCCGCCTCATGTTATCTGTTCGGAGGAGAACGACAGCCAGAACACGAGCCACTGTTCTGGGAAAGTCTGAGCCAAAGTTTGAAGGCTGAAAGAATTATCAGGTACAAACTTCAGGTAGAAATTTTTTGGGGGTTTACGAGGTAGTGTTCCGTTCGTGTTTGACGGTGTTGAAGAAGGTTGGCAAGGAAAAACACAGTCATCGACTTTCTGTTCTCATACTAGTCTGACACGGTGCCCCGCTTGATGAACTGTGGTGGTAAGACCAGCTTAGCATTAGATTCTGACCCTCGTTAAGTCTAGGAGTTTTCTTATTCATCTCTGTCAAATTGATTTGGCTGACACCATCAGATTAGCTGTAAGCCGTTACTGTTCAAGACAGCTTTGAAAATAAGGCAGGGAGATCAGTTTTGCATTCATATTTATTACGGATTCGAATTGTCGTTAATGCTTTGTATTCAATCGATTTTACTTCCGGGTGTGCTGTTTCGATACCGTGCGACGGAAGGTGGAGTAAGCTTAAGTACTGATCAACACACGTAGCTTAGTCTCCAGCTGTTTATATTCTATACTTTTTTACAATATTTACGTACAATCCTCTTTCTTACTGACCTTTTCAGCATGAAACAACATATACCCTCCGCAGTAAAAATACAGCGCTTCTGGTGCCCCTTTATAACTGGCAGATAACATAAGTAGGTGGTATAGGAACAGCAATTAAATTTGTGTAATGTTTCAATCACTGAACCAGTTTGTTCATTTGTTCCAGTTGAAAATTACGTGGTTCCAACTAGATAATACTGATATAAGAAAAAAAAAGTTCTATGTCAATTAATTATCAAGAAAGGGATACTTAATAGTTTGACAATACTGTATCGTAGTTATTCTTCTATTGCTATTATGAAGAAAACTATCGTAAATAGGAGAGAGGTAGCAGCAAGAATGTAAAAATAAAATAAGCTGAGCAAGAATACGAAAATACAGGTAGTTGATAAATAATCATTACAGGATCGTAAAAATGTTTCCAACTAGATAAAAAAGTGGTAGGAATCAACATAAAACGTTTAATTCGTACAACATAAGGTGATTATTCAACTTATTTCTGAGTTATATTCTCACGCGGAAGAAGCGAAGAACAGTATTACATGATAAACAGAATGCTTTCGGGCTTCCAATCACTTATAAATGACACATTTGAAAATAAGGACAGAGATGAACTCTCGCGAAATATCGCATGAATTTGGCATTTTCCCCCGGCTATCCCCCAGAGAGTAATTTATTTATTTACAATGCCGTGAAAAATTTTAGTTCTTACAATATTATATGATTATTAACTACTAACTACACTCGTCCGAAACAATGAAAATTATAATTAGTAATTAAGAGTATCAAAACATCCAAGGATCAAGAATTCTGAAACATAAAAGTATTTGTCATAGTTTTTAAAACAGTCAACGTAATTAAGAAAGTAACTCATTAATATCACTAACATGCAACAATATTAGAAAGATATTGTCAATAATTTAACTGTGTTCAAATGTTCCTGTGGCCTTTCTAAAACACACCGAATGATTTGAGTATTTGAAAGATGAGCGATTCAGTAAACTTTTGCCTTCAGTTTCAAATAATGAGGTTAATTGGTTAGTCACTGTAAAAGATATACGGGTTCATTTTCTGTGAAATTATTTTCTTTTGAGTTTACAAAAGTGGAACAGAACAGTGGAATATTTCAAATTTAGTATATATGAAATACAAAGGGTGATGTTTGTACTACGGCAGTTGTAACCAATGGATTAATCGATACTATGACGAAGGTATTTTAATTTATATAAAAATTTATTAAAAAAATTAACTTAGCTATCATTTTAATAAATAACAGTTCCCCTTTTTTCCGAGGTCAGTAGACCAGAAGTATCATGATTCTGCTTTCTGATTTATTTAACGAAAACGTGTTTAAAGCTTTCTAATTCATTTTGTAAGATCTGATTCGTAAGTTGCTATATTTATTAACACGTAATTGAGACTTGTTAGTTACTGAATACCATCGAAAAAAATATTTAAAGTTGAAATCACTTAAATAATTAATCTCCATTATACATCTTTATAAATTTGTGAATTATAAAGATGCGAAAATTGAAGTTTTCCTTTCACGTTACTGGTACATGAGAAGGGTAAAACAAAGGGTGGGGGTGAGTGGCAAAGCTTTGGTCTCGCATTATGGAGAATACGGCTTCGAGTCTCCGTTCAGCCCTCTGTTTGCCACGGTTTCCTGAAATCACTCCAAGCAAACACCTGGATAGTTTCTTCAAAAGGGCATGGCCGAATTCCTTCCCATTTCTTGTCCCCAGTCCTTTCCGCTGACTCAGAATTCAACGAGCCGTAAAGCCTTAAGGAAAAAACCGAGGGAGAAGAGATAAAGGAAGCCGCCACGACTGAATCACTTATATGGGGGAAAGCAATTGAATGGTAGAATATCGTTAGAAACAAGTAAAAGATAGCTAAATTTTCATTTTTGTTGTGTGAATAAAGCAGTATATCTTAATGGTTTGCACTGCGGATTGTTATATATATATAAAATTATGGAAGAATAATAACAAAAGAATTATTTTAAACATCCATTGGCACTATGTGTTTAAAAGTAAATTAAACTTCCTACCTTTCGTGAGAGATAAAATACATGGCTTTAATCAAGTGGCCTGGTGACTCAGTGGTTAAGTCGTCTGACTGGAGATCGGAAGGTTCGAATACCTGTCACTGCGGGGTTTACATTGGTCCTTAACCCGACCTTCACCTCTGTCACAGCTTGATATGTAATGTGATGTAGGCCAGAAAGTTCCCGCAATTCGGATTTCGCTTTGAACTGTAGATTGCCTTTAGCAGGTAGGATTACCGATTTTGGTTAGGTAATGGGGAAAGGAACTTGCCACACTATCTCTAGTCCTAGCAACCTTTGGGTGAATACCGAGCTTCGCTTAATCCAACGATATGTCATAGTAGGAGGAATTTAATACGGCAAGCTTCTAATGAAAAACGAATAACGTTCTTTTTTACTGAGAATTTTTTTGTGATATGAGTAGACTTTCTGTGATTAGATTCTCGGAGTATTTGGTTGCTATGGTTTTGAGTAGCTGCATTTGTCCTAAAATGACGGAAACTTATATTGTTATGAAAACGTTTCTATGTAAAGTAAACTTTCGAAAAGGAATAGCTATTATTTATTCATATTTGGCTATTGCTTACGTTTCGTCTAAACTTTCTCTGAGTTTTCTTAGGTTGTGTTGTGGCCTGATTGTACTGATTACAACATAGAATACAGCGTAAACATAGGCTCTTATCCTTACATAAATTTCTTAAAGTAGTCGTTGTAAATAAGCAAGAAGGAACATGTAAATTTAAACGAATGAATGTCACACTTATTTAATTTTAATCTCCGCCTCAAATCGCCATTTTTTTCTGTCCATAGTATTTTTGTGCAGTTACATCTCCTTTTAGCAATATAAGTGCAAATAAAATCAAATTCCTTGATATTTACACTAAGGCAAATAAGACAATGCAATTATCTATTTAAAATTTCCTGGTTAGCCAAGCAGCGCCCGGTGGTCGCCAGTGTTACTACCAGTTCGGGTATCATCGGACTCGCCGAAATTTTGCGAGTTATCGAGATCACATGCAGCCTTCAGATACAACGCATTTTATTATTGATTTCGTCTATGTGATTTGTTTTGCTCTAAATGAACAGAAATTCATTCCATCTCTTACGACATTTGAGAATTTAGATTCAAATAAATAGCGTTGTAGTATATATGTATATGCTGCAGTTAAACTTGATAGCCAGAATCCACTGCTTATTGCACTCTTTGCGAAATTAACACGTGAAGGGTGTCACCTCTGCCGACGCGTGTGTGCTTTTACAGCTGCACTCAGACGCTCGTCCAGTACTTTAATCAGCCGGAGACACAACAGGCAGCAGACGTGGTTTACGGTCTGACTAACCGTAAAGCGTCGGAGGGACTCGCGCGGGTAACGACCGCGCGTAAATCTCGCCCCGGCGGCTCCCATTACCAGGCGACCAGCCGCTTCTGACGGGTATCAATCACCCGAGGGATCACCGCCGATCGCTAGGGCCTCGCAAGTCGCACTCGCACACGAGCGCTCCGCGGTCGCCGCCACCGATGACCGACCGGAATTCAGTTTGCTGCTTTAAAAAACAATCTGGTTCATTACCATCCTTCGCGACAGAAAACTACCTCCAGACAAGAACGAACGCATAATGAATTTGACTTGCAAATTGGGAAGCTCTGCTGTTATTACAGCATCAGACCTGTCCCAGCGATGACCGGAAAGAATAAATCACTTGATTTATATCGTGTTTTATATTAACATTAATTTATTGCACATCTACCTCAAACGTGACTGAATTTTTTAACAGTTTCAACGAAAGCACTAACTTGTCTACAGTAAAGATGATTTAACATTTAAGTCACTGCAACGGTTGGGGTAGTCAAAAAATTTTCGTGATAAAGTTCAATTAAAAATGAGTAGTGGTGACTTTTAATTTATTCGTGTCAGGAACATATTGTTACACAATTAATAACATCACAGTGAACTAGACAAAAAATTGGCCACATCCAATGCTTTTTCTGAAGCCTCATATAGTTCAACTTCAGAGCGGGAGGCTGGGCACATTCGATGTTGGAGCATGTGCTGAACAGTCTGGTCTTCTCCGCAGTCGCACCTAATGTCATAGATCCCCGCATAGCCCCGTCTTGCTAGGTTGACTTTGGATCTGCCCACTCTTGATCTTATCCTATTCAGAGACTTCCAAATGAACCATTCCTTTTCATAGCCAGATCGTAAAGACTCAGACAATATTCCTCAGCTGTGGTGAAGAGGAGCCTTTGCTTCCCAGAGATGTGACCTGGCTTTTTCAATTGTAGTTATAAGTTCCTGTGATGTTTATTGGAAACTTTTTCCTGGACTTCTGTGACTTTTCATACTGAGGATAGTCCGCTTCGTTTCTAAAATTCTTCTTTCTATCCTATTTTTAAATAAAGGAAAACTTTCAGCCAGAGGGTTTGTCACATTAGAGTATGCCAAAGACTGCCCTGTTTGTATTTTATTTCCAGTTAAGATTACAAATATTTAAACGATCAGAACATTGACCACGAACAAAGCGATGCTTCAATAGATCGAAGTGAACAGTGTGTTGTTGATCCCAGACCGAGGCAGTCGCGTTAGGTTGTTAGCGTGAGTGTGTTTGTTAATGGAAATGTGCTGTACTATACTAGTGGAAATTAAAATTACAAGACCCAGACGGAGTTGTGATAAATGAATGCAATAGAGCCCTAAATATCCCCATATCAACATTAATAAACGATTAAAAATTAAAATGTTTACATGTAACAATATGAGAATAACGGGGCTATTTACATTGAAAAATTGGTATATTTTTAGTGTATGAGTACAGTGTGGTGTAACACGATACCTTTTTATCCACACGTTCTTGTTGATACACCCAAATATCGTAAAATTGGCGATTTCGAAATGGGTGCATCACATCGTGAAATCTCATGAAGGATCGGGAGTAGTGCGATGTCAGTTTACAGACTTTTACACAGTGGATGAAAGAAGGCTCTAGCATTCCTAGAGCAGGTACAGGTCCACATAGAAGGAAAACAGCACGTGATGACCACCAAGTTGTGTGGGTAACTGCAGGCCAGAACCAAGCAGTGGTTACATAGTCGCTCCCCGGAAGACTGTAAACCAATTACTTGAAGCTGGTTTACACTCTCTGACCCCTATGCAATGTGTTCAATTAATCTGATTTCATTGCCAGCATCGTCTAACCTCGTGTAATGCAAAACACAAATGGACACGTGAATGACATACATTTGTGTTTAGAAACGAGTTACGATTCTGTCAGAGGAAAAGTGATAATCGAGAACATGTTCGCAGGGGTAGTGAAGAAACGGCTTACCCTGCTGTGATTTCAATGCATCACATTGGTGTCATGGTTTGGGGGCAAGCAGTTCGTAAGCAGGACTGAGCTGGTTGTTGTTGAAGGCACAATGACAGCCCACCACTATGTGGACTGGGTGCTGCACCTTATCGTGATATCCTTCGTGTCTGCCATCCAAATCGCATTTTCCGAAAGGATAATGCCCGTCCTCATACTGCGGCCATCGCAACACATGCTTTGTGAGGGGTTACGCTCACAAATTTGACCGCACGGTCCCCAGATTTGTCCACCATAGTGCTTGTCTGGAATGCCAGGAGTACATGCATTATATCAACAATATAAGAATTTGTTTGAAAAATTATTGACTGTCCAATGCTTATTCAGCAACTGTTTTATGTTTCAAGCTTTAAAAGTGTGCTCTGTCCATAGTTTCAATATTATAATCGCCTCTGTTTGAATATTTTACACGTTTAGTGATTTACTGAGTTGACTTATAACTGATCGATCGCAGTATGTCGTTGTCGACGGGGAAGCCTCTTCAAAGCTAGATGTTACTTCGGGCGTTCCTCAAGGAAGTGTAATAGGACCACTTCTTTTCTTAATATTTATAAACGATCTAGGTGATAACGTCCAATGCTGGTTGCGACTGTTTGCCGACGATGCAGTTATCTGTAGGGAAATAAGGTGCTCCGATGATTGCTTAGAAATTCAGCGCGATTTGGATGCTATTTTCGATTGGTGCCGTAAATGGCAGCTTACACTTAATTGCAAAAAGTGCAAGGCAATGCGGATAAGTAACAAAAAGAATCAGTTTCTTAACGAGTACAAAATAAACAATACAGCTGTTGACACGGTTGATTCCCTGAAGTATCTGGGGGTGATAGTACAAACCAACATTAAATGGGACATGCACATAACTTCCGTCGTAGGCAAGGAGAATTCTAAATTGCGATTCACAGGTCGTATTTTGAGGAGATAGCGTATAGAACACTAGTGCGTCCGCATCTGGATTACTGTTGTGGAGTTTGGGATCCGTATCGCAAGGTTCTGATTGACTCAATGGAGAGGGTGCAGAGGAGGGCCGCTAGATTCATGACTGGTTGCTGCAGCCCTTATGAAAGCGTCACATAATTGATACATAGATTGGGCTGGAATAGTTTGGAAGAAAGACGCCGTAGCTTGCGTTTGAATTTATTGTAGAATATGCGAAAAAATTTAAATTTCGAGTGTAATGAAATACTTCTTCCGCCAACCTTTTTAGGTCGTAATGACCGGAGGGATAAGATTAGAGAAATAAGATGCCGTACGGATGCTTTTATGTATTCCTTCTTTCCTCGCGCTATTCGGGATTGGAATGTGCGGGTTTAGGATTGGTGCTTAGCACCCTCTGCCACCCACAGAGTATGGATGTAGATGTAGATGTAAAATGTCCTAGAAACTCAGCAACACCAGACAACAAGTAATTAAATTATTTTATTATAATCAAATGAATTAATTCTAGAACAAATTCACTTCATTAGATGAATAAATGTGTAGATTAATCTAAATCAATTCACCTGTTACAGTCAGATTTGGTTTGTTTTCCTGATTTCGGTGCTAGTTTCTGACCCTTAACATGTATCAACAGCCTATTATCTCACCTATCTGATGGCTCAACCATGTCTCCCCTTTCATGTATCAGTTCTTCCTACCTTTTGTTGGAAACTGTTTCTTTGTTTGGATTTTAAAATAATCCCAATTCAGTTGAAATTAAACCATAATTTTTCTTATATCTCTCAAGCCTTTGATATTAATAGCGTAATAAAAAATTTAACTTCCACTGTCAAATATCACAGTGAACGGTAATGGCTTCAGAAAATGAGACACGATACGCCGTTTCATAACTATTTTTGTGGTAATCTATACTATTATAAATCTGTAAGCAGGCTGCGTCCGTCTCTTTATTAACCGACTTCAAAAAAAGAAGGAGGTACTCAATTCAGCTGATTTTTAAACGATTTAAACGATTTTTTTTAGTAGATAGGGTATACCTCCAAAGTGGTCCCATATGAATTTGATTGAGAAACCACCCCTTCTACCCCTTTACACCCCTTAATTTTTATACAAACCCATATTTTTGTATCTGATTTCGATGGAACTTTTGACATGTATAGTAAAAAATAAAGAGAAAAATACTGTCAACTTTTGGTTTGAATAAATTGAGCCCCTCTCCCCCTATCCACCCCTTTAAATTTTTTCAATGTTCTTTATACAGTGCTACAGTCGACTCCGTTTGACCGATTACCATCACTATTGGCATATAATTCTTCATGGAGAAGATTTCTGACAAAAAAAAAAAAAAAAACACCCCTCTCTCTCTTTACATCCCTTAATTTTATACAAACTTACATTTTTTATCTGATTTTGATTGAACTTTCCACTTGTATAATTTAAAATAAAGAGAAAAATCCTGTCTGCCTAAGCTCAAACCCTCTCCCTCCTTCCACCCCCTTAATTTTTGTCAATGATCTTTACAAAAAGCTACAGTCAACACAGTTTGACAGATTACATGAAAGTTGACACTTATATGTATTTTTTCACGAAGAAGGTTTCTGACAAAAATATCCAAAATCACCCCCTCTCCCAATTAAACCGCTAAATTTTTATAGAAACCCACAATTTTTATCCGGTTTAGATAGAACTTAGCAAACTTTTACTATAAAACAAAGATAAAAATAATGGTTGACAAAAACTGAACCCCTGTCTCCGTTTCCACCTCCTTGATATTTGTCCATTTTCTTTTGAAAAAGCTACAGTCGACACCATTTGACTGATCTTTATGAAATTTGCCACGTGTATGTATTTTTAAACGAGAAGATTTCTGACCAAAATAAAATAATTGTTTAAAAAAAACATAAAAACCGCCTTCATGAAAAAAGCACTAAAAATTTTAAAATAACTTTATATCTTGCTTATGAAAAAGTAAATCTAAATAGACAACATTTTATATTACTTTCATTGAAATTTTGACATTAATTAGTTATTTTTGGAGTCGGTGCCAGCTGTCACATCGCGAAGATCGAATTACTGAACTTCTTTTGGCGTTATAGGCGAAATGGGGGTTCGAACAAAAATTTCTAATATTTTACAGCATGTCGTGAGGTAGATAATGTTATTGCAGGAAAACGTTTAGGGAAACAAATTAATAGTATTTTCATCTGTGGCTTGGCCTTATTGGTCATCCAGGCATATCTCTAGCGCTACAGTGTCAGTTGGTAGGTTGCATCATGAAGTAAACGATTTACAGAGTATAATATCGGCGTATCATCTGTATGTTTCAGTTTTGTTGAAACATGTTTCTAGCATTAATTGTAGGTAAGCTGTAACATGATTTTTTTATGTATTATTGTTATTCCTTATTGTTTTTATCATTTTGTTTTCTTGTTTTCGCTGGCACCGACTCCAAACATAACTAATTAATGTAAAATTTCAATGAAAGTAATGTAAAATGTTGTCTATTTAGATTTACTTTTTCCTAAGCAAGGTATAAAGTTATTTTAAAATTTTCAGTGCGCTTTTTTTTAGAGGGATTTTTTTTAAGGTGGTTTTTATATTGTTGTTTTTTTTTTTTAAATTTTTAGTGGTATTATAGTTCGTTTGGTATTTTAAATATGCTGCAGCAGTTCCCATTTTGCGACCATCCTGGTAGCTCAGAGATTAAAGCGCTTGCTTTCAAAGAAGAATACTGTCTTTGTATACCACAACCACTTCCAGAAAGGGGTGAATTGGGCGTTGTGTTAAGGAATTTCAGGATATGTTTCCATCTTATCATAACATCTGTTAAAGCTGCTGCTCGATAACCGAAACATGTAACATCTGGGCATTAATACATGCCACATACAGAAATCTCTCTGGAATATATTTGTTTGCTCCGGTATCACACAAAAAATATAGATTTTTAATTGGTGAAAGCTTGGGATCAAAGTTGAAATCTGAAGTACATGTTGAGACATTATGACACATTTATTTTTTTAAATATTATGCCATGACTTAAAAATAGCTTAACTGATTTTGACGGGATTTAAAACTGTGGATTAATGTAAAGACCATTGGAAATTAAAAGGGGTGAGGGTAAAGAGAAGAGGGATTGAGCTTTTGTATACCAAATGTAGACTGCCTTTTCTAATTGAATTAAAGTATATGTGTGTAAATTTCTATTGATATCAGATAAAACTGCAGGTATGTATAAAAAACAATTATGGGGTGTGGAGACGTAGAGTAGTTTGGTTTTTGTAAAGCTAGTGTGGGCAGTATTTTTCTCTTTGTTTTATAGTATACACGTGCAAATTTCCATCGAAACCAGATAAAAACTGTAGCTTTGTGTAAAGAACATTTGCCAAAATTAAATGGGGTAAGGGAGTAAGTGGTAGGGTTTTGTAAACAGAATATAGACAATATTTTTTTTTTTTTTTTTTTTTTTTCGTACATGTGCAGTGGTCCATGGAAATCTGATAAAACTGTGGGTATCTATAAAGAACATTGGAAATTGGGAGGGATAGGGTATAAGGGAACATGGGTTGGGCTTCAGCAACCTAATTTTAACAAAATTGTTCTGTATGTTTTAAAGTACACGTGTGCAAATTTCCTTCAGAATCGGATAGAAACTGTAGATTAAAGGATGGAATGGAAGGAACGGTGTTTGGACTCTCGAAACCAAATATAGACAGTATATTTCTGTTTGTTTTGCATTATACATGTGCATACTTCCTTCAAAATCAGAAAGAAACGGTAGCTTTGGATAAAGAACATTGAAAGTAATTAATGGGGTAGAAAGGAGGATAGTGAAAGTTATGTGGACAGTATTTTTCTTTTTTTGTTTGTTTTAAAGTATACTCATGCGAAGTTCCACCGAATCGAATCAAAATGTGGGTTGTGTACAAATATTAAAGGAAGGGGAGCTAGGGTAGTTTTTTTTTATTTTTTGGTCAGAGATCTTATCCATAAAAAATTACAAATATATGTGCCAACTTTAATAAAGATCGGTCAAATGGTGTCGACTGTAGCTTTCTAAAAAGCAATTAACAAAAGTCAAGGGGGTGGAAAAGGGGAGAGGGGTTCATTTTTTGCAAACCAAGAGTTGGCATCATTTTTCTCTTTGTTTTATAGTAAAAATTTGCTAAGTTCTGTCTAAACCGGATAAAAACTGAGGTTGTGTATAAAAATTAAGCAGTTTAATGGGGAGAGGGGGTGGTTTTTAGATCTTTTGGTCAGACACCTTCTTGGTGAAAAAATACATATAAGCACCAAATTTCATGCTAATCGGTCAAACGATTGTAACTGTAGCTTTTTATAAAGAACATTGACAAAAGTTAATGGGGTTGAAGGAGGAAAGGGGTTGAGCATTGGCAAACCAAATATTGACAGGATTTTTCTCTATGTTTTAAAGTATACATGGGCAAAGTTTAATAAAAATCAGATAAGAAATGTAGATTTCTATAAAAGTAAGGGGTGTAAAGGGAGACATGGGGTGGTATATTTTTTTTTTTTTTTTTGTCAGAAACCTTCTCCATGAAAAATTACATGTATATGACTAATTTAATGGAGTCCAGTTAAATGTGTCGACTTTAGCATTGTATAAAGAACATTGGTAAAAATTTAGGGGGTGGATAGGGGGAGAGGGCGTCAGTTTTTTTCAAACCAAAAGTTGACAGTATTTTTCTCTATATTTTTTACTATACATGTCCAAAGTTTCATCGAAATCGGATAAAAAATGTGGGTTTGTATAAAAATTAAAGGGTGTAAAGGGGAGAGGGGTGGTTTTTTTTAATTTATTTTTTGGTCAGATTCTCCATGAAAAATTACATGTATACGCCAACTTTCATGATAATCGGTCAAACGGTGTCCAGTGTAGCTTTTTATGAAGAACTTTGACAATAATTAAAGGGGTGGAAAGAGGGGGGGGTGAACTTTGGATGACCAAGTATTGACAGGATTTTTCTCATTGTTTTAGAGTATACATGGGCAAAGTTCAGTAAAAATCAGATAAGAAATGTAGGTTTCTATAAAATTAAGGGGTGTAAATGGGAGAGGGGTGGTTTTTTATTTTAATTTTTTTGGTCAGAATCCTTCTCCATGAAAAACGACATGTAATTGCCAACTTTAATGGAGATCAGTTAAATGGTGTCGACTGTAGCTTTGAATAAGGAAAATTGGCAAAAATTAAGGGGGTGAATAGGGGAAGAGGGGTTCAGTTTTTTTAAACCAAAAGTTGACAGTATTATTCTCTTTATTTTTGGCTTTATATGTCCAAAGTTTTATCGAGATTGAATAAAAAATGTGGATTTGTATAAAAATTAGGGGGCGGAGGGGGGGTAGAAGAGGTGGTTTCTCAATGAAATTAATATGGGACCACTTTGGAGGTATACCCTATCAACTAAAAAATTTAATTTAAATCGATTCAAAATTGGTGAAGATATCGCTGGTCATACATACAAAAAAAAGACGAATTGAGAACCTAGTCCTTTTTTGAAGTCGGTTAAAAATCCCGCTTTACACCCTTAATTATTGTACAAACCTACATTTTAACCGATTTCGGTGGAGCTTCGCATGTGTATACTTTAAAACAAAGAGAAAAAGAAAAATACTGTCCACTTTTATTTCATAAAAACGCAAACCCCATCCGCCTTTCTACCCCTTTAATTACTGTCAATGTTCGTTATATAAAGTTACAGTTTCTATCTGATTTTGAAGGAAGTATGCACATGTATACTTCAAAACAAACAGAAAAATACTGTCTACATTTGGTTTAGAGAAGCCAAACCCCTCTTCCCCCTTTTCAGCCCCTTAATTTATACAAAGCTACATTTTATATCCGATTCTGCAGGAAATTTTCACACGTATACTTTGAAATATACGGAACTATTATGTTGAAATTTGATTGCAGAAGCCCAACCCCTCTTCCCTTCTACTCCCACTCCTCCTAATTTCCAATTTTCTTTACAGATACCTACAGTTTTTATCAGATTCCGGTGGAACCCTGCAAATGTATATTTAAAAATAGAGAGAAACTTATTATCTACATTCTGTTTACAAAACCCAACCGCTCACTCCCTTACCCCATTTAATTTCTTCAAATGTTCTTTACACAAAGCTACAGTTTTTATTAGGTTTAAAAGGAACTTTGCACATGTATACTTAAAACAAAGAGAAAAATACTATCCACACTAGCTTTACAAAAACCAATCTACTCTTCGCCTCTACAACCCTTAATTGTTTTTTTTTTATAAATACCTACAGTTTTTATCTGGTATCGATAGAAATTTACACATGCACACTTTAAATCCATGAGAAAACATCATTTACATTTGGTATACATAAGCCCAATCTCTCTTCCCCTTTACTCCCACCCCTTCTAATTTCCAATGTTCTTTACAGAAACCCACAGTTTTAAATCCCGTCAAAATCAATTAAGCTGCTTTTAAGTCATGGCAGAATATACATAAAATAAATGTGTATTAATGTCTCAACATTAACCAGAGATTTCAACTTGGACCCCAAGCTATCACGTTGTGAAAACCAATTAAAAATCTATATTTTCTGATGCCGTAACAAACAGGTATATTCCAGATACAGATTTGTGTATGTTGTATGTATTAATGTCCAGATGTTACATGTTTCGATTATCGGGCGGCTGCTTAAACTGATATAAAATTAGGTCAAAATACAGCCTGAAACAAAATGTAACCTGAGATTCCTTGACACAGAATCCTATTCACCTCGTTCTGGATGTTTTGGGGTATATAAAGACAGATTATTATTATTATTGCTATTATTATTTTTTAAATAAAATTATTGTATAAAAAACATAAAATAACCGCCTTCAAAAAAAGCACACTAAAAATTTTAAAATAATTTAATGTCTTGCTTAGAGGAAAGGAAATTTAAATGTACAATATTTTATATTACTGTTATTGCAATTTTTACATTAATTAGTAATTTTTGGAGTCGGTTCAACCAAATCAAGAATAACAAAAAGATAAAAACAATAATGAATAACAATAATACATAAACATCATGTTACTACTTACCTACAATTAACTTTGGAAACATATTTCCACAAAACTGAAACATACAGATTATACGCCGATATTGTACTAACTGTAAAGCGTTTACTGCAAGATGCATCCTACCAATTGACACTGTAGCGCCAGAGATATGCCTGGACGACAAACGAGGTCAAGAAACAGATGAAAATACTATCTAATTTGTTTCCCTAAACTTTTTCCTGCAATAACATTATTCTGCCTCACTACATACTGTAAAATATTTGGAATTTTTGTTCGTACTCCCCGTCTCACCTCTAACCCCAATTGAAGTTCAGTTATTCGATCTTCGAGATGTGACAGCTGGCACCGATACCAGAAATATCTCTTTATTGTAAAAATTTCAATAACAGTAATATAAAATATTGTACATTTAGATTTACTTTCTTCTAAGCAAGGTATAAAATGAAGTTCAGTAATTCGATCTTCGCGATGTGAAAGCTGGCACCGACTCCAAAATGAACTAATTAATGTAAAAATTTCACTAAAAGTAATATAAAATATTGTTCATTTAGATTTACTTTTTTCTAAACAAGGTATAAAAATATTTTAAAATTTTCAGTGCGCTTCTTTTGAAGGCGGTTTTTATGTTTTATAAACAATTATTTTTTTCTAGCGGCTACTGTGCAAAAACTACCGCAGCAATGTGGATGGGGTTTTCAAATGTTTAGAGCTAATAGTCCAAATTAAAATCTATGGAAATGGGTACTTTGGTTATTCAGTTTTCTGGACTGCAGTACTTAAAATAAAGGTAGTACTTGAATCTATAAGCGTTGATTTGGCACATTAACAGTAAGTTACCAAGCGAAATGCGTTATATTATTAATGTGGTTCACTTTAATTTTCTCTGGTATACAGTTAAGCAGTTCGTCTGTGGTACAATGTGTCTTCCAAAGCGCAAGATGTCTGAGAAATAACTACCATAAATATCTGAAGGTAACAATTCGTTTTTATTGCATAATAAGTGCCCATATTTCGATAAGTTTTACTCGATTAATATAATTCACTATGATATGCAAATAGTATTGAATAATATCACATAAGGAAAGTGTGTACAAATTTTTGCTGCTGTTCAAACCACAGTCAGTAGAATCAAGCGTTCTATTTATTAATTGTTGTGCGAAGTGCAAAAAACTGGTTGTTTTGTGATATATGTAATTGAAGCAATGTATATGAGAAATGAGATTTTATCTTTAACTTACATGCTGTTGAGTTAATGACGATAGCAACATGGAACGAATACAATTGAAATTCAACCTAATCATATTTATGCCTAACATTTCCGTTCAAAAATCATAGTTTCTGTCATATGCACATTAGTAGATTCACAGTTACGTCATTAAAACTTGGCATACACTGTATCGTGATCAAATATTGACACCTTCGAATTACTTAAATTTGGCTGAAATAATTGCACCAATAATACCGCGATTTTAAAGAGAAGGAAATTAAAAATAATAGATACTTAATGTGTGATACTGCATAAGATTAGTTTTAATCCAAGTAAATTTCTATTTTAAAACAGAAATAATTGATCGAATCAACATATCGTCAAAATAAAACAAATATGCAAACAGTAAAGAAAGATTCTATTTCATAGGTTAACCATTATTGATTTTTTTTGTTACAGAATGTAAATAAAGCAAACCTAAGGTTATAAGTAAAACAAAGAAATGTTTTCAGAAGACGTTTACAATTCATGTCCGTTTACGACAATAATTGGCAGTAGAATAAAATTGGCATAGAATTTTTATACATGCTAAAACACACGCCAGCGAAGCAGCGGGCAAATGATAGTAGTATTACATAGCGAGATCACCACTGTCAATCTTTAATATTTCGAAGTCTCTTCAAACTCAACAGAAATTCTTCAAATTTTGCAGATCGGACTTGAATGGTCGAATCCAAGTTGAGTCGTATCTCAGCTGTGTCAGGTGATGCGGTAATGACCTTCGACCCCAAAACGATTTTTTTTTATCCCTTTTAGACATTTTGCAATGCATTTTAGTTTAAAATCGACATTAAGAGGTTCATCAATAATTAGACTTACTAAACAGATTAGATCACCTCACAAGGTTATAACCTATGCATTTTTAATTTTTAAAAATTATTTTATTTTTATTTTTTATTTATTTTTTTGTCCCCTAGAATTCCCCCAATTTGATTATAAAATGTTGAGTGGGTGAGGTTGTGTTCATTAAATGTATAATTCTCCAAATTCCTGAAATAAGTAATGACTTTCATTTTCAATTGGAAAGGAAGCTATTAACTGCCATGACAATTAACAAGTCCAAAGGTCAGACAAAGGACAAAGTAGATGTCTACCTACGTGAACTTGACCGCCAATTATTTTGGATCCTTGATCATGCCAAAAATGCAGTAAGAAGTTTACACCTAAACTTTAATAGCAATAAATATTACTAGTAATTCAGCATTTTTGCCACGATGCAATTTTATTGGCTACAATAATTTAAAATAAACTTTTGTAGTTAACATGGTTTTAATCAGTTAATAATTCAGTCCTCAGAGAGATAAAATGATAATTTGCTGTTTGTTTCCTCAAATATTACATGAAATAAAGTTCCTGGCATTTTAACTTTACTCAAAAATAATTAATTACTAATTACTTTTTTAAATAATCATCTTCAGAAATTATGTTAAAGAAAAGGGCACTTTAATTTCTGCACGTTTGTAGGTTCTAGTGGATTACTTCTTTTTTTTTAATGCAGTTAACATAACGGATAGTCATTCCTTACGTGATTGTTACACGCACTTCTTAACAATTCTCGCAGGCTATTTTAGTAACGTTATCTTTATATACATGTTGAATCCTGACAACCGTTGATTTATAAATATCTGTATTTCCTTATTCTGCTCTTTCACGAATTATCTCTAGTAAAGTAAGTAGATAGGTAATAATAATAATCAAACTTGTTAGAAGAAGTAAACAAATCATGCCTTTATAACTGAAAGTCGTATTACGAATGTGTAAAGCAAAAGGCGCTTGTGAAACACCTTTCTTGGGAAAGAAAAATCTCAGAATGAACAATTTTTAACAGCTCGTACCTAGAGTGGTGGGTGAACGGTTAACTAGGGTTGGCGATTCTCCCCGAAAAAGATCGATTCCAATTGAAATTTGATAAATCGATTCACAAAAAAATCGAAGTCTAAAATATCGATTTTCTAAAAATCGATCTTTTTAGATTTGGTTTTAATGTTTGTATTTTCAATATAATTCCAAACATGGAAAACAAATAGGACAACATAATAATCGATCATTTATAAACTAATTAAAAGTTTTTTTACAACTAAATCAAAGTATCAGGTGTACAATAAGACATTTATTTCACAAATTTGTTGGTTACATAAAACAGTTTTGAAATTATGTAGTTTACACTTCCCAGTGCTTAATGTCCAAGCCTTTCAGGAACAACAATATGTCCAGTCTACTAGGATCCAAGTGGTTCCGTACATTACTTACGATGTTGCCGGCAATAAAAAAAAAAGGCGCTCGCAAGGTACTGATGATCCCACTATGTAGATATACTTCTTGGCTGTTGAGTAAAGGTGATGGATGATAAATTGATCTTTTTTTTTTTGTTATTGCCAGTAAATTATAGGATCATAAATCAGGTGCACAACTGCTTGCGATAAATAGTGTTTCAATTCTTCGTTTGAGCCATGACTTTGATGTACAAGTGCATTACATGTAGAAAGTGCTATTTCACATTCGATTTTCACGGGTTTAATATCGATTCAATGGATCGATTCAGTTCTATAAATCGATTTTTTGGGTCCAAAAGATCGTTTTTTCGATTAATCGATCTCAGATCGCCATCCCTAAGGTTAACGTTCTGGCCTCGCATTCGGGAGGACGCCGGGCATTCAAATTTGTATTTTCGATGGATTCCCCACATCACTCCAGGCGAATGCCGGGATGATGCCTTCAAAAAAAAGGCCATTAGGAATAAAAAGGCCATTAGGAATTATTAATAATTTTGCACGATTCCCATAAAATTAAATGAAAAATTCCAAAACAGCATATGTTTTATTTTTTCATACCTATTCAACTGTAACACACCTTCCTGTGAAATCTTATCATAAACGACGCAAAGGCAGCAGAATCACGAGACTGTGGTATACGGATACTCCTAGGCGGGGGAACACCATATTGGCCATGTTACCATTAAATGGTAAATGGTTACAAAAAATGTTTTTCAAACAAGAAATGAAACTGGTGGCACAATTAGTGAAAACATAGTAGCCAGCTGACTTTGATCAATACAGAATTTGAAAAAAACTGAGGACCGCTAACCAACCATATGCATTACATAAACATTTCAGACGGCAAGTAAATTTCAGAGCGTTCTCACCAATAGATGAAAATTTAAATATATGATTCAACACTAGTTCTATTCAAATACATTTATACATATCAGTAATAAACCAAGGGTCATAAACAAAATAAACAAATATACAGCCCGATAAAGCATAAACAATTTTAAATTGTGATATATCCGGGTTATGTTACAACGTGTTGGTGAATCGAAAAATCATTCAAATTGTATGATAGATGCGTAATATTATCAAAAGCGATTAATTATTGGATACTGATCAAATTTATTTATGTGCTGAAGGTAAAAACCCGCCTGTAAACAAATGTTTGCTTGAATTTAACATGTTGCTGGTTGGAAAAGAGTTGACTGAAAAACTTATTTAAAGTAAATTTTACTATGATTAGAGTAACGTGTCAGAAGGGCACCATGTGCTCAAACATGTCAAAGATTATTCTGCTTGGTTCTGAACTGAGGCAGAAACAAAACATCTGTGATATATTGATTACAGGGATGGGTAACAACGTCTGTAAACTTTTCTCACACTTTTTGGAGAGTTCTCTGCTAATTGTGAGACTATGGAAAGTTTGTCAATTTCAGCTGCACGCTTATTACCTGCTGTTCACATAGAGCTGGAAGAAAAGTGGTGGACGAGTAATCATTAATTAATATTTTTCTAAAGCTTGGGCCTCTCAGCGCAAGTAAATACTTTTTGATAACGTGGAACTGAAAATAAAACTATAACAAGTAATGAATAATATGACATTAAAGGTTATTATCCTTCAAAATTTTATTGTAACTCCTTTGCGTTGGGTAGTAAAAGCAAACTCAGGTGCTCTTACTAATTAGAGCTGAGTTTCTCGCACATTGCAGCTCTTTCGTGGCTGCACCAAAAACTTATCGCGGAATCCGAATCAATATTCTGGCGTATGTTCAAAATTGCTGACCCTACCGTGTGCACTGTAACAAGCGTGTTAAAGTTCATTTATTAGGCAATGTGTTAATAAAGATTTTGTTATACACGAGATACTGAACGAGCTTGCCGACGCGAGAATTTCTCTTTCTTAACTTGAGTCTGTAGGACGTTTGACAAACGGCGGTTACTTAGCCCATAGTTCCTCTGACATCGCTTTGAAAGTCTGCTCATCTGATGGCAAAGAGTTTGGGAAGCGAAATGTTAATGCTGAAAGCATTGGTACTACACAGTTTATAAGCGGCAGACGCAAATTTTTCGTGAAATGATTTCCAAGGCGTGGAGCGTGCGCCAAGGGTTTTGGCGTAGTTTTTGGAAATCTTGGTTGGGCTAGAAGCATCCAGTGAGATTATCGTGTGTGTTTGATAACGGGAGAAGGAATCGATCCCAAGTTGCAATGTTTATATTTTATTAGAAATTAATGTTTTAAAATATTATGCATGAGCAAGGAATTACAACGGAAAAGACTCTTTTGTTGCCGGCGACTTGGACTCTTCAAATGTTTCAAGCAAGAAGGCGAACAACTAAGGCAAAGTCTATTTCAACAGCATATTTCTCAACTGGCTGAGCTTGCAAAGTAACAACACTTCTTTTTTTCGTCGCAAGCAGAATTATACAAGCGGATTTTGATCTATGTCGCGAGCTGTTGGAGTTAACTTTCGTTCATAATCATAAGCAGTACATGTAATCAGGGGCGGATCCAGGGGGGGGGGGCTAGGGGGCTCAAGGCCCCCCCCAAAAGTATCTATGTTAATTTTGGAGACCTTTTTTTTAGGTCAACTGTTTCGAGGCCCAAGGAGGTTACTGTAAAGACTACCCCGTGGTCGACTCAAGCCCCCTCCCCCCCCCCAAAAAAAAAACAAAAAAATCCAATGAAGGCAAGCCCTCTGAACAAAAATTCACTCAAGCCAAGGCCCCCCCCCCAAACCAAATCCTGGATCCGCCCCTGCATGTAATCCGCGTCACGAACGGTTATGAAAGGTATCAATCAAGACCAACAGGATAGTGAAATTTGTTTGATAACAAGGTTGAGCCATCAGCTGGGTAGTCAGTTTGCAAGGGGTCGTTTCGGATGTTCCGAATACCGGCATCCGAGTTGTAAGGTATCATTACCTCGAAAAGTTGTGCAATTATCTTAGTTAAAAATAAGGAAACTATCACGGTCTGGTTGGATGATAAGCCACCTGATGGCATCATGTTGAGCGGAGGCTACTGTATACGAGATAACTAATACGCTTCCTCACCAAGACACCTCAGAAATAAGACAGGCCGCCGTGACCTGCCCAGTATATGCTCCGTCGTCACAATCGCATGGTAAGGAAACTGGAACTCTCGCCACGGTCCATTCAAGCTTAATTTAACGGACTGTCGCGATTCACTTCACTCTGAGATTTTTCTTGCTTCCAATTGAATTTAATTACTTTTGAAATGATAGGTTATCTTTGATTATATTTTGTTTATATTTTATTTATTTTTAACCAATGTTAATAAATTCAGAACTCATTCAGTTTTGGGAATCGGTTACATAATTGTTATTTGCATCTTCCACAACAATTAAGGGTTATATTTAATTCATTTATGATAGTAATATTCTTCTCTGCACTTGATATTGATATTAGCATCTCAGTATCTAAATTATCAATAGATGGAAGTGTTTCCACTGGCGACCAACTAAATTCGTAATCGAAAATGCTTAATCAGAACATTTAATCAGTACCAAAGGTAGAACACGGGATATGAGCTCGGGAACCTTGAATTTGATGGCTTCATCACATTTTTTTAATATTAAATGTTATTGAATGAAACCTGTAAATATTTCACTTCACATTTAGAGCATCTTAAGATAAATGTAATAAACTTAATATTACAGCCTATTACCGCCACTAACAGTTGCACATTTTACACTATTTGAAGGGAAATTAGCTTCACAGACGTTTGGATCTCCTGAAGTGAGATTTGATTGTCAGCTGGAAGCGGCGTCACGCTGTACCATCTCATTAAATGTTTTTCAGGTGTTCATCAATTACTCCAGGAGTTCAGTGTGACGTAATTCCATTTAAATAAATAACAAATTCCTGATTGTACAGTGCAGTCTAAATACCAACTGCCTTATTTATATACGAAGTGATCATTGTTGATAAATAAATACTGCCAAATCAATTGAATTTTTCTCGTGTTTTAGATTTTTCCGAATGCGTTTCACTTCTTTCATGCTTAAGTAAGCCTATATGACAGTATACAAACGTACCGAATACAGAGCTTGCAGTGACTGTGAAAGCCTGTAAGTCACCTCGTGCTTGCAGGTGCGTTCCCATGGCCCCTGTTAGGAGACGCCTCTCATCTTTGCCCCATATGCTAACAGGGACGTCGCGCCTCGACCCACCGCCGGACGGTAAAAGATGAAAGGCGCGTACTACCACAGCATACGCCACGGAAACGAGCCTTTCGCTAATCTATCAAAAATACTCCCTCTACTAGTTCACAACGAACTCTTTATCAGTTTCTTTAAAAATTATCGCGAGTTTTAAAAATCATCAGTATTTTACTATTTTCCTCCTAATATCTGTGGTGATATTTATCATAAAAATTAAAAGTAAAACATACATCGTTCTGGATAGATTAAATTTCAAACGATGTTCAGTTTACTTTAATTTTTGTGACTCACTAAAATGCTATCAAAGGTAACTACATTTACAAGCAAGTAAAGTGAGGCTGCCCTTGGTAGGATGTTGTGTTGACATTTGGTTTGGTTGACTTTTCCGTACATCCAGCAGGTATTTAGTTTATACCTTCAACTACAACGCATATCACGAGACAAAGCGTACTTTAGAATTTTTGGAATGTAGAAAGAAGTTAATGACTTATCCAGTGATTTTTTGGAATAAAATGAGAGTCCTATTTTTATTCAATACTCCGCTCTATTAATCCCGTATATCGTTTATATAGAATATGTTGAAGTATTCCAGTGATACACATGCTAAAGGGGCCGGGTGTTTCCATGTGCCGCTGGGGCTTTTGAAGTTGCACCAGCCGCTAATATCTCTGGATTCTTAGAACAGAGGCGACAGCCACATGCCGGAATCCCTTTGATGAACCGTTAACAGACTGCGTGCAAAAACCACACGCGATCAAATAGCTGCCCTGAGACATACTATACAGACAGCAGTGTTACAGCTGTATCGTCACATAAAAGACGTCAAAGGTTATGACGTCACTTTTGTTAAACGCCATGACGCAGGCAATGACATCTAGGTAGATCCAGCCAATGGGAGATCGTGCAACCTGCACGAACAGTTTGAACAGACGATAGCAAATCATAAGAATACTTATAGTTACACAATCTAATTTTTTTTTTTCATTTACTCAAAGCAAACTGATTACGAATTGGCCAGTCGAGTGATGCTCGTCTTGAAAGAAGGAGATTCGCTATCTCGGAATAGGTGGTGCTAAATCTTTCCAAGTGCACGATCCGGCGTGCTCGGAAATCCGTCTTTGATATGGCAGTGCGGATAGTTCACGTGCCGCCATCACCTACAGGTCAACAAGTAACTGTGGGGATTTACAACGGCGGTATTAAGTGGTTAGAAGCTTTTTCGACCATGTGCTAGTGAAGTAAAAATATTTAGAGCCCGGTGAACAAGTATGTATAGTTACAATATTTTTTACAAACAATAGAGCATAGTATTCAATAACCTGCAAGCGGCTCTGGGCAGAATTATCATGAATTCTTGACGAGTTAACCGGACAGTAAATACCTTAGAGCAGAGTTCCTCAACGTTTTTCAACCCAAGGAACAGTAAATCGTCAAAAATAGTGCTGCGGGCCACTGACTTGCATAGTCATAATTTTTCACCTATGGGTATATTGTTAACATGCGAGACAAATTAAATTGTACCATTATGCCATAATAAATCTGAACGCATGATTTGAATCACTATGGAAACACGGATATTAAACTGGAAGTGAACTATTAAAAGATAATTACATATTGACCAGACTCTTAATATTTAGTAAAAAAATGAACAATAATGTTCCCATAGGCCACACTGCACTATACACGAACCTACATGCACAAAATAAAATAAATACACTAGACCGTACACTTTTTTTTTTTTTTTTTTTTGTTATGTTACAAACCCTACCACACCTACTACAAGAACCTCAGGAAATGGTAATTTACTTAAGCCTTATACGAACGGCGCTATTTTTGATGCCAACTGGAAATGAATAGACTATTGTAGATACAATGCTGTCCTATCCTTATCCTGGAAATGCCAGATTTTTGTGTGCTCATTGAAATATTCTTGACTTTTAAAAAGTTATACTTACAGTTTATGCTCGTTGACAGTCGTATACACTACGAATACAGTATCGAAATGTATAATATTCCTCTTGCGGAGCACCTGAACGATCTTCGCGGAGCACAGGCTGAGAAACACTGTGCTAGAGGTCCGCAATACTTACTCGGAGGCGCCCGTAATTTCTGATTGTAACTGTATTTCTGGCGGGTTCAATTGTTCACTTTTAATTTTGTTATTTCTGTTAAGAAACTATGAGATCGTAATTCTACGAATTATGCTTTGACTTACGTGGATTTTGTGAAGAACTTGAGTGAACTTTTATACTTGTTCGAAGTAAATTACATATTATTATATTAAATTCACTTTGTATTGAACGTAGAATCTTTTTCCATTTCACTATTGCTACCTTTAAAGATATCTTGCAGTTTATTTATAACTATTAAAATCGTGTTAAGAATTTTATTTAAAAATAATTTCGGTAAATGTGTGAATACGTGTATAAGCGCTGGGCAAATAACTATCTCAGTGCCCAAAATCAATTCATTATTTCACCGTAAACTGAAGAAAAAACATCAAATGCCAGTTATAAAAGTTTTTGATAAAATTTTATCTCCATATTTTTTAATCCACAAGTGTACTATCTTACGCCCTAATTTTAAACATTTCTCCTATAACCTACGTCCAACAGCGACACGTGTCCCATAAAATGTTGATAAATTTCAGTGTTATGACGATAGCTTAAGGCAGTCTCTTTGTTCTATAAATTCCGGCTTTTCCAGATCAGCTACTTCGAATCAGATTCGTTTCCAGCAAAACAAGTTTGCTTCGCCGGACACTGGGACTGCAGAATGTCCCAGTTTTATCCCCCTGTCATTTCACTGGTGCAGGCAAGCATCACCGGTTTTATTAACCTCGTAATCTGGAGCGGGCACCTCCATACGCCTCGCAGCTCCGTACCCGAGGCAATAACTCGTCCTGCTTCAGACGCCCACTCTACAGTTTGTTCGATTTAATCAAAAACAAGCATTCACGCGGAACACTGCTCTGTCACGTGTGTCATATACTCTGTTAAAACTGCTCCTACACCTGGCAGGAGTTTTTCACAGGACAACAAGTTTTATTACCCTTCTGCTAAATGCTGTACTCTTCATTTCATAGGAAGCTCTCTGACATTAAATATCAATGTCCATTTTATAATATGTTTACGTTCAGGGGCGGATCCAGGCGGGGGGGGGGCTATGGGGCTAAGGGGCTCAAGCCCCCCCCCAAAAGTATCAAGGTCTACCTCCGATTTTGTAATTTTGGAGACTTTTTTTTTAGCTCTACGGTTTCCAGGCCCGAGGAGGCTATAAGTACTACCCTTTGCCCGGCTAAAGTCCCCCCCACCCCAGTTGTCAAAATCCACTGAAGGCAAGCCCCCCCAACCGAAATCAAATTCACTCAAGCCAAGCCCCCCTCCCCAAACCAAAGTCCGCTCAAGCCCCTCCCAAACCAAAATCCTGGATCCGCCCCTGTTTACGTTCCATGGAATTTATGGGCTACGACGGGAATAAACGAAGGCAAGAAAACAGCAAGACACTCTTAGTTTTACATTACTGAAATGAAACTCCGACATTTCTTTCAACGACCTTCAAGAATTTTTGAATAATACGAGTATATCAAATCAAATAAAACATTAAAATCTGCACCCGAAGAGAATAAGCCAGGTACGTTATAAACAATAACCACAGCAAATTCTTGTAAAATTCTCCTAAAACATAACTCTAAACTGAAGCCGGCCTTAGGATTAAATCAGAATGCGATTAAATATAACAAACATATGTTTTTCTGTCAGAAATGTCTGACTCCAGCGACGAAGATTTAACATACAGAAAATAACCCAAAGTTACAGTATCAGACACGTGCAGTTTTTGAGTTAAATGTTTAAAATAATAGTTTTACATGAAGCTTTTTGTGTTGTCACAGTCCACATTTATTTTAATTATAACTGTGATTGAGAAATTAAAACATAAAATGTTAAAAATGCCCCTTAGATCTCAATTCGTGTAGCTTAAAATAACCAGCATGCGTTTGCAATCAGGCTTACACTAATGACTCCCTCCATATTTGCCCATGCAATATTATCTTTTACGCGTTTCGTCATTCTCTAGCAGTAATTTTTCTTTTTACACTTTTTATGGAAATTCAACAAAAATATAAATTCAACTAACGAAGATACTGATCCACTGCTGACATTTATTAAACGAGATCATTGTCAAGGTTTGCCCTGAAGTTAACTGGAAACGACGTTTTTGACAAGTGTAAGGTCACCTGTGATGGCTGGATAGTATGTAAAATTACTATATTCAAAACTTCTCACTATCATGTTGGTTAACTGGATTTAATTTGAATTATAAATATAAATGATGACTTCTAATGAAATTGATATTTACTTTCGTTTAAACTGCATTGGTACACAATAGTTAATTAACTCTTATAATTTATTATATGCAATTATTGAGAATACAGTCCCACAATATCCAGTGTTTAATTTGTATTACCTCTTCTATTACCTATGGGGAGGGGGGGGGAGAGAGAGAGAGGGAAGCTTAAAGGCTAGACCATGCCGATATGATTAGAGTCGGCAGAGGAAGAGGATAAGGAGCGAGAAGGAATTGGGCCATGATCTTTTGAAGAAACAATCACTGCATTCGCCTGGAGTGATTTCAGGAGACAATGGATTATCGAAATCTGGATGGTGATTTGAACCCACGTCTTCCCGAATGCAAGGCCAGGCGTTAGCGTTCACCCACCAGGTTCGGCGAGTTGGTTTCAGTAGGCACTGCAACCCCTTTAATTACCCAGTGGGACTTCTCACGGTTTCTCAAAAGTATATTAAAACCGTGAAAATATTCTCTCTACCACACCCATTTCACGTCAGTGATGGCGTCATTGTTGTCACCACATTTTTTGAACTACTTCACAAATCGTTTTATGCAGATAGCTTAAAACCATTTTAAATTAATTATAGGGAGTGTGTGGACCTCACAGGATGTTATATTGGAAAACAGATCACAACTTCTCTGTTAATACTTGTGCATTACTGACAGACCAAGAACTTACCATACAACCAAACAGTTTAATTTCATTTTCTTGACTTAAAATGTTTAGATGAACACATATTATTTGTATTTCTTTTGTAACAGATCGAAAAATATGGAATGTTAATGTCTTCCCATACTCTGCGGAAGCGTATTAATCCCCATGAATTAACAAGTTCTTTGCAAAGAACTAGGAAAAATTATTTAATTTCTGCGTTGCGTTTATAGCTTTTCAAATTCTGTCATTATTTACTATTTTCTAGTATCGTTTGCCCTTTTTATCATTTCCAAATACTTATTATCTTGTATCCATCTGCTGTAAAATCATTATTGGCTCTCCTTACCAGTATATATTTCGTGTTTCAAAAATTCTCTGCTATTCGAAGTTTCTTCCGTATTACCGCCAATTTTCTCATCGTATCCTCAATGTCACATTCTACTCTACCCGTAAAAACTTGATCATCAACAGTATGAACGTATATTTTTCTCCGATTCCGCCATTAAGGCCGACGTGGACATTGGCAACCTGAGTTCCTGCCTAATGTCTAACCAGGTCTCTTTGGTCAGGGATACCTAATCTATTGGAGGAAAGTCTTATGTAACCATCTGTTGGTGAAAAGCGTAACTATTTGTACTTGGACTTATGGCTTTACCTGCCGTCCATGTCGAGGGCATTAGAGTCGGGAAAGGTGTGGCGAAAAAGGAAGGAGAAGGAATTCAGGCACGGCCTTTTGAAGGAAGCATCCCGGCATTCGCCTGGAGTGATTTGGGGAAACCATGGAAAAGCCAAATCTGGATGCCCGGCGTTCTCCCTAACGCGAGGCTAGTGCGTTAACAGTTCACCCCACACGCTCGGTCATAACTTTTTATTTTCTGCATGGTAAGTGTATTTATGTTTGTGAAGTGTGTAGTATAGGAGGCGGAGATTGGATCTGTCCCAGCATTCGCCAAATTGATTGCGGCGAGTCGCCTACAAAACGCAATTAGGACGACCGATACTACGGCTTGTGCCCGATCCCGTTGAACCTCCCCTATCCAGATTGTGGCGCATCAACGCACTGAGCCACACTGGAGGATGTGAGCTTCTTTTATATTTTAGCCTAATTTTTATTAATTATTCTTGTTCCATAAATCAATGCTCACAAAATACTCTGGAATGTGGAAAATGTCATGGTTAATATACAAACATAAAAGAGGATTAATAATCACTATATGATAGTATTATACGTAACAAAAAATAAAATAAAGCTTCTAAAAATCTTTCTTGGGTGTTCAGTTGACTAAATACCAGAGAAATATTTTAAAAATAAACATTAATTTTTACATATGAATTTTTCAAAAGGCACATAAGATACAATTAATTCTATTTACAAATTCTTGGAGGGAGTAAAAGTAGAATTTTATTTAAATACACCTTTATTGTCTACAAACTATTTTATACTCTTAAGAAGTTTATTAAAAAAATGTTCCAGAATAATTAACTCCTCTTATACTAAAGACAATTACGATTTTGTTTTGCACAAGTTATTTTTGTTTCTTGCATTGGAACTGTGTGTACTTATGAGTTTGATGTAAACAAGTTAAAATTTTCTATGACAAAGCACATGAGGGAATAAAAATATAGTGAAAACTATTGCAAGAATATTTAGATATTTTAAAGTTGTCTGCAAGGTTTTGTTCGTTTTATCGATTACGATAATAGACTTTCCTGCGCTATAAAAACTTTATTTACTTTTTGAACTGATTATCCAAATAATTATGTCATATGACATGAATGAATGAAAATAAGAGGATTACACCTGTTTCGTTAATTTCAGATCCGTTCACCATTTATTTTAACATTATGCCAAAATTCCATTTGGATATACTGTTAATCCTTTCAGAGAAAAGCCAACATCCATGTGTGAATCTTTCAGTAAATCGGTTTTATTTTTTTGGCTTTACACCTTGTCGATGTCGATGTCATTAGGGGTGGTATGGGGCTAGGAATACGGGCATGGCCTTTTGAAGGAGGCATTCCGATATTCGCTTGGACTGATTTGGGGAAACCATGGAAAACCAAAATCTGGATGCCTGGACGGGGATCCGAACTGGCGTCCTCTCGAATGTTAGGCCAGAACATTGACCGCTCACCTACCAGACTCGGTCACAATACATTGAAAGGATTGTGACATTTTGTTACCTTTTCCTATTATTGTTTTTTGGTCTTTATAATGGTGGAAATAATAGTTTTATACGAATTAGTTTTCTTAACAATTTCGAGAAGTTGTCTGAACGGAATTGTGTCACAAGCCTGTTCTAATCAAATAATGTAAATTGCATCTCTTTGTTCGATGGTTTTTGTTTTTGTAGCACCTGCTTTATTGTACGTATATTATCAACTGGAGTTTGTCCGCGAATTCATTCGCCTTGACCAGATCCCTTGATGAATCATTATAATTATAATTATAAGAAAATAGTTACTATAATCTTTATTTTTTTGTTAATACTGTGTTTATATTTTACACTTATTCAAATTCAAACATTTCAGACAGCTATTATTTTCCAAATATCCGAAATTATAAATTATTTTTAGTGCCAGCCATTGGTGAATCAGTAAAATCCAATTCAAGCTTAGTTGACAACTAACACCAACGGATGTCGTAAGATACGTTATTATCAACGCAACACACTTTTCCATTGACTACGTCGACAACACTGTTATTTATGAAAAAATTATCCGAAATTTCTTAAAATAATCTTTTCTGAGAATCAATAAAGTCGCTGTCGATTTACTGAATTCAGCGGATTTGTTACACTATTGCCAACAACCCTTTATTTATAGAGAAAATATAACTTACTGTTTTGATCAGATTTTAATTTTCTGTTCCGTCTGCAGTTAAGGTATTGTGACAATATACATCTGAAAGTTTGAGCAACGCCATAGCTTGTCAACATCAAATGCTGTTCATTTTTTATGCCATATTATAGGAAAAAATAATTTCATATTCATGAAAGATACTAATTTCTTTCAAAATCACTAATTAGCGTGAGACATATTTACATTCAGATTTCAAGTTACATTCGAATTCTTAAAAATGTGAAAACCCGTCAACTTAGGTTCATTAATCTTCAAGTTATGCCAGATTATATATATATATATAAATGTTGTTCAGGACAGGCTTTAATATCCTGTTCCGGCGCCACGTCATCATAAATAACTCAGACTTGACCTTAAGCCGTGAAATATCTATGAAAATCTGTTTAATAATATGTGTGATGTTGGAATGAAGAGCCAAAGTACCATTACAGATTTATAACAGCATACGTACAGCCTCTGCCAGCTATAAATCAACACTGTTCTTCTCCAACGAAAATTTATTTTTCAATTCTTGCTTTTATTGCTCTCTCACACAGTCTCCCGATGATGACGTAACACTTGTTCCTCCATAGTTCTCAGACTCACGTCAGAATAGGAGCCTCTGTTTTATAGGCCACTCTCCATTCATGAGATATCCTGTTGCCTTCAAGTACACAAATAAACCTTTCATTACCTCTTGTAGAAAACTCTGTGTAGTATTAACCATATAAATCGAAAAGCCTCCGAGAACGCGGCGAATTTCCTTTGTTATTCCACTGAGAGAACGTTTTAATTATAGCTATATTTATTTTAATTGTTATCCCTATGAAATAAGTATATTAACCACACAAACGTTTCCTACTTTCTTTCGGTAACTCACCCAAATCTATGATCCATTGATTCATTGCATTAGCTGCATACAAAAATATTTTTAGTGTCGTTACATATAAATTTTCTTGGTTTCAATGCTTCGCTTATTCTCTTCACACCATCAGTTCCCTTTAAATATTTTATGGTTTTCCTATTCTAAGTGCAGTTATTTTCACTTCTGTTCTAATTCGTTCATCCTGCTATCAATTTTGCGAGTCCCCGCTCATTGTAAAACTTCTTTTTCTTCTGTACAATATTGAGTTATGTATTGTTATTAAATCAATAGTCACTTGATCGTGGTGTTTGGTCTTTTATTCCCATATTTTCTGGAGCAGCTTTATGTTATGTCTCTTTAAGATTGTTATGATTGTTCTCTCCTGTTTCAGGGAGTGAATTTCAAATTTTATGAACCACTGTTAATGTAAGCAGTGATTCACCAATAATCAGTTGCTATAATTTGGCGCTGTTTTCTTTCTTTTTTTCTCTCTCTCTGTTTGATTTCTCTTATTATTGGTATTAGGGATTTGTTAAGTAAATAGTCTATGCTGTAGTCAGCTTCTTTAAGTAATATGACGTCCTTAATTCTATGATTAGAGATCTGCTTCTGAACAACGTCATTAATAACTAGGGTTACCACCCGTACTTTATAATAAAGTATTGTACGTTATTTCTGGTAATTGTACTCTATACTTTGTGAAAACAATAAAGAATGCGAAAATACTTTATTTCGCATGATTTGATTTCTGTGGGATTTAAAATAGTCTGGTCGTAAGCGTTTTGCGTAAAATGGTACGTTATCTATTGGTGCCGAATCGATAGGTCCCAAGCGCCACCTGAACGCTCATTTTTGATAATTTTTGAACGCAAGCTAACCTCAAATGTCAACATTATCAATGTCATTTTCGTGTCAAAACTTTTTGTTTGTTTGTATGGTTTATGTAAAGCGGTTTGAGAGCAATATACGATTTATCGGATTTATGTTATTGTAAATTATGGACAAGGACAACTTCAGTAACCAAAGTACTCCATGTACACCTACAAAATGTAATTTTTATAGTGAAACGAATCTAATAGATAATGATTATGTTATGCTAAAAAAAATATTATTTATTTGCAAAGCCTTAGAGTACCTAAATGAATGGTTTGTATTAATTGCACAAACTGGTTACTTACACTTGGCAATATAAATTTAAAAAGCTATGCTGAATTTGATATTGTTAACATAATAAAAAGTTTAAAACTGCAAAAAACTTAATATAAATATGGATTATCTTTATGGAGAAATTGCTTTATTAAACAAACTTTATTATCAGATATATAGTTCGAAAGTTTTGCCGGAATTATTTAAGCAAGTATTTAATAAGACTGATGATAATTTTTCAAACTTTTATAGAGCAATTTCATTTTTACTGTCTATTCACAGAGAGAGTTTTTTTCTGTAATGAATTTGCAAATGGCGAGACGAAAGAAACAAATCGTCTCTGAATCTCAAAAAACGAATTACGTATTTACTTTAAATTAAATATAGACTGTAAAGATGCTGTGCAATTGTTTAGCAGTGAGAATAATTTGATCAAACTTGCGAAAAGCAATAAAAAATGTTTTTGAACATAGTAATAACCAAACATAAATTGTACTTAATATTGCCACTATGTACTTTTTTTTCCTTACCTTTAATAACCAATGTACTTTATTTTCAATTAAAAACGGTGGCAACCCTATTAATAACTGACCTTAATTAGGTTTTTTTTTGGATCCATATTTATATATGTATGATTATTGTTATGATGAAAGTATCCTTTTATAATTTATAGGGATTAAATGTGGCAGTCGTCAATTAAATTTTTCTCTCTAAACGGTCTAGCTACCTGATCATCCTACTTCTAGGGGCTATTACATTCATGTCACGTGATATTAATATCTCTTTGTAGTGAATAATGTCGATTAATTTCTTAAAATTGTTTTCATACTATTCTTCCTGATTAGTATCAGTATCTTTGTTAGTAGCTAATCTTGCAACACACATGTGTTATAGAATGGCTTTATATTTCTTGTTTAATTTATATTTTTCTTGGTTATTCATTTCCGTTTGTTTTCATAAATTTTACTCATGTGCTGCGAGACCTATACGTGCATTAGCTTTATTTTTCTCATGACGTCACTGTAGATAACAGTGGATTACCATATTTGAAAGAACCCATCGAGCAATCGTACAACAATGGATGACTTAATCAAAACAATTTGAATAACTAAACATATGAAATCACAGATAAGAGAAATCTGTATTCCCGGACCGAAGATCGAACCAGTGTCTTCCTAAATACCAGTACAAATGGTGACACTAGTTTTCCTGACTTCGGCTTAATGCAAGGGCCGATCAAAGACAAAGAAGTCTTTTGAAAATGACGCCGGACATTTTACCAGTCATTAATGTGACAACAGTTCGTAATTAGTAAGAGAGCGCTAATTACTATCCTGGTGGGTGAACAGGACTTTGAAGAGTAAAACGAGGAGTGCATAATTATTAAGTTTCAGTTTCGTGGAAGTTTTAATAATCGAGAAGAGATGTTGTGCGGAAACAATATACTCAATATGCATCGAGTATTGACGAGGCATAGATTATTGTGCAAGCGTGCGTCAGTAGCTCCTAATCTCACTGAAGCACGTCATCCCAGAACAAGCATCATGCCGTTATAAATTGGCAAATTCAAGACCTCATTCCCCAAGACACGTTAATAACAGCATTAGAGTACGCAGTTAGTTGTAGAAGTGTGCAGACAATTGTTAATAAGGAGTAACATAAATGCTAAATCACTTTAGAATTGATACAAAAAACGTTAATGTAAAGGCTGAAATCTCTCACCAGGTTTTGGAACTATTTGGATCAGAGGAATCATTCCTGAAGCGCATTTGTGTTTTGCCAATTTAAGCTTATTAATTCCAATATGTTTATAAATGTAATTCATTCTACATCATATAATAACTCATACCATTTAGTTTTGTATCTGAACATCCAATAATCTCTCTTTTTGGCTTAATTTGCCTTTATTCCTTATTGAAATAACCGAAATGGATATTCTAAACTGCTAGCTCTGTAGTTGTTTACAATTCTTTCTATTTTTAATCCTGTTACACAGCATAATATCAGCAGTAAATAACCTCCTAAGTTTTGACTGTAAATAAATATCAAGAATCATTCATTATAATAATTAACATACATGGTCCAAATTGTCCATATATAAAATTTAACATTCCTGCATTTGTTTCCACCTTTTTTAATACTGAATTAACAACCCTAATGTTTAGAACTCAGTGTCTTGATAATTTCTCTTTCCAGCATGATACATTAAAGTTCACCGCAGTGGGTTTAATCTTATTCATCATCATTTTACCACACGATCTGTAAAATACCTTTTGTTGAACTGTTGGTGTATTAACAACTTTTCCTTCACTTTCTATTTTTTGTGAGATATCTTGCTTATAATCCACTAACTTAGATTCACTCAAATATTATTTCGTAAATCATGTTGCTCATTTAATAACTTCATTCTTGCCCCTAGATCGTTCTTATTACCTTGCAAGCAGTGATGTGCCACATATCCGTATCCGTATCCGCGGATATCCGAGGGGAAAAAAGATCTGTATCCGTATCCGTTACTTTTTTAGCGGATCTTTAACGGATCTTTTGTAAAGAATTTCATCAAGCACGTATATAAAATTTTAAAGATAGCTAGCAATGAAATACTATTAACTTCAATTCCAATTACTTTGTATTTGTTAAAATCTCATATCTGGCACATTTATATTGCAAATATTAATTATTTAAACATTTCTTTTACTAGGTAACCAAAGGTAACTGGTAACTTACCACTGTAATAAGTTTTAAGGTATTATTTTAACTAGCTTTATAGTGAGATCAGACCTGTATTCTTTGTGATTTGCCAGCTGAAATTGTTATTAAGGTACTGTTAAAGTGTTTACATCAGATAAAACAATCACATGTACAGAAACTTAAAGAAATAAATGTTATATTTAAAATTAAGTTTGGTAAATTGTACTTCAAAAGGATTAAACTTGACAGCTTTGAAAGTCTATTACGATGAGGATCATAAATAATTTCAGCTGCACTGAAAAACTGCTCACTTGGAACGCTTGTTGCAGGTGGTGATAAATATGTGCGACCCACGTGTCACAGACCTCCAAATTTTTTACTACTATTGCTAAAAGCTTTTTTAACAACCAGGTGCAGCTGATGTGCTGTACACTCAATATTATCTACGTCAGATAAAGTGTAGGCATGCTTCATGTTGGATCCCCAATTTCTTACCATGAAGTGCAGATTCTGTTTGATTTTCCCTACTCTTCAAACATACTTTGAAATATTGCCGAAATCTCCGCTTTTAAAGCGATATTTTTTCTTATAAAATATGTTGTAATGTTAAAGATAACAATAAAACACCTGACCAAAAAGCCTACCAGATATATGATGTGAAAGAAACTTTCTGAAAATCGTTCAACACGTTCTTTATTTTCGATCGTAAAGTTCCCTGCAAATAACTTACGTAAAATATTTCCTGCCTTTTAGAACATAATTTGCAACAACATGATCCATCAATCGTCGGAACCCAAAGTCTTCTTCGTGTTGAAAAGGTAATCCAGATAAATCTATCATTTCTGCAATTAAAAAGTCAAATTTTATTTTGCAATGTTACTCATTTTGAATTTTTCCATGTATTCGTTAAAAATGTTATTCTAAATATTCTTTTTACCGTTTTTAAAGACGTTCTCTGCTGAATGTTTTCACCGGCTATCCTCTTAGCGGAGTCTTCTTTTAAGAATAACAAATATTTTTGTGGGTGTTTCGCCTGAAAGTAATTTTTTAATGAAGTTGTACCTTTATGTCAATACATTCCTTCACAAATTTTGTATTTAGCAGATTCGTCATTTACTATCGTAAAATATTTCCGTATTACACTACTATTCTTTTTTGTAGAAATTGTTTTTATTTTATTTTAATTTAACTTACAACTTCCCAAAAAACACAAGCGTATATAATCTACGCTATCCTACGTCATCTTAAAATATAAACATAAACACGCACAGTGCAAGGTCAAAACACGTCGCGAACGCTGGATGTTCGTTGATAATAGATCGTAGCTGATGACTTTTTCAATAACGGTCCAAGTTGAGAAAGTTGAGATCCGTATCTGTATCCTTATCCGCGGATATACATTTCTAACGATCCGGCACATCACTACTTGCAAGTTAAGCTGTCCGTCATCTATCCTACCATTGATTAGTCTGCACTCCTCAAATCTATTCGCCTCCCTATCCTTACGATACTGCTCAGTCCTCTGGTTTGCAAGAGGTATCCAGACTCAGCAGTATCTTTATTTACAGTAAGATATCTAACCCCCTGTCATTAGCAAACCTGTGACAACACTATCCATACCATCAAACTTACGTTACTTGGCTCCTTGCAATATCTTCAGCCTAAAGTTTTTAGTTATTTAGCTCGCTCATTTATATTTATGTGTAGAAGCTGCCGCTCTAATATTTAGCCTTCACTATACTGCACAGAAGTCTTGTTAAACCGTAAAATTTTTATCCTCGTTAATTCTTTCTCATCGTTAGCCATAACTGTCTAAATACCTTCTATTAGACTCACATTTAAAATATAGCAGTTTAAATGGCTAGTTGCATTATTCAGTATTTGCTTTCTAGCCATAATACTGTAATATTCACAAATAAAGCTTCATTCTTTGTTTGATATTAATTCTTTGTTTAGTTATTTTAACTTGTTCCTACTGCCCTGTTTTCTAATCAACCACTCTAACGCCAAGATCATTTTGTTATAGTATGTAGGTGCAAAGTTTTTGAAATGTTTTTATTTTGGAACTATCGTTCCTTCATCCGCTGATATGTTACCTGAACTATTCCAGTTACGTTTCAATTGTACTGTTCCCTTCTTTTCACTCGTTAAACTTACTCAAATGTCATATTGATATAAGTTATTGCCTGTAGCACTGACCTCGTATTCTATTGAATTATGCAGCATGCGGGTGACCCAAGCTCTCCAGTCGTCCAATTGATAAAATTAGAATGATGTCATAGCAAACCATAGGAAACTCGCCGAATCAACATGAACATGTGGCGGCATGAACAGTCTCAACATAAGCGTAAGATGTGTAGGGAGGGTGAGGTGAGATAATTAGCATTTTAATTCACAAAATCTCTGCATCAACTATGCAGAAAGTAAACTAAGGTGCGTAAAGTCATAAATTAAATACAAACAGCAGTCAAAATTTAGGGCTACACAATCCGAAAATCGGCGATGAGTTGAGCAATGTGAGGTAGCCATAGCAGGACTCTCAATAACTTTCACAAGTGAGAAGAAGCGTTCACTTTCACGTGATAACGCAAACATCTGATCGAGCTCGGTAGGTGAGGCGTTAACGCTCGGGTTTAGCATTAGGAACAACGTGCATTCGATTTCAGTTCCGGCCAGCGAGATTTCAATTTTCCACTTTTTCCCGAAATGACTTCATGTGAATGCCGGCATCGTTCCTTCAAAAGTCACAGCTTAGTTCCTTTTCCATACCCTGCCATCTCCTGGCCCTAATGACCTCGATGTCGACTGGCTGCAAAACCCGTAAATGTATAATAAGCACCTTAAATCCAACACTGACATCTCTAATATCTGCAAGTCTGCACAAAGATGAGATAAATCGGAGATTCAAGATTAGGCTCTATGATGTTATCTAGATAGAAATTCAAATCACTTACTTTACTGAAATCTTAAGGCCTTGGCCCAGCTTTGCAGTTAAGAAGCTCCTTAATCATTTATACCTTCTAATTTACAGTTACCGGGTCCGAAAAGTAATAATAAGTTTTAGTTAGGTGATTCGAGAGTGATTTTTACAGTGTTTTCATGCGTGAGGAAAACTACACAATTTCGAACGAGAAAAATTTCTAGTTGGTTTCATGATTCCGTACTAACTTGTATCAAACTGGGGAGTCGACGTATATTTGTCTCAGTTTGGCTGACTCACCATGTCAAACTTATCCTCTTTGAATAGTTTGCACATCAACTCGACTCCGATCGTCTTTCTGAAGTTAAATTCAAAAATTTAATAAACTTTGAGCTTCATTTGGGCGGCAGTACTTAAAGTCACGTTAGTTCAGTGAGTAAACTAAATACCCACGAATTCATAGCGAAACTTCCTTAATGTCAATGATATGACCTTTAAAATAAGTTCCAAGCATGTGAAGAATCTGAATGGAGGTAGAATTGTTTATGAGTCAATACGTCAGGGTCGGTACGTGGAGACCAAATAAACTTATGGTAGTCCTAGCGTTTCACAAGGTCGGTTGAAAATATTCATCATTGCTGTTTAACATGGACTGTACTAATTATTACGGAAATAGCTTGTTAAAATTATGGTGGATAATGACATTGTATGAATGATAATAATTTTTCACGTCTTACACAGAGAAGATCGATAACGAAGTTATTGCTTCATGTTATTATATATTAGTTTGTTTCGTAACCTTTTTCTGCCGAGAACAAATTTCCTGTTGGTAAACGGTATGTCACTTGTGACTGGAAATTTGTATAAATAATACGTTAGGGGAATTAAGGAAGGAGACAGAAGGTTATAGCTTCAAATCGTTGAAATTAATGATGTGGGTAATGTTTCACCTAATTCTTCTGTGTTTAATAATCGCAGTTCCAAGCTTTTGCTTACTTTCAAAGTGTATTACAACACAAGACGCATACGACACTTAATTAAAACCACTCATAACGTAGGGAAGATTCGAACCGGCAACACTCTACACGAGAAGCTCACATTACTTCCTCTGATTTAATTCTCGTCTTGATATTTCCTTGAAATTATTGATCCCAAATAACAGAGTTTTCAAGCTTATACTTCGCCTGTTTTGATTCTGATACGCAAACTAGTGCTTTAATTTCTACTGCTGCCAGTTATTGTTCTTTACTTCTGCGTACGCTTAGTAAAAAACGCTCTGCTCATATATCGGCAATACTCTTACCACTATTACGCCTCTTAGTGGTCATTCAACGCTGAAATATGTGTCTCACTTTCTTGCCGTCTCTTTTGCGTCAGTGACAAGCATCCGTCCTGCCAGGTTATGATCTTGTCTCACGTTCATAAGTGACAGGTGTTACCTTCTACTGTAAGAGTCTTAATACTTGTTAGCGGGAGAATAACTTCCCTGTTGTAGTAGCCTTTCCTTTATTATAGATTAACGAAAGAACTTAATGGCAAAAAATGTTAGTAGTAAATAAATAATATTTTGTCCTAAATCAGAGATTTTTTCATCGAGACACGTATAAATATATTCACTCGGTCCAAAAGCATCCTCTCTCCGTAAACCATAGCAACAGTACAGAGAGGCACGGTCATTGTGTGAGCAATTACTACTAATTGGTTGCTCTTGCTTTTATTGAAGCAGCTCTGGCGAGAGGGCATTATTTTTAACGGCAGCCAGTATCCGAAACACCAAGTAAATTAACGTACGTGGGCGGGAGCGGTCCTCTAATCGCTCGCTGGGAGGTTGGGCAGCCTGCTTTCTCATGCATGACTACCCCCTCCCACGCAATGCCACTGATAGCGGAACATAATTCCTGCAAAGCAGATATTGCGAGATTCGCTCATCCATTCCGCTATTCCCTCCAGTTCTGTAAACATCCCTTGCTGGCGCCGCCATTTTTCATAGCTTTCTAAAAAAACCTCTTTGATGATGTATCGTTCCAGTGACCTCTTTCAATAAATCCAAACTGGCAATGATAGCAACAGACGTTATAGTGAAGTGCTTTACACTGAAATACCCTTACTCGTATCTGAAGCTAAATGATTGGACTAAGTTCCACGGTTTTTTTTTTAATTTTTTTTTTTTTTTTTTTTTTACGGCTTAACGCCTCGTTCACGTCGAGACCACTACATGCGGTAAAGGACTGGGGGCAAGAAAAGGAATTCGGTCATGTCCTTTTGAATGAACCATGGAAAACCCAAATCTGGATGCCCGGACGGGGATTCGAACCCGCGTAATACCGAATGGAGGCCAGAACGTTACCGCTCACCCAATACACTTGATCGACGTCCCAAAAAGCTTCAAAAACAAAATGCAAAGAAGAGTGGGTAGGGTTGTCTGTAGTTTGTTCTTCATAGTGCGGCATTCATTGCCGGTAGTTACAGCAAGTCTAAGAGAAAAAGTGAAGGCATTTTCTACACGTACACCTAGTGAAATGTAAGACGCTAAAGCAATGCTAAGAAAGGATCTTAATGTAACAATCGTCTAATACATAGGTTTAGAAACTGGAAAAGTTCTGCCGTGGTAACTTAGCCGCCTATGTTGAATTAGCTTTTTGCCAAGGGCCGTACTATGTCTCCTTCTCTGTTGAAAATCTTTACTCTAACATCACAAATTCTGTGAGTTTCCTGTTAGTAAACGGAATTGAGCCCCGAAAATAATCAGAATATTACAGGATTACTACAAAAGAATCATTCACTTTCAAAACCAGATTTATTCAAAGGTATTATACTTACAAACATGATTGATACATGAAAATAACCACAAAATATCGAAGTTTGTTCACCAGGAGGGGTGGCAGCACTAGTTCAAGTTTGTGCACCAGGCAGCATTAGTTCAGTATCCGTAACAAGTTCAGTTCAGTCTCTCCCGCCTGATTTAACGCCGTGTGACTTCTTCCTTTGGGGACACATTAAGGATATTGTTTATGTACCCCCACTACTAAAAATGATAGAAGAGCTGCAGAAACGGATCAGTGATGCATTGATGAACATTGACATGATCACGCTACTACCGCCTGCACGTGTTTCGTGTGACCAAGGGGGCACACATAGAACATTTGAGTGAGTATAAAATTTGGATGTTTTGTGGTTATTTTCATATATCAATCATATTTGTAATAAATCGGGTTTTGAAAGTGAATGATTCTTTTGTAGTAACCCTGTACTTCAACAGCACCCTTTTAAAAATTACGTTGTTGCCAAACACGGTTCTAATGAAATGAATAAATCAACGTTTTGAGTCAATTATTACAAAGTCTTTCCCACAATACCAAACGTTGAAATTATATTCACCTTTTCAAGCACTTATTTGCACGAAAGAAAACTCTTGTCGCAACAAAAACAAAGTATGGAAGCAAACTAAATATTGCCAATGATTGTCGTGTGCACTTTCTTATATCCAACCAAGAATATGGAATGTTGTAAAAACAAATGCAAGCTCATCGGCCTCACTGATATATTTTTACTTCATTAAATTTAAAATTTTAAAATTTTAACTTGGAAGTTTAAAATTTATAATTTTAGAGGCAATAAAAGTATATTCGATTTCATACTTTTTATCTTTCAAATAATAAAATTGCGGTCACGGGGTGGGAATTATTCTTTTGACGAAAGAGGAGAGTAATAAGAAAATGTTTGGGAACCTCTGCTTTATTAGAACAATGATGAATGGAAGAAAGTAGACTGAGACATGAGAAAATAACATTAGGAAGAAAACATGCGACTTGGAGAGCAGTCTTAATATGAATAACAGTGAAATATGATTTAAAGAGGAATCACACGTTTAGACCATAAGGCCTACTCACAAGCGCTCTCACGGTGACTTCTGGCTGACTTTAAATTTTTTGGAGACTTTTGTATAAGTTACAATAGTACCTGACTTTGCGTAAAAATAATCTTCCACAAAACCGTCAATCTCACTTCAAATCAGAGAGTCTAAGAGTGTTAGATAACGTTTTTGTTTAGCATACTAGCTCAAATATAAGATTTGTTTGTTTGTAATGGGATCTATCAGTTGCTCACAAAGGTATTTCAGATAAGATACACTTTAAATGTCGTACTCTCGGTCTTCCTAACTGTCTTCAGCGAGCATACCACCTCATTCTTATGATTCGATATAAAACCAGGTACAGAGTACTTTTCAACTAATTAAATTCAAGTAATTCTCAGCTTCTGTAACAAATGGATGTAATTCTGACTTCCAAACCACGAGTTTGTTGTCTTTACTCAGCCACATCCTATTTACCAGCATATTAATACTTAAATGGTTGTGAAATGTTTGCTATAATATTATAAAAATTCTGGACACTTAAATTTAACAAATTTCTAGATATTAAACTAGTGAGAAAAAAAAGCCGAGAACATTAAAATCAGACTGGATAACCATGAGGAACAATAGAAAATATATTTGGATTTCTTTCACCTGTTCCAAAATTGTTTTCAATATCTTGGAACCTAGACTGTAAATAGATTCAAACACCATAAGAAACCACAGCCTGAATAATTTTTCATCAAGCGAAGTATAGTTCAAATGAGGGATCGAAGTCCATGTAACCATCTGTAAATCTTCTACTGTAGGGTACAATAGTTTCAGTCTTGAATTGGACAGACATAAAGTAAGTGGCTCATAATCTGATCTAAAGTAATGTTTGATTTAAGCAGTTTACCTTAACACACCTTTGTAAACTAATTTTACTTGGTTTTAAGACACATTTTAGTCGAGTCCCGTACAAGTACAGTTAAGATTCAAAACTCCTAATCAAGACTGGTATCTGGTAAAAATTTTACGGATGACCTTAAATACCCAAAAATGTCCAGGACTTACGAAGAATGGCGGATTTTAGGTTAGTCTGTGTCTCAGTCATTACTGGATTGTGGTTTGGGATGTGGAATGTGGATACTGACATTATTTTCGACTGTGCATCGTGCTAATTCGCATGGAGTTGCCTGAATCGGAGAGCACTGTTGAACTTGTCCATTTCTGACATTCAGTTAATGGCATATCAAAAAGAATACTCCCAATACTCCAGTACTTTGCTCATTTTTAGTTATCAGCTGAAATCAATAATACGTCAATAATAAATTTTAATACATAATTCTGATTCGACTTTTTAGTATTTACAAGTATTTCTGAACTAAATAATGAACCTGAAAAATGGCGAGACCTGCCTGTAAGCAGTGATACTTATAAAACTAATTGCATCGCCAATTCTTAAACTAGTCTTCATCTTTCAGCAAACTCGCTGATGAATCTACTGTTTTCATGTTCAATCACACTTTGTACGCTTCACTTAAATAATATCATCATAATCGTTGTTAGACGTCTCTGCTTTTGTGGGTAGCCCAGCACATCCTGTTTCATGTCTGGCAGTTACTCCGTGATTTCTCCTCCATTACTTGTTTTCAAACTACTATCTTAACCTCTGCGTCTTTCTTCACTTGGTCCACGCATCTTTCCAGTGGTCTTCCATTTGGTCTCCTTCCCTTCCCACTTTTCGACAGTGCTAGCTTCGGTAGTCTCTCCTCCTCCATCCTCATAATCTGCCCTAACCACGCCAGTCTCTTCTTTATTAACATATCGTCTAATACTTCAACCTGTAATCTCTTCCCGATATTTTCATTTATTATCTTATCCTTCCTCTTGACGTTCCCTATCATTCTGAGGAACCTTATCTCTGCTTCCTGTAATGTGCTAATATCTCTCTTTTTCCAACTGCAGATTTCAGAACTATAGATCAGTATTGGCTGGTAATATACTTTACAGAGGAAGAATTTGGCTTCCTTCCCGATGTTCCACCTCCAGATTACATCCTTTAACTAACAATACGTTTGTTCACTCTTCTTTACACTCTGCCCTGTTTTTTCCTCCCTCTTTCCATTAGTAGTTACTTTGCTTCCTAAATACACAAACCATTTTACCCATTCCAATTTCTTGTCTTCAACTAAACCATCCTTTGATCGGCCAATGTTTCTAACTATCTTCATTATATTGGTTTTTTAGGCTTGACTTTGATAATGGTAAAAAAAATCATTCTGACGTACACAAAATTATGTCAACGCTTATAAACTAAACAAATAACGTTAGAGATGGCATACATTTGGAACGAAACATTGAGACGTATGTATGACATTATTGCTTTCAGCCAATCTTAAACTGAGGTTTAATGCTACTTTATGACATATCCATCGAGATATAACACCAAAAATAATGCTGCATTGTAACAGTGTGGTGGCAGCGTTTTGATTTCAGTAGTCCCTCAGTCTCTTTGGGTCAGAAGAGGCAGCGCCCTCCTCGCTAGTCCTGAATAAGAAATCGCAGCCTCCACGTGTACTTTACAAGGGCGCGTCCACCATGCACTACGCTGTTTACGATCGGCTCTGCACGAGACTGCAAGCGCCATCACCAACTCGAGTTTGTAGGTTTTGCCAGTATTAAAACACGCTTTGAAGCTCTTTGAGATTTGCTGCCTTTGTTCGCCAAGCGATAATGCTGTAGCTGCCTGTCGATGAAGCGCTCTAATCGACTAGTTTGGGTATATAGGGTAAAGTAGCAAGAATATATATATCGCCAAATATTGGCAGGATGTTAAAAAAAGAGAGAGAGGGAGAGACTGAAGTGTTGCGTTTAAAGCTAACGGTTTAGTATCTGGGACTGAGAGAAATTATTAAATTCATTTTATTTCTAAAACCTAGTGCAAAATGTACCAAACCATTTCATATGGTTACGCACTCACAAATTTATTTTTCAACGGCATCTTGTGAGGTTCTCTTCGGTAGTACGTAAAAGAGTTAATGGAAAAAAGTTTTTAATTTACGATAGCTTTGAGTTTGCCTGAGCTTTTATAGCCCAACAGATTACCGATTTTTAATCAATTTTATAATAATCTTGTCGATGTTGTTTAAATTTCTAATGACTTCGTTGTTGACACATTGAAAAGTCCGTGCAAACACCACTTTATCAAACGCATAATTTACGCTTCATCAGATTTAGTATCTAAGTTTACTAGCTTGATAACAAAGATTCGATTTTTTTTTTAAGGAATTAATACCATGGCTAAAAGAAATAGTTTTCTTCGTGTATAATCTTACAATAAAGTAATCGTTTCGCAAGATAGAAATCTTCTCCTTTTTTTGTACTCTAAATACCAATGAATCAGGCATAATTTATATGAAATAAATTCAAATTCTGCTAGTAACAGACACATCATACGTGTAGCAGAAAGCTTGTCTTCCTTTTTCATTATTAATTCTCACTGACATATTCAAGTTCTTGATTCTGAGAGTGTTCAGTAGTATAGCACAAACATGCAGTTAGGGCAGTCGTGTCATGTCATCTTATGCTTCAGTTTCGGCTAGACAACATTTTGTTGCTTTCCCTCGTTTTGTATCTTTTCTCTGTATCTCTCCACATCCTGTTGTGTGCACCATACCATGTCACAGAAGCAACCATTCACAACTTTATTTCTCTATACCCGATTATTATTGCTACAATAAACTGCTATTACTTTTTTTTGATAAGGGTATTCAATGGATTGAATATTTCTCTCTAGAGTATTTGTTGATTTTCAACTATCTTCACTGTTCCCATTCCAATTTAACTCAATTCCTCCATGTGAACAACTATATATTTATACTTCAACAATGAAGACTCAGACCTTAAGAAAACTTTTAGTTTTAAACTTTTTGTTTTCAATAACACGTGTTCGATATTATTGACACTATTAAACTCTTGACATCATTTTATGAAAATGTGATTCCGTGACGAATGTTGATGCTGCTGATAGAGGAAGGTAGCCAGTTTTCGTCTACTTCAGTCAACAGAGTTGCAATAGTGTTGACTGCACTGGGAATGTCAGCAATTCTGAAATAAGCATTTGTGAGGTTGCGGTTAGTTGGAGTTGTAGTGACAACTAGAAATTTTCATTGTAGGAAGCTTACTTACGACAAGGTATCGGAATTCTTTAATTTCATTCAGCATTTTGTTGTTAGAATATAAACGTGGTAGATATTGTATGAAGAACAGAGTACTGTAATTGATTCTAGGTACCACATATTTTATTGTCGCTTGCATAGTTCGAAGCAAAAAGAAATTTATTACGTATTTTCATGCTAGGTGGTGGAAATTACAGGACAATTAGATTCTTATGTCTATTATCACATAATTATTTTTCATGGCCTTTAAGAAATAATAATTTTATCGAACAGCATATAAGTTCAAACCCCTGTTTAGGTATTTCAAATTTTACGTGCTATCCACTATCTCACGGGAAACTGTGGGTGTTATTCGTTAACACGTAATGTGAAGGGTTTCGTTTGCAATGATTCAGAAGAAAATTTGCCTAATGTCCATGGTACTCAGCTACTGGTTATATTTATTAGGATGTGGATGGCGGTATGTGATGAGGAGAGTCACACTTGTGCAGAATGAACCCTCTGGACGTGCACTGATGTTTAGAGATGTGCTCTGTTGTGGTGCGTCTCTGTTGAGCTAGTCTCTCTGGCACCAGCGGAACAGTTTGCATACAGAGCGCCTGCTTATGCTGCCACCCCACCCGCAGTGCAGCGGTGTTGTTCTAGCTGCCAGCGTCGTAGGCGCTTAGGACAATGCCAGTCATTCAGGCAGTCGTGGTATGAACGTACGACGACGTCATGGGGCATGTTTCGTCTGCGTCAACACCAAGCCCCAAAGGAAAATAAATGGCTGGCTCCTCGAACAAAAATATGTTTTTACTTAAATTGTTCTCATTTCTACCGTTTTGTCGGACGGTTTCAACATGAAGGCGGTTAATTACTTCCATTCATCCTTTCAACTATAGCGCAACTATTTTACACAAACTATGAAAGCTCTCAGTGGTTTTTGCTGGAGGTCAACGATAGTAGATGTTCTCGGATACTTCTGACAAAGCCTTTACCCTCATGGTATCAATTCGAAGATATATAGAAATATAAACATCGGTATTCTCGTATTACAAGCTAATATGAAATCTAGTATCACCATCAATCAGTAAAATTGAGTTTTCTAACTAACTGTAGAATAAATATACCACTAAACTGAAGGAAAACAGCGGAAAATAGAAAACTAACAAATACTACCTTCAGTATAACAGCAAGTTATTTTAAAAAAATATATTATAAAGTTATGAAAATATCTGCATAAGAAACCTACTGCTAAAAGATATTAATATCAATATATCAAATAAGGTATAAAAATTATTCACTCAAACAAAATCTATGAGAATTTCACACCTGACTGCAAATTTATCAATCAATATGGCAGAAATAAAGTACACCCTTCCACACATGAGAAAAATCCACCTAGAAACAATATGTGCAAAAACAAAAAAAGGATCTACATTGCATAACAAGACAACCAAAGAAATTTACAAAATAATAAACGCATCATATCACAGGAATAAAATCGAAGGTAAATATCCACAATACAACTGGAGCAACATCTGGAAAAATATAACTAATAAAACCCTAAACTCCAAAACAATCACTGTGGTATGACGTTTTAAATGACAACATTCCAACAAACAGAAGACTTTATGAAATACATCTATCGCCGACTGACAGATGCACAAAATGCGGAAATACTGACACACTTATGCACAGAATAACGTGTGATCAAAACCAGAGAATATGAACGTGGGCCAGGCGAAGTATAGCCTTCCTAGACAGAACTTCCCCACTAACTGTGAGTATTCAGGGAATATTGAAACCCGAATCCTGAAAAAAAACATAATACGGTACAATGGATACTAGGCAACACCCTAGCCTACATCCTACAAACCGAGAAGACCACCTATGACGAGTATATAGCTCATATGAATATTTTCTATTACGAAATAGCCCAAATTCAAAATTATAAAAAAGATTTTGCACGGATGCTTGATATAATAACGACGGAAACATTTCTGTGACAATATCAAACCATACAAAACTTCTAGTGTAACCCACAAAGAATAAAACAAAGGCATACTGACTGAAGAAACAAGAGAAGGTGGACTTGGTCAAGTAAACCAACTAAAAAGCAAACAAAACCATTGTACCTAACCTAGAACAACAAGGAGGATCGCAAGAAACGCAAGAACAGCCACACATAGAAAGCCGGAATTTTCTAAATGTTAATGTAATACACAAAATAAATGACAACAATCCAAACAAACAGAACGGAAAAAACCTGAATATGTCCAAGAGAGAGACAACACGAATGATAAAAACACTATAAAAAAGGGGAACAGAGCACCCTAAGAATTAATAAACAAAGGTATAGAGCCAGGCGAGCGAAAGGTAGGGCTGAACGGGAGCTCTTGCTAAACTGTACATATCACAAATTTAGGGATGCAAAGCGAGGCAAATCGTAGGTAATCTTGCAATGCTCCAGGTGAACACTTTTTTACGTCATATTGATCCCTCAGGGATGATTTTCAGTCAGTGTGTGTGTGTGATCTGCAGTGATAATACTATAAATGCGGAAGTAAGTCTCTGTCTTTTTGTTACGTTTTTGACGACTAAATGCCTCTACCAATATTGACGGAATCTGACAAGAAAATCCGTATGGAGGACACAGGACATTTTTTTCCCGGTATCATTAACTGTTGTAGTCACGAAACTTTGAGAACTTATCGAATGGTGACAGAGAGATGGATGTGTATGTTAGTCTATAATGTTACGTCGGTTGCTCAAGGTGTGCTTCTTGCGCATTATGTTAGTGTATAATTTCTTAATAAATTTCGTTTAAAGAAAAAACGTATTATTTAGTGTAGATGTAGATATTCTCTGTCCTATTACTTTGTGTCTGCTTAAATGTTTCTTGGCTTCTTTTTCGACATGCCTTGCGGGAGTAAACTTTCCTAAGTTGTAGCTCTAGCAGAGCACGAGCAGCTACAGTTATTGGAACCCAAGTATCGGATGCTCATGCTGAAGAAAGAAGAAAAGACCAATCTGAAATAAACCTACCCTTAGTTAACACCCCTCCCCCCCCCCAATCCCCTCACCTTCGTTTGTTTTTCTTTTTTTAAATTATTGGAAATTGATTCTCTTCAAGAGAGAGGTTGCACGGTAGAATGATATAGCGATGGCTTTCCTGTCATATTATGCCAACTCGGTGTTGTTTGGGACAAATCCTTCGCTACCAACAACTTTGTATATTCAATTCTGGCAAAGAAATTCTTAATCCACGCTTACGAAGTCGCGGGTATCAGCAAGTTTTTAATAAATTAATTGCTTCAACTTGAGAAATTAAAGTTGTCCAAATGTTAGCGGGTCATCCAGATTGGAAACTGTTGTATTTGTACTCAGTTTGTCTAACTTCTTTAGCCGCTTCTGCTTAAAAGATGGAAGAACATCATTTAAAACGGAAATTTCGGAAAATAGCTCGTCGCCATCAAATTCCAAGTTCATTATGTTTGCGATAATAGTTAGATTTTCAGATTATAATAATTCTTCCAATGACAATGATGAACATATTTTATAAAATGAAGTTTCGCCAAGGTCGAACTATTTATTAAAATATGCTAAAAACGTGTTATACACATCACAAGCTTCCGTTTCGAATTTTTTTCGATCATCGGGGAAGCGTTTATCAATATTTGGAGATGAAATCCAAAAAACTTCTTTTGAACCCTTTTGGTTAGCTCTGCTTTTAGTTTCCAAAACATATTATAAACTTGTGTTACATTTATGTCGTCAAACTCCATCAGTTTAATGTTTTTATTCATTAAACTCATAACATTTTGCGCATAATACAAGTACGCCTCTCGAAGAGCGAAAGTCGTAGTTTCAGATTCTTCGTCACATAAAAATGTTTGTATTATAGGATTAACTTCAGATTTTCCCTGCTCCAAAAATTATTTTTCAATTCAGTCAAGTTATGTAGAAGTCTATCAATTGACGACAGTAAAGTACAAAACCTTGTTACAACATGCCGCAAGAGGGTGCTGTATTCAGTATCTAAAAATTCAAAAATGTCTTTCAAATACGCAATGCTTTTTGTATTACTTGAAAATTCATTGTTAACTTTTATAACCACAGATTTGACATTATACGAAAACATTTTCAATCCATGTTTTATCGTATTACGCAGAATGTGTAACAAACAATGCTGAGGTTTCATCATGATCTTCTTAGAAGCCTTTGAGAGCAGTGCGATTACCTAATTCTTTGTGAAAAAAAAAGGAATTGCCACGAGAAATAATTTACAGTTACCTTTATTAGATGCGTCGGGGGCAATCAAAAAAGGTGTATTTGCAATTTCCTCTATTATCAGAGATAAAGAGTGCGGTGCTAATACGTTTTCCACAATTGACTCACGTTTTGTGCCGTCGCAACAGACTTTCTGTGCTATATTGGAATGTGGTAGTAATCATGGAAGTAATTTATTACCACAATCCTGAGATAAATAACTGTGGTGATGCTAAACTTCATGGTATGTCTACAAAACCTCTGCAGAGGAAACAGTGTATTCTTCAGCGCAGACACTTGAAAAGAATGGTTAAAACTGCAGTTTTAGTTGTTGATTTTGTTTTCCTCACATGTCCTTCTGTACTCGAATGACGATTCACTGCTTTTATACATTTAAATTTTTTCAGTAAAATTAATTTTACACACTAGACAGTAGGCGGTGGAATTGTTTTCTTTACGTAGCCACGTTTTAAATTCGTAATATCACAGCCACATCTCTCTGAAACAACAATAACGTGTCCGTACTTTCTTCGGCAAATCACTCAGTATGTATATGTAACGTGCCTGGTAGGTAACTCAGACTATCAAATATGGGACCAACTGTTATCAACTTTTGAACATAGAGTGAAAAAGATGAATTACGTTCAGCGGGGGGGAATAAGGAGCGAGAAGAACTTGTTTATTTCCTTAATTTTTTAAATTTTTTAATAACCGGACATCTTGCGTCCGGTCGCATGTAGTGAACCGGACACAAACGAATCGCGTTAGAACCGGACAGGTCTAGTTACATCCGTACTTTATTATAGAGTACTGTACTTTATTTTGCATAGGCGCACTTCATAATCTACGAAAGTAATAAAATATCTTATAATACTTTTTTTTACCTGACTCCCTTCATCACCTCACTGTTCGATTTATTGTGCACAAAAATAGCATCCCAACGCAGTTTTAACAAATAGTCATCACACTGTACTGGATTAAAAGATTCTAGTGTATTTCAGTGTAGTCACAATGAAATGTCAAGCGTCACTATATTTATTTTTTTTTTTGTTAGAAAAGAATAAGATTATTACATACTGTTATTAAAATTCAGATCACAAAGAATTGTAATAATAATTTAATGTGATCTAAAAATTCCAGTTACAGAGTTTCTTATCAGCCGTGCAGTACATCTATATCGTTTTCACTTAATTTGAAAAGGAGACCTACAGATTAACGAGAAATTCTAACCACGGAGCTTCCCAGCATCTTAACATTAACAAATCAAAGCTTTGCCGGAGGTGAATACCAATTTTAAGACCAGTAAAAATTAAAGCTGGCATAGGAATTTGAACCAGAGACTTTCAGTACACCGTAATTATCTGAGTCAAAAGACAAATCTGGATGTAATGAAAACTAAATATTTGAACATAATAAAATAAACGTCCTTATTTCGATAACATTTATTTTTGCTACTACAAAACACAAATGTAGCTAGTTTTATATGATTGAATTCATATTTTTCAGTACTTCTGGATTCAGATGTTTACGGCGTGTCATTCGGGTATGGGTGGTCCCCGGTTCAAAATCCGGGTCTCGGATGCAATTTTTACGGGCCTTAAAATTCACCTTCACCTCTGGCAGATCTTTGATTTGTTAATGGGAACATGCAAGGACTCTACCTACAATTTTCGAACATCTGATGAACCTAAAGTGAGACTGAAGGAAAATGATACTTTTCTAAGGCAATCACTAACGCTAAAACAAAATTTAGTCGTAAAGGACCGGAAAATTCCGAACTGTTTCTATACGCTTCTCCATATCGACCAGCCCTAAACCGACCCGCACCGTCAAAAAGTAAACCAGACTAATGACGGCCAAGTGTCGGACGACATGCGGTATCGTTTGAACTCATTTCAATCAGTGAGCGACAACAATAAGGAAACTGTCGGTGCGGTGACGGTGAGGGCTCGGTGCGGTCTAGTGTTACCCAACTTTAATAAACTTGCACCCCTTTTTGCTAAACTTTCCCTGTAGAATTATGTCAGTAAATTTAAACATTTTAAAGAATCTTAATAAATAAGTATCCATCCATCTTCGCCAGTCTCAGCATTAAAGCTGGTCGGTTGGGGGTTGTTGTCCTGAGACATTTCCTCCCTCAGTCTTCTCTTGAGTGGTCTTCTCTTCACTTCTGATTGGTCGTCTTGGTGGCGTATTATTAGTTGGTCCTTAGCGCTCCGTCAGCACCAATGGCCTGCTATGTTTGTCAGCGGCAGTTTCATATTCGCCGAGACAACTGACCAGTGGATTGGCAGAGTGATGTGCTGCTCTGTAGAATTTATAGGCATGTTGCCGGAACCTGTCAATGAGCTTCTCTGTTCCCGACGCCTCATGGACTGCGACGGTGGGGAAACGGTTGGGCAGATGTAGTGCCCGCTTCAGTGTTCTGTTTTGCAGCACCTGCAACTTTCTCAGGTGGCAATTAGCAGCGAACCCCCAGAAGGGGCAAGCATATTCAATTACCGGCATAATCAAGGAGCAATAAATGGCAACTCCTAGGTGAGGTACCAACGAACTTTCCCGGTTAAGTATAGGGTAAAGAGAATGGAGCCGAGCACTTACCCTTTGCCTGATGTCCTTGATGTGAGCTCGCCATGTCAGCTTACAGTCAAGTGTTACACCAAGGTAACGAGCAGTTGGTGCCCAGGGAATGGTTTTACCTCTGAGCTGAAGTTGCGCGTGAGGTAGTTGGTCACTACGGCGTCCTAGGCGTCGCGTCAGCATAATCGCTTGCGTTTTGACGGGGTTTATACTTATCCGCCACCTTCTGGCCCAGGCTATCGTCTGCTGAAGAGCTTCCTGCAATCGTCTCGTGGCGATGGCTCTGCTACGGCTGGATGTAAAGAATGCCGTATCGTCGGCGTACGTGGCTGTTTTCACATTCGCAGGTGCTGGAATGTCGGCTGTGTACAGGTTATAAAGAACTGGTCCCAGCACTGAACCCTGTGGTACACCTGCACGAATGCGCCGTCGTGTTGACATGGCATCACCAACCCTGACGCAGAATGTGAGCCTTGACAGATAGCTGCGGATCAATTTTACGTAGGGTCCAGGCAAGCCCCATTCGTACAACTTGCAGAGCAGACCCGTATGCCACACTGAGTCGAATGCACGGGTGACATCGAGCAACACCAAACCACAATAGCTTCTCTCGTTGAAGGCCCTTGTGGCTGCCTCTATAACACGCATCAACTGCTGCGTTGTGGAGTGCCCTCTACGGAACCCAAATTGATGATCGGGTATGACGCCTGCAGCCTGGATGTAGGTGTCAATACGCTTCAGCAGAATTCGCTCGAACACTTTGCTGAGCGCGGGTAGCAGGCTGATTGGCCGGTAATGCTGGGGAAAGATTGGATCTTTCCCAGCCTTATGAATACCGACCACGATGGCATGCTTCCATGCTCTCGGGAAAGTCTGATTTCGCAGGATGGTTTTGAAGAGCCGCGTCAAGTAGTTGATGGCTTCTGGTGGTAGATTTCTGAGTGCTCGATTGTCCACTTGGTCATGCCCAGGTGCCTTTCGCGGATACAACCCGGCGATGTAGCTAGCTACCTCCTGCGGCTCAATCGCAATGATGTCATGGTCATCATTGGCTGACATGTACCGTCGCAGTCAGCGACGTACTGCTACAATGTGGCGGTCGTCAACGTCGTCATCGACGGGCTGGAAGTTTTTCTCAAAACTGTCAGCGAGCGCGTTAGCCTTGTCTTCCGGTAGAAATACAAGACCACGTTCGCCGTGGAGTGGTGGTATCGGCTTCCTCCGGCGGGTGAGTCGCCTAGTTTCGTTCCACATGCTGCCATCGTTTGGTCTCAGCATTGCAACACGTGCGGACCACTCACGATTTCTGTGTTCTACCAACGCTGCCTTCAGCTCTCGCTGCAGTTGATTGAGGAGGCGGCGAGTGGCACGGTTCCTCGTTAGTTTCCACTCCTTGGCGATCCGATTTTTGTTTCTGATCTGCGCAATGAGGTGCGGTGGAAGCTGGCAGGAACGTTCTATGCGTTTATGAACCAGTGGTGTGGCGACTTTTGTAGCTTCATTTACGGTGTTGGTGAAGAATCTCGGAACCTCCTCAACATTTCCTTCCACTGTACCGCTTTCCACTTTAGTCGCTACGACTTCCCTAAACCGGTTCCAGTCAGTCCGCTTGTAATCAGGAATTGGTTGATTGTTTGGCTGCCACTCCCCAACGTCGACCTCAAGTAGCACAGGAGAGTGGTCCGAAGATAGTCTGTTAAGGGTTGTTGCCGAAACAAAACCTGTGATTTCCTTTGTTATAACAATATCAAGAACATCAGGCCGGTTTCCATTTGCAGGATGATGCGTTGGTTCTTCAGGTGCCCATACACATAGGTTGTGGCAGTGGGCCAGGCGTCTTAAGAGGTTACCAGCCGGATTGGCAGTTCTGCTATGCCAATCCTGGTGTTTTGCATTCATATCTCCACCAATCAGGATTTTACCAGGAAGTGTGATAAGCGCGGCGATGTCTGCTTCTTCAAGCACTCTGCGTGATGGTCGGTAGGCTGCGACGACGGTGATAGCGCCTGAGGATGTTTTCACCTGAACCGCGACAGCCTCTACCTGCTGAAGAGGAGGAAGAGGGACTTCACAGTGAGGAATACCGCGTTTAATGTACAGTGCAACACCCCCACCGGCCGTCAGTCGGTCTTTCCGGTAGCAGCAGTAGTTTGGTGCTGCCGCCCGTAGGCAAGGTTTCAAGTGGGACTCACTGACGAGGCAAATGTCCACATCTTCTTCCCGCAGAAATTGTCGAAACTCAAGTAATTGTCCATGAATGCCGTTAGCATTCCACACACAGAAAGTGAGGCTATGAATGTGAGGCCTCTTATTCATGGTTGCGTTGCTGGGTTATGGTGGTGTTGGCAAGCGCCGACGTCACGGCAGCTGTGATGTCCGAAGACATTCTACCGAGCCGCGTTAGGAGGCTGACCATCATGCTAAGCATATTCTCAAGCATATTGACTAGTCTCTCGAGGTTTGTCCCGTTCGTCTGTGCTGCTTCATCTGGACGCTGGTGTGGTAGACCTTGTCTTTTCTGACGCTTTGGTGGTACAGTCTGCAACGCCATCGGTTGTTCGGACTTTGCAACTGGGCCTTGCTCCACCGGCTGCGTCGAAGTGTCTTGGTGGTGTAGCTGTTTGGGGGGAGAAACATCAATCACATCTTTGGTTACTTCAGCGAAGGATAAGTCTGATTGCACTTTGGATGATGCCAGTTTCTTGCCCTTCTGCTTCTTCGTTTTCTTCAATTTCTGTGAATTCGGTTTCGTTGATTTTGATATTTCACTGATCTCCGACATTTGTTGTTGGTTTGACTGCTGTTGTAGATGCCTCCGAGGAGCCTCTGTCCCCACTCCTCTTTGACGATCGCGGGCTCGCTTATAGGCTGGACAGCCTTTCCAACTGGCAACGTGGTTGCCGTGGCAGTTTCCACAGATTGGTGGGTCACGGCCCTTCTGCGTGTGGCAGTCTTTTGCGTCGTGTTGCCCTGCACACTTGACGCACACCGGGCGCATTTTGCAATGGCGTGCGACATGGCCAAACAACTGACAGTTGAAACATTGCTGCGGTCCAGCCGACTATCGCAGTTTCTCTGTCGATACTCTGAGGTGGCACAGCTTATCAACCTCAAATATTGTGCGATTTAAGGGCAGGTCTGGTAATACTACTAGGAAAAGCGGCATTACATCGTTACTGCCGGGGCGACGAAGTTGAGCAACAGACCTCACTTCGTAGCCCATTTCTGTCAGCTCTTCTTTCAATGTCTGTGTTGGCAGAGTCCTGGGAATGCCACGAAACACCACCTTCAACAGTTTCACCGCTCCGGTCGGAAAAGTGTAGTACGGGATGTTGCACTGTTGAAGGAGAGAAGTGACGGCCACAAAGTCATCGGTAGTAGTCATGCTGAATTTGATTTTGTCACCACCTGCGGTTTTCGCAGCGAATGGACTCTTGATGACATCTGCCACCCGATCATGAAGGGTCTTATAGTTTTCTGCGAATTCCACTACTATAGGTGGAATGGAGTCGCATCTCGTCTCCTTTCGCGACGTGTCGTCAACCGTCAAGGCAGTGAAACGATTTTCTACTTCCATCGCCGCTGGGTCCAATGAAGGTGGGGGCTTTGCTGTCTTCTTCGGCATTATGAAACCTTCCTGGTCTGGCTGCCAATTCTGGGTGCGAGAACGACGTCCTTTGACTCCATTCCGCCCGGAGACCGAGGCTGCAGTATTGTCAGCGGCTTCGATGGTCTTCTTCTTTTGTACCTTGGCATTCTTTGGTTTCTTGGCTGAACCAAGTTTCGTCACTGCCAGGCTGACTCCAGTAGATTTACGCGTCTCATCCTTCCTGTAGTTGACGGCGCGTGGCTGTTTATTGTTGGTCCTCTCTGGTGGAGTAGTGGAACGCTTTCTTGGGTTTAAATCTTTGCTCACCGCATACACGTCACCATGTACACGCTGGATGTTGAACACAGCGGCTGGCATAGCATCTTCATCCATTTCGATATCCATTTGCTGATTCGTTGCACTTGTCACAACGTCCGCTGGCAAAGCCGAGTTCAATGAGGCGCTCGACGTGCATGGCGCTGAAGTGCAGAGCAGCCTTTCCTCGTCACCCATCCGTGCGATCCCTCTAGGCACTAACTGATGGGTGGCCGAGCTTAATTCGCTGCCTGCAGTCGCGAATCAGTTATTCAACTTCGACACACAGGTAATTTCTTGCCACTTTTGTAAACAATACCTATATTTAACAATCACCCATTCAATCAAAAATGCACACACATAGTCAATTATTTTCGAAAGTCATCACCAATAATCACATTCACAAAAATCACATTCCATTCACCAATCAAAAAACTTTTGAATAAATTATTATACTACAATAAATAAGTAAATCACACCTATTTGTTAATAATAGCTGAGGACTAAAAAATCCATCTGCGAGAAGAAAAGCATTAGTGTTTGAGTGCATGCGATGCATAGAAAAGCGAACGCGGAAGTGATCGACGCGCCTCTCACAAGCTTCACCATAGCTGCATAATCCTAGGTTGTATGTGGAACCAGCAAAATTAAAAGTATAACGTTTCTTGAACGACAAAATACTCCAATGGAAACCGGAATCATTGACTGAGTAACCTTATGATACGCCCTACACTTTTCCGCCATCGATGTTAAAGACGCGGTTGTCACTGAGAAATTTACTTTAATTTATTAATTCCCATTACAAATCACAATGATACATATTGGCATTAAAAAACTTCGCGTCATACAGAAAATTTTCTGTCCTGAATTCGAATTCTGTTAATTCTTCTGAAAATCGAAAAATTCATTATCAATCTAAAATGCCAATACTTTTTTTTTTTTTTTTTTTGCTGTCGTCAGTCTTTAGACTGGTTTGATGCAATCCTCCATCCCTTCCTATCCTGTGCTAGCCTCTTCATTTCTACATACCCCTTACAACCCACGTCCTCGATTATCTGCTTCATATATTCTAATCTCTGTCTACCTCTACAGTTCTTACCTTCAACTGTTCCCTCCACTAACAAATTAACCAATCCAGCATGTCTCAAAATATGAGCTACCAGCCTGTCTCTTCTTCCTGTAAGCTTCTTCCATAAACTTCTTTTCTCACCCATCATTTCCAAAACTCGTTCATTTCTTACTTTGTCTGTCCACCTAATTTTCAGCATTCTTCTGTAGCACCATATTTCAAATGCTTCAAGTTTCTTTATTTCCGGTATTCCTAAAGTCCATGTTTCGCTACCGTAAAGTGCTGTGCTCCACACATAGAGTTTTAAGAAGTTCTTTCTAATTCCTAGATCAATATTTGAAACTAAAAGGTTTCTCTTTTTCATGAAGGCTCTTTTTGCTAGTGCTATTCTGCTTTTAACATCATACCTGCTTCGGCCATCGGTTGTAATTTTGCTTCCCAAGTAACAGAACTCACTCACTTCTCCTATTGCATCCGATCCTATTTTTATATTTAATTTGCTAGTATTGGTATCATTTCTGCTACATTTCATCACTTTTGTTTTACTTTGATTTATATTCAGTCCAAAATCTTCCTTCAGTATTTTGTTCATGCCATTCAATAACTTCTCAATATCCTCAGCCCTCTCTGCTAATAATACAATGTCATCCGCAAATCGTAGCATACTGATTTTTTCTCCCTGAAAACTTATGCCAAATGGAAATTTTTCTTTTACTTTCTTCATTGCTTCTTCTACATACAAGTTGAATATTAACGGGGATAGACTACAACCTTGTCTCACACCCTTTTTAACTGATGCATGTCTCTCGTGATTCTCTAGTTTTATTACAGCCACTTGATTCTTATATAGTTTATAGAGTATTCTTCTATCTCGATACTTTAGACCTGACCTCTTTAAAATTTTAAACATCTTGTCCCACCTAACATTATCAAAAGTTTTTTCTAAATCAACAAATGCCATAAAAGTATCTTTGTTTTTCTTGATCCGCCCTTCAAGTATTAATCTTAAAGACAGAATTGCTTCCCTTGTACCGCGATTTTTCCTAAACCCAAACTGATCTTCACCTACTATCTCTTCTACTACCCTTTCCATCCTTCTGTATATTATTCTGGTCAGTAATTTTGAAGCATGTGATGTTAGACTAATGGTGCGATAATTCCCACATTTGTCGGCTTGTGCTTTCTTTGGAAGTGTGAAGATGATATTTTTATTAAAATCAGTTGGAATTTCTCCTGTTTCATAACTTTTTGATATCAGCTTGAATAATCTTTCGATTCCTTCCTCTCCTAGAGATTTAAAAAGTTCTGCAGGGATCTCATCAATTCCAACTGCCTTATTTGCTTTCAAGTCATTCAGAGCTTTATTAAATTCTGTCTTCAAAACAGGAACTCCTAAGTCATCAATGTCGACATCGCCTTCCTTTTCCAATACACTATTGTTCAAGTCGTCCCCATCATACAGTTTCTCAATGTATTCCTTCCATCGGTTAGCTCTATCTTCTGAGCTTAAAAGAGGTTTCCCATCGGCAGTTTTAATGTTCATACCTCTTTTCTTCATTTCTCCAAAATTTTGTTTGATCTTTCTATATGCAACATCTACTTTTCCTACGACCATTTCCTTTTCTATTTCTTCACACTTTTCTTGTAGCCATTTTTCTTTTGCTAATTTGCATTTCCTATTTATTTGTTTTTTATATTGCCTGTACTGCTCTCTCCCTGCTTCATCCTGAGCATGTTTGTACCTTCTCCTCTGATCCATCAGCTGCAAAATTTCTTCTGTGATCCAAGGTTTTCGGGCAGCTTGTTCCATAAAGCCTAATGTTTCTTTGCCAGCTTTAATTAACCATAAATTCTTTATTGTATCTACCTGAAAGAGTTTCTAACCGGGCGCATAATAAGCGCTGTCATAACCGCCTTGTTTAACCCCGTAATTCTATTGTATTAACGGGAGGAGCAGTTAAACGTCGTGCGCTAACCCGTAGAGCATTTGCCAGAAGTCAGTTGAAATGCCAGTAAAACTTCCACCTGACACCGGGATTCAAATGGCAGTCCTCTCGATTTCCAGTATTAACCAAGTTGGCAACAGACCTCCGATACTTACGGAAAGAACCTAGAGACGGCATTACATTTCTTTCTTACTGGTTTGAAGAAATGATAAATTTTCTTCTCCGTCGACAGTTAAGGTAATATGATGACATACAACCCCATACTGAGCGGTCAGGTTGGTCAGTAGTTAAGGGTCTGAAGGGAACTTGAAATGTCCCCGGTTCGAATCCCTGTCTGAGCGAGACTTTTGAAAGTCTTTTAACCAGACCTTCCCCTTTAGCACAACTTGCTGTGTGATGTGAAGTACGCCAGAACAACGTGATTCGGATTCCACGTTAAACTGTAGGTCCACTTTAACCGGTAGGATTACCGGGTTTGGTTAAGGGTCGCTACGACAGAGGTGCATACGCGGCAAATTGGAATTCTATCAAACCGGCGCGGCGGCCGAACTACCCCTCGGAGTCTTCCCGCCAATAATGCTCTTCTTATTTCCAAGACAGTATGTTATGGTAGAATCAACATAGCTATTAACTGGATAGGTAATAAGTATTGAAAGCCGGTAATAGTAAATGTTTTGTGGTAAGCTTAAGCCATGTAGTAATAAGGCTTCATCCGAAAAATCCCTTACAAGATGGGTATTTTTCTTTTTACTAACCTTAATGTTGAACATGGAAACTGGATTGTGGAACCAATGCATATAAATTGAATATCTATAAGCAAATTCATATGTGAATCTTGTCTAAGGCAGTATGGTATTGTAGAAGAATCATAAATAAAAACTTGTCATGTAATATTTAATTTAATTTTTAATTTAAATTTAATTGCAATGGAGAACACGCTCC
>JARYHS010008075.1:98642137-99094073 GCA_031002005.1 Vandiemenella viatica | reverse complement strand
TCTTCACCGCTTCTGCCTGGAAGCAATTTTTTTAACGTTTCCCCTAAACCTTGTATAAATAGTAATAATTCGTCAACATAAAATTCGTTTGTCGTATAGTTTTTTTCCCAAATGATTGAGTAGACTTCCGCGGTCATAGTACTTATTGCATTGATTCTCTAGGTGGATCCGCATCGATTTATTAAAACCTAACGTCCCCTGATGAAAGCCACAGAACGATGGCTGAAACGTTAGGTTTTAATAAACGACGCGGCTCCAGTCGGAGAACCAAAATAATAAGAGATTTCCTAAGTTATTTCGTTTCAATCGTAGTTCTTATTTGTTTTTAGGCATGTACTGGAATTAATACTCTGTTGGTTATTGTTCGACGCTGGTCCCATTGTAGTTCAAGAAGGCAAGAGGCCTGGTGTGCCTACGTGTGCTGAAGTCGATTGTTCCGTACAGAGGAGAAATTTCGTGTAAAGAGTGTTTCTTGTATCGTTTCTTTATAGAATGGGCTTTTTGCACACACGGAAAACTAGTCAGTTCCAGCTTAGAGTGCTCCTCACGTATGCAACCCTAACACTCAGTAACTTAGTATTTTTCCTACAAAGTGGAACCATTCACAATTATACTATTATACAAGCTCTTTGCAGTCTGGTGACTCAAAATATTAAGATGCGAGCCTATGGTGCGGAAGGAACCGGGATTGAATCTCGGTCTTGCATGGAATTTTTATGGGCCATAAAATTGACACTCTGACACAGCTTTTTTTGTTAATCTGAATATTATAGGACGCTCCAGATTCCACATTAAACTATTGGACCCTTATACCCCGATAGGATTACCAGGTTAGGTTTGGCGGCTACTGCAGAGGTGCAGCTGGCAAGAAACTCTGTTACTAGCTCTTTGATATCACACGAAATGATTGTTATACCGTGAACTATTTTAGAATTTCAAGAAAACTGTATTGTGTTACCATTTAGAAGAGAGTACAGTGGGATGAAACATTCACAACTCAAAATTAGCTAGAATCTAATAAAATTTTAGTAGCCGTGGTTCATTGCACCGAGACATTTATTTTGAATGAGGTTATATGTTGACTTTTAATCAAGCAACTTCCTCGTTTCCTGCCGCAAATGTATTCCAGCAAAACAGCACCCTTTTCACCTTCCGCTACTAGTATAATTGATTTGAGTAGAAGGGACGACTGCAATTTTTACAATGACTTCCGAATAAATTTATTAACCGATAACCATGGACTAGAACAGATAAGCTGTGGCACATTCAGTATTGTTTATTAGGCCATTTATCTGCAATTTTATTTTTCACTAGGAGTGATACTGAGTTATCACAGAAATAATAAATATTTCAGTATATTTTTCAAGGAGTATATTTGATTCATAATGAAAATACTGACTTTAAACAATGTCATTTAATTACTAAAATAAATTTCGTACAGTTTTAACGATGATTGTAATTCCTGGTCTGCTGTAAGACTTAATGACTATGTGGTTTTATTTTTAATTGTTCGGTGAAATGCTGCATTATACTTGAAAGTCGCACCAGTTGTTTCCAGAACATTCGAACGTAAACGACCTCTCGTGTACCTTGGATGCTTGGCTTATTTTCTATATGTAAGGGCCTCCAATAGTTTTATAATTTACACAGCTCATCAGTGAAATGTGAGATTTTCTTCTTTCAGCCATTTGAAAATTTCTGAGCAATATCTCATTATCACTTATTAAAATTTCTATTGCAATGTAATTTCAAATGCTACGGTGATAAGAGTCTAATGTGTTTACGAATTATTACTTTTTGAATAAAATAAGATGTCATGATTATTGAAATTTTTTCAGGTGATTAAGCCTTTATGGTACAAAATAATAAGTATAATTTTGTAATTGTGAAATCGCCTGGAGATTGATAGTATAGCCAGCTTACTGCAAACCGGGGCTATATTGGAACGCTTTGTAGGCTATTTTGGGAATACAGAGAAATTTGTGCGAGTATAATAAATTAAGTATTTGGTTCGATCTGGCCTTTCTCTTCCGAATAATGACACTACAAGTGAAATTACGACTATTTTTCACCCAGACATTTTCCTCACTTCATATATAAAATTTACTGGATGAAGTGGAACAACTTTGGGACAACTTTGGTTGAAATCAACAGCAAAAACGTTTGGTATCAAAGTTAGAATGGCAATATTTTATTTGGTCTCATAGTATGCATATTTATAGCCACCGCTTTTTTTTAATACCTTTACGCATCGTCGACGTTGAAGTGGGAAAGGACTGGAGACAAGGAATGGAAATGAATTCGACCATGGCATTTTTGAAGGAAGCATTCACCTGGAGTGATTTGGGCTAGTGATCGAAAACCCAAATCTGGAAGCCCGGACGAGAATTCGAACCGACGTCCTCCCGAATATGTGGCCAGAGCGTTAATCGCTCACCCTCCACGCTCGGTCTGTGATTTCTATTTCTCTCTGAAACTGACCAACAAACGCTTCGGCAGAAATATTTTGAACATTCTGCCGCTTATCTAGTTATCAAAATTGGGCGACTTCAGTTGTCTTTAGCATGATATGCTCCATGTAGAATTTATCAGTGAATATTTGAAAGTGCATATTTAACTTGACCTACCAATATACACTCCTGGAAATTGAAATAAGAACACATTGACGCCAGTGTGGAAGACCCACCATACTTGCTCCGGACACTACGAGAGGGCTGTACAAGCAATGATCAAACGCACGGCACAGCGGACACACCAGGAACAGCAGTGTAGGCCGTCGAAGGGCGCTAGCTGCGCAGTGGTTGGGCACCGCCGCAGTCAGTGTCAGCCAGTTTGCCGTGGGATACGGAGCTCCATCTCAGTCTTTAACACTGGTAGCATGCCGCGACAGCGTGTACGAGAACCGTATGTGCAGTTGACGGACTTTGAGCGAGGGCGTATAGTGGGCATGCGGGAGGCCGGGTGGACGTACCGCCGAATTGCTCAATATGTGGGGCGCGAGGTCTCCACAGTACATCGATGTTGTTGCCAGTGGTCAGCAGAAGGTGCACGTGCCCGTCGACCTGGGTCCGGACAGCAGCGACGCACGGACGCAGACCAAGACCGTCGCATCCTACGCAGTGCCGTAGGGGACCGCACCGTCACTTCCCGGCAAATTAGGGACACTGTTGCTCCTGGGGTATCACAGAGGACCATTCGCAACCGTCTCCATGAAGCTGGGCTACGGTCCCGCGCACCGTTAGGTCGTCTTCCGCTCACGCCCCAACATCATGCAGCACGCCTCCAGTTGTGTCGCGACAGGCGTGTATGGAGGGTCGAATAGAGACCTGTTGTCTTCAGTGATGAGAGTCGCTTCTGCCTTGGTGCCAATGATGGTCGTATGCGTGTTTGGCGCCGTGCAGGTGAGCGCCACAATCAGGACTGCATACGACCGAGGCACACAGGGCCAACACCCGGCATCATGGTGTTGGGAGCGACCTCCTACACTGGCCGTACACCTCTGGTGATCGTCGAGGGGACACTGAACAGTGCACGGTACATTCAAACCCATCGTTCTACCATTCCTAGACCGGCAAGGGAACATGCTGTTCCAACAGGACAATGCACGTCCACATGTATCCCGTGCCACCCAACGTGCTCTAGAAGGTGTAAGTCAACTACCCTGGCCAGCGAGATCTCCGGATCTGTCCCCCATTGAGCATGTTTGGGACTGGATGAAACGTCGTCTCACGCGGTCTGCACGTCCAGCACGAACGCTGGTCCAGCTGAGGCGCCAGGTGGAAATGGCTTGGCATGCCGTTCCACAGGACTACATCCAGCACCTCTACGATCGTCTCCATGGGAGAATTGCAGCCTGCATTGCTGCGAAAGGAGGATATACACGGTACTAGTGCCGACATTGTGCATGGTCTGTTGCCTGTGTCTATGTGCCTATGGTTCTGTCTGTGTGATCATGTGTTGTATCTGACCCCAGGAATGTGTATATAAAGTTTCCCATTCCTGGGACAATGAATTCACGGTGTTCTTATTTCAATTTCTAGGAGTGTATGTATTTAGTAAAGTATAATGAATTCTTTCAGTACTTTTTCTTTATTAAAAAAATTTCTACCCATTGTTAAAAGAATTTGCTATCTAATGCCACCACCTTAGGAACTTGTCAGATTTAATAACTATCCAATTCAAATTAAACTCAGAACTGTTTCAAACTTCAATTGAATTGGATAGTTGTTAAATCTGACAAGTTGCAAAGAGCTGTTTCCAACTTGGGTTTTCCATGGTTTCCTCAAATCACTCCAGGCTAATGCCGGGATGTTTCCTTCTAAAAGGCCATGGCTGAATTGCTTCCCGTCCTTGTTCCCAATCCCGTAAAAAAAAAAAAAAAAAAAAAAAAAATCCAACTATCCAACTTAATTCTTGAGTGATCTTCTAATTCCATCACGTCAATAATCGGGAGGGGTTGTTAAGGAACAATACAGTTAAACATGCCTGAATTAATTAACTTTGTATGGTATTGAAGGATATACTTTTCACCTTGGTTATGAAACATCATTTAGAGAAAACATAATGGGTCTAACATGTTATCGGTAAACTATCAGTTCAGTTGCTTGTATATAGTTCTAAAGTTACCCCGCGAAAGTCTCGAGGCTAGAAATATTACCAAACTTACACATATTATAGGTTATATTGTTTGAGTTGATTAATGTCTAAAACAGTAGCTAAGGTATATATTTCTTGTTGTAACTACTTGTATTTTCACTTATACTTCTAGTTTTTCATTGCGATATGAAATTTTGCAGCACAACAGCGCACCAAATTTAAAAAATTTCCGCCTTTCATAAAAGTTAGTGACCAATGTTTCGAAAATCTGCCAGTAGATAGCAGCAAGCAACAACTCCTGGAATGAGTATTACAAAGATATTATACTTGGCAACTGGTATCTGCGGGATATTTAAACCCTTGAAAAGTGCAGGTATCGTGAAGTTACCCTGTAGTCCCAAACTAGCCACAGTTTTACGTACCTGAACAGAATGTGCTGTTAGACAGTTGTCCGAGAGTAGTTGTGTTCGCCGTTGTCTTGGTGGTGACAGGCGTTGCAGCGTGGCACCTGCTCACAGACTCCCTGACTACGCCAGTTCCCCCACGGCGGTATTTGCATCGTCCGGCCCGTAATGAGGCGACTCTCAGGCGAAATGTCGTACGGAAATTACTCCCGGGGGAAGCGTCCCTGTGAAATACCAGCCGCCGGATCAGCTAGAAAAGCTCATTTCATTGCGGAAGAAAGAACTAGCTCCCCCTGCAGTCTGCTCTCACCTTCTTAACACGGTCTTGGTAGATATGATTTCCTCCTTCTGCCACCCCGCGCGACTGTCTTTGCATCTTGCCCACGGTCAGAACACTCAGAAAACATTTGGTTTCGAACCACGTAACTAAACAAGGGAACTTATTTACCGTGGCAGTATCGCCAATTGCAGGCCGTGCATGGGAAAACTCAACTTTGTTTAAACATCTTCGTAGTACCACTCAAAATTCAATATAAATGCACAGACGTCTCCTCAGTTCAAATTAATTACCTCTTCTGTCCACTCTCATTCAAAAGAAAAGGTCGAAGAAAGACAGCAGTGTCTTTAGGGCTCATATATACTAGAGTCGTTAAAGCGATGAGAGGTCTGTGGACAAAGATTGGAATGGAAATCGGCCATGACTGAAATAACCACTCCGGAATTCTTCTGGTGCGATTTCGAGCAATAAAGGGGAACATGAATCTATCTTGCTTGATGAGAATCCAAAGTCGGTCCTCCCAAATTTTAAGTTGTAACGTAACCATTTACCCTCTATATTCGGTTAATGAAATGATCGGTCGCTTGAGGCAGCAAACAAATTCCACGCTTATCTTAATCTCTACAGATTGGGGAGGCGTAGCTCATAGGGTAGAGCGTCTAAGTACGACCCGATCCCTGTTACGGCTGAGGATTTTTTATCACAGCTGACCGTCCGGAACGTCTCACGGAGTCTTGTTGTCAAATGAATGCCGACGAGGAAACTCCACGGAGAATGTAAATGTGGGGTAAATCTGCGTCTAAACTCCCCTCCTCACTTCCATCATACGTGCAGAAACTGGAGACAGGACCACGGAGCTTGTGAAACGACAAATACACATCTGTTCATCAAGTGTACTTACACCCGCATTATCTAGGGAGCGTAAAGTGAAAATCATGTGCCTTTAATTTCCCTTCAGTCGACTGCCTCTGCCGTCCTTCGTCTGAAACGTAGAAAAAGGTCAAAAGGATCACAAAACTAATAAAAAAAATGGTTAGAAATAAATATTCACTTCTCAACTTTTTAATACACAGTTTCGTTATATGTAAACTCACCGACCGGTATTATATATTTTTTGCACAGCATTTCACCAAAACACAATTTACAAGCAATTATTTTTTCTAAAGATTACAATTTTATGTTACTTCCTGTTACATTCATAAATCATAATCCTTCTTGAATATTCCCTAACTGTCCCCAATATCTTTTTTTTTTTACAAGTACGTCGTGCAATAAAGATTATCATGCGATTTCCATTAGTAAAAATCCACAATAGTTCTTAGCAATCAATTACCAATACGTTGAGCAGTGATGAGTACTATAGTTCTTTCCAATTTCTAAAAGTGATGGCATATGTTGCTAAGTGAGAATTAAAAGACACGTTCTCTACTGAATTATGTGGTGACCAATTTGCTGCTTCTAACCTGAGCGATAAATGTCTTTAAATAAAACTAATGACATCTCGGTCTCACTTAAAACATGGCACTTTTACTATGCTTCCATGAAAACTTAGCCTGACTTAGTTGATAATCAACGGATTTGCTCTCTCATGCACGTAGACTCCTGCGCTGATGATTGGTGACACTTGACTCCACTGTTTATTCCTACTGTCTGAATTACTCCTTCTGATGCAATTAATCAATGCGTCTCCTACGAGTAGGTTGTTACACCACTAATTTAACTTTTTGACTAGCTTTGAATTTGGCATTGAATCATACGCGTTAACCCCTAAACGTAATTTAAAAAACCTGAATAAGCTCTATAATATTTTTAAAAAAAATTGGTGTGAGTGCGTGTGAAATAATGTATGGATTTTTGTGATGGGGGGAGGGGGGGGAGGATTCAACAGAAAAATTCCTTTGGGTTATTTTCATGGATGTCAAATAAAATCTAGCAACTCTCAGAATATTTTTTTTCATTCTATTGCACGATTTTCCAAAGCATTTAAAAAAATATATAGTTACAGAAAAATTATAGCGATTTTTATGGAAATTAAGGTTTTCCCCAATCAACTAAATGAGTAGTTTTAACATATTCAGCCAATATTTTTTACAATTAATAAATTTGATAGCAAATATGTCAAAAATACGTTTAATTACAATTTCAAACATTTTATAATACTCAAAATTGTTGGTTGTCATAAAATACTATTTCAAAGAAATTTTCGAAAAAAGTATAATGTATTCGCATTAATTTTAGGCACTGTAAGAATTGGTTTTTCAATTTCAGAAGCCTCTGACCATACTGTTTAATAAGTACGCGTTATAAAGTCATTTTCTCCAACCTGCGTCTCCCTGTTCCACTGTACGTAGCAGTTGCTGTTAAATTATTACTAAAAACATAAGTAATTTAGAGAACTAAATCTCTGCATTTGCCCTATAGTCGGCATCCTGAATTAGACAAACTCGACTCATTTTGCACGTACTGAAGGAAGGGGCCTGGCCCATATGGAAGCAATTCCAGAACCATATGGAATCGCATGGGTGCCAACGCAGATGCAACAAGTTGTTAGCTCCAGGAAGTTACTGGAAATTAAATCTCTTCATACATAAAACAAAAGAAATTAAAATAAAAACGCGTCAGACAGTGCAACAATAATCGTCTGCAGTATCGCCTTGCTTTATATGAAGTATTAAGCACCTGATGGACTGTAGTAACTGAGCGGCAAATCACCACGGCCGAAGTTTGGATTCGTCTCTGATCGACCACTCTCCGATTAGTTTCAGAAGATATGTGGCCATAGGATCAGAGTGACTACGTTCTGCCCACACTTAAAGCTAGTAATGAGCAGGAATCAGCGATACAAATGAAAACATGTAGTTGAAAGAATGGAGTGACTTTAATAGCTTCAATAAAAATAGGCACATAAAAATACACTTGAAAAATACTGCATAAACTAGCTCTCATAAAAGGCATCTCTTACTAATAAAATCCTGTCACTCGGGATATTATTTCTCAGCCAGCCAGAGGGTATAACTTGCATTAGCCATTACCTAATAAAATCTGCATGCCGTATGGCGACGTGGTGCATCCTTTGAATCGGCGAATCGACTGCTCCGGAGGCCGTTCCAGACTGCGCTCTCCAGAGTAGAAACGTGGTGGGGGGAAGTCATGTGACCTAGTCCTATTCGTCTAAAAATCCCTTGCTAAGGGCTTTCTGGGCTAACATGGTAGGGGGTCTGCTTCCCACGGGAAGTGACTTTGCCCAACCTTGAGCTCTGCTTCGTTGGGTGGAATTACATTACATAGCTGCAGCTTGAGAAAAATTATCCCGAACGAAAGTTAGAATATATTATAGCTAAAATCTCTCAATATACTACAGGACTTCACTATCTGCCTGTGACGTACACCAACAGGCTACTAACTAGGCACCGAATATCGGCACTGAATGTCAATTTTAGGTTCCTAACACAGTATCGTACTGTATAAACTAATAATAGTTGTGAGCGGCACTCAAGATTCGATCACTTTATGCCTGAATCTCAATTTTCAGTGAGGAACCAAAATTCTATACCCCTGTAGATTTAAAGAACGCGTAAAAACTGAAGGGTTTGATTGATTGATCCGGTTACGAAGCCAAATTGAAGCGTTTAACTTTTTGGTGGAATAGCTTCTTAACCATACGTTGGTAACCGGCAAAGTGAGATAAAATTTAAAATTCCTACTATTTATAATTTATAAGCTAGTTACATGCCATATTTCTGAATTAATTAGGATCAACTTTACCATGGGAATCAGAATGTTATCAGAATTTGTAAACATTGCAGTTAATTTACGGCTAATGCAGATAGCATACTCGATTTATCTCAGGGATCCGTCAACTGAGTCAAACCCTGTTGAAAAATTCTGTTGTTATAAAATCGTGTTTACCGTAGAGTTCGTTCACTGAGGGGTTCCTCCACTGCGGCTGGGCTGACCACGATATTTTAGGGGAAGACTGTTGCTTTTCAGTCGTGCTGACCAGTGCCATTTGGGCCACCATTGCGCCGTGTCAGCAAGCCATCATGATTTTAGCTTTCTATGGTTTCGCGAAATCATTCCAGGAGAATTTCGCGTTGGTTCTTATAAAAAGCCTGTCCTTGTGCTCAACAGAAACCAAATTTAATGATTTTTTTTAATTTTTTTTTTTAATGGCATTCGAGATTACAGCCATTCAGCCAACAACTTTGTATTCTTTTATTCCTCCATTCTGTACATAGTATCTTCTAGTAATTATTCATGAGCACGAGCGAATAAGTAAAATTGGACGGACACAAGTTTTAATTAAAACTACCCATGCCCTAGGCTGGACTCGAACCTGCGGGCCCTGCCCCGCGCTATCGATAAGGGATATATTCTTCTCGTTTAAACTACGAAACCATACTCTAATTTATCTAATCGCGATCAGATTTGCATATTCACATACATTTCAAAATAAAGGAAGCTCATATTAACTGTGAGTTGAAGTACTTCCTGACATTTCGATTTCGGTAAGAAGATACGCACTTCCGACTAAACACTTCGCCACCGACACCAAACACGTGGACCCATTGAAATTAACACCTGACGCTGGCAGTGTTGCTGGTTTTATGCACGATTTTCTGGTTCACCGTATCACGGAGCGTAGTGGGTGACAGGTAACGCTCTCGATTCGCATTCGGGAGGACGCGGGTTCGAATCAACGTCGTGTCATCCAGATTTCGGATCTACATGGTTTCCCGAAATTCCTCCAGGCGAATGCAGGGACTATTCCTTCACAAAGCTTATGGCTAAATTCCTTCCCGTCCCTTTCCCCCAGTCCTTTCCAGCCTCTAAATAACTTTATGCTAAAGAGGCGTAAAGCCGAAAGCAAAATCCGTAAGCACATTTCCTTAAATTCTGACGTGATGGAATTTCACGTTGACCGATGGTGCATTGGCTACAACAGGTATTCTTACCTTAGTGAACTGTATTTAAAAATAACTTTTTGTTTTAGTTTCAACCATTTTTTTGTGACTTTTGTTTGATTAGGAATGAGTTTACGTAACCCTCGCACATTAGGGTGTCAGTTGTTGTGTTGAGACTGCTTTGCTGCCGGTGGTGTGTGTGGAACAGGCACGCCTAACGCCGAGGCGTGCTGCGGCCAACTCGTCCCGTGACTGGCGCTGTGCATCTGTTGGACAGTAATGTCGTGCCATTACAGAGGGACGTGCGTTACAACGTGTAGTCTGCTGCGGACCTTTACTCTAAATACTGCTGAACTGCCAGATGGGGTAATAAGCTCCACGAGGAGGACAGCGCAACTTCCAACGTGTGGGCGGGACATCGTCCTAATTGGTTGCAGGTAAACTGCAAATTCTGCGTGCGCGGTGCCTCAGTTCCCTCATTAATTCGTGCACTAATTTCCGCCATATACTTATACGCTTGGCAGACCAAACTTTTATAGGTAGTAAAGACACTGAGGTATTACTGTTCTTTCTGATTTTAATTACTTTGTTTTCTCTCTAATTAAAGTACTTTTAATGTCATTGATTTAAACTTTGATGTGTAGGGTGACATTAATATTTGAAAAAATGTTTACATAAGCTAAGAAAGTCATAAGTTGACAATTTATTTTCCAGTGAACATGTATTCAAACAATGAACGTGGTGTATATATCTCAAATCTCTATAAACAATCAAAATGTTCTCGGTATTCAAACACCACTGTCCTACACTAATCAGTCTACTAATTACAGCACAAAACAAATTATCTAGCAAATAAACAATAATTACAATCATCATTTTACTGAAGTAAATTTTTTTAACAAATTACATAATACTGAAGATAATTAAATAAAAAAAACAATACAGCTACTTAGTATTGGTTTATCGTTTTGAGTCCATGGACGCCAGTTACTTCAGACAAAATCGCTCATTAAAAATATATATACAAAAAAACTGACGAAAATGTATCAGACTTAGCTCCATGTCCAGGCTTCTGCAAACTTGTCTCTTATCCGGCAAAATTTCTTTGTCCAGGGCGTTGCGTTGATTACAGGCACAATTAAAAAAAAAAAAAAAAATTGAACAGGCCACACCAGTCACTTGAAGATATAAGACTCGGATATTCAGCCTACATACCATATGTATACCTCACGCAAATACACTCAGTTCACAACATCACGTTTATGTAGTATGTAGACTTAAGCTGGTCGCCGGCGCTGCACCCCGCAGCTCTCACACAAGGTCGAGCGTCAACACGACTACGTCTTTAGGAAACACCCTGGCGTATCCAGTAGCCAATCTCACGCCATGTCGAGATGTCCTGACATGCGAAAGATTAATTATGAATATTAGCAATATTTTACTAAACACTCCCCTATTGAGGAGGATAGCAATACTCATTCACACGTCATAGGCCTCCAGAATTTCTCACCTTTTATTGGACAGCCTATTTGTGACGTCATGTGACGCCTCTGTATCTCTGTAATCTTTTGCCTCTCTTACACAATAATACATCTATTTCGGCGAGTGACATTGATGTATCTACAGTAAATACGTCCGTAGTAGGCTCATTCTTGTTGTTTCAGTGGGTACTTCAAGCGTCCCTTGACGATCAAACAAAAACAACTGCAGAATGTTTTTGGCTGGGACAGTGACCTGGTTTTGTCGCCCGCCTGTCGCCTTAGTTATGTAGGGGAGCCCGAACAAACATCTCCGCTCATCTATCCTCTGTCAAACTCCACATGGGTCTGGGAACTGAAAATTTGAGTCTCACCGCCGGCCTCTGACACATGTAGTGCCGCCTATTTCCTTCATTTTTAAATTGTATATTGCAGTATGTAGAGTACGCATTGCGTCATTCTACAGTACTTAACATGGTCAACAGTGATACAGATATCCGTTCTAACTCTAATACCATGTGCTATTTTAAAGCTGTTTAAATTATATACAGGAATCTAGAGTTTAAAGCAGGAACATACATTAGCTGTGCTTATTCATTTTTTCAGCCTGGAAACTGGTTTTATTCTCTTCAACTATGTGGTAGTACTGTAGTAGCGTGATTCTCAACTTGTGATTCGTTGACCACCTGTGGTACACAGTCAGAATTTTAAAATATTCAATTCTAATAAAATTAAAGACATAACAAAATATTAATTTGTAAAAATTGTTCGCACGAAATGTGATACACTTACGTACTGCATAAAGCTATAAGAGAGTATAAGCCATATACCTATAAACCAAACTTTCTAAACGCCATAAATATTTCAAAGACCCTGCAAAATGTAGTGTTTCCAGGATATGCCTATATGACTGCATTGTTACTATATTTAAATAATTTCCCAATAGGCATCACAGAGAACGGCTTCCCTTTAAGGCTGTTTCTGAACCTGTGGTCCGCAAAGATGGTTCAGATGATCCACAGGTAGAATATTATAAACTTATATTCTGGATAAGGCTGTGAGCGAGTGTAAACATAACTTTTTAAAAGCCACCAATATTTCAATGATCTGGCATTTGCAGGATGAGGATACACAGCGTTGTTCCTAAAATGGTCTATTTATTACCAGTTAGCGTAAAAAAGAGCGCCTTTCGTCTAAGGATTAAGTAAATGAACGTTCTCTGAGGGTCTTGCAGTAAGCGGGAGGTAACTCGGTTCATGATAGTTTTTGTGACGTAAGAATGGTGAAGTAAACAAAAATAAAAGGTGCAATGTCAAGTCTAGTGCCACTAATTTTTTACATGTGGCATTCAGTCTATAATAATATTATTATTCATTTGGTTACTAAATATTTAGAGGCTTTTAATAGTTCACTTCCAGCTTCATAATTGTGTTTCTGTAGGAATTCAAAACATGCTCTTATTTTTATTATCTTCTTGTGTTGTTTCACCCTCTTTGGGGTACGATGAATCAGTCACTTCTTTGCGTGTTTTTCCTTCCTTTGCGCCCAGTATTTCTGCATTCTCTTGGACCTTCTTCTTCTTTCCTCATCCGAGATGATGGGTTTTGACTTTATTTTATATTTTTCTTGGAACCTTATACTTCCATCTTTAATCTCATCTGCGCTGTTCTATCAAGTAATGACTTTTCCGTAATTTTTAATTCTCTTAGGACTTTCCCAATTATGCGGTTATGGAAGAAATCAAAAATTTGTTTGGTTAGTTTACCAGAGTTCATTCACAGAATATGTCCGTAGAAATTTAATCTCCTTTTGCGCATAGTAAACTGAGTTTTTTTTTTTTTTTTTGTTTCCAGTTGATCTATCCTCCCTGTTTCCGGCTTTACCATTGTTTTGTAATGCTTAATTTTGGACCCCCACGAAGGGGATTTCTTGTCGTATATCTCTCTTGTCAATTGAAACGCCAATTCAAGTTTATTTTTTCTGGATTCTATTGCCTTGTGTACTGTAGCATTCCAATTAATCCATCCCCCCAGACATTTAAGTTCTTTTACTATTTCTATTTTTTGTTCTTGAACTTTTAAATATTTATTTTCGTGTTTGCAACGATTTTCGTTTTTTTCAAAGGAAATTGTTTCTTAATGGCGCAGTTAAAGTTTGTCCAAGACGTTGATAATACACTCGTAGGTAAACAGCTAGGGTTCCGCAGTATTATTTTTTATAATTTACTGGTCCACGGATTGAAAACGAGTTGAGAAACGCTGCTTTAAGGTTTAAATTAATGGCCCGTGGCACATATGGTAACAATTGGTTCGATTGGTTAGTAATATGCACACTACTAAAAAAAAAAAAAAAAAAAAAGAGGGAGATACCCTCATATGTTAGAGCTCAGTAGAATTATTTTTAACATTTTACTAGTCCTCGGGATGAAAAAAAGTTAAGAAACGCTGCTTTAGTTTAATGACATAGCCTGTGCGCATTACAAATATTTAATGATTCTGCTTACAATTCACATTGAGGACGCTTGAAATAAAACTGTGTGTGTGTGTGTGTGTGTAAGGGTCCGTGAAGAGAGAGCAAGCTCTCAGATTAGTTCGTATGAATGGCTCTGAGCAGCCGCGAGAGCCACTGAGAGTTCGCTAATAGGCTGAACATAAAGGGTTTTGAAAGTGCACGGTTGCCCGGTCGGAGGGACCAGAAAGGGATATTTCATGTGAATCTGGCGCAAGAGAGAACATACTTTGGTGTGTTCTGGCTGTACTACTACCGAGCTCCACGCTGTTGGCTGTCATTGTATGTCGCCAAGCGCAGACTGGAAATTGGAGGTATATCTCGTATCCGTCCGATATTAGAGCTCTGGGAGAGCAGCCCATATGTCCCACGGTTAGGTATCGTAATTTGCCCTCCTGGACAGCATTGTACGGAAATATCCCGCGATCAGGGTTCTCGTCGCCATTTTTTAACTGTGGAAGCCCGCAAAAGGTCGTCATCATCGATAAACAGACGTATCAACCATCTCCATCCCAATAGAAACGACCAGTCACACCATTGAAGTGAACTACACTTAATGGTTTCTTGAGGTTTATTACAAGGTACACAAAACAACTGGTAAACAATAAACAATGTGGTTACAGTTATCGGATGACCGTCGAGAAATTTAGCCTGGTCCTGATCCGGGGTAGAGAGAGACGGCTTCTACTTTTCGCGAACTTCCGGTGGTCTTCTGTAGTTGACGCTGGTTCCGCGGTTAGGCCGGAACTGTCGGTGGCCCGTTGCCATTTGTTGCCCTTTTCTTTGGGCTGTTTTGTTGGAGAGTGTTGTCTTTCGACATTTTCTCCTCATGTGAATTTGGATAGTTCAATTGTCTTTACGTTTGGTGCATCTTATTTTTGGCAATTTTATTTATAGAATTAATGTGAGGGGTCTTTTGTATGTATCTATATCGGTGGTGTATTGGCCTAGTGGCCTGATGAGTGGGTTCGCTGAATTTTTCGTTGATTTATAAAATGCTACTGCCCTTTCTCGAAATCGTTGTTGTACTGTCTGTATGTTGGCTGCATTGTGTAAATCGTCAGTTGGAAACCGCGTTGGGAGGTGCAGAGCTCTTTTCAGCGCTCGGTTCTGAATAACCTGTAGTTTTTTGATGTGAGTGTTGCAAGCATAACCCCAAACAGGGCATGCGTACTCTATTATGGGTCGTACCAGACTGCAGTAAATCATGACGCCAACGTCCGGCGCCAGGGAGCTGTCCCTGTTAAGTAATGGGTAGAGCTGCTGTAGTGCAGCGCTAGCTTTGCGCCTGGTTTCCTCGATGTGAGCTCGCCAGGTTAGCTTGCTGTCGAGCGTCACACCGAGGTATCGCGCAGTGTTGCTCCATGGGATGACCTTTCCTTGGAGCTGCACCTGAGGCTGGTCTTCACCTCTTCGTCTTCTACGCTTGGTTAGTAAGATGGCCTGAGTTTTGTCCGAGTTGATGGTGATCCTCCATCTTCTCGCCCAGGCCTCGATTTTGTCCAGGGCTTCTTGTAGTCGCCTCGTAGCCAACGCTCTACTGCGGCTGATGGTGAACACTGCCGTGTCGTCAGCGTACTGGGCTATTTTGACATTGTTGGTGAGTGGTATGTCCGATGTGTACAGGGAGTATAGTATCGGTCCCAGTACGGACCCTTGTGGGACCCCGGCGTTTATTTTTCTTGACGTTGAGAGTGAAGTTCCCACGCGTACCCTGAAGGTTCTGCCTCTCAGGTAGGATTCTATAAGTTTGACGTAAGAGCCCGGAAATCCAAGTTCAAATAGTTTGAATAAAAGTCCTGTGTGCCACACAGAATCGAAAGCTTTTGAGATGTCTAGTAGCACGAGTCCGCAGTGGCTCCGATGGTTGAATGCTTTCGTGGCTTCTTCGACTACCCTCATTAACTGGTGTGTGGTACTATGGCTCTTACGGAATCCCATTTGGTGATCCGGGATTAGATCACCTTCGATGATTAGCTGTTGTATCCTTTTTAAAAGTATTCTTTCGAATACTTTACTAATTGAAGGCAGCAAACTTATTGGTCTGTAGTTCTGTGGGAATATGGGATTCTTGCCAGATTTGTGTACGCCCACCATGATTGCTCGTTTCCAGCAGCTCGGGTATTTTCCACTCCTCAGTATGTCATTGAAGATATTGGCTAGAAAAGCGCAGGCCGCTGGTGGCAATTGTCTCAGTAGTGTGTTGTTTATTTCGTCCACCCCTGGAGCCTTTTTGTGGGGTAGATTCTTCAGGCTGTTCTTGACTTCCTTGATGTCGATATCTGGAATTTGTTGTTCTAAGTCTGCAGCGGCTGCTTGCTGGTAGGTTCGTAGGCGCCTGCGTATATTGATTACGTCTTCATCGTCTGCTTCCGCTGCGACAAAATGCTTCTCAAAGCAGTCTGCTAAGGCGTTAGCTTTCTCATGCGGCAGGTATACTATGCCTCTCTCGCCGTGCAGTGGTGGTAACCTTTTCTTTTTCTTGGAAAACCATCTTGTGTGGGTCCATGGGGAGTTGTCATTTAGTCTGATCATGGCAACACGGGCCCTCCATTCTCTGTTTCGATGTTCATTAAGTGCTACTTTCAATTCTTTCTGCAGCCTGTTTAGCAATGTTTTAGTGCCGCGATTCCTGGTCAGTTTCCACTCCTTCATGATCCGATTTTTATGTCGGATCATAGCCAGGAGTTGTGGTGGGAGTTGGCTTGATTTTTGGGTGTTGGGTCGACGTATTGGGATTGCTGCTGCCGCTGCTTCCTTCACTGTCAATGTGAAGAATTTAAGATCATCTTCCGCACTGACCGGGAGGTGACTGGAGAAAGCGTCTGAAGTGAGCTGACGATAGACATTCCAGTTTGCTCGCCTGTAATCTGGGGTTTCTTGTGTCTCCTGTTTCCAGGGCCCGGTTGAAACCTCGACCAGCACGGGGCAGTGATCTGATGACAATCTGTTGACTGTACTGGCTGCCATGTATCCGGTTATGCCCCTGGAGATGCATATATCCAGGATGTCTGGTCGGGTTCCGTTTGCGGGGTAGTGGGTAGGTTCTTCAGGTGCCGTCACATTCATGTTGTACATCTCGATGAGGTTTCTCAGCTGTCTCCCGGCGTTGTTGCACACGCGACTGTTCCAGTCTGTGTGCTTGCAGTTGAGGTCTCCGCCGAACAGTAGTCTTCCTCTTATGCCGGCTAGTTTCTTGATGTCTTCTTCAAGTAATTGGCGTCGTGGTGGTCGGTAGACTGCGACGACAGTGAGTTTGCCAGCTGAGGTGGCCATTTCGACCCCAATGGCTTCAATCTGTGTCGTTGTGGGGAGTAGCACCTGGTTGTGGGGGATGCCACGTCTAATGTAAATGGCGACTCCTCCTCCAGCGGTAGGGCGATCGTATCTGTAGCAGTGGTAGTTGGGTACTGCTACTCTTATACCGGGCTTAAGATGGGTTTCAGATACCATGCAGATGTCAACGCCTTGCTCCTTGATGAACTGCCTGAATTCTATTTCCTGGTTATGTATTCCGTTTGCGTTCCAAATGCAGAACGAGATTGTATAAATATGTGGTGCTCTATCCATTTTGTTGTTGGTTGGAGCTGTAGAATGTAGCCATTGCTGACGTTACTGCTGCTTGGATGGTGGTTGGCAGCTGGTTTAAGGTCGCCACGAGGCTTGTGATCAGCGTCATCATCGTCTCCATCATACTCGTTAATTTTGCAAGGATCTGGGTTGTGGAATTTTCCGCTGCACCTTGTGGGCTTGGCTTGTTGGCGGGTGCTGCTGCGTCCGATCCCAATGTGGAGGAGTTGGGTTGTTCTTCCACCATTGCAGTCTGACTTGGGTCCGATGCCTTACTGTAAGAGGCTTGAGCAAATGTGCGTCCATCTGTCCTCTTGGGTGAGCGTCTGTTCTTCTTCTGGTTTTCAGGGATCTGCTTTTCTATTGTCTGTTGAGAGGCGTCCTTTCCTTCTGGGTTTCGGTGTTCCTTTTCCTGGCTGGGATTGTTCTGGTGGCTGGTCCCCTGGTTTTCTTTGCGGCGTTGGTTACCGTCACCTGTGGTGAGGCCCCTCTGTCGGTCACGTGCTCTTTTGTACGCTGGGCAGCCTTTGTAGCTTGCTACGTGGCCGCCGCCGCAATTGTAGCATTTTGCTGTGTCCTTTCCTTTCTGTGCCGTGCACTGGTTGGAGTCGTGGCATCCTGCACATTTCACACAGACGGGTGGCATCTTGCAGTTCTTTGCTACGTGCCCAAACGTTTGGCAGTTGTAACACTGTGCTGGTCCGGGCGACGAGCGTAGTTTCTCTACTGTGACCTTGAGATGGCTGATAGAGTCTACTTCAAAAATGGATTTGTTTTCCGGGCAATCCGGCAGTACCACTAGGAATAGTGGCATTGCTACGTTAGTTCCCGGTCTGCGGAGCTGATGGACACTTTGGATGATGAATCCCTTCTCCATCAGTTCTTCCTTGAGTTCTGCCGTTGGGAATGACCGAGGAATTCCTCTGAATACAGCCTTCAGGAGAGGTGCTGCACCTGTTGGGAAGGTGTAATATGGAATATTGGCATCCGTCAGCATTTCAGTTACTCTTACATAGTCAGCTTCTGTAGTAAAGGTGAATTTAATTTTGTCGCCTCCTGCAGTTTTGGCGGTGAATGGGTCCGTGGTGTTGGCGTCTACTCTGTTGTGCAGTGACTTGTAGTTATCTTCAAACTGTACAACTATCGGTGGAATGTGTGATGATCTTTTCGCTGCTGGCTGCGCCGAGTCGTCCAGAGGTTGGAAGCGATTGCTGGTGTCCATCACCAGCTGCGGGTCCAACGCTGGGGGCGGCTTAGCTGTACGTCGTGGGGTGATGAAGCCCTCTTCATTTGACTGGTTGACTTGCTTCTTCTTGCGTCTTTCTTCCACGCTGGCTGCAGTATTCGATTGTTTTGTGAAAGTTGGTTGAAAAGGATAAATTGCAGCCGAGTGGGCTGTCATCTCCTTCTTCTTTTTCTTTGCCTTCTTCACCTTGCCAGCTGTAGCATTTGACAGTTGCTGAACAGGCACGCTGAGTTTTGTACCACTAGTGCACTGTTCGTTCCTCGGTAACTTTGCTTTCCCCGTTACGGGCGGAGAAGTACGTCTCTTGGGATGACGAGCATCTGCTGGTTCGTAGGCAGGCCTGGTCGTCATCAGATTAATCCTTACAGATCCGTCGGCGGCCGTTCTCTTCTTGAATGGGAGTTGCGTGGTCGTCTCCAGTATAGATCCGTCCTTGTCCATGGCCAAGTCCGGTGCGCGTTGCCAGGTCGTCGTAGTGGTGGCTGCCGTACAGTTTGTCGCCGTGTCTAAGTCCGTTTCCGTTAGCCGGGTCGTCGATGGGGCCGTAGCTGCCGCCGGCAAAGCCGAGTGCACTGAGGCACTCGACCCGCCTGGCGCGGCAGCGTGGCGAGCGCTTTCCTCTTCGTCCATACGCTGGTTCCGCGGTTAGGCCGGAACTGAACTGGAACTGAACTGAACTGGAACTGGAACCCACCGAGCGTGGTGGTGTAACGGATAGCGTTCTGGCCTCGCATTCGGGAGGACGGCGGTTCGAATCCCCGTCCGGGCATCCAGATTTGGGTTTTCCATGGTTTCCCCAAATCACTCCAGGTGAATGCCGGGATGCTTCCTTCAAAAGGCCATGGCCGAATTCCTTCCCATTCCTTGCCCCCATCCTTTCCCGTCTCTAAAGACCACGTTGTTAAAAAGGGACGTTAAACTGCTAAAAAAAAAAAAAAATGAACTGGAACTGAACTGAACTGTCGGTGGAGCTGCCGGCTACGCTTATATAGGCGGCCTGGCGCAGGAATACAGTTGTGTGGTAGTACGGCGACCTCTGTAAGAAAAGGTCCCACTTAGCCTCTAGATGATTCTATTTATTTTCCTGGTTTGTTTTGATGCCTCTGCGCCTGTTTGGAGTCGTATATGTGTCCCGGCGTGCAGGCGCGTTGTGTGTGAGGTCTGCCTGGCAGGGGCCTTTACTGGCAGACTGAACATACCTCCCTCCGGGGGGGGGGGAGGGGAAGCGATGTCTGCGACGTCTGCGAGGTCGTCTGCCGCGGCGCCCTGGAGCAGACTATGAAGGCTACCTCCGGGGGAGTACGGAGCTGTTCCCCTGGCGATGCGTGCCGACCTGCGTCGTGGTGCAGGTTGTGATGGAGGTACCTGTGGAACTAACGGCATCGGTTCGTCGGCGTCGATGGCCGGGGGCTGTACGGGGGGCGCTGAAGATGGTCCCCGCAGGTGGTCGAGAGGCTGCGGCTGAAGGGTGTCGGAGCGACCGACAGGTTGTGGCGTCGGTGGTGGCACTGTAACTGTCTCTGAGCAACGGTTAGACGGCAGGAGTGGTGGAGGGGGCGGGGAAGGAGAGGAAGAAGTGGATGGCCGTGCCGTGGTGGAAGAGGGCGGTGCCGTGGGGTAGCGGGGACGTAGTTGGTTTCGATGGCGTCGCACTACCCGGCCATCTAGGCTGACGTCGAACATTTGGCGGCCCTGGGGCCGCTGGATGACCCCCGGAAGCCAACCGGCCCGGGAGCCAAACCCGCGGGCCCAGACTAGGGAGCCCGGGGTGAAACGGAATGGCTCCGAAGGTACCTGTACTTTGGGAGGGGGTAAGAGGAGATGAAGGAGAGTGCGAGGTTGGCGGCCATGCAGCAATTCCGCCGGGCTTTTAGCCCCCACTGGAGTGGTTCGATAGGAACTGAGGAAGAGTGTCAATGCCTCTTCGAGTTTGTGACTTGTGGTGTATTTGGTCATTTGGGTTTTGAATGTTCTGAATAGCCGTTCCGCCCCCCCGTTAGATTGGGGGTGGAAGGGCGGGGTGAGGAGGTGTTGGATATTGTTGGCGGTACAGAAGGATAGGAATTCCCGACTTCGAAATTGCGGTCCGTTATCTGTGACGATGGCGTATGGTAATCCTTCGATAGAAAAGATTTTCGTGAGGGCTGAAATGGTGACCTCTGTGGTGATTGTGGAGCAACGGACGACATATGGGAAGTGGGAAAAGGCATCCGTCACTAAGAGCCACTGGTGGCCTAGGAATGGGCCAGCGAAGTCGAGGTGAATGCGTTCCCAGGGTCCGGACGGTGCCGGCCAGGAAAGGAACTTTTGAGGGGGGCGGGGCAGTTGTCGGGCACAGATGGTACAGCGCCGCACCATCTTCGTGACATCCGTGGTAAGGCCGATCCAGAATACATGGCGTCTGGCAAGGGATTTAGTGCGGGCAATTCCCCAGTGTCCTTGGTGGAGAGTTTGGAGGATTGTCGGCTGTAGGGATCTCGGAACGACGACCCTCGGAGTGGAATTTGGTTCTGTGCGGAGAAGCACTCCCTCTACTACTGAGAGCTGGTGGCGGATGGAGTAGTAGAAGTGGAGGTCTTGATGATGGCGTGGAGGGGAGCGTGTTTGCCAACCGTGTTGGATGTGGTGTCTGATGACACGGAGGAGGGGGTCCTCCACTGTGGCTGCCGCGACTTTTGAGGCCGTGACTGGAAATGTCTTCAGTGCTTCTTGTATGTCATCGTCGATCTGGAACACAAGAAGTTCCGAATTGTCGAAGGCAAGGTCTGGTCCCTGCGGTAGTCTGGATAAGGCGTCTGCATTGGCATGCCTGGAGGTGGTACGGAAATGCATGGTATATCTGAACTGGGACAGGAATAGTGCCCAACGCTGGATGCGGTGGGATGTTTTGGTAGGCAGACGTGTGGACGGATCAAATAGTGATAGGAGTGGCTTGTGGTCGGTAATGAGGTGAAAAGAAATCCCATATAAAAGGGAATAGAATTTGGAGCAGGCAAAAAAAACAATAGCTAGCGCCTCTTTCTCGATTTGAGAATATTTAAGCTGGGCAGCCGATAGGGCTTTGGAGATGTAAGCTACGGGGCGTTCCGTGCCATCTGGTAATTTATGAGACAGAACTGCCCCCACACCGTAATCGGATGCATCTGTGGCAAGTATCAAGGGGAGGTTTGGAGTATATGGCATGAGGTATGCTGCGGACTTGAGCTGCTGTTTAAGGGTGTGGAATGCGGTCTCGCAAGCTGGGGTCCAACGGAACTGAATATTCTTGCGACAGAGGTGGTACAGGGGTGCTGCCACTAGTGCTGCCGAGGGTATAAATTTTCTGTAGTATGAAATCTTGCCTAAAAAAGATTTCAACTGATGTAGATCCTGAGGCCGAGGTAAGTTGGAAATAGCGTCCACATAGGAAAATGCTGGGGAAATGCCTTCCTGAACGATGATGTGACCCAGGTAGGAAATGGATTGTTGAAAAAATTGACACTTGGAAAGGTTGCATTTCAGACCTGCCGCACGGAGGCGGAGGAAGAGTAGGCGGAGGTTGGTCATGTGTTCGGCAGCGGAGGGTCCCGTGACGACTATGTCGTCGAGATAATTGATGCATCCCGGAATATCCTGGAGAAGTTGTTCGAGATACCGTTGAAAAATCGCTGGAGCACTGGCCAAGCCGAACATGAGCCGGTTGAGTTGGAAAAGGCCAGAGGGCGTGTTGATGACTGTGTATTGTCGGGACTGGATATCCAAAGGGATATGAAGGTATGCTTCTGCCAGGTCAATTTTTGTAAAGTAGGTACCTCCTGCTAGTTTACGGAAGAGGTCGTCCGGTCTCGGAAGTGGATAGTCGTCTACCAGCAGATGCGGGTTGACTGTGGTTTTAAAGTCACCACATAGACGTAAGCGGCGTCCTGGCTTCTGAACTATGACCAACGGCGTGGCCCAGGGGCTGAACCGCACCGGCTGGAGACGTTGAAGTTCTTCCTGAAGTGGTTGTTGAAGCGCTACGGGTACCTGGCGTGCCCGGAAGTATCGAGGCCGTACGTCCGGCCGGAGTTGGAGTGATGCTTCGAAGTCCTTTGCACAGCCGACGCCAGGTGAGAACAGGTCCTGAAACTCGGTGCAAAGGGCGTCCACTTCAGGAAAAAGAACATGCTGAGATACGAGGTGTATGTTATCCTCAATTGAAAATCCGAATAAGCGGAAGGCGTCCAGTCCAAATAAGTCTGCTGTGAAAGAACTGTTAACTACTTAAAAGGGGACTGAACGATGTACAGACTTATACATGACGTTTGCTGTGAATTGTCCCAGGAGTGCTATTTCCTGTTTGTTGTATGTCAGAAGGCGCTTAGGGGCCGGCGAGAGGGGGGGCGAGCCAATTTGCACACAAGTAGTATAATTAAGCAATGAGACTGCTGCTCCTGTGTCGACTTGTAGGCACAGAGGCTTGCCATTGACCGTAACGTCGATAAAAAGTTTGGATGCTGTGGAAGTGTCTACCTGATTGATATCCATAGGTGCGCCGCTCAACCCGTCTTGGTAAGACCCTGGGCGGCGAGAGCCGGGATTGGCATTGGTGGTGTTGGTGCGGCAGACGGACGCCAGGTGTCCCTCCTTGCCGCAACGTGAGCATTCAGCCCAACGATCCGGACAATTTTCCCTCTCATGTGCTGAATAACAGGCGGGGCAGGAGGGCAGGCGGAGCGGGCTGCGGCGTCGGCGCTGCGGGATCCGCTGCTGCTGCCGAGACTTGGTGCCCCGGCCAGAACGGGTCGGTTCGATGTTCTTCTGAGGAAGCGGTCCCCGGTTGTGGTGTCGGGAAGAGCGCGACTGGGAGCTCTGGATGGCGGCGACGTCTTCCGTGTCCTCTACGTCGGTTCGGATTGCGGCCACATCCGCCCAGGACTCCCGGCGGCGATCTGCGGCCGTAGATATTTCGAATTTGTAGGCAAGTTCGATGACCTGCTCCAGGGATGGGTCCTCTAACTTGAGGGCGTCATGCCGGAATGCGGCATCTGGTGCAGCCTGTATGATGTGATCACGCACCATGTCGTCGGCGTAGGATTCGTGGGAACGACGAGTTTGAAACTTACATTTTCTGCTAAGGCCTTGGAGTTCGGCCGCCCACTGGCGATACGTCTGATCGGGCTTCTTCCGGCATTGATAGAATTCGACGCGGGCCGCGACGACATGGTACCGGCGTCTGTAGTATGCATTCAGTGTCGTACCGATGGTCGTGAAGGTGAGGGTGTCGGGGTCTTGTGGCTGAAGTTTGGTGAGCAAGACATACATCTTCGATTGGTTCCAGGAAAGGAAATATGCACGCTGGTCTTCTTCTTTGGATATGTGATGAATTGCGAAGTGTTGTTTTATGCGCTTCTCGTAGGTCTCCCATTCCTCGACGTCGTCGTTGAATGCTGGGAACGGAGGCGGAGCCGTGGGGTGGCGGAAATTCCTGACTTCCGCAATCAGTTGTCTCTGAGATTCTGCGAATTTCTGCTGCATTGCTGTCTGAGATTCTGCGAATTGCTGCTGCATTGCTGCGAACTGATGTAGAAGTCCTTGGAGGAACTGTTGCCATTCCGTAGGTGCTGCTGGCGTAGTCATGATGGTCGAGAGTTCTTATCCCAACCTTGTCGCCACTGAAGTGAACTACACTTAATGGTTTCTTGAGGTTTATTACAAGGTACACAAAACAACTGGTAAACAATAAACAAATGTGGTTACAGTTATCGGATGACCGTCGAGAAATTTATCCTGGTCCTGATCCGGGGTAGAGAGAGACGGCTTCTACTTCTCGCGAACTTCCGGTGGTCTTCTGTAGTTGACGCTGGTTCCGCGGTTAGGCCGGAACTGTCGGTGGAGCTGCCGGCTACGCTTATATAGGCGGCCTGGCGCAGGAATACAGTTGTGTGGTAATACGGCGACCTCTGTAAGAAAAGGTCCCACTTAGCCTCTAGATGATTCTATTTATTTTCCTGGTTTGTTTTGATGCCTCTGCGCCTGTTTGGAGTCGTATATGTGTCCCGGTGTACAGGCGCGTTGTGTGTGAGGTCTGCCTGGCAGGGGCCTTTACTGGCAGACTGAACAACCATCATGAAATAAATAAACTTTTAAAGCTCATGATTCATAGTCAGCGTTCAGTTACTATTCGATTGTTTTTCTACAATCTATAACTTCAATCCATAATTAATATGTTCATTCGTCTCGCCTTCTATATTTAACTTCGATTGTTTCTCGACAATCCTGAATTTCAACACACAATTAATATGTTCATTCGTCACTCCTTCTGTATTTGATCTCGATTGTTTAAAATTACAAAACAAGCTTTCGTTATAGTTTCTACATGCTAGGGTAAATGTAGAAAGTAAAAAAAAACAATCTGCATATACATTTCGCACTTGAGCTGGTGCATTGTACAGGGATTAGATAAATAGATTTGTTACTATAGCTTCCTAACGGTTCAGTGAACGTAGACGATTTAATGTTCTAATACCCAGACCAATAACATTTTTTATTTGAATAAACCAAATATAATTTTTGGCGCTTATTCACGTAGGGGATCGTAAGATATAACAATAATGTGGCATCGAGACTGAAACAGAACTAAGCGTATTACGCGCCTGAATTAATGATATGAGCGTTCGCTCGCGCTGCAGGGCTTACCCGCATTGGTGAACAGCTACACAAAAATGAATTTCACAAATGCGGGATAACCATTTGAAACAGCTTCGTACACAACGCTGCACAATCACAAAATTGCCAAATGATATCTACTAATAACTACATAGCGCCATCACAATGTGAAACCTGCTCGCTTCTCAAACATTTGTAGAGCAATAGGAAAAAGAGTTGTTTATTTTTAACAAAATAAAACTTAACTGATATTTTATTGGATTTGAATGTAGCTGACGAAGTGTAAAAGTTAAATTTAAGAAATATCGTTGGAAGTGTCATAAAATTTATTACCTCATTGCTTAGTTTTACCTTTGCTTGAAGCAGTTAGGAAAAAGCATATTTGTTAAGTGCCCTCACATGTCATAGGACTATAACGAACGTCGTGTGAGAGAAGTGATTAAATAAGGGGGCATATCGTGGCGGGGAAGAATGGAAAGTAATTAAAGATCTCGCAGGTCTTTACGATAGAAAAATTTGGGAGCTGGAAGTAACAATTATGTGGAAAGAGAGGAAAAGAATATTTAGAACTGGTAAATGCTAATGAGGGCAAACATGATTTATGCAATCTGGATATTAGAGAGTTCTGGAATTATTAAAAGAGAATTTTTTTAACTGCTTTACGTCTCTCAACAGCGAGGTCTTTAGAGGCGGGAAAGGATGGGGGCCAAGGATGGGGGAAAGGAATGGGAAGTAATTCGGCCATGGCCTTTTGAAAGAAGCATCCCGGCATTTGCCTGGAGTGATTTGGGAAACCATGGAAAACCCAAATCTGGATGCCCGGACGGGGATTCGAACCGCCGTCCTCTCGAATGCGAGGCGAGAACGCTAACTGTTACATCACCACGCTCGGTATTAATATAATATTGGCCACAGCATCTTCACAGATGATAGATGTAGCGACTCAGCTATCACTTGGGTTGAGTGCATCGCATCTTCTTTTGTTGCTGAATAGTCCGATGGGCGCGCGACAAATTTTGCCACATCTATCGCACACGAAGAGGGATCCGGTGGATGTACTTCCCTGTTACGAAGCTTTATCAGCTTTATTTTATCCAACCATGCTTTGTCATATTTGGACATGCCGGTGGTGATATGATGACGCCATAAGGGTCTCGTGCTGGCGCAAGCTTCCCAGTCAGAATTGCGCATGCCGAAGCTCTCCAAATCACGTTTGCAGGTGTCCTTAAACCTTAGCATCGGGCGCCCTACAGGTCTCTTGATATTAGCAGTCTGACTGAGCATGACATTCCGTGGTAGTCTCTCAGGGTCCATTCTATGGACGTGGCCAAGTCAGCGGAGTCGTCTTTGTTTTAGGGTGGCGGTAATACTGTGACACTTCGTGGTAGACAGAACACTCTCATTGCTCATTTTGTCCTGCCACGTGACTCCAAGTATTGTCCGCAGGCAGTGCATATGGAAAGCGTTCAGCTGTCTCTCTTGCCAGGCGTAAGTGGACCACGTCTCAGCTGCGTACAGTAAGATGCTCAGGACACACGTGCGGTATACTAGAATTTTGGTGGAGAGAGTTAGCTTGGGGTTTCAAAAGGAGATTGACGCACGAATTGCCAAAGCCGCGACGACCTTTGGCAAGCTATCCACACGTGGCTCGGTATTATTAAAAGAGAAATAGGTATGTAAGTTATTAATTTATTCATGTATTTTTTTTTTATTTTTTTTTGGATTACAGGCCGCTTGTGCTGGGAAAAAATATGGAAGAAATCATAGATACTTATGAAATAGCTGAAGCAACGGTGAAAATTGGAGTCTAAGAAATATGAAAAGTAATAACAAGAATATGTAATAGGAAATTACTACTATTGAACTGTAAAAATTTAACTAACAAAGTAATAGAGAAGCCGAAGGAAAAATCACGAACGGCGAATAAGGGTGTAAATATTTTCAGAGGAAGGAGAGCTATACGTTTTTTTTTTTTTTTCTAACCATAATTTTATTGTGCCATAGGCATACTAGGAATTGCTAATCCTCTGTTGTTAGCTGAATTATCGAAATTATTATGTGAAGTCGGTAACGCTGTCTTGTGAGATACAACCACCCAATGAAATTCTGTTAATGCAAAGGGAACTTATTTGATCGCAATATGGAGAACGTGCTTCTACTAGAAAATGATTTCATTGTAGGACTGAAGGTTTCCCCTATCAGGTTGTAATATCTCCACATCTATTTGTTTAAAGGATTATATCAGGTTGCCATTGATTCACTATGTAAACTTAGACGCTTTCATAACCTTGTATCCCTTTTCTTGTATTAATTATGTACTCATGACAATTTTCTCTTTACTCCGAATGAGCAGACACAGCTAATTGCGTGTAAATGTGTGAAAAACTTCAGGCTTAGTCTGCAGGCAGGTGCTGTGAATGCTGTGATCGAAACAAGTAGATTATTAAAAAAAAAAAGTATTGCCAGAATACGAGTATATTATAATTTTAGGAGCGTACGAATTTCTTTCATGGTTTACTATCTAGAGGTTGATACGTTTCTTGTAGCTCGTCGTTTTACGTACCGGTCCATCTATTTTGGAAATACCATCGGTGTCGTAGAAGATATGAAGTACGAAGGGGTACAGGTCAACCGCAATAATTTTCACGTAGCCCACAGCTGTGGTGGTGACTTCGGTCACTACCACAGGTCGCATGGAAGCCCAGGTGAAGGGTCCCCATATTGTGATGCTGCACCGACTGGTCTACATGTGTGGCGCGGTGCATGATTCGAACAGCCATTCGCTTGGAAGACGGGGTATCCAAACATGACCATCGATCTGGTGCAACAAGAAACGTGATTCATTCGACCAGGTGGCACGATTCCAATGAGCCACCGACCAATCTCGATGATCTCGTGCCCACTGCAATTGTAATTCACGATGTCGATGGTTCAATATGGGTAAATGTCGGGACCGTCTTCTACGGAGACCCATGTTCAACAATGTGCGCTGAATGGTATGCTCCGAAATCCTTGTGCCTGCACCACCATTGTACTATGCCACAGATTTCACTCCATCCCGATTTACAGATCGAGGAAGCCTCCGACCTTTGATTTCTGTGATGAGTCGTTGACGTCCACTACCATTTCGCCAGTTCCTGGTTTCACCACCTCCACTCACTTTCCAGAGATCTTGATTAGAGTATCACGTGAATAGACCACTAACGTCTCCGTTTCCCATATGCTCCTTCCCATAATAAATTGTCAAAGTCACTTACGTTGGTAGATTTCCCCAATTGCTAACGTATCGTTGCTAGAATGACTCCCTATGCGTCTCTGTTCCGCATTTATACTTTCTCGCATTCGGGAGTATGCGGGTTCGACTTCCTACCTGGCAATCCAGATTTGGGTTTTTCCTGGTTTCCCCATATCAGGAGAATGCCGGGAAGATTACTTGAAAATCCCGTTCCTTGCCCTAATCCTTTCCTGCTTCTAATGACCTCGACGTTGACAAGGTGTAAAGCCAGAAACATATATATATATATATATATATATATATATACAGACGTCACCCAGTTTCGCAGAGGCAGTGGTCATAATTTTTGGCTGACAGGTGTATATTTTTATCAAAATTACAGTACCTGAAAATTAATAGTAGACTACGAATACCAATCTCAACAATAAATCCCAATATTCCGAATTTTATTGTCTGCGTCAAGCTATTATTATTTTTCCAACTTAAGCAAGGAAGTAACATCCAATGTGTCACCTACAGCAATATAACTGATAATTAGGCACAAAAATAATGCAGAGGGAAACACTTGTCAATTCGCGCTACAATAGTAACAGTCGATAATATCAAAAGTCGCCTAATGTTTTGGTAGTTGTTAGTGTTAACATTGTATAATGAAATGATAGCTAAAAAATTTCACAGTGTAGATTGGTACTTATTTTTTGCCACTTCTAATATTTCCTCTGATTACAATAGATAGAGAGAAATGTTATCCTTGAATGCCATACAATTGTTGAAGGTGCACTTCTCCTTTTCATCAGCTTTCCTTGAACTGTTATTTACAAAAATAAATTACAGCAGTAACATTTTATTTGGATAAATACGAAAAAATGTTGCCGTTGATCAGCAGAGAAGTTGATAAGGGTTCTTTGTCGGCGTAGAAGGCCCTCCGCTATCTCAAGTGGCTCCTCGTGGGGCCACTACTGGAGCTGCCATATTGCCCTCCGAGGACCGCCCGGAGATATCACACTCTGAGTGAAAACTGGTTGCCAACACTCCAGCGCCTGTGAACAGTCCACCCAGCCAGAACCGTACTGCTAGACGTTTACGAGAGAGCTTTCCTGCGTACATCAGTTTTTGTGAAAGATCTGTAAATGAAAATACCGTCTCTTAACGACTGTTATTTTATTCCTATGCACTCAGACGCGTTTCGCCATTGTCGTCTGGGGCATCATCAGTGACTGTAAATGTACAGTACATACATTGTGTCGTTCAGAAATTTTCATTATTTTTATACATGAATAAAAAAAATTTATATTTATGATGAATATATATTTATTCATGTACACAAATAATGAAAATTTCTGAACAACACAATGTATGTATATTTACAGTCACTGAAGAGGCCCCAGTCCACAAGGGCGAAACACGTCTGAGCGCATAGGAATAAAATAACATTTACTAAGGGACTGTATTTTCATTTACAAATTTAGTTGCCCTAGAGTTTATGTGTAATTACTAAACGAGACTGAAGATGTGTTTTCTGTCAACTATTACAGTTAAGAGTGATCAAAATAGTTTAAAAATACATAAAATGCAATTAAGTTGAGGTTAGAACTGATGAAAATCTGAAAAATCTACCCAATAGTTCAAAATGAATACGTATGAATGCTGCCATTAATAGAAATGAGAAGAATAAGGACGACTTGAAAGAAACATTGTTAATTTGGATGTACTAGTTACAATAACAAAATAAATTGAAAATCCATTTATAAGTTGCAGTGACTCTTAAAATGTTCTATGAACGATGTGATAAATTGGGTGGTTTGTTAACGAAACCGACGAAAGTTATTAACGGACCCAATGTAAATACTCCAACATTAATGTAATTGCTTCAAAAGTGCAGTACTTGTTTCTGAGTTGTAAGACAGTGCCAACACATTATAGTGCCTTTTAGGAAGTGTATGATCAAAGACAGCGAAGTTAGTATTGCCATCTGTTTGGATGGTTGCAAACTTTGAGCTAACGCGAGCTTTATCATTCAGTATGTAAAACGCGTATCCCGTAGAAGATTACATAAAACAGACTGAACGCCTTAACAGGATAGCTGATGCACCGGTGCCTGGTTTTAAACTCTTTTTCGTATACATTTACCGCCCTTAGTATGAAACAACTGTATAAAAGTTTAATGCTGACAATATGAAACTTGCTATAAATTTCCAAGGAATTATTGAAGCCGATTTCTGGAATCGTGTACGATTTATTGGCTCGTTGATGGTTTTGTTACGGTTGTGAAAACATTATAAATCAGAAATTATATATTAAAATAGCATAGATCATCATCACAGATTAAGCCGTTAATTGTATTCCGGCGCCTTAATTTTGAAGTCTCCACATCTTTCACTAACGTCAATGTCTCTACAGCCCTACTGATTGACATCAGTGTAGTTTTAGAAATCCCCCATAAAATCGCATGCTTGAAATGTTAAACACAATTCCTTCTATTCACTGATATTACATCTCTAATGTACTGGACATTCAGTTCTCGTATTTCACCTATTCGCTTATAGAGACGCAACAAATATCAGAGAAATGTCATTTTCCCGTTGTTTCTTTATTAATGGGATTTATTACGGTTTCCTGTTAATAAGTCCGTGTTTTTAAAACCGAAAGTAACCATTGCACTTCTGAGGCTAGGCTAACTTTTAAATTTCATGGATATTCATTCAATGTTTTCAGTTATAGTTGAATCAGCCTGGATCCTCTTTTTTATGGAGTTTAAGAGTAATAATATTTTTTTACATAACGGGTTAATTTCCTACCATATAAAACTAACTATGAATGCCAGGACATAGTTGCAGCAAATGATTTATCAAAAGAAACTAACTACAAATAAGAAAATAGTTTATACAAGGTAAAGACAGCAAATTCATACCTACAGCGTGTAGAGACAAAACAATTAGCTGACATAGCATCTTAATTGCCAAAATATATCCATTAAAATTAAAAACTAAAATGTTGTGTATCAATTATCATAGTTTTGTTCCGATGGTAAATATTTCATACTAATTGAAATGAATTGAGTCTTAAATTTTTTAAGTGTATAAAGTAATTCTGACTAGTAACAGTGGAAATTCCATTAAAATACAGCCATCTCTTTCCATTCATATCTTCTATTAATATTTTATTTGCATTATATTATATTATGAGTTTTCTGATTTTATTAAAATGGAAAATATGCAAAACAGTTAACACATTACATTCATCAGTAATGCTATTTTCTGTAAAGAACACACATCATTCAAATGTTTATGTAAATATATTAATTAAGTGTCTGAAATGTCATAAATGACAGTAATAATAGTATAGTTTCGAAGCATCATTGACAGCAAAAAATAAAGCGAGACCCGGTGACGAGGAGAAGATTTATATATAACTACAGAAGAGATGAAAAAGAGAGATGTAATGGAAGCGGCAAGAGCTAAGCTGCAAAAGATGTTATGTTGAATAGTTGAACCTTACGCTGTCAGAAAGGCGAATTGTGTTTAACTTGTTACGGCTGCCGTCAAGAAGTGAGATAAAGTTGCATAGAAAGATAAGGAGAGTGCAATATAATGTACGTGGGCCTGCAAGTAAATAATATTGATAAAAAATGATGAATATCTTTATGCAGACTAGAGAAAAAAGCTAAAAGGAATTAATATTAATATAAAATATGACGTCACCTGATGCACAACAGATGGCGCAAAACGTACTCTTTTCCCTAGAATTTATATTAAATTATTGTATTTCTAACGAGAGATGGTTTGGAGTAGAAATTTATGTGTCGTATACCCAGTAAGTAAACGCCGAGTAAGGTAAAACGATTTCGTAATACCTATCAACTATTTAAATAATTCTTTCATTTGTGTTTGATGTTCGTTCAGGCTGCTGGAGAAGAGTCAGTTACGGTTTATAATGCTACTTCTCACACGGAAGACGAACAAATCCGTCATCTGCTTCAGATAATTCAGTAGGCACGTGTGAGGAAGATCTGCTTCAGAGTTTGAAACTACACGCTTTTAATGACAGGGAAGCTATACAAATAAAATATGATTTCCAGGTCTATGAAATAGCTGCATCGTTTCTGGGTTCAGGATAACTTGCCAGTTAAACTATTATCACAAGATAAAATCCAATGATATTTGCGAAGCAATCGGTATTGAATTGCTATCCCTGCTAAACTATTTTATTGGAGTCATATAGGGTTCCTTAACAAGCTGTAAATCTAGCATCGCACGTTGTTATCAACTGCACGGTCTCGTTTCCAGTGCAGAGTCCGCGACTGTGACGAATTGGTGCCAGCTGCGCTGCGAAGCGCTATCCGTCTCTCAAGATCGATATAGTTCTCAATTGTGTATTAGCTGAAGCGCTCGGTGCTGTTGGCAGAAGGCAGGCGTATCGATTGTTTGCAGTGTGATAGCTATCCTCTCATGCTGTGCCAAATATAATGGATGCTAACTGAAAACAGATGGCTTTAATGCTCGAGTGAACGGCTGAACGAAATTTTATTTATTCATTACGAACATGCTGGCTGCCGCACTGGCAATGGATTTATAGACGGGCTGTGAGCCGTTGGTTCTCGACTTCGCCCAATCTTATACTATCTTTTAAAGAAACATTAATTCGCAATAAACCAAATTCAAATAGCGTAATTAGCATTAATACGATAAAGGTAAAGTTTTAAGTTTCCCGCTACTCATGTCTCTTCCCCTGGAATTTGCGGTGTTAGATCCAAGAATTACCTTTTCAACCTTCAGAATTGGAAAGGAACGTGATCAACGATACGCACCAGCCGCGATTTATACTCTTCAAGGAAGTCAGACATTTACGGTGCCGATTTCTTTTAAAGTAGGGGTTTCCAAAAGGTTTCCCCCCCCCCCCTAGGCTCTCCTTTTGTCAAAAGAAAAGTTCCCTCTCCCACCCCATTTCTGTCATAAGAAAATTTTCTATTCGCACTTTTCCGTTCCCACGCACCTCCCCACCAAAATTTTTCTGTTGAAAAAGTACATACTTATTACTCAGAACTAACAATGACATATCAGAGGAACTCACAAAGTATGTGATAATAATAATAATTTCTTGTTGTCGTAATGACCTAGTGACAGTGTTTCTATTGGCTGCGCATTCCGCCTTAACCTATCCCGCCAATTCTGCCGGGTATAGGGGACCTACAGTTTAACGTGGAATCCGAACTACGAAAACCTTCTGGTGTACTGCACATTACTCAGCAATGTGTGCCAGCGGTGAAGGTCGGGTTAACACTAGAGTACACGCGCCCTTAAATACTCCTTGAGCCTACGCGCGGGCTACAGGCGTAGCTCATTTAAGGGTTAATTAATTTTCTGTATCACACAAATTTTTTTATATAAAACACAGTAAATAATTACTAAACAACTTTATTGTTACCATAATGGCTCATACAATTAACAAAATTTTGTTTCTTAGTTATAATTTGCAACATAAACATAAACTTCTTAAAAATCAACTGTTTTTGGAAGGTTTGAGATCTTTTAGTCTTATTCTTATTTAGGAACGTAATATTTATTATAAAATGGGTTTCCAGATAAGTAATTGAACCAATTATCAAAGTCATTGATAATAAATCATTCTGTTGGCATACATTCAGGACAGACGACTGCCTGATGTTCGCTGCAAATGCGCCTCATACATTTGGTGCATTGCTTGAGCGTGCTGCGGTCCTGAGCCCTGCTGCAGAAGGAACATCGACCAACTCATCCCCGAATAGGCATATTATGTTGCGGGGGTTCTTCTGCCAGTCCTAGAAGTAGTCTGCCTTTCAGTTTTATACCCTTTGGTATATTTTGCTGGGATATAGAACGCTCTATAGAAGGTCTTGCAAGATCGAATCCGACTTCTTGAAGGTATTGACGACGGATCACTTTAATATCAGGGTTGTTCATCTGATATATTACAAGTCCGTTTAAACCCGCCATGTTTACAAACTTGTAAAACAGCATGAGAGGCCATCGACGACTGTTCCGCGTAACGTCGTATTGTTTGCACATTTTATCTAAAATGTCGACGCCGTATTTTGTGTGGTTATAAAATGTGATGATGTCAGGTTTTCGAGCATCACAAGTTGCATCATCAATTTTAGCATCATTATGGAGGGTAGACAACATCAAAACTACCTTATTTCGTTTTGGCACATAGCTGACTGGTGTGCAATCAGGTATTTGGGCATCGTTGACATTACCCGCCATCTAATAATGAACAAAACATAATAAAGTTACACGAAACATCCATAAACACAAGCAACAAACATTAAAAACAGTTATTGACATTACTTTTTATAGTATTACTACAGCAAATGTATCATATTTACCTCAATTTTGTCATTTGTATATTGAATAATTAACTTCCTCCAACGCTCGTGCGGGCTACAGGCGTAGCCCATCAACTTCGAGGGTAATTTATGCAGACGTCCATGCGCCGCGAGAGAGGGCAGGCTGCTGGCAGTGGCGGGGGCTAGTACTTGAGGAATACACTGGACGATTAATCTGTAGCGCTCCAAGTTTAAATAATATACGACAAAATTACACGTTCGGCTACATATGTAGCCCGCGCGTGCACTCTAGTGTGAAATGCCTATGAAAATCCCCGCCGAGACAGGGATTCGAACTGGGGAACTTTCGACATACAGTCAGACGCCTTAACCACTGAGCCACCAGACCGCTAAGTATGTGATTTTAAGATGTTATAATTAAGGTACTCAACTCTAAGACGAGGTGAAGGAGACATAGTACTTCCGTCGCGACGGTGTAAAGCTAGGGTTTCGTCCACATGGGCGGCGAAGCTACCTCGGATCCAACGGTCCCCACCCCTCGCATGTCTTGGCGCCCACCCAGAAACCCCCCGTCCCCCCTCCCCCCAGTTTGGGAACTTGTATTACGAAGTGATGTCTAACAATACATTGGTGCAACTAAACAAGAAGAAAATAGTATAGCTGAAGAAGCATCGGCACCAACAAAGAGAGACAAATGAAAACGTAAAAAACAATAAAAGATTCGGAAAGTTTTACAAGTTCCTGTAGTTTTCAAGAGCAAACACGCACACAGAATATGCGAGGCAAGAAATAAACATTTCAAAAACGAATTAACAAAACTAAAGTTAACAACTATTACCGATCGTGGTGGATGAACGGTTAACGTTCTGGTCTCGCATTCAGAAGGACGCCGCGCCGGTTCGAATACCCGTCCGGGCGACCAGATTTGGGTTTTCGATGGTTTCCCCCAATGACTCCAGGCGAATGCCGGGATGCTTTCTTCAAACCAACATGGCCGAATTTCTTCCCGTTCCTTGTCCCCAGTCCCATCCCGCCTCTAATGACCTCGACGTCGACGAGGCGTAAAGCTACGGTATAAGGCGGAAAAAACTATTAGTACATAATTAACATTTAATCCCCTAAAATACGACAATACGAGACACATGAAACACAGAAACTGGAATAAAAGAATTAATCAAAAACTCTACGGTTAATTCCTTAGAATGGGTTAAATTTCGTGCCGCACATTTCAACCGATGTGCCGTGACACACCGGTTGCGCACCACCGCTCTGCGATTTCTCTGACAAATAATTTTACGTGAAAAATATGGATTAAAATGTCCAGAATGCAGTAAATACTTCTTGTGCATAAAATTATTTAAAGAGATAAAACATCGTGTATTTTTGTAACCGCCACGTGCTCCTCATCAATGTCAGCTGAATGTCTTGACGAATGTGACGTTTAATGTGATTTCTGGCTCTGTTGTACACTAGTGACGTTAGGGAGGCCTGAGAATAACTTTCTGTACAACTTTTATAACTGTACTAATGTAAATGTGTTCAGTTCTGTGTGAATTTGACTGTCGCATTCAAAATAGAGGCTTTGTTCTTGAATGATTTTTTTTTTCTCGAATAAGTTAAATATCTTCTTTATACAGTAAATTTTTAATGCATGTTGTGACATTAATTGTGGAAATCCATGAACTCTATAATTAACTAATTAATTAGGAGTTGTAAGACTGGTATTTAGGATAATTCATAGTGAAATTAACAAACTACGATTAATATAACTATAATAAGTCTGGCAGCTTATTTCATAAGGCCCTTACCTTCAAATTAAAGGTGCTAGGTTTGAGTCCCACTATGGCCAGAAACTCTTACAGCCGTGCTTTTTTGATGTGAGGTAGGGCAGATCACTGCATTTTTAGGATTCCGCGATTAGCTGTAGCTTCCGGAAAAAAGAAAGTGGCCATCCTACTTCTGACACAATGGTTTAGTATGGTATGGCTCGTTCGGGAGGATCCAAATAATCTTCGAATTGTGGGCTAAGCTATGGTAACTACGTACTGAGGACTCAGTTAAATGAAAATTTAGGTAATGATGATATTTCATAGGGAAGAAAAGGAAGAAGAATTTAATATATGGTACAAGGGAAAGCAATTTAGCGATAACTATAGGAGCAAGTCAAGGGAAGCGTCACTTAAGCTCAGGACTGTCTACTCTGCAGGGCTACAACAAAGGCAAACTCTAAAAAAAAAAAAAAAAAAAAAAAAAAAAAAAAAAAAAAAAAAAAAAAAAAAAAAAAAAAAAAAAAAAAAGAATCAAATTTTGGTTTCGGTCCCCTAGGGAGGAAGTTACATCCTATCATTCAAAACAGTTTATAGATAGCCATAATCCAGAGATACTAATTGTGGGTAACAGGAAGTCAAAATGCAGAGTTGGTAAAACCGACATTATCTGAACTTGAAGGTGAGGTTCCGTTACTTCGCAACAAGAAAACCCCAGCAGGGGTAAAGACTAGCTAATTCTTTTTGCAGCAGTGTATTAAGTTACGTCTATAGGATACGGCTACATGGAGGCAATACAGGCAGAGGGTCCGAAACGCTGTTGCAAGCTATCACTTAATTAAGTGACTGAGTAAGTAACTCTGCCTACCTCTCCCGAATGGCAATTTTGGACTAAGCTGTCATATGGCACTTGTAGGGTCGCGATGTATCTTGTATGGAATAAATACCAACTGGCTAAGATTCACAGTTGGTAACTGTAATTTTGTTTATATTCAAGTATAATCTCAGTGTGTTTGAAAATTCCAAGTGTATTAAAAAAAAAATAATGAAAAATTACCGTGTGTAATATGTGAAACTTTAGTAAGGTTGTTATGTTGATCAGTGAATTGAAAAAATATGTTTAACGGAATAAATTAGTGCAGATAAAACCTTCATTTGTGAATGGAATGTTTACATGGTCCGCACCCAGTGATTTCATTATGTTAATGATCGTTAATGTAGTCAATCTTCAGAGCACTGTTTATTATCGTAAAAAGGAAGGTTACTGAATTAAAAACCGTAAATTAATGCCAGTTCCAGGATGTATAAAAAACTTCTAATTACTTGGGAGGGATTAGTGAGGGATATTACTTGCGATTACTCTTGGAAGCTGTAAGACGAGTACAGTTCAGCCAATTTATTACAAGGTGAAAAGTGTAGGTCCTTCTAAAACTCTAGTCCGCTTTTATTTTTTAAACTCATTTCGTCTACATTATACAGAAAGCGAACATGAGACAGACGTTTATAAAATTAGACCAAAAATCCACTGGCCTGATTTAGGAACTTTTTTTTTCAACATAGTCCTGGTACTGAATCATAAGTTTGTCCGGAGAAAGTTTAGAGCTATACTTGAAATGCTAGCTCTAAAAAAAAGAATAAAAGCACTTCGAAATAAACAAAATAGATTACTTGTATGTTTAAATAGGTAATATTTGTATACGTGTCCACTGTAGTCTAAATAACTACTGGACTAATTTACTAGCGGTTTATTATAAAATGGTCTGCGTTGTCTGGAGAAGCTTTAAAGCTATTAAAATCCTTGATCTGACCAGTAAATAGAAATAATAATGATATAAATAAAATAGATTATATATGCCACAGTCTCGTGTTACGACATCATCACAACAACATGAATCACTAAATGAAGCAAATCGAGTAAGAATTATAAAATTAACACAATTTTTGTCACATAGTAACCGATATGGACAACGTGACAACAGTCGATTACGCATGCAAAATTAATCGATTCAGTCAATTGGTAAAACTTGATAGTATTTAATTTCAGTATAATTAGAAATTTCGCTGTAGATTGCGTCCAGTTGCAGTTGTTGATTATATGAATAAAATTTGCACACTTGGAAACACTCCGAACTTCAAAACTTAAGTACCCTGTATGTGTTGTTTGGATTGTAAAATTAAATAAATTACCACCACCGAATTCACCACTTGAGCCATTGTTCAACAACACTATTGAAGAATTTTTTGAATAACATTCGAAATTATAAAGAGTGTTTACAAATGATTCTATTTATTTTTTTCTGGGTCAGCTAGTTATTGTATGTAATTAACCAGATATTTCTAAAACTTCTCAGAAACAAACAAATTTCAAGCATAACAGTAATCATGTGTAATACGTGTCTGGAACTGTGCACGTATTTCGGTTTTTAATGAGATCCAGCACGAAACACCAGCATTCCTTTACCATAATTTCAAATATTAATCCTCACTTCACTCTTGGTAACTTCATATTTTGATAAAGTACGTTGGCACGGCATGTCATTTATGCAGATAATCTAACCGTGAAGTATTTTACAGCTGTTTTGCTGACAGTTCTGTATTAATTTTACGTCCAGCGTTATTCGCATTAATGCTAATGAGATTAATGCCAAAAGTCATTAAACGCTCAATTACGTAGGTACACACGAAGTCTGGTATTAATTTTTAGAGTTCGCTACATGAACTTGGATTTACAAGTACGTGTTTTCCCATTGCATGGCCATTAGTCCAATTTATGATTGAATATAAACAACAGATGCCAAATTTCATCTGTCCGTATAACAATTTAGTAGGGTTTGGAATCAGAAAGCTTTACAGTATTGCCTTCAAATAAAGCATACTATCAGGAAAGATATTTACGTTTGGTATTTAACAGTGCTCTAATAAAAGAAATATAAAATTTATATAATAGCTATGGAATCAGATTTGGCTATCAATAAATAGGAAATACCATAGAAATAAAGGTACAAAAGTTGAGACACTTGTTGCGTAAATTAAGGTTCACAGGAAATTAAAGTAACATATCAAAATAAACGAGAACAAACTATTTTAAACGGATCATTACCATCTTATTTCGGGTAAATTTTGTTTTCAACTGCTCCAAATACTAATTAAATTAAATTAAGGAGTGTAAAGGAAGAGTACAAAAAACAAAGGTCGTTAACTATGTCTTCCCTCAACTGAACTGGTAAATACGATATTTTCACTGTTGTGGTTATAAGGGTTAATATGTTTCCCATGTATTCTTATTGTGTAAGTAGTTTTAGAGGTTCCACTAAGAATTTTGTTTAGCTGAAACGGTAGTAGACATTTCACTTTCTTGGTGTTGGCTCGCCTTCAGTACTGCATCAGGCATTTCAAAAAATTACCAACCAAGTAAGTCAAGCTCTCTTTTTATCTCATTTGGAAGAATAATAAAACTTTATTATGTTTTGAAGCGTAGTTCACAAAAACCTCGGTGATTTAGCGGGCAAGTTTGCCGCAGTTAAGTAATGTAAAACAGTTTTATTAACACGAAGCGACGTCATGTTAAGAATTTAGTGGAAACATCAGTAACACTTTTACTTGATGCTATCTTTATCGAGTATTCCATTAGAGGTGAGTTTAATTTAAGGTATTTCAGATTTCTGCTATCGGCAGCAAAAAGAAATCAGACTGAGCTCAGGCCTGACATTCAGGAGGGTGTGGATTCAAATCCTCATAGGGCCATCCAAATTTCGGATTTCTATGGTTTCCTGAAATCAATCTAAGCGAATACTGGAATGGTTCCTACAAAAGATCATGGTTAAATTAGTTCGATGTTGAGAGGGCGTGAATCACGAAGCAAGACCTAAACCAAAGATATATGGTCAGGATAGTCTGGGCAGCTTCGAAGTTACAACTATCGATTCTATTGACACAGGACAATCAGTAAAGTACCATTTAATTTGGATTCGGCATGAAAACGACTACCATATTAAGCTTCACACTGTGGAATAATGGCAACGAGAGAAATGTACTACAGTCAGAGAAGATCTGCTAAAATGTTTTCTTGAGATAGTGAACGGAATACATTAGTTGAACACTTCAGATGAAATGTTGATACAATTGTTTAACGTTTCTTAAATGTTACCGTAAAAATGATAAACTGCTATATGCTGTGTTTAGATTACCGTAGTAAGATCTCTGGAATTAGGCACACTTGCCGTTTTATCTTGTGCTTAAGTCCTTTTCAATTTCGTAAAACTTTTCATAGCACATGAGCCGCGTCGTCATGTTGTAAAGTATACTATGCGACATTTCTGGAAGCTTATGATGCTGCTCGTAGTAAAAGACTGAAGTTGCCTTCTCGGGAACGTGACGGGTATATTGCATCTACTAGAACGTGGAAGATGCGGCCAGAAATGCTGCGTTGGTATTACGTTTTTAAAGTTTTGTCGTTTGGAAAGACTAGCTCTTGAAGTTAACTGTAGACACAGTAGTGTCCAGCATCGGAAACAGTCAGTACGGGACTTGACGTGCAACATTTTAATTCTGTTGCTGATATGGCACTTAACCGGATTATTTACCAAGTTTTACATCTTTCAAACAGGCCGAAATGGAGCCACGTAGTATATGGGTACTTTAAGACACCTGTGTCGCATCTTGCGAGGTATGTTCACTCAACCCGAACGCAGCGCATAAATCATATAATTTTTTTTTTCAATGTGGTTTACGTCTCTCAACAGAGTCTTTAGAGACGGGAAAGGATGGGGGCAAGGAGTGGGAAGGAATTCGGCGATGGCCTTTTTAAGGAAGCATCCCGGCATTTGCCTGGAATGATTTGGGAAACCATGGAAAACCCAAATCTGGATGCCCGGACGGGGAGTCGAACCGCCGTCCTCCCGAATGCGATGCCAGGACGCTATCCGTTACACCACCACGCTCAGTCCTCATATAAAAAGTTTTGTGAATTATGTATATTAGTTCTAGAGACAGGTAAATTATTTTAAATAGTTCCTTATTTCCGCGGTCGCCAGATGTTGTACCAAGCCATCCCTAAACAGGAATGGGTGAATAACTATTAAAAAAAGTTATGAAGTACGTTAACACAATCTTCAGTCCACCACACGTTTATTGTAAGATCTTAAAACATCGAACTGGTTGTCCACCACCAAATTTCAAATACAAAGGCTAATCGAAACTTCATCATTCCGTAGTTTGCAGAGTTCTTTAAGAAAAAAATGAAATTATTAATCTAGTCAGCTTTACACCAAGTTACTTTAATGTCACAGGAAATTTTCTTCTTCTTCACAGCGGCACTGTTCAAAACTTTTCATATCACACGTACTGTCCCAGTTAACACATTAAGTTCTCTTCTTGATACTAATAAACCTAACAATTACTGCAGCGTCGATCGCAGCGCTACACGAGCCGGCTGCTACCACACTTAGGTTGCGAGCCACTTGAAACAATGTATTAGTTCGCTTACTTAGGTACTATTTGCGGGTCGGCGGAAGGTGATTGTGACGTCACAATGCTCCCTAAGTGACACATCAAATTTCTAAGACTTGGCGGATAAAAAATTATTCTTGGTTTCCCAGACATGTTATGTCATACTTATTGCTCTTAGGACACCTACTAGATGAACAGAAGTTCACAGAATTTTACTTTCGAACTACTGTTACGACAAACGATATCGAGTTCGATAGATACGCAGAGCTGAACAAACGGTTTGTTCTTCCACAGGCAGTAAGTGGTAAATGGTGCTGAGTGAGATGGGTGTTTTTCCAGCTATTCCTCAGTTTCGCTACTGAACGCCCGAGCTTGATGTCGCGCGGAGCATGGATTGTTTATTTGAGAGAGAGCGCTGGTAGCGGAATGCATCCTTCTTGTTAGTGCGGTGAGCTTCACACAAAGCATGATTAAACCGTTCGCAAGGCCGCTGGGAGTTCTTGCGTCTCTCTCCTCTCCACCAGCAGCAAGAACAGCGGCAGGCGCAATGCAGGTCTTCCCTCGCGGCACACACAACCCGCGACGCAACGCACATAGCAGGAGTCTCCAAGAGGCTGTATCCCAATCGACAGCACATATGATGGCAAGCAGTGTAACGGGAGCGGTCTTACCTGCTTAATTCTAAGTAGCTATTTATGCATATTTAGTTATTTCATTGATTACCCTGATTATGATTGAAAGAGGTATGAAATGAAGTTATAAACATACGTGAACTGAATATTTATTATAACTTCATCATGACCAAACAGACTAAAAGTGTGTTTACTTTTAAAATATAACTATTCTTAATAAAAAACACACCGTCCTACACGAATTGCCGTTAGACTATTGAATTGAATATCCTATAATAGCATCGAAAACATCCTATTTGAAACTGAACATGACTTTACAAAACATTAGTACAGATGTCCACGTGACTTTATTAAAAATAAATAAATAAATGGAATACCACACAGAAAAATATGAAATATCTGCAGAGACCCACGCAATATTACATGGTCCTAATGGTCACTATTTATTTAAGGCCTTCAGTTCAACCGGAAGTGTAATCAATGCAGTTCGATATTAAGCACAACATATGCAGGCGACTAGTTTTTCTCAGTTTACTGTTCGGTAGTGAAACTATTTGTCTGGTGGATTGGTCCACTCGGGGCATCATTTGGGTGATTTCGTAGAGTTAAATACTCATGTGCAAACACTCGTCGCTAAAGTTCGATGAAATCTTATTACCATAACAATGGTGTGCAGCTTCCACGATGTCGCTACCTCATCAATCATCCTCACCCACACAGCACCATGTGAAAATCTATTAATTGAGAGTTTAAAGTCAAAATAAACTCTGATAGTAGCTCGTTCAACTCAAAGTCTGGTCGCTTATTAAGCTGGCAGCTCAGTATATCGGCCGGCCAGTAAGACCACTCGAGATCCATGTCCCTGATTTGTGCAGCCGCATCTTACATGTCGACAATTCCCATACCAGTCTTCTCTTGTGTGCTCCAACCTGGTCGGAAGTCTCTTTCCCGCCATCCGTATGCACTCCACATGTGGCAGAACTTGTAAACAAAATTATAACTAAGTCCTTATTGGAAAAACGTTTTCTCTCTCCCATACGTTTACGGAGGTACCTGGGTATTTTTATCGTGATTTGGAGTGCGTCTTCCAATTATTTCGGCGACAGTCGTTGCTGTTCGGAAATAACGTCACTGCATTTAATTTATTATTTTGATTTAGGCTCTGCCATAAATCTACGCAGATTTACATGTTAAGCAGAGCTTGCATTTCAAACGAGAAGGGCAAAATGGTCGGAGACGCTGACCATTCGGCCTGTGAGAGACATTCATCGTCAGCGCTTTTGTGTTTTACGGCGTCTCTTCTATCGTTAGGGCAAATAATTGAACAATGGCCTAACGTTGTTCGTTACGTATCAAGGCGAACATCTCAAATTTTCACACACACAATACGTGTCCTGTTAATAATTGCACAATTCGCCGCCTTATTGTACAGCTCACATAAACTAATTATTAAACAACTGTATGATAGACTTATCATTACAAGTGGTGTAACGTTATTGTTCTCTGAAGATTTTGTCATTTACCGTTGTATTTATCTTACTTTCTCAGGGGTGGTTGACAAGATAATTGTCAATGAAATTGAATTTAATACAAAGGTTATTCATTAATGAGAAGAAAAATACCGAAAAGATCATTGAAATCAGAGATCTTCAAATATTTATTTCCGTTTTCCATACACTGTCGTCTACTTTTCTACATAATTTCCATTTTTGTTGAACCATTTGTCGTACCATTCAACAAATTTTCGAATTCCGACTTCAAAGAAATCTGCCGCCTTGGGCGAAGCCAAATCCATTATTATAGTTGACATATCTTCATCGTCGTTGAATTGTTGACAACCAAGGAACTACATATGACAGGGTGCGAGGTTTGGAGTCTCGAATTTTGTTGTCCACATCAGAAACAAAATCTTCAGAAATCATAGAAGTTCGGCCTGGCCGTGGCTCATCATGCACATTAACTGTCCGTCCCTGAAAATTCTCACCCACTTTAGAATTTTACTATCACTATCACAGTACAGTTCACAAATCTGTTGGTCTATTTCTACTGATGCTCGTTTCTTGCACTCAAGAATGGAATTACAGATTATATCTCACAGTCAGTGGAGAATAATTTTTAAAAAATTATAAACTTCTCCAGCTCAGCACAAAGACGTTGCAACTGCAAATGGCATCTAAGCGCGTGCAAAGCATTCTGGATGCAGAAGCGCATCCGTACTGAGATGATCAGGCGTTATTCTCACTCTTATTCATAAACGGACTTTATTTAAAAAATAACGCTTGTTTAACACAAATGCTCAATTTACTGACCAAAATATCAAGTAATGATTTTATTTCGTTAAGTTTAAACAAAAATACGTACAAAATTCGAATGGATCATTTGAATTTTTATGAAACATAGTGTTCATCAGAATATAATACATATTCATGACTTCAAATTGTAAGCAAACTCAGAAAAACTGTAAGTGGAACACTGAGTTGTCGGTAATGTTAATTGCAGGGACGTTTCTTGATTCAAATGATAAAAAAGCATGGATGTTGCATTTACTTTAAGTTCGGTGTTTTACCTCTTCTGTTGGGGGCCACGCAACAGTAGCCGGCTGCAGTCGCCACACCATCATCATGGAACATACACATTGACTTTCTATAGAGCACTGGATGCTCATGAACAAGTGCGGTACTTCAACAAATGTAATTCTGCCCTCTTCCACTTACAAAATTGTCTGGACAGTTAAAACTTTTGATGTAGCTTCGTCTAGTTCCCCAGGTCAAATTTTCCAATCTTGCCGCGTATATAAACTCTTCTTTGTCATTAGCTTTCTAGGTCGTTTATCGTTAAACTTTCACTCGATTGTCCTAAGTATTCCCTACCCACTTTTTTCACTCCTGGTTCTAAGAAATAACTCTCAGTTTCTGTGTTTTCCGGGCAAAACAAAATTCTCTGTCAATATCGTATCTTAAAATTTCGTACTTTTCATAGGCGTCATGTAAAGTTGCACTTACTTTTTCTGGTTTATTGTAGCGTCTTTATAACTGGTACCGCCAATATTTCGATCCTAACCTACCTCCAGGCTGCTTCAAGTTAATGTATCCGCTCCTTCATGATTTCCCAGCACACTGGGCGGACCGTTCAAATTTGTCGGCAGAGATTGTGTTGCTTCCCGAGATGGTAGGATCCAGGTTTACGCTTTTCCGAACGACCCGGTTGTTGTTGCTGTTGCAACGCGCTTCTTCGCGAGTACACACATCCACGTCTTTGTTGAAGTTTTTACAATGTTTCCCACCCCCTCAAGTGCCTAACAGGAGGATTCAGTCCTCTGAGTTTCAGAGCCTCTTGTCTCTTCCCTCAATGGATGTTACCTGTAATCCTCTCCCCACCGTGAACAGAAACAGAGGCGTTGAGCCCTTCGTGTTCGTGGCTCACCGTTCTTTGTCGGTGACATTGACGCAACAGCTTGGTTCTCGCACCTCCTAGCTTCTTCTTCACATGCACTGTATTTCGGGTTATATGTTATTGCACGAATTTCGCGTTTTAACTTCAGGAGTAATATATTATTATTATTATTGCTATCATCAGTCTTTTGACTGGTTTGATGGAATCCTATATCCCTTTCTACCTCGTGCTAACCTTTTCATTTTAATATACCTCTTAGAACACACGTCCTCTATTATCTGCTTCATGTACAAGAATCTTCCTCTGCAGTTCTTATGTTCCACTGTTCCCTCCACTAACAAGTTAACCAATCCTGCATGTCTCAAAATATGACCCACCGTCCTGTTTTTTCTTCCTGTTAGAGTTTTCCACAAACTTCTTTCCTCGCCCATCATTTCAAAAACACGTTCATTTGTTACTTTATCTTTCCACTTAATTTTCAGCATCCTTCTCTAGCACCATATTTCAAACGCTTCCATTTTCTTTCTTTCTGGTAATCCTAACGTCCATTATTCGCTACCATAAATTACTGTTCTCCACGTATAGAGTTTTATAAACTTATTTCCGAGTCCTAGATCTATGTTTAATACAAAATGATTTCTCTTTTTCATGATGGCTCTTTTTACTAATACTATTCTGCTTTTAACATCATTCCTACTTCGATCACGAGTTGCAACTTTAGTATCTAGGTAGTGGAATTCACTTACTTCTTCTATCAAATCCGAACCTATTTTTATATTTAATTTTCTAATAGATTCCATACACACATGTCCTCAATGTTCTCAACCAAGTGATGTAAAGGCTCACTTTATCTGGATACACTCAATAATTCATTTAATTTATTCTCTTTTCTTTATATGGTTACGAACACACTACACACCGAAACTTATCTAAAGATCAGTTCCTCTCCAAGGTGAGGGGCTTTAACACCTTCGTCAATTTTCTTGACCACCTATACAAAGCCATTTAAATAGATCACTAGTAAATCAATTGCTTCTTTTCCAGATGACTGAGTTATGTAATATTGGACAAAAGTCTTCATGTTCGGTGTAGTGGGCCACCGAGATAACTGATTATAAAATAAAAACGCGATGTTTCGAAGTTTAAAATCACTAAACAATGTTTTGCATGTTTTTCTATGTAAAATTTCTCGAAAAAATTTTCCTAGAGGGCAAACTGATCTTTCAGACAACCCGTTGCATTAATCTCCACACATCAGCATATTGCACGCGAAGAGAAAATATCACTTTCCTTGTTTTTTCGACACCATCAACCTAATGAATTCGTGCATCTTTTACATAGAAAAATAAACCGAAAAATCGGCACACCGTTCCACCAGAAATTTCCATGGTCTACTTTGTGGTATACACCAAGCTACAGTATCCATCAACAGACAAATCAATAACTCAAGTCTACTATCCTACATTTGCGAATGATAGGCGTACTAAGAAATTGAAACAAAATGGGCACAATATTTATAACACATGGCTTTAATGGTTAATTTTAAGATCATCTTTATGATGATTTTTACTTGTAGTACATTTTGCGCCTTCATAACCGTTCAAACAACAATTTAGATAAATTTATCTCCGGATGAAATTTACTTTCTCCATTTTTCACCAATAAAAACTAGAAGTTCTCCGAAGAACCATTGTTGGTAGTACTTGAAACAGACACGTTCCATGTCGGTGAGAATTTTATGTTATGGAGTTAATTAATATTATTCAGAATATCTACTAGAAGTAACTATTAAATGTATGAAAATTGATCTGTTCATAAAGCAGAAATCCTTTGTAGAAGAAAGTATATGACATCAGCATGCATTAACAATTAATTAATAATAGGCCTACTTTATTCTAATGCTTTGAGATAAAATGACATATTTCAGCATCTCAGAGAGGGGAAGTTAAAAGTAACGGGCCTGAAAATTGGCAGTAGAATGTCTTAAACCTAGTTACATACAGTTTTTCTACCTAATTTTTTTTAGAAATTTCCAAGTAATATCATTTAAAGCGTTTCATTTTAATCTGGTCGTCATGAGTGTAACGCAACGTTTGGCATAATCATGAAAAATCATTTTAAGTCTAATTCGATGAACCGATCACATTGAAATCGGACTTTTAATCGGTCGTATAGCCTTGCTGTGTCTGAAAAATCATCTGTATTTTGTCAACGAGTCTAAACGTATCGAATATTTTTCCATATTTGGATTGTTATTGCACCATCTCTGCTCCAGATACAACATATTCGTTGAAGTTAGTAGACTGAATATGTGAAACGAGTGACCTTTGTATTATGTGAGAATTAAGTGAGTTTTCAACCATATCAAAAATTTAAATGAAAATTTAAGTTTTACATGTAACTTTGCTATACTGACAAATAGACCTTTTCTTACCTGAATAAATTTTACGCGAAATATATCTTCTTTTCTCCGATCGGTGTTGGGTAGTGACAGTGAATATGGTAGGCCTGTGGCATGCTATGAGAGGTTCTTGCAGGGCTGTTCTAATTCAGGAGAGCCCGCGTGAAGGGCGTAACAGGGTCAAGCACAGTGGGGCTGGCGCAGCACGTCGCCCGATCGAAGGGTCCGTCAAGGGGCCAACTGTTGTGTACAGGCACCCAGCTGCCTGCCTACAGCGTCACACGCAACTCAACGTCTCGTCGCTTCCTCGCGGTCCAGTTTACATATCTCACAGGTCTACCGAAACAACTAACACGTCATTTTAAGCACAAACGATTTCCAACCACTCAGACGAAAATCACTATTCGACGTTCCTAATCACAAACACCTTCCATTTATCTCGGGTATTCTGACAGATAAGTTCTCCTGTCCACAACGTTTCGGCAGCAACCTCCGCTGCCTTCATCAGGTGACATGTCATAGCGAAGCTACCACTGCGACCACACAGCACCGACTGTGTCGTGGCAGTGGTAGCTTCGCTATGACATGTCACCTGTGGAGACCTGTGGAGACCTGTGGAGACCTGTGGAGACCGCTGCCGATACGTTGTGGACAGGAGAAATTATCCGGCAGAATTCTTGTCAGCCATCGCCGGGAAAAATTTAATTCTCATCTTCCATTTATTCCGAAACAGAACAAAAGTTATAGCATAACTCAACATCCCAGCACTTCGTATCTACGAATCGAGAAAACAATCTAAACTGAAGTGTGGAGTCTCAGAGCGCAGTGTGTGACAATGTATGATAGTACCTGTTGTCATAACTGACATATTTCGAATATACGCAGTCTGCCTGTTACCCAAACGCTAGAAAACATTAAAAACTAAGAGATTCCTAACAGTAAGTAGACAAAACGATTTTTCTGGCAACGCTGGATAATGGTTTTGCTACGGAATTGTCGTTTTCCTCTAAAGCTATTCAATATTAATTTAATTTAATATTGGTAAACAGTTATGCGTTTTAAATACATAGACCCGTTTATCTATAGATCTGTAAGCAAGGTGGACATGTCTCTTTATTTGAACGGTTATCGTGCAAAAACTACCACGGTGATTTGGATGGCGTTTTCAAATTTTTAAAGCTAATGGTTCGAATTAAAATCTGTTGAAATAGCTAATGACTTTTATATACCGAGAGACGGAGCAAGCAATTAAAAACATTTAGAGACAGAAAATCATGGACCACAGATGTATTTCAGAGACACGCACTGCTTTCCCAAAAATCTGACAAAAGACCTTAAACATACCTTATGATTCTGTTTAATGTTTTTAGTTTTCCAGTTTGGTGGTATGTAGTAAATAAACGGGGTAACTGAATCAAACCTAATAATAATTACTAATATTTAATTTACTAAAAAAAATTACGCGTATGAAGAGTTTCACCAAAGAAAAATATACTAATAATTGGATTGTTTATATTGTATTTGTCTTTGGTTACATTTAATTAAAGGCAATTTAGTTACTCAAACCACTACATAACATATTAAACCTGCAATACGAAGTAAAGAATTGCGATATTTAAAGTAAGTAACTTAGTGATTAGTAAAAGAGTTTTATTGTCACCGCAATTTATTTGTGACAAGGCCTCATTCAATCTAACCACAACCGCTAGGATGAAAACAAGAGTAAACTTTGCATTGTGATACAGTTGATTTATTATTGCACGTGTTTTAGTCCTGTTGCACTTACAACTGAAGGTGTATTATGGAATTAATTGTTATAAATTATACTATGTGCACTTGGAATCCTGAAATAGATAATGTTGGCATTACCAAAATCATAGTTAGTGAAGCATTTAATGTGTTTGGGTGTATCAGCATCGTTTGGTTTTGTAACGACAGTATTAGTATTTGTTGTGATAAGGCTTAAAATCAGCCTGCACCAGAATGTTCTTGCAAGAGCCAAAGGCATGTTGAATTCAATTATTGTTAGTAATTAACAACCTGTTTTAATTAATGCCATGTTAATGACCACGCGTATCGTGATGTAAGCTACTCCCGCAAACAAAACACCCGTTGATCATGTCAGGTGCGTATTAAATGGTGGCTTTGGTGATATTATTTTCTGGTCAGGGGTACATTTCAATCTAACCACTTCAGTTAATTGGCTTGAAATGTGGGAAGTTGCATAGAACTTACTAAGCAAAAAATACATGTTACTGCTTACGGCATAGGAATGTATTCATATCGTTTTACGAAATATTAGTACATTCGTTATTGTAAATGCTATCGTTGGTGGCGTAGATGGTTTGGTTTGGAATTGGCCATCACCTGTACTGCCATCAATATCGCAGACGGTAACTTTCGTGTTGCCTATGTCTAAAGTACGCTTCAGTTTGCTTTAATATTCACTTCTTATCGAAAGACATGTCCTCAAGAAAGTGAGTTCCAAATTTCTGACCACAACTACAGTTGATTTTCAGTACGCCCTTACTGGACCGTTAGTGATAATGTTTCAGGTAGCTTTAATTTCATATATTATATTGCGTTAAAATATTATTCCAACAAAAAAACTTTCGAATATGAGTATGAAAACTAAATTTAAAGTACTAACTAATAGAAAGAAAATTTTATTAATTATATTTACAATGTTTGCTTCTCTGCATTAATATTTTATACTAAAATTTAAAAGTTAAAGTATTTCTATACACACCATATTCACGCGTGCAAAGCAACAGGTAAATGCTAGTTTCATTATGTAGTTATTTATTTGGCTTATGGCTTTATTCCTCGTCAGTGTGGAGGTCATTAGAGGTGGGAAGGGACCAGAGGTAGGGAACAAACGCGAATTTGGCCATGACCTTTTTAAGGAACCATCTCACCATTCACCTGGATTGGTTTGTGGAAACCATGGTAATCCAAAATCTGGATGGTCGGAGGAGAATTTGAACACACGTCCTCTCGAAAGAGAACCAGAGCGTTACCGCTCAACCACCACGTTAGGTGTATACATTACTATTATCGTGTAGAACTGATGTACCTTCAGGACTCGGATGAAGAAAAATTTTATTTGACTACAATAAATTGAAGGACTTTTCTAATTATTGGACTTTTTTATTTTTGTTCTCTTATCACGATAAACACTTCATGAACGATTTATATGTCAGAACACTGCTATTAGAATGAGATAAGCTTTTAACCAGTTAACACAATGTACGTGATGTACCCTGCACATGAAGTGAATAATTCTCAGGTTTTCTGCCGGTTAGGTTCTTTATTTAATTCTGTTAACAGTTTTGTAAGTTTGCATAACAGCTATCCTGACGAAGGCAACGAAGGTAGTTGCTGAAACGTTGTATAAAGAATTAAATAAAGAAACTAACCGGCAGAAAACCCGAGAATTATTCATTTCATCCGTGAGCCGGAAAAAACTTAATTCTCATACCCTACACATGTTTTCCATTTGTAGTGATAAAACTGCGTTATTGAAAATTATTACAATCACTCAATTTTTTTTTTACACTAGTCTTTTTATCCACCTCCCACATATATCTGTACAAAACCTCTTTATAATCAACTTTAACTATGTTAACAATATGAAATTATTAAGGATGGAGCACACTTAGTTGCCCAAAGCCCATGAAAGCTTTATGTTGTAAATTTTTGTTTCGCTACCATACGGTCAATAAGCGTTTACATATGCCATGTTTCTATCATCCGAATGGTTTTCCTGCTTCTTGTAACGTTAAAAGCCTCGAGTTCCGTCTGCTCACAGATAACCTATTTTCCCCCTGACATCTGCTTCCACAGAGGTTTCGCTATTTGAATCAAGTTCTTTCTCAGTTTAATTCTCATTTGTTGTAATTAGTCTCAAACAGAGTTTCATTCAGGTACAGCTTTTTGTTGCAACCTCGTGTCATTCCAGTTACTACCACAGGACAGGTGTTCTCGAGAGTTGTCCAAGGTTTACACAGCGTCAAACTCATTAGTGCAGTCGAGGTTGATTGATCTTCGCATAACCTAAGGATGAGCAGTAGTTTTTAATTTACGAATGTTATTTTTTTATGCTACGAAAGTTTTATTTCCTTATATTGTTCCTTTGATAGATGGTGAGCTGTCTAAATTATACCAGAGGCACTTCATCGTATACCAGCCACTGTACTCCGTTTTACTTCCAATATTCCCATAAGTTATGCATTTTGGATAAGGAAAATGCAGACCTGACTTTTGCCAAATAGGTTTAAGATGATGATGACTTCCGTGATTAGAAAGTAAAATTTCACATTCAGTTTGCTTGAAAGTATGTCTTGTCGCTGTCACAATTGCATGAGCAGCATTCATTCACCCGTAATTATTGGCATACATTAGAGATAATGTCATAGAAGATTTAAAAGTAGGTTCCCTTGTGTTAATCCCTTCCACATGTTGCTGTGGATGGTAATTTAAAAGCATGTGTAGAAACTGCTGAATAAATTGTCAAATCGAAGCCACTCTTGGTTTAAAGCAATATAGTTTGATTTATGATATTGCAAGCAGCTTAAATATCCATCAAAAAACTCAGGTTCTTTGTGTCATAATATAATTTCTGTTGTAGTTAAGAATAGGAATATTTGCGAGGGATGAAACCAGTTGGCTGAGGAATTAACATTTTGTATGTTTCATGTGGAATTATAACTTCGCAATAATCTGGACTGTTCTTCTTAAAGACAATACAATAAATAAACAAATTGACTGGAATTCCTCGAATTTGGAATTTTGGCAACAGGAAGATTCTTCTAGCAAGTCTTATAAATTCACGAACAAGTAATGCGTTAGTGCTCGAGATTGCGCCACAACTTGTTCTGGCTTGCCGGAAACGTCTGATCTATTTTGTCCCCGGTCCTGCTGACTCATTTTTCATTTGGGAAAAGCCTTCTGTAGCTTATATAAAAGGAAGGAAGTGAATGGTTTTCGATCTCAGGGTTTTTATAGAACAGTCATATTTTGAGTTCATTCCTTATTTTTCCCACGCGATAAAGGTCGGCGAGCAATTCAGTTGAAAAATGAAACTTTCTTTCCCTGTGCTTACGGTTTGATCTGAAAAAGGTATCTCGAATACGTGTGGCAATCGGTTAGTGCGATAATATTCTTGTTGGGATGTGTGAGATTCAATCTTCACCAATTCTTTAGGCAATGCATAGGATTTTGTTTACGGTTGTAATTTGATATTTTCTCCAAATCTAGAGTATATGTAATTTAGGAGATTTAAAGTTAAATCATTCTTTATTGAAATAGTCTAATGTAGTTGAACTACTAGTAAGCCAATCAGAATGTTTACGTGTTGTTTTGTTAAAAAAGAATTTTGAGTATTTGACTTTTTTTTTATTCTATCCAGCTTTCAAATGTCCAGTATGAAATGCGGAAATAGCTTCTGATCACAAATTACATTAGGCTTAGGTGTTCATCTTGTTTCTCCGTATCTTAGATATTTTGGAATAAACAAAATGTATTGCCTTTGCAGAATCTCTTCTGTTTCAGAAATTTGAGAGCTTCGTTGTAGGCCAAATTCAGTATCCATGAGTGTAATTCGATATTTTATGTTGCCATGAACGAGCACGCACAATCTAGTTAGAAGCTTTGGAATGATAAATATTCCACCCCCGTATTGGTATTTGAGATCTAAGGCTACCTTTATTCCATTGTTTTAAAGTAGTATTCTACAGTTTCACCCACATCATTACTGACAAATAATAAGTTAAAACTAGCAAAGAGGTTGTCAGACAATGACTTAATACAAAATCTGTCAAATAAAGGAATGATGTATAGCACTAATTGAGTCCAGGGATTACCATCTGACTGAGAATCATGTAATCTTTAAGAAATTTATTTTGTATAGTTTTGTTTGCGAAATGCGGGGCTTCTAATGCTGAATTGGATAACATCGCAGGGTCCACATAGACTATGAAAAAACCTCTCAAACGGCATGCAGTTCATTTTACAAGAATTGTTGCCAACGAAAGTTGTTCTAATAGGCTTCACCAATTGTATTAAAACCAAATACAGTCAGAAACATATCAAAACTAATGACTTTGAAGATGATAAGTATCTGGTTATAAAATTTTGTTTTATTATAGTTCATAGTAATTTAGGTACCCTTATAACTGTGATTATAAGCATTTAATGCTAGCATTGGAGAGTAAGATTGATACTGATATTGTAAAATAGTATGTAACTGAAATTCCAGTTATAATTTAAAAAAATTCAGTTCAAGATATCAAATATATTTTCAGCGGCGCCAGATCACCAAAATTTTCTTACTTTAAAAAATTATTGAAGAGATATAAAAGAGGTTTGTTAAAATGTCTGGAGATTTTATTGTGTATAAGGCAATTAAACCCCGTGATCGTACTTTTCGATCAGAAGCACGAATTCCCCCGTTCCGCAGTGGCGGTCTGATGGGCACAATGGCGTGAAAAGTTGGCCGTCAGCGTTGCTCTAATGCTCGCGGCGGCTATGACGAATGTTGCCGGCTGAGCCCGGCCGGGAGACGGCGCGGATTACCAGAGCCCTCTCTCTGTGAATGCAAATTCTTTGGAACTAATGGCTCGGGGGACCTACAACTTTGGCTTTGTTCTCACAAGCTAAATTGGGGTCTCCTTTAAACTTAAGAATACTACAATGGCTTCTTTCTTACCTGCAGCGTGATATTAAATATTTTAGGCAGCTGGTGACACAATGACACTGTTTGTCCGGAAGTTTTGTAGAAACCTTCCCGCGGTGTACAAAGAACTTGAGACACCATAGGCGCTTTCAATAGCGTGCAAAACAACAAGAATAATCGTCAAGTTACTAAAGCATATTTTTAAATATGAACGAAAAACAGCGTTGATACCAAATAGCAGTACATCGTGAAGCTAGCATCCTAAATTAAAGCGAATAAAAATATGACATGACCTGTAAAAGCATGACATTTTGCGTAACGTTGTAGCAAATTTAGGTGGTATAAAAATTTTGCTAATACATGTAGACAAGCGATTAAACATAAAAATTAGTTACCGTTTGTTTAAAAGTTTTTTAAACAGTCGCACTTAATGCAAAAACTATTCCACAAATATTTATAAATAAAGTCTAATAGATAAACGACTCCCAGACATACGTTTATCTGTATTAAAACCTTGTAAGCAAACTGAGTGAGTCTTAGGGGTATGAAACGGTATCAGGCAAAACTACTGCATCAGTTTGGATGATGTCTTCAAATTTTTAGAGCTAGTGGTCTGGACCAAAATCAGTTGAAACAGTTAATTATTTATATGTACCGAGGAATGGAGCAAGTAAATGAATTTCTACGGGAAAATTATGGGCCACACATTGGCCGTAGTTTAGATATTCACTCCTTTTAGGAAAATTGACAAAAAAATCACACTACTTTTTTGGATTATATTTCGTTTCTTGACTTCGGCTACTAATCTAATCAGTTCTCCGAAATTTAAATCATTAAAATTAACGGAATATTTGAGTCAAACGTTATAAGCATGATCAGTATATAATTTACTGTAAGCACAATCACCGAGATTATTAACGTGTTTTGTAGTTAGACAATTTGTCTCTTGTACGACATGTTTTGGAATCCTCGCTGAATACTGTACACCGTTAATTAAAAACGTTAATTAATGTGTGATACTTCTCCCCTACATGTCATATGCATGCGCAATTCAGTTTTTTATCGAAGAAAAATGCCTACAATAATCATCAACAGGTAACAATACATATTTATTATGTGCTGAAATTCTGTGATGATATAGTCCAAGGAACGTGTGTACACATTTTGTCTGCTATTCAAACCATGACCAGTTGAATAATCTGTTTCTTTTATTAACTAATACTCATAACATTAATTATGTAATGATTATTTTCTTTTATCGCTATAAAGTTCTAACTTCTCACGTTCTATTGAATTTATGATGACAGCAACATGCAACCTATGAAATTAAAAAAGTAACTTGGAATCCTAAAACGTTATGCTATATCGTGTAAATTATAAAACTAAAGCCATCGTGCGTTATGCTTTAATGTGTCAGGTTTAATACTGGTCCAGGATGCACTTCAACCTAACCAAAAATTTCGTTCGAAAATCATAGCATCTGTTACATGCGCATTAATATATTAATCGTATCGCGATCGAGTCTTAACTATTTTGAACTACTTACATGCGGCTGAAACAATGACAGTAGTAATATGGCGTCACTGAAGGCAAAGGAAATAAAAACAATTCTTGGCTGCATTTCAATCTAAGCACAAACTTCGCCAATGTTTCCGTTCTAAAATCATAGCTTCTATCAAGTGTACATTAAAACATTCACTGTTTCGCAATCGAACAAAGCAGCGAGCAAATGTTAATTTTTTAATAAATTTATTGTTTCGGATTCAACAGAATGTTAAAGGAAACTACTTTGTAATTGCTTCTAAGTAGTCACTCCAATCGGAGTAATTCAGCATTTTAACGATTAAATCAGTGGAGAATTCGTAGTGTAAAATAAACATAGCCCTATGCCATTGAAATCTTTAAGTGTTTAGTATATTTAAAATACTACAATTCATAAAGTTTTGTAAATATATTCTTTATGGGAAATCTATTCATTTATTAATACAGAGGGGTTGGAGACAGCAAATTTCAGTATAATTTTCATTCTAAATGATATATCGCCATTTTTCACGAACCTCCTTTGTGGGCGAACACTACTTCCAGCAACTTACAACAAAGCAGGGCCCATTATGGGTAAATTTTACTTCCAGTAACTTATCACAAGAGGAGCAAAATGGTCTGGGATAGCGGAAGAGGGAAATCAATGTTACCACTTATAATAGTTAGCAGTCGGTGGTCACTAACAACAAACACTGCGCTCTATCGCAGCTCTGGATTCCAGATGGCGACTTTCAGTAAGCAGTAATCCTCAAAACCTTCCTTCGAACGGCAATCGACAAACCACAATTTTATGTCTCGAAAAACATCTAGGAAGCCATCTTTCGAACTCAGTTCCCGCTGAGTCGTCGTGCCATCTGATGATTTAGTCATGGCGTAGTTTCTAATGTAACATCACGGTTGCAAACGCCGTCACGCCATCGCGTTACCCTTACGATATCTGCCTGATAATTCTACGTGTGCTATTACAGCTTTCTGGCTCTCTATATTTATTCTGCTTTGATTGGTCGTGTTCTGCTGCAATCGCATACATCTGTGAAGTAACTGTTTGCCACGTGATAATCGTCCGGATCAAAATTTGTGGAGACATCTATTGACGTATATGTACCGATTGACGGAGAAAGTAATTCAATTTTTTTTAGACGGAAAATGATGAGCCACGGATCACAATGTATTTGAAATGTTCACTTCTTTCACAAAAAACTGACAAAAGATGACACAACTTAAAAAAACTGAAAAAATTAAGGGAACCCTAAAGTGTATGGTGGAAATTTCCAAGCCGTTTAGATTTAATTCAAGTGTGAGACGGGGAGGTGGTTTGTATCCACTACTTTTCAAATCTGCATTAGAAAAAGTAGTGAGGGAATGGAGGAAAGCCATCAACACTAAGTGTGGTTAGATAGGAATAAATCCAAATAAAATCACCATAGATTGTCTAGCTTTTGCAGATGACATGGCGGTAATTACTGATTCACTGGATAGTGCAAAAGAACAAGTCGAAGAACTAGAGAAACAGCAGCCAAAGAAGGATCACATATATCTTTTAAAAAAACACAGTTCATGATGAACATCAATAATGCTCCTTAAAATCTTAAATTTCGCGATGACACTATAGCTAAAACAAATTGTTTTAAGTATTTATGAGATTGCATAAGGAGCGACACAAAAGAAAAGACTGCAACAGAAACTAAAATACATAAGATGGAAAGAGCATTTCATATGACAAAGAAAGTATATAACTAAAAAATCTTTATTATGGAACACAAAACTAAGGCACTATCAAGCAGTGGTTAGACCAGAAATATTGTATTTAGCAGAAATACTTAAGCTAACAAGATATGGGGATCTTGAAAAACTGGAAAAAGTAGAAAGAAGAATTTTGAGAAAAATACTAGGACCTAATCGTAATAGTAATGCTAAATACAAATTAAGACCAAATCGAGAACTATAATTGGAAATTGTCAAAGTTGATTTATTGTACCTTCCAAATGGTTTATTAAGAAGAATACAATTTTAACTAGGGATGGGCAAATGAAAAAATATATCTATAAATATCGCATCGATATTTACAGTTAGTATGGATATATATATATATATCGATACTAACATATATATATATATATATATATAGAAAAAATTTCGATCGGTCGATATATCGATATTTTTACCCAAAGCCAGTTATACTCTAAAAATACTATCAAAATATATAAGAAAATTCGGTAAATTAAAGACACATATAGGAATTATACAAACTTTTATTAATTTTTTATTTTTACAATCAATAAAACCAGTATTCGTCTTATATATACACCACACAACTCTCTGTTTTATACGTTCTTCCGCCAGTTTACTCCTGTTGACCGGTGCCGCTAGTTAACTGCAGAAGCCACTCTTTCGGACGATACAAAACAGGCTTGGCATATCAGGTACTTCAGCTAGATTTTAGAAAACACCGGCGTGCAATGTTGGCAATTGACCCATCAGATTTCCCGTTCCTGGTTCGTCCGCATCCTACTTACACTCATCAGGAACAAAGTCGGAGCTTTTAATTTATTGCATTATAGAAGTGCTAAGGGATAAGAGTTGCTCATGTGTGAACCAAATTGAAGTCTTATCGGCGATATCTTATGCTACTGGTGCAGAACTTACTTCTGGAAAAAGTTATTCTCATCGCCTAAGTTCTGAGCTAATATCATTTTATTCTTTAGACATACCATTTGACACTCCAATTGGAAAACTAAAATGAACACGCATGAACCGAGTGTCCAATATGGCAGCGGTGCAGGCAGTTTGCCAAATAGTTCTAACATATCAAAGCATGAGTTCCAACTAGTGCCGACAACTTGTGTCGAAGTCAACGCCTTTAGTTTTTTTCTTCAGATGCTTCTTGTTCTGCTCTTAATAGGTCCATGTCAATGACAGATTGCTTAAAATAAGTCAAAGTGCTGAAAATAAATTGTTATCGCTCAATAGTTTTCAACAATAAAGTTCAAAGGTTGCGCCTTACACGGAATCCAGTGATCATCTCCTAACAACAACCACTATTATCCACTATACTATAATTATGCAACGCATGAAATTGGATACTGAATTGTGTTCATTTAAATAATATCGAAATGGTACTTAAGATTTGTGTTGTAAAATGACTATCGATATTTGATATATCGAAAGTAAAAGTATCGACAATAAATAAGGATTATTTTATGAAAAATATCCATATTTCGATAGATCGATATATTTTGTCCAAGCTTAATTGTAACTTCATTGTGACCTATAACATCTTAATCAGCTTACTCGTGTAACTTCTTATATTCTGTAAATGTATGTAAACTAATACGAGGAATGACCAGAAACTAAGGTTGCAAAGCCGATATTCCTATTGTGTCGTCCGTCATAGAGATATTAGTAGTGTGTGGTAATCCTAAGATTTTATTTCTGTGGGAGAAACATGTAATCGCGGCTGAAATTCACCGGCAGCTATTACAGGTTTGCGGAGAGGCTATAAGATCTTGTCAGCTTGTGTCGAAAGTTTGTGGCCGGTAAAGAAAACCTCACCGACGTGGATCGCAGTGGATGACCCAGCACAGCATCAACAGTCCGGACCTCGCTCCAAGAGACTTCCACCTTGTTTCGTGGAGCACCTAGGAGGCCGACGATTCGCTTCAGACGAAGAGGTGAATCTCTTTGCGACAACGTGGCTGAACACGCAAGGACAGGATTTTTACCAGGAGAAAATATTTAAACGCACATGTGCCTAAAGTGTTATTGGGAAATACGTTGAAAAATAACAAATGTATTTTCAGTTCGCTGTATTGGTTGTTTAAAATAAAATGATCGTGTTTCACTACATGCTTCGTAACCTTAGTTTCTGATCACCCCTGACAGGTATACCGCGTTACAGTTAGATTACCCCGGTATTGATCCTTTAGGAAATGTAGTAGTTCATTGGACTACAAAGAAGATAGGATAGGGAAAAATAAGCCATAACTTACCAAAGATGAAGGGCTAAACGGACACATAATAAACGCAACCAAAATTCGCAGAATTTCGGTCAGTAACCTTAGTCATTTAGGTGAGACATATGCCAGGGAGACAGATGTAACCATATTCCGAGTCGCCACAAGAATGAAACAAAGCTGAAACATGTGGGAGGGTGGTGATAGAGTCGGTGATAGGTGGAGAAGGTTGACCAACGATAAATGTTGAACAAAACATTCTGTGACGGTTATTTGAGGTAAAATGAAATTGATTTAAAAAATGTATGTAACATTGATCGGTTATGTGAATAAATAAGTAAAAGTAGAAAGATATAAAAATATACTAAAAATGTATACATATATAGAAAAATATACGAAAAAACTGACTGTAAAATTGTAAAATAGTAAGGGACAGGTTTAGCTTAGGTTTAGGCCAGGGGTGTGTCTTGTGGTGTCTAGGATGTGTTGATAGGCAAGTTCCCATCTACAGAGTTCTGAAAAGGTGGTGGTGTTCAGAAAAATTCTGACAGCTCCAACCGTGAAACAGGTGTTGATATTTTTGAACCATGTGAGCCAGCATGATTTGCCACTGGATGGTCTGGACCGAAAGTATAAACGTTTGCCTGTGGCCATTCATCCTGTTTATGAGTGGTGAGACCGCTGAAGCAATCAGTGAAATGAAGACAGGTAAGTCGATAAATAAGACGAGTAGTAGCGCAGATGGCGAGTCCAACAATAGAAAAGATTCTCCTGTGACGGGATTAGAGTAGGTAGTGGCGCCTGGACGCATGCTGCATGTTTTACAGCGGGGTCTATTACAGGTGAAAGATCCGTGTGGAGGTCTTGGAAAGTTAGATGGTAGGAACTTGTGGACCTAGATGTTATTCAGGTTAAGAGACCTGTTAAAGTATGTTCGGGCAGCATTGGGTAGGGTTTTGGGAAGGACAACTTTTTCACTGTTGGAGCTGTCAGAGTTTTTCCGAACACCACCACTTATTCAGAACTCGAATAATCGCCACTGAGATTATTTTGCTCCACATTTATCGTTGGTCAACCTTCTCCCCCTACCACCGGTTCTATCACTACCCTCCCGCGTGTTGTATCTTTGCTTCATTCACGTGGCGGGTCGGGATGTGGCCACATCTCTCCTCCTGTCATATGTCGCACCTCCTACACGACTAAAGTTACTGACCGAAATACTGTGAATTTTGTCTGTGTATTTTACGTGTTCATCTTGCTCTCCTGCCTTCGTCTGTGGGGTTATTTTTCCCTATTCTATCTTATTTTCAATTTCTAATGGCAGTTTTTTTTGTTTCCATTATCCATGTACTGCACTTCTCTATTACTTTACACTTATTTGAACCTTTGTAATTTAAGATATATAAAACTAATCAGCTGATTTGTTTTACATGTTTTGGGCAAACTAAAATCTTATATATATATAAAAATAGACGTGTGTTTTCCTATATTTCACTTTTCAGCCACCACTACCTAGCACAGATCACTGGTCTTTGTGTGTGGAAGTAGCTTGGAGTTTAATGTCGTGCACAAGGTTGGCCGAATGTCGATAGCTGTGGGGATGTGGGAGATATGATGGTTAAAAGTGGTCGATGCAGAGCATTTTCGTATTTCGACCAAAGACATGTATCTCCGTATATGTCACTCTGCTGCCACAACTACATAGCATAGATAAATGGTGTTTGTGTGTGGTAGTGGTATCGTGTCTCCTATCGTGTACTATGGTGGTTATATGTCGGTAGCTATGGGGGTGTGGGAGATATGGTGGTTGAAAATGGTCCACCTGCGGCACTTTCATATTTCTACCAAAACCTTATGTGTCATGGAGTATCACATTTCAGCCAAAACTATCTAGCGCAGATCACTGGTGTTTGTGTGTGGTAACAGCACAGAGTCACCCGTCGATCCCAACGTTGGCCGAATTTCGGTAACTGTGCGAGATATGGTGGTTGAAAGTGGCCGTTCAAGGATATTTTCGTATTTCGACCAAAGACATGTGTGTCCGTATATTTTACTTTGCTGCCTGAACTACATAGCGCAGATGACTGGCGTATGTGTGTGGTAATAGCATCCAGTCTCCCTTCGTGAACTATGGTGGTTAGATGTCGGTAGCTGTCAATCCAAATTCTTTACAAACACGAACGAAGTCGTGGGTACCGGCTAGTGTATTATAAATCCATGTTTAACGATCAGTAGATTTAAAAGCACGCTCTCAGGTAGTTTCGTTTCTCGTAATGCTGTTCTCTGTAAACTGTTCATTGCGCCTCACCGTCTGCTAGTGAGAGGAATGCGCATTTGATGGCGAGTCATCAGGCGGAACGTAGTACAGTGGTTGCTGGGGGCTCGGCCCCGCCGTGGCCCTCCGGCAAGTGGCCGCCTCTGTAAAGGGGATATGCCGGCCAGAGCCGACCTAAACCGGAACACACCCAACAGCGCCAGCCCAGCAGGGGTCCAACGCCTGAGATACCGACGTGGTCGAGTGTTGTTCTGAACATTCCAACACAGTGGTGGATCCAGGGGGGGAGGCAGGATGCTGTAGTCTCCCCCCCAAAAACCACAAAGTTACCCCCGATTTTGGGGACCTTTTTTTGATCCACTGTTCTTATAAGGGCGGCAATCTGGAATAATGAGATTTCTGTCGGCGACCCCCTGCCCCCTCGCCGGAGTCAAGCCCCCCCCCCCCCAAACCAAATCCTAGCCCCCCTCCCAAAACAAAATCCTGGATCCGACACTGTTCCAACACACGGGTTCGCTAGCAGCGGAATGCAGTGGTATCTTCAGATCAGAGGTTTACAAAATTTTTCTTACCGTGCCCCCTTCTTCTTTTCTGTCAGGAGAAAAGATTCCCTTGGTCGCTCTCCTCATCCACAGTTTTATTATTAAAAGAGTAACAAAAGCAAGTATGAAATCAAATACATTTTTATTGCTTATAAAGTTACAAATTTCAAATTCTCTGATAAAAACTATGAGCTTTAAATTTGCTGCAAAAAAGTAACAAAAAACACATAACTCAGTAGAAAGGATGAGCTTCCATTTTTTTTACAAGATTTCCTATTCTTGGTTGCATATTAGAAAGTGCACAGCGTAAATTATTAGCAATATCGAGTTTGTTATTTGTTTTTATTGCAACAACAGCTAATTACTCTCCTTCTCACAAATAAGTGCTTGAAACTGGTGTACATAATCGCAGCGTTTGATTTTCACCAGGAAGATGTGGAAGGAACACGTGACTTTATTATACTTAGGGGCCTATTATGATTTTGCGTATTATGATTTATACATTTTATTAAAATTTTATTTGCCAGCAGCATAATTTTTTATTTTAAAAAATTACTCTTGAAGTACTACATTGAGTAATTACAGGACTCTGTGGATATTTTACCTTTTTAGAGTTCAAACGTCTCCTTATTAACAGTGATGTCTCACAGGAAACTTTCTAAGTATTTGATGTTAGAATAAAGGTTTTCGTTTCTAGGGGGTAGTGAAGGATACGTAGTACACCCAGCGGTGTAGAGGTAAGTTAATGCTCACACGGCGAAACAATGTCACTTCCCGCGCCCTCCTTGACTTCGTCCTCCGGCTAGAAGGGGGGGGGGGGGGGGTAGTTTGGGAACATATACTTTAGAAAGTTTGGATGATGTGAGGGTCATTGCCTGACCAAGAACGTGTAAAGATATAACGATCTGAAAGCTGTAAATAACTCTTTAGTAATTTGTAAGTATTGTAAACAATCATGCTTCCTGGAACTAATCTGTATTTTGTTACATGTACTGAAAGCGGATGAGCTGAACGCCTAATCTGAAATTGAAATTAAGACGAAAAATGCGAGAGCTGTGATTATATATTTGTGTAATAAAAGAATGTGACTAAAGGACACTGATCAGACAATGGTGGTGAAATCAGTTGAAGATGCCCCTGCATATAACAAAGCAAAACATTGGGCATCTGGATGTAAATGGTCGAAAGCAGACGCTGAAGATTATCCGCAGGCAGGAAGGGGAACGGTAACAATTGCTCAGGGAGATGTTGGCAGGATGCTGATAAACAGAAGGCTTCGACAGATGAGGCCAGAGTCCAACTATTCAAACCAAAATAAAATAAAAAATCAGTGATATTACGTTATCTCAGTCAGTTCCGCATATCTATACTATTATATATCTGTAAGCAAGCTGCGTGTGTCTCTTTACTGGAACGGGTATTGCGCAATAAGTACCGCAGCAATTTGAATGTGGTTTTCACGTTTTTAGAGCTAATGGTGCCAGTCAAAATCTGGGAAAATAGCTAATGACTTATATGTGCCATGGGAAGGAGCAAACAATTAAAAACCTTTATATTTGGGCTGCCGATCTTTATGCACTTCAGACGCGCACACCATTCGCAAAAATATGATAAAACTTAGGATTACATTTTATTTTTTACTTTTTCATTTAGTTTTCTGGATCGCAGTGCTTGAAAATAAACGGAATACGTGAATCAATCATAATAAGTGTTGACTTGCATCGCTGTAGGTCAGTTACCTTGCGAAATATCTTTGATTACTAATGTTTTAGTCATAGATTGTTTCTAGTAGATAGATAAGCAGTTTGTCTCTGTAACAATATGTCTTCGTGATCGCTGAACACCATACAATAAGCGACGGTTAATAAGCCAATACTTCTTCCTTAAATATCATTATGGATACGAAATTCCGTTTACTTTTCGAAGAAAGATGCCTGGAAAACAGCTACCATAAACATCAACAGGTAACAATACATACTTCTTTCATAATGACTTGTGCGGAACTGCCCATGTTTCGATACACTTTATTCGATTAATATATATTTGGTGGCTATAACGTGCAAATATTCTTTAGTAATATTGCCCAAGGAACGTTTGAAAAAATTTTGGCTGCTATTCAAACCACGGTCAGTAAAATAAAATATTCTTTCTTTTAAATAAGTCTCATAACCCTGATTTAGGAAAGTTTATCGCCAAACATGTTATTGAGTTAGTGACGATAGCAATATTGAACCAATTAAATTGCATCCTAAAACCTTATGCTACACCGCGTAAAGAATAATAAAACTAAATCCATTATGCCTTATGCTCTAACAAAGCGAGTGAGTTGTCATTCTGGTCCAGGCTGCATTTCAACCTAGCCACAAATTTCGCTAATCATTCCTTTCGTAAATCATAGCTTCTGTCACATTCGCAATACTACATTCACTGTATCGAGAGCGATTCTTGAAACATTTGAATTTCTTGGAATTACTTACATGCGGGTGAAATAACGACATAAGTAATTTGGTGTCACTGAAAACGAAGGAAATTAAAAATAATTCTTAACGTGTAATACCGCGTAAGATTAGTTTTAATCTGCGTAAATTTCTATTTTAAATCAGAAATAATTGATCGAATCAACATACCGTCAAAATAAAACCAATCGAAAAACTAATCAGAAAAAAGATACTGTTATGCGTTATGCTCTAACAAAGCGAGTGAATTTTCATTCTGGTCCAGGCTGCATTTTAACCTAACAACAAATTTGGCTAATGATTCTTTTCGTAAATCATAGCTTCTGTCACATCCGCATTAATAGATTCACTGTTATCGATTCTTGAAACTTTGGAATTATTTACATGCGGGTGAAATAACGACATTAGTAATTTGGTGTCTATGAAAACGAAGGAAATTAGAAATAGTTCTTAACGCGTAAGATTAGTTCAAGTATGCGCTATTTTAAAGCAGAAATAATTGATCGAATCAACATATCGTCAAAATGAAACCAATATCCAATCAGAAAAATATGCTGTTATTATAATTAATAAATAAAACTGCTATATATAACTTTAAATAAATTTACGCCACCACGTTATCGTGAAATTCTCCGTATCCGAATTTAAAAATAAGATTTTTTTTAGCTGAGTTAAATATTACAGAACTAATATGTTTGGTTATGTCCATAGCTACATGCTCACCAAAGCTTATGCTTAGCTATGTAATCCCAGCCAAAGTTTATACATAAAATCCCAGCAGAGGTTTACAGTTAGTGCTTATAATTTCAACTGTGTTATCTATTATGTATCGATATAAATTTGTAGCATCACGGTTATCGTGCAGTCCTCCATTTTTTAGCTAAGTTAATTTAATATAAATAAGTTAATATTTTTCATTACCACCAGAGATACATCATTACCAAAGTTTATACTTATCTACATTTATATGTAACTCCTTCATTTCTGAAATACCGTGAAGGAAAATGGCTCGAAATGTGGGTAGTTGTATAAAAGCCATTAAGAAAAAAATACACGTTATTAATCATGGATTAGGAATGTATTTATATGGTATTAAAAAAGGGATTTCTACAATTACCGTGGCGCCGCAATTTTATGATGTATTCTTATGTAACTTGACGAGACAAATTGAAAGTAAAGAAAAAATATTTTGATATCTCGCTTAGTTCTCGAGATATTGTATCTCAAAAGTGAGGAGGTTAGAGTGAAATCCGGCGTGGACCAGAAAAACATTCACCGAAACCACTATATCTACACGGTGGAAATGCTCTATAGGTGTTTTACTTTCTTCCTAGTGGTTGATGCTAGGTTGAAATACAGCCTGGACCAGAAAAGAAACGCCACCATAAGCACAAGGAATTACACCTATAACTGATTTTTGACATGCAATATCTCGAAACCCAAGCGAAAAATATATATATACTAGACGACCCGTGCGAAAATTTCGCGAATAAAATGCGATGAATAGTGAGGTTGAATATAATGTCACCACGTTCAGTCATTACTCTTCATACTCCTACTTCATTTATCGATTTTGGTTAGAAATCCAGGGAGATAAATGGCTCGAAACACAAAAAACGTATTTTAGAAATATTGACATTTTTGCCTTTTAAGGGTCGAATTACGAAAAATTCCTTTTTAAAAATATAATGTTACCACGGCGAAGACCTTATTCATTAATATGATACCTCATTTATCTGTATCGGTTAGATATCAAAGGAGATAAATCGCCCGTGACACAAAAATCGGTAATTGAAAAATGTATACTTTTTTCCTTTAAGGGTTGAATTCCAAAAACATTATTTCTTAAAATATTATGTCACAAAGCCGAGACATTACTCCTCATAATCCTACCTCATTTATCGATTTTGGTTAGATATCCAGGGAGATAAATGGCTCGAGATACAAAAAACGCATTTTAGAAAAAGTGACATTTTTGCCCTATAAGGGTCGAATTACGAAAAATTCCTTTCTGAAAATATAATGTTACCATGGCGGAGAACTTATTATTTAATATGATACCTCATTTATCTATATCGGTTAGATATTAAGGGAGATAAATCGCTCGTGACACAAAAACGCATTGCAAAAATATTGATACTTTTGCCCTTTAAGGGTTGAATTCCAAAAACTGTCTGGCTTAATATATGACGTCACTAAAGCGGAGATCTTAATCTTTAAAACGATACTTCATAAAACGGTTTCAGATAGGTATCCAGGGAGATAACTGACTCGTAACACAGAAAACAGCATTTTAGAAAAATTAACATTTTTGCCCTTTAAGGGTCGAATTCCGAAAACTTTCTTGCTTAAAATACGATTTAACCAAAGTGGAGACCATAAGCTTTATAATGACACCTCATTCATTGATTTCGGTTAATTATGAAGGAAGATATAGGCTTGTGACCAAAAAATACCTTACAGAAATAATATATATGTGATATATATATATTTATTTATTTTCAAATTGTTTTCCAAGTTCTATAAGAATCCATCAACAGATTGTGGCACCACGGTAATGATAGAACCGCCTTAAAAAATCCTGCGAGTGATCTTAGTACATTCCTTGCTTCGATACTATCATTGGCGGCGTACATAGTTTAAAATTAACTGCCATTACTTTCGCAGACAGTAACTTTCGTTTTGCGTTATATCTAAAGTACATTTCTTTTTGCTATAACATGCACTTTATATGGAATGGTATGTCCTCAAGAAATTCCTGACCTGAAGGATTATTGATTCTCGGTACGCCCTTACTGGAATGTTAGTGATAATGTTTCGCGTAGCTTTAGTTTCTTACTTTTCATATATATGATACTGTGTTAAAATAAGTCTTACAAAAAAAACCTTTTGAACATCAGTATGAAAACCGCATCTAAGATACTAATTAAAAGGAAGGAAATTTTTTTAAATGAAATCTATATATTTTGCTTCTCTGCATTAATATTTGACACTAAAATAAAAATGGTAAAACATTTTTTTGGGGGGGGGGGGATGGGAGGCTGCCTACTACTGGTACTAACTATTTACTTTGTTTGTTTGTTTGTCACAAATTCTTCTTCGAGGACGGTCCCAAAATGGAGTTCAAACGTCTTGAAAGTAAAAACTCGAGACAGCCTAATCAGGACGGTCATAGTGACTTCAATGACAATAACAACTATCCACGTAAACATAATTTACGGACTTTCAGTATCAACGTGGTTGGATGATCAGATATTATCATAATTACGTTAAAAATGATAGTGTGATATATACCATATACAAAACTTGCACGAAAAGATACTCGAACGACCATGCCTGAAATATTACAAAAAAGGGGATCTACAAAATATAAATAAAATAAAGGAATAGTAGTGAACTATGATTTCCACATCTCCGAACTAAACACAGTTTTGTTTTCTTATGCTTAATACTTTATTATTTCTGAACATATAATTAATCAGGACTTAATACACATAAGGTTGTAAAAATGATTTACAGTAAGGCTTCATATATGGTGCTCACTGTTGTCCAGTTGACGTTTCTAAATATCTGCAATGAGCCTTAAAGTGGTCGTCCCATTGCCATTGTTCAGTTAGCTAACAGAATAGAAAAGCCGATTTTGTGGGTTGACCTAACGTAGTATGTCGTTAGTGTTGTTTAATTTTTTCCTGTATGTTTCGAAAAAAAATTGTTGATGTCTTTTTTGCAGTTCGTCAAATACATTGTGAAGTAGTTGATAACGACGTTCTGTTATACTAGAGGTAGAAACTATTAACCCACAAATTCTTGATTTTTTTACGGTCACCGACGTCTGCTTCATTTCCGACCAAGTTTGCTTCTGTATGTGTATTCGGGAGGACGGCGGTTCGAATCCCCGTCTGGGCATCCAGATTTGGGTTTTCCATGGTTTCCCCAAATCACTCCAGGTGAATGCCGGGATGCTTCCTTCAAAAGGCCATGGCCGAATTCCTTCCCATTCCTTGCCCCCCATCCTATCCCGTTTCTAAAGACCCAGTTATTATAGGAGACGTTAAGCAGTTTAAAAAAAAAAATCTGTATGTGTGGTACACTGTGATAATTTCGTGGCTAGGATTCGACATTTAACAGTAGTTCCAACCAGCACTACGGAGGAATTGCTCCCCTTGTTATTTATGTACGTATATATACCTTCCATCCCAAATTGGCTTCTCTATTCAGAATTTAGAACTTAGAAACTTCTGCTTATTAAATTGTTTGTTTAAATGCCAATCAAAAATGACTGCTTGAAAAATATTTGTATTGGCACAAGATCGATTATTGGTACAAACACAAAACAGAGCCTCTATAAAATATTGAAAATGACCTTTAACAATCATAGATGTACTGTTCTTTATGGCTGTTTTTAATTTTAATTTAAACGTAAAACGAATTAAACCTTTATACAAACAATAAAGTTGTAGTTTAAAAATGTAAAATCACACATTTTTGTTGAAATGCGAACTAAATGTTAAAAATAATCGTAGAATATTAAGATTTTGTTCAACAACGATAAGATATCTCCCAATTCACTGTAACTTGATTTTCTGTTAATACGTTCTGGATTTGCTTAAAATTAGAATAACCATAAAGTAAAAAAATCGAGGGTTGCTACACATCATTTGTCTTAAATTTTTAATTGCTAGCTATTTATAAATATAGAATTAAAATAATTTTTTGGTCAGTGACCTTATTCTTATTTTAAACTTATACAAATTTGTTTTACTGAAATGTTGTTCGACCAATTGTTGTTGAGCAAATATTTATATTTAATGACTATATTTAACTCTTTAGTTCATATTTCTTAAACTACTATTTTTTGTTAGTCTTAAAACAAATTGAAGATATAAATAGTAAGGAGTCTCTAGTCTTAGCATTTCATGTAATACAATGAACTTAAAATTATTTCATTCATGTCCGAGTAATCAAGCCATTTCATTTAACGGGACAACGTTATATTGAACTCACCCAGCGCTCTTGGAGCAATTAAGTTAATCTATTTTGAACCATTCAGTGACTTAAGCAATCTATATATAACATAGGAAGGTATTTTGGATTTCACGTTTGCATTCAGAGAAGAGCTCCTTCTGAAGAAGGTGCTGAGGTGAACGCCTGTGTGTTTGCAATTTGTGTTTTTTTTTACTGTCAAAATAATAAAAATACAAGGCTATAGCTAAATTATTATATTGTCATAGATTCTAGAAACATGTGAGAAATTTGAAAAAAACCTTGTACGGTTGGAAGTGGGTGAAAATTGGATCGAAATATTGTACTACATTCATACATACAGATAGGTCAAGCTTAAAAGCGTGAAAAAGATACGTCAACTATGGAGAGAATAAAGCGAAAGGACTTTCAACGTCTTCGGTTCGTCAAAGATGACCACGTTCTAAATCAATTCAGTATTGAAGAAATTCTATTCGTTTGCGTGACGTCAAATAGTGACTGACATAACCACCAAACTGGTCTTTTATTATTTTTGACCGTTCCAGTCCTGTAGATGTGTAACTGAGTCCTGTCGCTTGTCAGTTTATAGTCGTGGTTCCTATTACTCTCAAATATGCTCTCAGCCTCTCAGTGTTCTGTCCAAAAGCGCAGGTCTTCACGCGCTCCTGTATTCTGCACTCCACTTCAGATTCGTGTATTACGCGTCCCTTGGTGTCATCTATTATCTTGTGGCTTCTTCTTCCCCCACTCTCCTCTCACAAACTTCGCCTTCCAAGGCGTCTGTGAGCTAGCAGTCACTTCTCAATGAATGTCCCATCCAGTTCTTATTTCTTTCTGTTATGACTTGGAGTAGCTCTCATCAACCCTTTCTAGCACTTCAACAGTTCTCAGTTTTTCCATCCAGCATATCCTCTTCATTCTCCTCCACATCCACACCTCAAACGCTTCTATCCGTTTCTCATCCTGTAGTTTCAGTGTCCACGTTTCTGCCCAATAAAGTGCGACGTTCCTTACGAAACATTTGTCTTTTCATCATTGTCTTACCTACTTTCCCACTTAATAAACGCCTCTACCTATTAAACGCTTCCTTCACTACGGCAACATAATTCTTCACCTCTTGGTGCCATCTCAAGTCCTCGGTGAATTTACTTCCCAGATATTTGATGGCTTTACTTGGCTGATATTAGCTTGTCCTATATTTATGTTTATCATTTTCCTTCCTTTACCAGTCACCATACTCATTATTCTTACCGTATTAAGTCTCTTTCCTTAGTATTCACAGGCTTCCTATATATCGTTCAGCATTTTGTTTAAGATTCGTTCACTTTCTGCTAAAAAGGCGCTACCATCAGTAAATCTTATACATTCTATCCTCTTGCCACTAATACGCTCTTCTCTTTTCCATATAAGCATTTCCCACAATAATCTCTTTAAGGTATAACTTAAACAATAAGGAGGAAAGGCAACGAACTTGCCTAATGCCCCTCCCAATCCTGCTTTCTTCCGACAATTCTTTTCCAATTTTATTCTCACCTTCTGTTGTAAATATAGTTTCTGCTGCTTTCTTCCGACAATTCGTTTCCAATTTTTATTCTCACTTTCTGTTGTAAATATAGTTTCTCTCCCTGTAACATACTCGTTTCCTCTACAAGATATTCATCAGAGTTTTCCTTTACACCCTGCCATAGATTTACCAAGTTTTCCTTTTTCAGTATACCCTTTTCCATACGATTCTTAACAGACTTATGGCATCTGTCGTTCCATTCCTAAGTCTAAATTAATCCTCAATCAAACTGTCGAAGATCCGGCTTCATGATTTCTACTTCCATCTGTTACTTGATTGAAAGGAATTTTTTTGTGCAATTAGTAGTAGGAGAATACCGTACTTCTGGGTTGCATATCAAAATGTAGCCTAAAATAATTATAATTTTTTTTAAAATCAGAATTTTTGTTCACTTATTTATTAAATAAATTATTATGAATTTCAAAGAGAGACATGTAAAGATCATAAATAGTTTGGATTGCCTATGTAAAAGTGTATGTGGCAGCAAGTAAGGGTTGCCAGCAGTGAAAGATATGTAAGCGTGAGAGAGTGTGCGACCACTACATGCGGCACTTTTACACACGAAACCCAAGCTTTTATATTCTTTACATGTCTCTACTTGAAATGAATTATAATTTATTTAAAAACAAGTGTACCAAACTTTTTAAATAATTTTTGTAAATTTAACTAAAAATACTTGCGGCCATATTTTGATAGGCAACCCGGCAGAATCGTATTCTTCTACTAATAATTATACATAAACATTTCAGTCAAATAACAGATGGACGTGGAATCATGAAGCCGGATCTTAGGGCATAGCTTCGTAGTCATAGCTACGACAAAAACCGCGACACGACAAGTAGAGCACCCACAGGTAGGTATCGAGCGCGAGGCAGGGCGTTGGTTGTGTAGGTCGCGGGGATCGATGTCAACTGGGTGAGCCTACTTAGGCTGGGCGGGCGGCCCTCGTCTCTAATTGAAGAGTGGCCGGGGGCGGCGGCGCGGCCAATCACGCCGCGTGGGCGGCGCGGCGCCGGCGTCCGGCCGCGCCGGCTCAGCCGCGACTGCCGACTCGGCGTCGCGCTGTAATCCCACCCGAATGAAGGGGCTTACCGCGCCCGTCTTGCCCTCCCGCCTGCTTCCGTTTTCAATTACCCGGCGCTCATTTACTGCAGCGGGTCGCTTTAAAAAAGTCGGATACAGCGCTGCGCGACACAACGCGACGCCACCAAAAAGGAGGGCGCTGTAAATAAAGCGCGGGTGAGGACCCCCGCACGAGATACCTCCTGCTGGCTCTGTCGGAAGTACGAGCACATATTACACACTCGTCAACGCTACTTAAGAGCTGCAGCGGAAAAAGCACCCTCAGCGACTCCCTACTACCTTGTTCTGCGCGGAACAAAATGAGAATCTAAAGCACAACAGAAGCGTGTTTTTTTTATTTCGGACCTTTAATAAAACACTGAACTCTCTGGTCAGCCTAAAGGAGGAAAAGGGTCATCCAACGAAAACGTGCGTTGGCTCTCATTTCACATTTGTTAAAAAAAATATGTGGCCTGTTTTCCAGCGCAGTATCCTTTGAGCCCCACACACTAATACCACAACCTACAAATTTATGCCATCCACATAAAAGGGGTTCTCTGGAGTGTTAAGACTTGAGATGACAGCACGGATCTGAAAGGGAAACGTTTTAAGGTTTGGAAGCAAGTGGAACCTTTAAGGGGAAAAACATAGGGGTGGGGGACTAGTGTGAGGTACACCGCTTCACTGTATGTACAAATTAATGCTAAAACCATTTTTATAAGAAGTTCATAAATGTAAACTTAATTATGCAATGGCAAAGATCATCAAGGTAGGAGAGAAGGAGACTCTTTGGCTTGCTGAATCCAGAGACAGCTCCAAAGATGGAGAAATGAATTAAAACTGATTTTGCCGGGGCAGATAAAGTTCGCATTTATTCTGAAAGTACAACCTCTAGGGGGTGAAGAGATACAATTGTATAAGAAATGTGTTGTTGTTTACCTGAAGAAATGATTATGTAATGAAATTATACTAAAAACTGTGTTTCGATAGTAGGAATGGCAATGTGAAACCTTTATGAATTACGAGCCTATAATAAACAAATAGCTTGAAGTTTATAAGAGTATTACCGTTTATTAAATAAAAGAAAACTATATAGAATATTATTGGGTTACTGATAATAGACTTTATAGTAAGAGTGCTATTTTTGGGTGTTTACAATTATGTCAGAAAAACTGGTATTGGTATTATATCGAGAGCTAGATAACTAATAAGACAAGTTTAAGAAACAGATATCACGAAGTGAAATACAGAAGATAATTTGCATAGCCCACACTTTACCCGTACATACGAGACGGAGGAAGGTAAGCGCGTTGTCATTGCTGCTATGCCACATGTAATCCAAGCTTTCGAGTTTCATCCGGGGTTTCAAAGACAGGATATATTTTCCTAATTAAAATGCGTTTTTTTTTCGTTCATAGCTGCTCGAAGTTGCTTCAGGACTTTAGCATAACATACTCGCGTGAATTTTTCACCCATTTTCATGAAATCTAGGAACAACACATTTTTTAGTCCTGAAACAAAGGTGTAATCACTTTCCTGGACAAGAAACGGCCTTGGCTTTATGTGGATGGGGCTAACAGCTGTGTCTGCATTGCGTTGACTATTGCTTTGTGCCTATGTAAAAAGATTGGCCAGGTCTTACAATCGTTCAACCAATCTACAGGCCTGGAGCATAAACTTTCTTCAGACACCTGACTCTTTAATGACTTTCAATTTGCTTTCACAAGTGTCGACATACAACGAGAGCAAATCTTTCAAACTTCCATAACACGATCCACAATCATTGTTTAAATGCTTAATATTTCTTTAACCTGGAGAATCTTTCATCTTCTGTCTGTCTGTCAAGTCATGTATAGCTTACGTATTGTCTTGTTCACTCATTGTCTCCACTTGAAATTCCTACAGATAGTCATCTTCAGTGCTGGTTCTCTCAAGTTTAAATTCATGTGGAAATATTTTTTCTGTGCTGTAGGTAGAGGTACCATACCGCAGTTTTTTACCATCATATCCTCGTGAACATCTTTCGTTGTTGTTTATTTCTAACTCAAATATTTAGTTACAGCACGAATGTGTAGCTTGTCAATTTCATGTTAATCTTATACTTTATTCGCGTTGATCACCTGTAGCAAAATAACGGTTCGTTACAGAATATTGTAATTTTTTGTAATAATCTACATAAAGCTGAAGAGTTATATGTAGTTTTTGCGATATGTTACGGTTACGTTTTTCAAGATAAGCCAAGAATTTGCTGACTCAGCTTCGTAGGCCATAGTCGGTATTAAATATCGATACCATTCTTCCACCTGCACTCCCTGTAGTAATATTTGGAAAACCGAAGCCTGAATAACAAGAAGAGTAATAGAATCGGAAATCGCTGACATCGGTTTCTGCTGCAAAGCTGCAGTTCTAACGCATTTTGTGAATTGTTGCATTCAAAAGTTTCTTATTTCGGAAACTGGTTTCTTCATCTTAAGATAGTTTAATTGGAATCTGCCACTTTTATCTGAAATAACTTGTTCGTCTACACTCCGTTAGGTGTTATGAACCTATTTTACATTCGTTAATGTTAAAGTATGCAAGAGTAACTAATTTTCCGGATCAAACTAAGGTTGATTGGAAGAGAAAATTTTATGGTTATAGCATTGCGACTTTAGTGAGTATGATTCGACAACTTTTCGATCAAGATAATCAGCGTATATTGTTTCAAGCTTTGCGATTTGTTCAGCATACCAATGTGCCAAAAAAATTAAGCTAATAAAAAGAAATGTGAAAATGAAATACAGCTTAGTGTTATTTCATTGACGTCGAACAGCTATTTGTTTTTGAAATAGGAATTATGTTTTGATGTTTCGTCGACCGTAAATGTTTCTACTTATGTAAGTAAGTAAGTGCGGTCCAAAATCTTTTCTTAGCAGATCAATCGAACGCTGTATAGATGATCCACAAAAGCAGTTCCAAATGTTCAAAAAAAGAGGCATAACACGTATCTGAGGAGCAAATGGAACTAAAGTGAATCTTAATGGATACCGTTAAAAATTGTTATACTGAGAAAGAAAAAAACAATAAATAAATAAAAAGGCCAGTTGCTTTTAGGGAATAGTGAAAGCTGAATGAAATAATACGTTAGTGCGTTGATCAAAGACTGTGTGAGTGCAGTCTCAATGATTTTTTGCTATAGGTTCAGCGATATATTGGAAAAAAATTAGGCGTTCCTGAACCATAAAACACCAGTTAGTACTGTAATAGTTGGATACGTCCATGATGACGGCTGTAAATGAGAGAACATGCATTTGGTTTTATTTAAAAAAAGTGGTATCCACAATTTGGTCTTGATGCTTACCTTCCGGGCAGCGACTAACGCACAGCCCAAGCTTCGTATCCTTTTGTTTCTCTTTTGTAGTTCGTGCAGCCATGAAACGTACGGTTTCCTATTCTTGGACAGATAAAATGGAACGTTACATTTTACAGTAATTAATTGGATGAACAACACACAGTTCAGTGGGATGAGATGAAAAGTTAAATTCTTCTTCATGGTCTCCTGAGAAAATCTTTACGTATAGAGGTCGTATGTATTTTCAAAATATTTTTTAGGTAAACTGTAGTATTGAAGTTTCTTCCCTAGCGTGTAATACTTGAACAGTAGCCGTAAGAGACTGGCGCTTCAAAGGTAATATTTTCTCATGCCACTGAAGATCCTCATCCTCCCTCCATGCGTGTTTGAAAATTCCACCGTACGCACTAATAAGCCAATAAAATTACTTCAGGTTCTGTTCACGTGATGGAGAACAAATAGAATCGTCTCCTCTCTCACCCGCCATCAGCGCAGGAGATCACTTGTCGACGGTAGTTAGGGTCCTTGCCAACTAGAGAGAGTTTTCTTTTATTTCTTTAAATTTGGCCTCCCTGCGACCATTTAAACAGAACCAATTTATTTATATTTTTCTGAATATTGTATCAGGCTTTGGTCAAGTAATTTTGTGTACAGTGAGGATAACACAAGACGAACACAACGTTTTATCTTTTTTTTAAAAAAAAAAAAAAAAAAAAAAAAACACCCATGCACCAGACTGGACTCAAATCTCGCGACCTTTACGAAGCGAGGTCCGTGGTGTTAGCCCCTACACTGCCAAGACCTGCACTATGAAGACCTAAACATCGTTAATCTACGCGTCACTAGGTATCCGCTTGGTTTATTCCCCAGTTTATTCTCTCTCAGCTAAGAAATGACTACGTAGGTGGTAGAATTCTATGACAAATCATTTCATGACTTAGGATTTATTCTTTCATTTACAACCGTGAATTTAAGATAGTGTATTTCTAACATTAGTTCCCGTAAATTTTAATAGCAATGAGTGTCAGTGATATTATACTTTCGTGACATAAAATTGCATATCTGTGGTGAGACTGACCTCGGAGAGACTAGTAAAGACGAACTCATGCCGCTATGCACTTTATTTTCGATAGGGACACTACAGGCACACATCATGGGATATTTTAGCCTGTTATCTTTTGATGCCAAACCACCGTCATAGGTTCTGAGACCAGGAAACTATCGTATGTCCAATTTCCCGTTTTCCTTCCATTGAGGACTTTACCGAAACAAATACCCAGTAGGATAAAGATAACACAAGCGTAAGATTCTAATTTTTACAAAGAACTTTTTGTCAAGAATTTTAAAACTCCTTTCAAATAATATTAACTGTAGAAGACAACTATGCCAACGGAAGCAAAAAATACAGTTAAAGATTCCTATATTACTTTAGTTTTGTATTTAACTTGTTTAAAACAATTTTCATGTCTTATTTATGGAAAAAATAAGCAACAAAAACTATACAATTCTCGTAGATACTAAAAAACCGTACAAGAGATGTAAGACCTCCTAACCTAGAAAGCCGTACGTGATTTCTGAGGTAAATAACAATACTGTGATAAAAACTGATTCAAGTTTGTCGTATGAATTCAACTACTTTAATGATATTTTAAATAGGAACTATATGACTGTTCTATGGTCTTCTGCCACAAAGCAGTTAAAACGTATCCGACAGATTTCTAATAAGTGCAGCGTCTAGCCTGTGGAACCGAAAACATTCATTGTGAAATGATAATTTGTGCTTGATGTGTTCTTTACCTGCGGCTGTAAAGTTCGTTATGCAGAGGACCAAGATTTAAATCTAATACTGTGGATTCGTGTGACAGATACCCACTACTTCAGAAAATATTTATGCTTTTATAACAGTGTGTGCATTTGGAAGGTTTATCAGTGAGATAATTACTTGATATGTAATCTGATTCGAGAGTGAGAACCTGTTGCCCTAGCACCACATTGCAATACCAATCAATCCAGTTATTTTGGTATCCATGGTTTTGAAAAATTATTCCAGCTGATGCCAGGATTTTTCCTTTATGCAGCCTACAGATAATTCCCTTGCTGGTACTTGATAACAATTATCCTCTGCTATCTAGTACCGATGCTATAATAGCACAGTAAAGTCAAAAAAAAATATATAAAACTGATCGGCACAGTTCTGACATCAAATCTTTTAATATAATTTCTAAGCTCACTCCATTAAATCCCACCTAACTTATTGGCTTGGATTCAGCCATAAAGAAAGACATTTAATAACCGTTTGCTCCTAACAATAGCGAAGAAGATAATGTCTGACAGATCACAAAAATTTTAGTGACTTGTATAAGTGAAGTACTAGATAACTAGAGGAGCCTGAATTGTCTCCACTATGGATGGAATTTTTTAAAGCTTTAGAGATTGCAAATTAGAGATTCACTTACGTTGTAAATATTAGAGAGCTCTTCTTTCAGTAATCGGTAGGGTTCTTTAGATTGACGGAAACATTCATAAGGTACAATACATCTTCTGTAAAAGGCGAAAAAATTTCTCAAATACTTTACATATGCGATTTCAATAACTTCAATACCTTATTCAAATTATGTTACAAAATTTTCGCAATGATACATCTTGCCTAAACATCTAGAAAGATAATGCTAATTCTACAGCGGGATTCGTATAGTGATAAAAGTGCCAATATATTAATCTGAATCGTATCATCATTAATCTTGTCCGAAAATTCGATTTTTTCTTTTTAATGTATAAACTACTCAACAATATGGCAGTTATCTAAACCCTAACACCGGCTGTCAGTAAAAATTATTTCCGTACTTTTTAAAATAGGATCAGCCAGATTTACTTTAGGTTTAGTTACAACTACTCGCAGAGTTGAGAACAGCTACGAATTACCATTCAATCTGTTGTCGTGTTGGTAATTGTATGAAAAAAAACTCGTGCAGAAAATTAGCGAAAAAGTTATGCTGAGCAGATGACCTCCACTCAAACATTTTGAACGCGGAACGCCACCTTCACTCATTACACGCTAATGGGCAATTTAATTTGATGTAATTGCGATGGAGCGCATGTCTTGCAGCAGTTTTCCAACCCACCCGTTTCCCATCTTTCTTGTACGGACATAGATTTGCCATGCCCTTTACAAATGTTAATTTTAAATCCTTTCAGCGTTTTTGATAAATTATTCATCATTTCCCATGGTAATTTATTCCAATTCCTGAACCCATTACACACAAAAGAAAATTTGGTCATCTTTTCCCTTCCATGCACCTCTGTTAATTGTTTCACCAAAACCTCTCCAAGCCTCATAACCAATATACGTGAAAGCTTCCACCAATCCCTTTACCTTTCCCCTGTCTTCGAACGAATTCCATTCCAGCTTCTATATGATATAAGTTACTGATTGTGTTCTGCAGTAATTTCCATATACAAACCTAGCAGCCCTTCTTTGGATCTCCTCCAAGTCCTCTACCAAAAATGAAGGTCCGTTACTACACCTCCATATTGAAGCAATGTTCTGACCAAAGTTTTGTAACCCAGTTCCGTTACTTCTCTGGTACATCCCCACATCACACTCTCCAACAAGTGATGGATTTTGTAACCTCTTCCCACTACCTCTCCAATGTGTACTGCCGAGTTCTTTTATCAAAGATTATGCCAAGGTATTTAAACTTCATGTCTTCAACACGCAATTCTTTCACCATATTATAGTTCTTAATCTGTGTATCTAATAAACTGACTCATTTTTGCATTTGTCTTCACCCTATACTGAGCTAACCAGCTAGATATCCTTAACACACTATTAGTGCGATTTTCTTCCCGTTTAATTCAGACTACTGGCTTATCGAGCGCGGATATTGAACGGCTCCGTAGCACTATCCAGTCTGTTGTCATATATGTATTGGTAGGTAAAAAATCCGGGCAGAACATTATCCCGATGACAACACGACCCCCATACTACTGTAAACTTCTTGAAAGTGAATACGGAACTCCACCTTCACCTGTACCACACTAATGAGCAGTATAGCGGTGACTATTAAGCTCCTTTGTATGTGTGTTTCCTGCAAACCGACACGCGCGTGCGGACTCGTGTTGCTCGCCTGGTAGTCGGCCGTCCCGCGGCGCGCGGCGCCCTCCCATCGACCCCTGCGGCCTCCAGGCTGAGCCGCGCCGCGCCGGCTGCCGGTCAGTCGTTTGGCGACGCTCCGCTCGGCAGCGCGCGCCCGCCTGCTGCCACACCTGCGCCGCGACGACCTGTCGCTGTCGCGTGACTCTGGCGCGCCGCACCGACACAGCCCGCCCGTGTTGTTCGCGCCTAACAACACGCTCGTTAATTCACACTGTAAGGGTACACAGACTGCGCTGATAATTAGTTGTCGGTTCGCGTGCTCGCTACTTTTTAAGAGACAAGTTTTGGCGCTGCGGCATGTGGCCTCGTGGCTGCAGAAGTTCGTGACATTGCTGCTGCCTGGCGTGCCTCTGCTGCAACGTGTTCCTGTGTCTGGCCTGTAAATAACGTATGTATTGAATCTCATTTCCTGTGTTACGTCTCTTTATACTAGTAATGTTTTCATTTAAAGACCAACAGCTGATTTATATCTTAACTTTTTTAAAACAATTGATAGCCACCTAGAATTTAGCAGAGGAAATCACGCTTTACGTTTATCGAGGAATTTAACTCATTTAAATCACATAAACATTAAAAATAACAAAATGGCACAAATTTAGTTAAGATTATTAGTTTCAAATAACAGATGGTTGGAATAGGTTTTTAACAATGGTTAATGTATCCCTCTAGTAGTTGTTTCATTATCTTTTTGTCATGAATATTCTTATAAAACGAATGAGAAAATTGCTAATGGTAGCTATTAAACCAGGTGAAAAACACATTTCTACATCGTCTGGAGAGTAAAAATTTTTGACTCGCACATTAAGTACGTGAATTACTTATGTCTTAAAGAAAAGGGGTTTAGGAAAGTTTTTTATTCTCCTTGATGAGACATTTTATTTAATGAAACCTAACAAATTAGATCTAACAAGTTTAAAACAGCATACTAGTAATCAGTAACTAAAATATGATTTCTGTTGTATAGAAAAACATTACTAATATACTGTCACACTTATGAGGTTTATAAAAACCATATCTCATTACTGTCTCTTATCGCTGATGTAACGCCCAACAAATATTCAGGTTTCATAGAGAAAAATATAATTATTTGAAATGATAATTGACCAAAAATCGGTTTGAGCTGTATACGTTCAACATTTTTTTTAACGCAAGTCAATAATGCTTTGTTCGTGAAAACACTATAAAATTATTAATAATTTCAAAAGTTAATTATAACGAGTTTAATGGTGGGCCAAAATTTAATTAAAAGTGCTAATAAATGGTGTAATTGCATGGATTCCCATGGAAGTCAACAGGTAAAAAATACTTGTTGAGCTATGGAATATTTATATCCCGTGTTGTACAGTTGTCTGATATACCATGTTTACGATACTTGGTTCTAAAATTGAAAAAATTAACCAAATTTTGAATTAAATGCTTTGTGAACCTTATTCATTACCAACTTTTGTGTGAAAGTTATACAAAACCTCAATCGTCGTCGCTACAAGAAAAAATGATTTTAACCAATTGAACACATGTCAGTCACAAGAAGATTCCTCCTTTTCTCTTCAAATAATGTAACGGAAGTCTTTATTTGACCTTGTGAAAAGGTTTTATATTTGATCAATTTCTGAGCTTGCCAGAACAAATATAAGGTATAGAATTACAATTCGATTTAGCTGTGAAAGGATATACCGTCCATTGTGTTATCTTCTCTGCGTTCACACTGCAAATACTGAGCCACAAAAAACTCTTTGTCATTTGAAGATTGACGAAAGCGCAGTAATTCCTTTTTTTTTTTTATCTGGGTAGTTCACAGAAATACAGAGTGATTCAACATCTACTTTGTTTCACAGTGGTTACATTGCCTTTCCGAAACAAATGTAGATTGATCAAACCGCTGATGTAGAAAAAGATGATCGCTTTAATGAAACAGAAATAAACCAAAAAACAAATTCCAGTTCGCTTGATGGGATAAAAAGAGATCAAACAGAACCTGAATTAATTGGCGTATAGAAAGCAGAAGGCAAGAGATCAATTTAGGTAAAATTAAATATTTATTAATTAAATTGTTTTTAAAATTTCAAAATTTTCAGTAATATGAGCGTGAATAACTGACCGATGAATGACATGCTGTCTTGCCAATATGTTCTGTAAGTCGAGATGACATACAATTAATCGTGAGTTTCATTCTCAAAAAAGTTAAAATCCGTAGTGCGATTTCAGTTATTAATAATGTCATGCACAGCCAACAGAAACGAAAAATAAATTTTCTGTTAAATTTCTGGTCTGCAACTAAGATAGAAGCTAACACATAAGACGCCTAGAGGTATAGATCTCTTGTTCCCTGATTTCCAGTTTCATTAGCTGTACTCCATATACGAAATATACTGCTTTGGTTCCCGCTACCACTGGCTTACCTCAACAATCACAGAGTGCAGCGCGTTTTGAGGATGTTATCCGCACTGAAATGATTATAAGTAATTCTTCGGTAGTGCAAGAGGTAAATTATATCCCAAAACGCAGCATACTTCTCGCCAAATTTTTATTTCAGTAGATTTTTACATAGGTTTTCTTATACGTCTTAAGCGTTTCTTAAGACGTATTGTGTACGATACAAATAGGTAACACTATTTTTTTGTAGATTCATTTAATGTTTTAACAGTTTTTTGTATTGATTAATAGACTTCAAACTAATCCCATATGGTGAACTGTTGATAACTGAGACCACGCAACAGAGTATTAAGTCAGCGTGTGAAATCGTGTTTGTTAAGCTATGAAGAGGCTTGAAAAAATTTGTAATTACTCCCTTCTATCGGTCAGTGCATATCACAGAACCGTTGTTGAAATAATTTAAATCATAAAATCCATCCATTTTCAGTCATTAATTAACAATTGGGCCAATTTTCGAGCTCAGCTCCGCTTTATTGATAAATCTGGAACTAAAATCGGCGACAGAAGTAATTTGCGAAATCTTTTTCGACGTATACTACAGCTAATACCTTGACTCGATTCGATGACTCGGAATCTAATTGGTTCTTAAAACAGTCTGAATCACATAGATAACCACGATTGGTTGGATATAATGGTAACAATGTAGCCAGCACGTTATGCAAGCGTGACTGCTACAATGTACTCAATATGTAAATATATTTTAAAAACTATCTCATAGATGATTACAGTTAATGTAATTTGACTCTGGTAATAAGCAGTAAAAATTGTATAACTTTACAAAAGTAGCTAAAGCAGTTAGCTGAAAGTTAGGGCCCTTGGTAAAAGATAGTTTATAAAGAAGGATTATGTCCTACATGTAATCATTGTTAAAACGCATATCAAAAATAAAATGCTCGATTTGTGTCAGTTGAATATAACACAATTTATTTTTATGGGGAAATATTAAGAAAGGATGGAAAAAGCAATTCATGAAACACATAAGGATGTACGTAACAGAACATTCTCCAAAATCACTGAATGAAAACCAAAAAACAATTTTGGTTGTATGTAAGTACAGTCATTTGGTGGAAAGTTAGTACGAAGAGGTTCTTTAACAGAAGTCGTTTTGGTTAACTCTAAACAAATTTAAATATTCCAAGAATCATGAGTAATGGTAGATTTTTTTCTAGATTCATAGAACCTGTGAAATAATATGTAGTAGTTGGTGCCGCTTTGGGGCTGAAGATCGTGATAAAAATAATGGTTAATTCAGATTATTCTCAGATATGCAAGTTAAATGAAAATGTTGCCAATTGAGTTGTATCACAGTCCATAGAGTTGAAAAGTTTACGTTATTAGAAAAATGTTCATCAACCACCAGCTGATAGCTAAATCCTATTTACCTAAGACCATATGCATGTTGTCTGATATCGTGAAATTCATTAGATGAAAAAAGATTACTTTGTCTTCCTGATGTTTTAGGGAAAAATCAATCAGCTGAAATGTAGAGGTTTAAAATTTTGTGTCAAATATTATAAAAATGGAAACGGATAAAGCCATTTGGTAGCGTTTTAAACATTATTCATAACATTTCCATACAACTGTGCGGTCAAAAGACACGAGCTGACCACACAGTTTTTCCCATAAACTATCTGTTGCAATGTCTCGTAATATGTGTTTACAGGAAAATACAAAACTTCACAACCTAAAAATATCCTAATGAGACCTCGATATCAATTAATTCCACAACAAAGTATTTTTATGCCACGTGTGTCTCTCTTTTCCTTCGAGCTATTATGAAGTCTTTGCAGCAGACAAAAACGGTAATGTTTTCCACAAAATTCAGAAACCATCTAATCTCAGTACAATTTTCTAGGTTAATTCGAAAATTCTCCCAAATTTCCTTATTCAAGCTAAGTGGGCTCGTGACGCACGTTTAAAATTTTATGAAATTTCTGCTTATGTGGCGATAAATATACATCTCATTCTGGCTTCCCTAAAAAGATACAGATAATGATTTTAGACATATTTTGCCTTAGGACGTCTCTATTATTAGCACAACAGTAATCAGCCCAAATGCCCGGTATTCATGTGCCTTCGGTAACTCCTATCCATTCCAGAAAAATAGTGACGGAACAGTTCCCCCTCGTTCTAATTTTTTCTGCGTATTTGACAGTTTCCCAAAACATTAATTACGCATAATTGATCCTATTTGTGGTCTTATAAACATTCCTTTTTTCAATTTTACGTAACTTACAACGGAAAATTTAGATTTCAAATGCAAAACTGCCTCAGAACTTTTGTCATTCGCTTTAGAAACCTGATTCAGTATCGTTGATTTAATATGAAGTCTGGGCAAATATATATTCTTCTCTCAGGAAATAGAGATTTACGTATGATATAATGATACTTTTTGTACCGTACGCGTCAGAATTTACTGAACCAAACTGCAAACCGATCAATAAAGTATATCTTAAAATCTCCAAATGTCTGAAATTTTTCTAACTGCGATTTCATATTAACATAGTATTCTCTGGTGACTATCCGAGTGAGCAGGGTGTTTTCACACGATATTTCGGTGATCGGAAACTCTGTCGCCATCTTCTGGTGAATGGGATATTTTGTCACAGCCTTCCAACGTTTGACTAGTCAAGGAGTATACTCGTATCCGTTGTTTATGTCTTGGAGCTTTTATAAAAGAGCAAACATTATTAAAAAATACTACGTTTTCTTCACAGAAAAATTATTTGAAAACACTATGGAAGCAACAATATTATTACATCTTTGTAAACTATATTCCTTTATTTAATTTGTTTTCTACACCACCTTTTCAAAACATTAGGGATCGTCTTCATCGCTGACATGGTCAAATTTGGAGCTTTGATTTTACGTCTGCTTGCTCGTCTTCACGCCAAGCTTTCTATATCTACTGCCAGGTGACAAAGTGAAGTGTCTGAGCAATGTGTTACTATGTTCTGTATGTAATAAGTGTATTTTCTGTTTGTTAACTGTGAAATTTATGACGCGAAATTTGGCGACCGTACCAGCATTTGTCTTGCCGGCTGCGGAAAACCGTCTAGAAACAGCAGTTTAGAAATAAAATAAACAGGAAATGCTAAGAAGCAAAAGAAAAATGGCTGCAAAAAAGAACAAAAAAGTAGATAGGAAATGGGCAGAAGTAAAGTATATGAGGCATTTAGGACGATCAAACAAAATTTTGTAGAAATGAAGAAAAGATGTGTACACATCAAAGATGGTGATGGGAAACCTCTTTTAAGCTCGGAAGATAGAGCTAACCCATAGAAGGATACATACAGAAACTACGTGATGTTTTTGATCTGAGCAACATTGTATGGAAAAGGAAGGCGATGTCGACGTTGATGAGTTAATAAATCTTATTTTCGGAACAGAATTTTATAGAACGTTTAATGATTTGAAATCAAATAAGTCAGTTTGAATTGATGAGATTCCTGCAGAATTTCTGAAATCCCTAGGAGAATAATGAATCCAAAGATTATCCAAACTGATATAAAAAAGTTATGAAACAGCGGAGTTTCAAAATCATTTTAATAAAAGTATGATCTTCATTCTGCCAAAGAAAGCACAAGCTGACAAATATAGCGATTAACGCAATACAAATCTAACATCACATGCTTCAAAATTATTGACTAGAATAATATACAGAACAATGGGAAGGGTAGTAAAAGAGATAGTAATTGAAGATCAGTTTAGGTTTAGAAAATACCGCGGCACAAGAGAAGCGATTCTGGTTTTAAGATTAATACTTCAAGGGCGAACCAGGAAAATCAAAATACTTTTATGGCATTTGTAGATTTAGAAAAAGGTTTTGATAATTTTAGGTGCGAAAAGATGTTAAAAATTTTAAAGAAGTTAACGTTTAGAAAACGGGAAGTAAGTAATGATACTATGCCCGATAAATAAATTAAAAATAAATACTGAATTCAGATTATAAAACATGCTCTAGAAACACTATTAAGTTTTATTTTGGAAGGAACTAGGCCAGTAATTCAGACAACTCTCTAGAATTAACTATGAGCAATGTGGCAACTCTACAAATAAGTGTTTAATAACTTTTCAAACATTTTCAAACTCTTTTCACTTACATATGTTGCAAACGTCATTTATAATTTTTCAGTTACTGTAAATCTTTTCTTTTTAACATTTATTTTTTAATTTATTCCTCACACTGTTTGAATTGCTACAGTGAAATATGAGATGGTCTGTGATTTGATATCCGCCGTCGCATTTGAGTACTGGATGCTAGTTGTTTCAAGCAGGCAACCAGACTAGAGTTTTCCATGCGTAATGATGTTTAATGATATGCAGAGGTAACTTAATCTCCAGTATCCTAAATCTTTAGAAAGTATTCTTTTGTCTTTGGAGATTTTTTAAAATTATCTTCACGTAGCTCCTTTCCTTAGTTTTGATTCCATTGCATTTGCTGCATTCTGAATTAGTAGTGACTGTTTAGTTAGCTTATTTATAATCTCACTGATTTTTATGACAATACAAGCTTCTGTCCATTGACTTTCTACTATCCATTTCTTTCCTTACTCATTGGATATATTTCTATATTTTATTAAAAAAATATTGTTCTTAAAATACTTCAACGAATCTAATGTTCTCTAACCATCAGTACATATCACTTCTGCTGGATGGGTCCATTGCTTCAAATGGAACGTTTGATTGCAATCAATAACAATGTCCAATTTAAATTTTTACCTTCTTTATGTAGTTTATTCATTGTTATTTTTTTAAATATAAATACTGAAAAATCTGGCAAACTTTTTCCTGAATTTGTATGTTATTTACCTCTGTATATATTATTTGCCTCTATATATAATCTAAAATCTATAGTTCGTGGTAGAAAAATGTAGAAAGTTGGCTCATGAGATTCCACTCTTTTTATTGGTATACATTTTTTTGTTGGGATTTCAAATAATTTTAAATTTGGTTGACATAAGAGGCGTCCAACGATATTTTAGTTGTATATGAAAAAATAAACAGCAGTTAAACAAAAGAAGAATGGAATGTCGTTCGCCTATAAACAAAAGAAGAATATAAAACATTCTCCTATGTATACCAAGAGCGCCTTCTTGAATAATAATTAATACAGTCCTCTACTGTGACTAGCCGATTGAGCCGTGTAGTTTCACATGATATTTTGGCGATCGGAAACTGTCACCATCTTCAAGTGAGCAGGGTGCTTTCACAGGATATTACGGCGATGGCGAAAGAGTTCCGAGCGCCGAAACATCGATTGAAAATATCCTGCAAAATCGGCTGGTCACACGAGAAAACTATATTAATTCTCAGCGCAGAGAGAATAGAATAATAATAGTGGTAATAACATTTTCACAACGGGCATTTGTACAAACTGCCTTAAACATTTTGAAGGTTATGAACTGATTTATGTTTGCTGCTCCGGGACTATTGGTTTATCAAGTGCATCCATTATCGCACCTCTAAACACACCGTTGAATATGTTATAACGTTCTTGCTTTGCTCTCTGGAAAGAACTGTATGTGATTCACGTAAGAAACAAAGAGCAAACGTGGCAGTAGCGTCTATGAAGTAGGATACTGTAAGAACGAAGACTTTCCCGGCGTATGACTGCAATGTAGTCTTCACGGGTGTACCGCCGGATAGTGTTGTGGAAACACAATATTTCGACGGCTGGCTCTGCCGTCTTCTTCAGGTGATGAGACATGTGTAATGGTCGGCTGACCCACAGGTACTGAGATGGTTCGGGTGCCGCTCTTCCTTATATACAAGTCCGCGTGGCTTCGGCGATGGCTTACTATGAGCCAGGCCCGCAACCAACTGGCGGTTGGCTGCCCGTGGGCGTGGCTAAGGTTCTTGTTCCAGCCCGAGCTAATATGAAGCCCTCTACGGCGGCAGCTGGACGGAAGTACAACGTTCTCTGCGGATATTTGCCAAGGCAGGTTTCCATGCCTCACTGAGACATAGACCACTGTCTCTGTTAAATGTGTCGGCCAGTCGAATTTCGATGGCTTCTTTGATGACAGATTCCCAAAAATGTGATGTTCTAGCCAAAATCACGTTAGGATTTTGGCTAGAACATCACATTTTTGGGAATCTGTCATCAAAGAAGCCATCGAAATTCGACTGGCCGACACATTTAACAGAGACAGTGGTCTATGTCTCAGTGAGGCATGGAAACCTGCCTTGGCAAATATCCGCAGAGAACGTTGTACTTCCGTCCAGCTGCCGCCGTAGAGGGCTTCATATTAGCTCGGGCTGGAACAAGAACCTTAGCCACGCCCACGGGCAGCCAACCGCCAGTTGGTTGCGGGCCTGGCTCATAGTAAGCCATCGCCGAAGCCACGCGGACTTGTATATAAGGAAGAGCGGCACCCGAACCATCTCAGTACCTGTGGGTCAGCCGACCATTACACATGTCTCATCACCTGAAGAAGACGGCAGAGCCAGCCGTCGAAATATTGTGTTTCCACAACACTATCCGGCGGTACACCCGTGAAGACTACATTGCAAGTAGGATACTCTTTGGTGTTAGCGAAACGCGTCATTTTTATGGCGAGTGTAAGCATTTCATCATCTTCTACTGGACGATCTGTTTTGAACATCTGCCACCCCATATTTCTCTCTCCTTCCACCACTTGTCCGTCACCATCTGGGTCCAGTACTCTCATCTCCTAGTAGAGAATCAAATTCTTGAAATACCAAGGAACGAAGTAACATCAAATTTTCCTTGTTCAATAAAGTCCCATCTTTACCTCGTGGTTGATCATTTTCTAGGATATCATTATGGCAGATGTCCTAGGCACTATTATTTCAGGTCTTGAACGAGGAAATTATTTAAGGTTTTTATCAGCGAAAAACAATATTCCGAGTTGCGTATCTTATAATGGGATTTGGGTAGGGATACCATTTTCACCAATATTTCAAATAATCCTCGTGAGATTTCTTTAAGTCAAATGGGATTAAAGGAATAACCACCGTCTCTCTATACAGATTTGTAATATGTACAGAACATATTCATAAGAATATGGTGAAAGTAGTAGGATTAAGAATTAGAAAAAACAGAGCGTGGTGGGTGAACGGAAATGCTCTTCCCTCGCATTCTGGAGGACAGGTAAATGTAAGGATGCTTCCATCTAACAAAAAAAGTGAGGATAAACGAATACCTAGATAATAAAAAATAATCATGCAGCGGGTACAGTATGAGACGACATCTTTATCATGAAATTAATTTTCGAATTTTTACCTATTTATACAACTTATCCTGTTTTCATGTACATGTTTTACATATTTTTATTAGCTTTTGACATGCATTACCAACCCACATTAACTGTTAGAGAAGTGAAGATGGCATGCTGGTTTTAGCTTCCCAGTTGCATAGAATTCGGTTTCAATGTGTGGTAGCAGAGATCTATAGGGTTTGTAGACGCTTGATGACAGAATTTCCGACCCTGTCTTCCGACTCTTTCCAGGTCACTAATATAAAAACAACTTAATGGAACATGTAAACCTCTACATATGTATGTGGTGCATGTAAGCACAGTTCTGTATCACAAGTGTAAATGTTTTTTTATGTGACAGGTTTAATTTTTGAGGCGGATGCTACTTTCTTTGCAACATTCGCCTAGAAAATCACTATGAACCACCTAGAAATATTAAAAACAGCGACTGGCACGTCGACACCGAGGTTTGAACCCACGCCTCCCCCTACCCAAATCAAGCGCTTCCAAGTGGAAAGCCAAAATGACTGGTGCTAAATTCAGAATTTTAAGATTTCATACTTAATTTTCTTGCGTAATTTTTCTGAATAGATATAGGTAATTCTCTGTTAAGCAGATATTTTTTTTTTAACTGACGGTAATTTAATTTTCTTTTGTCTGTGCAAACTGTTTTACAACAAAGTATTCAAAGTTTCAGTTGTATCTTCATAATTCTTAAGGATCACTTTCTGCTCCCAGCTTGAAAAGCGCAGTTTCGGAAAAGTACAGTTTGATATTAGCTGCATTTTGAAAAATTCTGTTAACTCGTTATATGTGTTTCATACTTACTGTTGGAGAGAACTATTTGTAGTCTGGACAAAAAAGAAAAATATCTTATTCCATAAGACGGTACGAACTGTTGTGAAGAATATTCTTACAAGTCTTGAAAGCTTCAACCAGTTTGTGAAAAGTGTAAAGTTGTGTTATAGATTCTTTAACAAAGTTCTTGCAATGCTTTGAGGCCACGAAATAATTTTAGATCTAGTAGGTATCAAACCATATTACTGATTGCCTAATGCATGCGAAGTGCAAATTAAATGCATTTTTTAGCTTTCTGAATATACGAATTTTTCACTGAATTGATAATGTGTTGTGTTTGTAGCGAGTATCATGACTATAAAGCGTAATTCTCTATAATCTGAGTGTGTATGTGTATGTGCACTGAGTCATTTTGTTAGCGACGCATGCTCTTGTCAATGTCAGACGGTACTGTATCGAGTACCTTCCAACTCATGGTTACACAATCAGCTGTCGGCCAGTGTGTCGCCAGTTCCAGATTAGATCATGAGTTAATACTTACTTTATTGGAAGTGATGCATAGTTATCAGTAGTTACTTCAAGTTTATATATGCACTCAGTAAATTTGTTATTTGCTGTAATACCAATATAAATAGTTACATGAATGTTTTTCAAAATCTTTTTGCATTATAGTTTAAAATTTTTATATGATATTAAATTTTATGTAAGAAATGTAACTAAACCATTATAAGTCTAGAAAGATTAAGAATAAGAAACTCGTTTCTCTATACAAATTGTAATTTAGAGTATCAGCTTTGTTTGGTTTTAATAAAAAATAATCTGACTGTTTCATTGCTATATCTTACAGACATCACACAACGTATTTCCGTTAAAGCAAACGACAGCAACTCAGACATAACTGTTTTAATGGAAGGTAAAGTTCTGGTCTTTCTGGTCTACCAGAGTCAGCGGTGATTATATCGAAACAAATTAGCCTATCAAATTTCGCCAACACGTACTATTATCCTCGGTGCTTTGGAAGGACATGAACTACAACAGAGAAATCTTTACTTTACAAGGAAACCATTTACATATTTTCCAAGTATTTTCACATTTAATATTATTTTTTCCCCTGTAGTATATCTAGTCTTCTCTAAAAATAAAATTAAAAAAGAGAATTACTAAAAGGTAAATGACAATGTGACTTTGCTCTTTCAACACAGTGCATCACGCTATTAACATCGTAAAAAAAAAAAAAAAGTCTCCAACGTCAATCAACCAACAACGCTTGTTGTTGATGATGCTTCAGTGTTTGGGAAAAATACTTCGGTAAATTACAGGATAAATTTAATTTCTAATGCTTTGGTTTTTAAGTTATGTAGCAGCTAAGTAACAATCCAGATAGAAAATAGATCAGTTGAAAATTGGTATCGAAAGAAATGTATTTAATTTTCACTTACTTTATCTTCCATTGCATCACTGGATATAATATATTGAAATTCACTTTTAAATCTCATAACTATGCAACAGAATATATATTTAATATGAAGGAACCATGACTTGCCACCAGGAAATAATTTACTTCCTCTCCTGGTCTACAAAGATTCATAAACCGGTGCTTCATTCATCCGTGTTTCCACTACAGGACCTGATACAGATGTTGCCCTCCACAAGAAATGTTAACGGTCCTTATAAACTCGCCGTACAAAGAAATTCAGAAATAAAATGATTGTAACGCAACGAACAAAGAGAACCTGGGCAACCTGGTCAACCAGGACAACCTGGTAATCAAGCGTACATAGGAAGGTGGAAGAAAGGTGGTGGGAGCCCTGTTTATTGTCAGTTTGTTTATACAAGACAAAACTGAAGCCATTGTGTCAGAGACAGGATCATGAGTTCGTTTCCTTGGGTCCTGTGGTTTGAATTGGGATCAGACCCATGGAGCTAAGACAGCGTTCTCCATACACACAAAACAAGTTGCGCCGGAGTTAATGTTCATATTTAGGACCTGTAAATAATTTGATCTGTATCAGCATATCTCATTTAATCAGCGACCAGTCACACAGTAATACGAGTTGATATTCTCTCATGAAATCAGAAACAGCACATTAGATTTTCGTGTGATTGGCTTACAACATTACCCAATTCCAAACAAGTTTATTACTTATTGCTTTTAATACTCTACAGTTCCAATGAGGTGCCGTTATTGGTATCAATTTACAGTATGAAGATCCAATGACTTTGATTTGTTTTATAACTTTCAGTAATTAATACAAAAACCTTCAGAATTTACTTTTTCTATCAGTTGAAATTATTGAAATTAAACGTCCAATCTATTATAGCTATCGTTCTGGTAATTCACACTAGCTAAGTGTTATTTCCCAGCTCATGCATACTGTCCTACTTACTTGAGTGTTAACTTCCTACCGTCGCGTACAGAATCTGTATTGTGGACCGCTAGCGAGTGCATTCTCCTCAGACAGCGGAAAAATCCTCGATCTTAAGCACGCCGCAACAATAATGTGTTTCCCGAGCAAACAAACAATACTTCACTGTTAATATCGATGGTAATAATATAAGAGACCAAAAAAGTTATGATTTTAAACATACTGCTCTCAGCAACGGTAAATAGTTGATAGATGTAAAATACAGCCAACCAGTTGCATCAGTCAGGCTTCTTCAGAAGTACATGTTAATATACTAGTGGGTGGAGCGTGCTTGGTGCTAGCATATGGTCATCTCCACCCACTAGTATATTAACATCTACTTCTGAAGAAGCCTGACTGATGCAACTGGTTGGCTGTATTTTACATCTATCCAAATAAGTTAGTTTACATTTGACAAAATTAAAACAATACTAATCAGAGTGAATATGGGCCGGGGATCGGCTGATAGTAGAGCATATGTGACATTCATGCCACAGGGTTCCAGCAACATTTGCTATTGTTTGAAACCTACTCAAATTCTGTTATCAGTCTCTGGCCCAAATGTTACTAGTAACACCGCAAGAGACATTTATGAAATATCCTACAGACAATTTCTCTCTCGCACTCAATGAAATATAAATAATGGGAGCAATAATTTACTGCAGAGGCAAGACATTCTGGCACTATTAAGAAATATAACAACTACTTGACGCTACCAATGAACGCAGTGATATCGCCAAAATGTAGTCTGCAGATAATCATGAAAATTAAATGCTGCTTATCAGTAATTAAAAAAAATGTTCTCAGCAATTACATTTTACATATGTTAATTAATTAATACTGTGTCAAGGTATAAGGAAATAAATATTTAAAAAATCATATTCGTATAAATATCACGGCTTTTTCCGAAACACTAATGTAAAGGAATGGAAGAAAAAGGAAATCTTTATTATTTAACTAAGAAAAACAAATCGGTTTCAAAATGTTCTACTACATAAAAGTCTATAAACTACTCACTGGAGTAAAATGAGAATAACAAGAAAAAAGTCATAACATTTGGAAAATGGTGAAAGATAAAATGAGATACTCACCTACTAGAAAACTATATAAGCGTCATTGAAGGTGGAACTGATTTTACTGTATAGCTGAGGTAGGATTTTCAACATATTCGGAAGAAAATAAAGTAAATTATCTTTGGAAGAGGAAAATAAAAAATATATTAAAGGAAAAAAGTGTTCTAAATTTTGGTGTTTGTTGCCTTAATTGCATAATTTTTCGTGCTTATGGAATTTGAAACTAATTTTTTGTTTCTTGTCCAAATGTTATAGATATGGCTAGGGTAAGGTATTTCAATCAGAAATAATGTGGGATACTTTATAATTATGTATGATCGCCAACCCTACGCTGAGGCGTATTTTGTAATATTATGTCAGACAATTATGAAATGAGTTAAATTGATTCCATTCAGCTTAACTCCTCATAAAATTGAACCCTAAAATTATTTTTAAAGTAGTAATGAATATCTCTCTTTAGTCATAAATAGTTTTGGATACAGCAGAAACAATTTACGTAAATATTGCCCATACCATACACCTTTATTCCAACTTACTGAAAAAGTTCGAAACACTGGTAAAGCATTCTGCCCATGAAAAATTCGTTGAATAAATATTCGTTTGGAAAATTAGTTACTTCACAGTTGCCTGTGCTGTATTTAACTCGGGTAATTTAATATCCAATATCGATGGCAGAACAAAAGATTTTTCTAAGCTTTTTTTTATTTTTATTTTTTAATCTCGATATATTTGAATGGGTACCTGTTTCTAGTGATAATATTTGACCAGGATATAGTCACTGAGTATTTCAACACTGTTGATTCTATTCTTTTATGCTACAAACAAACATGAAACAATAATAAAATTGCATTAGCGGAGCCATTTAAATCTATACGTCCGGTGCAAAATGACCCCACAAACACGATAAAATGTCACCGTGTACACGGTGCTAAACGACATTACCTGTGGAAACTAACTTACTGCTGCTCCGTATAACTCAATACCTAACGCACACGCCGCATTAAACGACTTTATGGGAATGCAGAATAATGAGGCACACCTAAAAAAAGCGTAAAAACGGCAGCAGCACGCGGCAACAGCAGATTTTAATTAGCGGTATGAAATATCACTCGGGCTGCCATTGTTCGGTGTGCAATGAGAACAACGCACGAGCAATTACACGGGGATACCTGTCAGCGCTCGCAATCAGCCGCCGCCTCGCCAGAATATAACGGATACTGCAGCGGCTGCAGCATCGCCGCATTTCTAATCCAGCAAAGATATAACCACACAAACAGATAAGACACATTACCACTATATCGGTTTTACCAAGCCATTTCCGCCTTTAAATACATGAACTAACTCAGATCTATATACACTGATGAGCCTAAACATTATTACGACATGCTTAATGCCGGGTCAGTTCATTTCTGATACGCAATACAGATGCATTTCGGAGTGTCATGGACTCGACAAGTTCTTTGTGGGTTTCAGGAAGTACCAGATGTCCACGCAAAGATCACTAAACTCTCTTAAATTACGGGTTGGTAGTTTGTGGGCGTGGAACATGCACCCATGGCGTTCCAGGTTATGTCGGGTTAAGATCAGGCGAATTTGGTGCCCGAGGGACTTCACTATCATTCTCGTCAAACTACTGTAGAACGATTCTGGCCGCTTGATACCGACAATTATCCAGCTGGAAGATTCCTTCCTTTTTTTGCTTATGGCTTTACGCCTCGTCGACGTCGAGGTAATTAGAGATGGGATGGGACTGGGGACAAGGAACGCTAAGGAATTCGGCCATGGGCTTCTGAAGGAAGCATCTCGGCAGTAATTTAAAATGAAAATCTGGATGCCCGGGCTGGGATTCTAGCCTGCTTCCTAATGAATGCGAGGCTAGAGCGTTAAACATTCACCCACCACGCTCGGTAAGAAGATTCCATCGCCGTCGTGGAAGACATCAAGCATTGAGGGATACAAGTGTTTCGCAATCATGTTCACGCTGTCCACAGCTGTTTTGATGCCTTCAATCAATATGACAGGCTCCAACTTAACCCAGGTGAATGTCGCCTACAGCATAACACTGTCCCCAACGGCCGGTCTCAATGACGTGGTGCATGCTACGAGCAGCCGTTTCCTGGAAGACGGCGCTTTCGGATCAGGTGTAGCAAAAAACGTGAATCACGTTACCAGGCAATACGTTTCCGCAACGTCGTCAGACGGCGTTAAGTCTCGTGGTGGGCAGTAGTCAGAGAGTGCTGAAGATTCCACATAAAATTGAAAACTAATCAGCATCATATTAATTTTTCTTACTGCAGTTGTTAATATTGGTACTGTAGGACGCGTCGATTACGAGATCATATGCCCCCTATTACTGCAGTTAAATACGATTTGAGCACACAGCGCGTTAAAGTAGAGTGTCAAAACGTTAAACCTTGCTTATTTCATGCAGTCCGATGCCCTTTTAAAACTAACTGCAATGTAATAAATCTAAGAACCCTTAGAGAGAATATCGAGTGATAGCATTGTGGTCCTTCCTGCCAATAGTATTATACACTTCTATCTTTTTATATATTTATAAAATTATAACTGAATCTCTTAAACTTCAATTCTTGGGTAAACGTTTTGTGGCACAGAGGAAATTGTAGAGTTAGTTTATTTACAGTTAGAAGAATGAATAAACACTCACAGAATATCGAGGACCTGCTGCGACACAAATATGAACATAGAATAGTCATACTGAGAACATAAGTCGTATTACATCCACACAGAAATAAGACGATCAAAGATGAAGTTCACGACAAGGATGGGATGGATGAAAGTGTTAGAAGAACAGACAATTTGTAAAAAAAAGTTAATTCGCAGAACAGGATGAAATACATTAAGGAAAGTAGAAATAAGGAAGGAACAGGATGTGGGTGACCCGAGAGAGAATATTGGAAAGAGTGTGTTATGTTGGTTCCGTCACGACTACGGCATGGTGAGAATGACACTTCACATTCAGATAGAAGAACTGGAGAAGGTTTGGGCAAATAATCAAACAGGAGGGAACACTAAAGAGAAGGAGAATTGCAGTTAACAGAGAGGCCGACAGTAGACGTGCCATATGAGAGGAGACAAAGATACAGATGTCCAGTGAAAGAAAAGACGGCGGAATATGTGTGTGCGGATCTGAGTACATTATTGATGACTAACTCTGCATCTGGTCATTGCCCTCTTCTTTTTAAGATCTTGTTTCACTCAGAGTAGAAGATCCGCTAATATTCTTCGTATTTGTATGTCACGTGTACGTTTAGTAGCAATGTTGCGAAACGCAATATTTCAGTCAATTCACGGAGCAAACTAGGGTTCACTGGAGGTCGTAAGGTCCTCGGTTTGAATCCCGGTCTAGGTGGGGATTTACGAAGGCCCTTAAACGGACCTACAGTTTGCTGTGAATATGAAATACTCCAGGAGGTTTTCGTGGTTAGGATTCAACGTTAAACTGTAGGTCTCCTACACGGTACGATTACGAGAGGGGCAGTATGCGCAGCCAATAAAAACTTTGTCACCAGGTCATTACGAATACACGAGCCCCCCCCTCCCCCCTGTCAATTCACAATTGTTTGTTTCTGTAGAAGGGTTTCTCCTATGATCAACAAGAACTGGACTACACTAAACAGCCAGAATAATATGAACACCTACCTAAAAGCTGGCACGGATAACAGCAGAGACGAGTCTTGTCATGGAAGCAAAGAGGCTTTTGTAGGTCGCTGAATAGAGTTGGCACCACATATGCACACGCAAGTCCCCTAATTCCCGTAAATTCCTGGGAGTAGGGGCGATGAGCTCTGACGCCACGTTCAATCACATCCCAGATGTGTTCAATCGGGTTCACATCTGGCTAGTTGGCGGAGGGAGGGGGGAGTGGACAGCACATCAATTGAAACTCGTCACTGTGTTCCCCGCACCACTCCAACACACTCTCTGCCATGCTGCATGGTGCATTGTCTTGTTGAAAAATTCCACTGTTGTTAGGAAACATGGTCGTGATGAAAGTGGGTACGTGGTCTGCAACCAGTGTACGATACGTCATGGTGCCTTGCACGAGCTCAACTGGACCCATGGATGTCCACGTGAATGTTCCCCATAGCAAAATTGTGCCACCACCAGCTTGTCTCCGTCCCGCAGTACAGGTGTCAAGAACTACGGATTCGCACCATCACATCGCCATCATGATGAACGTATCGGGATTCATCAGACCATGAAACACTCTGCCACTGCGCCAACGTTCAGTGACGATGGTCACGTGCCCATTTCAGCCGTAGTTGTCAGTGTCGTGGTGTTAACTTCGGCTCATGCATGGGTCGTCGGCTGCGGAGACTCATTCTTTGGAGTGTTCGATGCACTGTGTTTTCAGACACACTTGTACTCTGCCCAGCATAAAACTCTGATGTTAGTTCCGCAACAATTCGCCGCCTGTACTATTTTACCATTCTGCCCAGCCTACGACTTCCGACATCTGTAATGAGGGGTGTCCACCCAACCTCTCTCGTTTGGAGGTGGTTTCATCTTGGTTTCGCCACTTGTTGAAGACACTCACCACAGCAACACAGCATTCCTCGAACAACCGACTAGTCGTGCTGTTTCCGAAATGCTCGTGCCGAGGCTCAGGGCCATCACAATCTGTCCTCGGTCAAACTCAGATAGATTGCGCGCCTTACCCATTCTGAACACGGATAGAACGCTGACTGATACTACATGCACCGTGCCTGTGTCTGACTTGCAGTCATTCTTCGTCAGGTGACGATACTATTGCAAGGGCGGGTTTATATCGATAGTAGGCAGGTGGTCATAATGTTCTGACTGATAAGTGTATTTTTTTTTCTCATGCTAACAGAATTTCGTAGTATTATGTTTTCATGAAAAATATAGTCATCTTCATTCGATTCTTGGTACTATGTTTTCACAGCTGTTTCCATTATCCTACGTAAAGAGAGAAGAAAATTAAATTTCACATTAACGTGCAAGGAGGATACTATTTAGAGCGTGCACCAAATGTATTCCAGAAAGAAAATTTTTTTTGGTCGAAATATTTACATAAAATTTCAGTTTATCTCGAAATTGAGGGCGTGACAGTGTTAATGCAACTCCTGTAAACATGATTAAAGTACCGAGGGAAACATTATATTTACTGGATAATGTAATTGACAGAATAAATTTGTCTTCAATACATTATTTCTACAGCCAATTATGCAGAATCTGAGGAATAAAAGGAATAATTTAGTTTAGAGCTTCAAATTGCTTTATTTCTCGGAGTAGGTCGGAGTAGGCACAGATACTGTAACATTTAACCTATACCTAAATTAACACTTATAGCTTTGATATTTTTTCATCATGCAAATCTAACAGCTTCGTAGAAACCTGAAAATATATATTTGTTCTTTGGGGTAGTATTAGAATATTTAAGTAGGGTCTTATTGTTAGACTTGCTTACCGGAGGTTTTTTTCTCTTTTTTTTATGTGTAACTTCCTGCACATGCGTACTTAACGATACTTCAAAGCAAGCAGCTACTCATATTAAACATTAGATAATATTACATGTGAAACATGTATTTCCCTTTTCAGTTACCAGAAGCCTTTGATTAAAAAAATATATGATACAAATTCTCCAAATACAACGGCAGTGGGATAATAATAATAATTAGGATAAGCGAAGCGAGCCCTTATAGGCGACGAATTTTTCACTTTTGTGGTACAATTTTTTTAAAAATAAAACTATTGCACGACTAGACATAAAATTGAATTGAATAATTCAAATTCATTTCTAGATGTGTCATCAATCATTATTTTTGCAAAAAGCAAATTAATTTCAATATTTTTTTTATTATTTTTACTAGTAATACACTTGTACATAATAGATATATGTAAAGTGCTGCCATCTGTGGAATTTTTGTGGAAACAATATTAATCTAAAATAACGTTGCCACAAACTGAACTGTTGAGAGAACCTTGAGAAATAATTAAATTGTATGTACAAAATAAAACACTCCGCGTGGAGGTTTTGAAAACTGTTTAACGGGAGATACATACAGCATACAATTCAAAGTAATGGTTCTGCACCCAAGATCACGGAGCCACTGCCTAAGCTATCAACTAATTTCTGTCGGCAAAGTGTTTTCATCAGCCTTGAACTGGCAGGGTAGATCACTGGTTAAGGCGCTTGCTTTCAAAATATTATTGCTCCAGTCCCGGGTTCAAATCCCAGTGTGGGCAGGAATTTTTAAGAGTTGTGTTTGATCATATGAGCTGCACAGGGCGTTCCGTGGTTATGATTACTCGTTAAACTGTAGGAACTCGGCGTCCTTCCTCTGATGCAATGACTTAGAAAGCCTCCTTCGGAAGGATCCAAACAATCTTCGGGTTGTGGACTAAGTTAAGTTTTAACTTCATAAAAATTTTCCGTGTTTTTCTGTATTGTTCCCCACCCATCTCGAATGCCCGGTATTGCTTGATGTCTTCCATGTCCCGCTATTTAGAAATGTTCTACAGTCAGCCAGCCAACACGTGACTACGCGCTGCAGTGTGGAAGAGGGCGGTCTTCTGTGTTATTGCTATCGAATTGTGTGTCAGGGAATTTTGGTGTAGTGAAATGACGAGTTGTGCTCAAGATATTTGAGGCTTATGAAACAATTTAGATCGAGGTAAATGACAACAGTCGATTATTTTTATTTGAGGATGTGCTTTAACAGGAGCAGTTTCTGTCTTAAACGCGTGCAATATTCTGGTAGTAGTTCTGCTTTCAGACAAGTCCTCTGACTTTTGTAATGAAAGCATAATGGCTGTAATCTATATGCCATTGCTGGTAGTAATATTTTGAGGAGTTGATGAACAAAATTTGTACCGTTGAAGCAACAGACGCATAAACACGACGCATAAACACGACGCATATTCCTGTCCGTCTAACCATGCTTTAATCATTCGCCATTCAGAAAAATAATACGCGTCCACAAAAAAAAAAAAAAAAATTCATGGTACTGTAGAAAATTTCGGTTAGCTCACAGTAAATATGCATTACAGTAAGGTCACACATTCTGTATCTATGTTTGAAAATGAAAGCATGTGAAAACATGTGAAAAATGTAGGAAATTTCTGGACACAAATGAAGTTTAAATCTTTGTAAGTAATTCAAGTGGTATGATGACATTTCTGTTATCTGTGCACTTTCCCACCTGTTCGTGGACACGTTCTGTGATTCTTCACTTACGTAGGACGCGGGTTTAATATGCAGTCCAAAATTAAATTCTTTGGTTTTTTCGGACAGACGTTCTTACTGTAATGACCTTATGTGATTCTTTTGTTAAAAATTGTTTAAAACGGCTAATAACATTTTCGCTGATGTTGTCAATATAAATGGTTCAATAATAAAATCCAAACTTTTAACGGGAGTAAATAAAGCATTTGAGTACTCAGTTTACATCCATTTGCTCAATTTCAAGAGGAAATTCGTGAGTTTAAATCTTTGCTTATAGGTGAAATGAGTATGACCAGATGAAGTCTTTTGATGAAATTGATTTGCGATTACGAAGAGCTATTCCTTCAAGACAAGATTAACCATTTTATGGGTTAATTATGTACTATTATTTCTTTCTTTTTTTGGTACATCAAACAGTTACCGACCACCTCTCAATGACAGACCATTTTACAGTTGTAAAATTTAAGGAAATGAATTCCTCCTAGAAGGAAAATTATTATTCACGTCAACTATCAAAAAAAAAAAAAAAAGTTTATCTGTATCATTCCGACAAAATTAATCTCAACAAATAATTCGAGATTGCAATGGAAGACTGAAAAATTAATGACACGTAATCTACATACTTTTCCATTACGATATCATAACTTTTCCAACGATGCCTTTACACCATTTGCAACAAATAACCATGAAAAAGAATTTAATCATCAAAAATTAAAACAACTGCGTCAGTCTGTTGCTTATATTCCAGCTGTTCATGACTGTTCTGCAGCAAAGCCAGCAAGCGCTGAACTATTAAGTGGACTGGAACCATTTATAGTTTGGTCTTTTGGGTATAAAGTTATGTGCGTTCTAATTTATAGATGGAAAAAGGATTAGTAAACGGAGCTTATGGTAATGTTGAACATATTATTTACGAATAAAATCTAAGTCCGCCTGATCAAATACCTCAAGTGAAAATGGTTCGTTTTAAAAATTATTTTCATTCAACTTATGAAAATAATTGTTGTGATCCCATTCAAGCGACAACTTAATTTTCTAAAAGAAGGAATATCACTTGTTGATGAAAACAATTTCCGTTACAATTAACTTTCGGAATGGCATTCATAAATCTCAAGAATTAACATTGGATAATGTTGTTATAGATATTGGAGAAAAAGAAACTTCCATTGGTTGAATATACTGTATGTTGCACTATCGAAGGTAAAAGATTAGAAGGCTTAACATTAAATAGAATATTTTCATATGACAGAATTAGTAACATCAAAAAATTCGCATATGATAAAATGTAGAAAACTGGAAGAAACTCGAATGAGAAATTTTGTACATGGTTAAAAATAAATTAAATAAATTTGTTTATTTTTAAAAATATTTATAGATTTCGTCTTATTACACAAATTATTACTTTCTTTATTTGTATTTATTATTTCTAATAACAAAAATACTTCGCGAGCCACCACAAAGCCGTGCTTTTAGGTAGTACTAATACATATCAATATAAATTAATATTAATAATGATAATCAACATCTGTAAATACTTATATAGTAAAATAGTTTTGATTTCTTCCAAATAAAAATTTTATTTTGCTGATTTCTCTCGCATTCTATTTATTGTAAGAACAGATATAAAAGCTGAGCACATAGAAATCAGACTAAGCATTGATGCCATTCTAACTATTCCTCGCAGTGTGCTTTAAAGTTTTTAATAAGTTTCAATTGTCTACAATTCTACATGAATAACTTGGGCGTAGTTCTTATTTGCTGTACAGATACATGAAGATAGTACTTTTCGTCTACTCGAGTGCAAAGAAACATCAAAAACTGTACAAGAAACAATATAAAGGAAAAAGTGTGTATGACCCATAGAAGTTAGACTTCTTGCACATGTTTATACTGATACAAATAAATTAGTTTATTTTAATTTAATGTTTGCTTCTGGTTTTAACCCTCGTCAACGTCAAGATCATTAGAGGCGGGAAAGGAATGAAGGTAAATAACTGGAAAGAATTCTGCCATTGCCTATTGAAGGAATCATTACAGCATTCGTCTGGAGTGATTTGGGGAAACAATGGAAAACCCAAATCTGGATGGCCCTACAAGAGATCGGAGAGAAAGAAGGGTTAGCCAACCAAACAGGTGCTAGGCCGAACAGCCGGGTGAACAAAAGTCCGCGAGTGAAAATAACCATTTTGCAACTGAAAGCTGCTGAAGAGGGCGTTCGTTCGATGAAAAGCTCTGATGTTTGGAGAGCTAGTGTGTACATGCTGTATGCAGCGAGAGTTTAGTGAAAGTTCGGTTATCAGTAGTTAGTTATCCATTCCTCCTTGACGTTGGCCCAGTACATTTCAAAGTTGTGAGACGCGCGCCAGTTTTATTCGCAGGCACGTGGCCTGTCAAGAGCGAGCGACTTGTTCAAAAATAAATTACTAGAAGATCATTTGGCACCACCCAGCGAGAATTTTTTTTTTTTTTTTAGTGTTCAAAGCTTTTCTCCTGAAGGACAGTATTTAAAATTTTGCTAGCATTAGGGTCATAAAATTCTATGACTGATAAAAGTTTATTTCAAGTTGTTCAAGTATCTCATGTATTAACTTCCAATGCGCCACTAGTAATCTGTGAGATAGTCGTCACTAAACGTCGTAACGTTTCACGTAGTTGTTTTATGACATCCAGTGTCATTTCGAACTTCTTTTCTCTTAATGAGAACCGTGAGGATAAATATGCCTTTCGTTTACTTTTTGTCTGTAGCAATTAATAAAATCATAATCTACCAGGAAACAGGAATTTTTGTTTCAACGACATGAAACATCGTAGACTGCGGCTCTTTTCAGGTTAGCTTTGTTTGTTACCACTGATAACTTTACCGTTCAATAACTTTTTTTGCCATTGCAATAAATAAACGTAGAGAGAATATCCAATCCACACTGTCATGTTAAGAATAAAGATATTGATGTCAGTAATAAATTAATCTAGCTTCTGAAGGTCAATTATTACGTTGTTTAGAAATGCAAATATTAATTTTTGAGGGTACTTAATACAGACAGATAACTTAAATTATTTTAGTATATAATTAATTATTCTAATCAACGAAGCGTAAGAATTTTTTACTTTGATGCATTACGATTTTTAAAAGATCGTCTAATTAACGAAAGGTACTGGAAGCAAGCGCTCAACGCAAAGCGTAAAATTTTCATTGTGAAGCGTAGACCGTGAATAATTTATCCGATTAAGGAGGTCCCATTGTGTTTTTGTGTTGCATTGCTGAATCATCCGGTTTAAAATCAGAATGGCTGTTAATAGAAATCGTTCCATATTTCTTAGAAATTAATTTCATCAAGTAATTATTATGTTTTTCTGCAGATTTTTATCATTTTCCGTTTTATTCGTGACTAAAATTGTATTTAGTGACTTATACGGGCAGTTAATTATAATTATTATCTTAGAACAAAAGGTCATATCGACAAATTGACACATCATTTTTTTTGCGAGAGTATATTGGATATCAGAATATTAAACAAACTTTAATTTTCTGATGATTGATATTGCAGTGCGAATATCTCCTTTGGAATTAGATCGGTGAAATATGTAACTAAAATATTTGAATATACCTGGGTGACCAATCTTCGCTCAGCACCTGCCGATTTCTGTTCAGTATGCAAGATGTCATTAAAATCTTTAGACATGTTTGTGAGAAATTAATTTTACCTATACACGAGTGTTTCTCATATAATAGTATCAGATTGGATAGATTATATATATAATGAAAGCCTAACTTAGTCCAAAAGATGCCATTAAAGCAGTTTACGAGATACCAAATACAAGAATTGCTCGTTTTTTCGTAAAATCGTGTACAAAACTTTAAAAGAAAATACCTATCTATATGTATGAAATTTCATCAAAATCACTAGAGCCGTTCGATTTACCACCTCATAAATTGTTTTAAAGAAAAATTCTATTACTATGTTAAATATAAATCTTAATGTTATTTCGGAATTAATTGATGTTATAAGATTAGTGGTAATTCACATAGTGCTAAATTCGTTCCCTCCGATAATATTATGTTCATACCTCGTATTAATCTCACAACTTCTCATCCAAACGTGTTTTTCCAAATAGTAAGAAAATTATTTTTCAATGAAACTTTCATTATGACCATTAATATAGCACGAGGTCAGGCGATTCAAAGCACAGGACTGTATTTACCAGAACATGTTTTCTCGTATGGACACCTTTACGTGGCTTTTTCATGAGTTCGTAGATTAACTAATATTTATGCTTATATTGAACACATATACACTAATAAAGTAAACTATGGTCACATTATAACTGCTAATATCGTATCCAAAGAAGTTTGGAAATATCACATCTGACAAATCAGATATTTTTTTTTTTTTCTGTCATCAGTCTTTAGACTGGTTTGATGCAATCCTCCACTCCTTCCTATCTTGTGCTAACCTTTTCGTTTCTACATACCCCTTACAACCCACGTCCTCAATTATCTGCTTCATATATTCTAATCTCTGTCTACCTCTACAGTTCTTACCTTCGACTGTTCCCTCTACTAACAAATTAACCAATCCAGCATCTCTCAAAATATGACCTAAAAGCCTGTCTCTTCTTCCTGTAAGCTTCTTCCATAAACTTCTTTTCTCACCCATCATTTCCAAAACTCGTTCATTTCTTACTTTGTCTGTCCACCTAATTTTTAGCATTCTTCTGTAACACCACATTTCAAATGCTTCAAGTTTCTTTCATTCCGGTATTCCTAAAGTCCATGTTTCGCCACCGTAAAGTGCTGTGCTCCACACATAGAGTTTTAAAAAGTTCTTTCTAATTCCTAGATCAATATTTGAAACTAAAAGGTTTATCTTTTTCATGAAGGCTCTTTTTGCTAGCGCTATTCTGCTTTTAACATCATTCCTGCTTCGGCCATCGGTTGTAATTTTGCTTCCCAAGTAACAGAACTCACTCACTTCTCCTATAGCATCCGACCCTATTTTTATATTTAATCTGCTACTATTGGTATCATTTCTGCTACATTTCATCACTTTTGTCTTACTTTGATTTATGTTCAGTCCGAAATCTTCCTTCAGTATTTTGTTCATGCCATTCAATAACTTCTCAATATCCTCAGCCCTCTCTGCTAACAAGACAATGTCATCAGCAAATCGTAGCATACTGATTTTTTCTCCCTGAAAACTTATGCCGCATGGAAATTTTTCTTTGACTTTCTTCATTGCTTCTTCTACATACAAGTTGAATATCAACGGGGATAGACTACAACCTTGTCTCACACCCTTTTTAACCGATGTATGTCTCTCGTGATTCTCTACTTTTATTACAGCCACTTGATTCTTATATAGTTTATAGAGTATTCTTCTGACTTCTTTAAAATTTTGAACATCTTGTCCCACCTAACATTATCAAAAGCTTTTTCTAAATCAACAAATGCCATAAAAGTATATTTGTTTTTCTTGATCCGCCCTTCAAGTATTAATCTTAAAGACAGAATTGCTTCCCTTGTACCACGATTTTTCCTAAACCCAAACTGATCTTCACTTACTATCTCTTCTACTACCCTTTCCATCCATCTGTATATTATTCTAGTCAGTAATTTTGAAGCATGTGATGTTAGACTAATGGTGCGATAATTCTCACATTTGTCGGCTTGTGCTTTCTTTGGAAGTGTGAAGATGATATTTTTATTAAAATCAGTTGGAATTTCTCCTGTTTCATAACTTTTTGATATCAGCTTGAATAATCTTTCGATTCCTTCCTCTCCTAGAGATTTAAGAAGTTCTGCAGGGATCTCATCAAATCCAACTGCCTTATTTGCTTTCAAGTCATTCAAAGCTTTATTAAATTCTGTTCTCAAAATAGGATCTCCTAAGTCATCAATGTCGACATCGCCTTCCTTTTCCAATACACTATTGTTCAAGTCGTCCACATCATACAGTTTCTCAATGTATTCCTTCCATCGGTTAGCTCTATCTTCTGAGCTTAAAAGAGGTTTCCCATCGGCAGCTTTAATGTTCATACCTCTTTTCTTCATTTCTCCAAAATTCTGTTTGATCTTTCTATATGTAACATCTACTTTTCCTACGACCATTTCCTTTTCTACTTCTGCACACTTTTCTTGTAGCCATTTTTCTTTTGCTATTTTGCATTTCCTATTTATTTGATTTCTAAATTGCCTCTTCCTGCTTCATCCTGAGCATTATTGTACCTTCTCCTCTGATCCATCAGCTCCAAAATTTCTTCTGTGATCCAAGGTTTTCGGGCAGATTGTTCCCTAAAGCCTAATGTTTCTTTGCCAGCTTTCATTATTTCGGTCTTTAATGCATTCCATTCGTCCTCGGTTGAGCTCCTTTCACAGTTACTTCTTAGACCTAAGTCTGCCATTTCTGCAAATTTTTCTCTTGTGCTAGATTGTTTCAGCTTATTCACCGCCAATCTGTTCTGCTTATGCTGCTTCCTTATTCGCTTGAATTTCAGCCTGCACTTCATTACTATCAAATTATGGTCCGAGTCTATGTCTGCTCCTGGGTACGCTTTACAGTCTAGAACTTGATTCCTGAATCTCTGTTTGACCATGATATAATCTAGCTGATATCTGCCTGTATCCCCAGGACGTTTCCAGGCGTATATTCTTCTTGCATGGTTCTTAAACAGTGTGTTCGCCACTACTAGCTTATATCTTTCACAAAATTCTAGCAACCTGCTTCCTCGCTCATTTCTTTCTCCTAGACCAAAACTTCCTACAGTATTCCCCTCTTTTCCTTCTCCCACTATTGCATTCCAATCACCCATGATTATTAGATTTTCCTCCCCTTTCAGATATTGGATTAATTCTTCAATTTCAGCGTATATTTTTTCTATTTCTTCGTCATCTTCCTGTGACGTTGGCATATATACTTGTACTAATGTGGTTGGGACGGGCTTAGTTTCTAACCTCATCAAAATAATCCTGTCACTAAACTGTTCATAATAACTCACCCGTTTCCCTACTTTCTTGTTCATTACAAATCCTACACCAGTGACTCCATTGACAGCTTGTGTGCTAATTATCCTGTGCTCCCCAGACCAGATATCCTGTGCGTCCTTCCATTTAATCTCACTAATCCCAACAACATCTAACTTAAGTTGTTCCATCTCCCTTTTTAAGTTTTCTAACCTACCTGCCCTATTCAGACTTCTAACATTCCACGCTCCGTCTCGTAGAATGTTTCTATCCATTCTGATGACTCCTCCCTGAGCAGTCCCCACCCGGAGATCCAATTGGGGGACTATTTTACCTCCGGAATATTTTACCCAGGAAGAAGCCATCATGATATATGTAATTTGAGAGGATTACATGTCCTCGTGATACCCTTTGGGTCTTTAATGCAGTGGTTTCCCGTTGCCTTCTGCATCCCCATGCCGTTGATCATTTCTGATTCATCCGCCTTTAGGGGCCGTTTCCAACCCCAAGGGCAAGAGGGTGCCCTGAACCACTCCCCGCTCTTCCGCCCTCCTTTCGGACTAGTATTGTCTCTCCCACACCCTTACACCCCAATCAGATATATACCTCTCAAATTTCTACTTTTTAAATGTTTTACAATTATACATATAGTACACAACGATAACGACTTTTTCCAATAAAAGTTATATTTATCACTACTCTTCAAAATAAAATACCTTGTAGTATTTACTGATAACGACTTTTCACAATAAAAATGATGTTTATTACCACTCTTCAAAATAAAATACCTTTTTTTAATAAATATGCTTGCATTTACTTAATAATCTTCAAAAAAAATACCTTCCATTAATGAATATACTTGCATTTACTTATTTCCACAATATTATATTACCATTCGGTGACATTCCACGAGTCATTTTTAGTTTAAAGATATATCAGTTCCTAGCTCTAACCAAAACAAAGCTTTAAATAACATCAGTCAGCTTACTGGTACCTGAAAAGTCTACGAGATGGCGTTAGTGCTGTTTCCGAGATGCCAAATACAATAATTGCTCGTGTTGTGTGATATCGCGTTTAGACACCTATTTGGATAACTTGAACAACAAAACGTTAATCGTTAGAGCCGTTTCCAAGATAGCAAATATATACAAGAACTGTTCGTTTAAAGATAAAGATAACTGATTAATTATTAATTTAAAATGAAAGGATTATTTAAGTTATAACTCACATGAATTAAAATCTGACATGAATAATTACTTTAATTACAAATCGCACATTTTGCGAAGCTGTATTTTGAATGTTTGACAAAAACAGAAAACAAAAAACAAGTCAAAACTAAGAACTTAAAATTAAAAACAAGCATTGGACAGAATTAAATTTATATCACAAGGAAGAAAAGAATTAATGAGATATAAGTTTCTGAAGTGAGTGATAATTTTGAATTTTCACAAAAAGTTCCAGCTACTCGAGAAAAAAATATAATGAAGCATGAACTCTCATATATATATAAAAGTATTGATCATGGATCTGACGTGTTTAGAGAATGTGAGAAATTTTCGATGCAGCAATAGTTCATTTAATTCATAAATACGGAAGCAACATGAAAAAAATAAAAGAAAACAGTGCAGCGTCCTCGCCGTGACCCGCACCGACATGTTATTGTAAACAGGAATACGACTCGGCATTATTAAGTCACAAGCACACTTGTACATTGCTACGACCAAAAGCTACTGCCACAGAATTGGTACTTACAAACTGGACGCGACTGAATCACTCCCAAGCTTGGGTTCAAGAAGCCGATTTCGACACTTCGAGATCGGAACATCCAGTCCTTTTAGTCGACGCCATCTTTTTCCGGCGCTGCCAGGGGTGGCGTCCTTTTCTCATCCAGCAATGACCGAACGTGTCGGTTTTTCCGCTCCCCCGTTGCCATTCGCCGGATATGTGAAAATTAACAGCAACTATTGTTGATAATAAGCATTTCTCTATCGGTTACTTCAGTTATCCCCTCGCCTCGTTCATTTAGTACGCATCGCAAGGTTCATCTCTTCTCCTCCCATACTGCTGTCCATAGAAATATCATGACGAATCTCTTGCACTTCTTACCATTTGTGTCAACGAAAATTCTGTTTGCTGGATTGATTAATTTTAGCTACTTGTAAAACACCCTCAAGTTTAAGATTCATTAAGTTCGGGAATTTGAATTTATCTCAGCGTGACTGAAATTATTCCTTCACTCCACTATTGAGAAACACGAAAAGTATCCGGCGCTCTCCTGTGGTGAGACAAGACCCCCGCGCACTTGAATGTGGAAAGAGGCTCATCTTGTGGCAGTTCGCTGACCCTCCTACCTGCCATTTACTGCGAGGTGGTAATTTCAAATCCCTTCGTGCACTGACTGCTCTCCGTGCAGGCAAATTCCTCGTTCTGGTTGATGGAGATATGAATACAAAGCAAATCTCTCAATAATTATAATAACGAATATGTGGGTGCCATAATCACACTACAGTACACTGTATATAAAAAAGTTTATTTTCATTAAACTGTTGAGATCATATCGCAGAATCCAGAAGTAAAGGTTTAGTCAATTAAAATTTATTTGAAAGTGGTAAAGCCAAAGCTATTCCTCTCATAAATCGTGATTTTCGTACGTAATCAGATAGAAAGGAACTTGAGTAATTAAACACATTACCACTCCTCCAGTGAATGGCTTTATTGTTTTGGTGATGTTATATAATTTAAAAATGACCACAACGCATATTTTATAATCTCAAACTCTTTGTCAGGTTCTGAAACACATAATAAAAAGGAAGACATTAAACTGGCATCAAATCTTTTCATAACAGAAGCGGTGTGTAAAGTTGAGATTTATGTTTGATCACGAATATTAGTTTACCTTGATTCTACATAAAACTATTTTTAGATGTAGTGCCTCATCCCAGACTGAATGAATGTTATATTCATGGAACATGTATAGTATTCTGCTCCCTACTACTAAATTAAATCTGATTGCTTCAACACCATCTGTTCGAATAGAAATTTGTTCGCAAGCATTGTTTGCATAATCTGTACTTATTGAACTAACATATTTGCGTTAGTCTGTTTAAAAAAGACGTATAACTGAAACGGAGAATAAAAACTATCCTGCATCTTCTAGCCTTGTAAATCTATCATCAAAAGGGAAGTTACTTTCCATCAGTTGGGGCCATTCTAATATATATATATATATATATATATATATATATATATATATATATTAAACTGCTTAACGTCTCTTAACAGCGAAGATGGGAAGGAATTCGGCCATGGCATTTTGAAGGAAGCATCCCGGCATTTGCCTGGAGTGATTTGGGAAACCATGGAAAACCCAAATCTGGATGCTCGGACGGGGATTCGAACCGCCGTCCTACCGTATGCGAGGCCAGAACGCTAACTGTTACACCACCACTCTAGGTCTCTAATATTTTTTATATGTTCTAGTGATGAACCTATGTGTTCGACGTATTTATTCATAAAAGACTGTTAACTGTTTTGTAATTCTGATTTTCCTGCAGTAAAAATCACTGAACTCGAAAAGAATGCTCAAACGCAAAAATTCTCAAAACTTTGGTGCGCTGTATCTCAGAAAATCATAGGTCCACAGAGATCATTCCGGTCTTAAATTGTCGCAAGTTTACAATATTTTAAAAAAGAAAATAAATTATTTTTTAAAAAAAATCGATGATTTATGGCTGAAACTGCGAAAAAATAAGTTGGTTGTTGTTTATTTCCAATAATTCCAGAAATTGGCCGAGGTCGAAAACTTGGATTCATCATCAGACATTAACATCACGGAATAAAAAAACAGAACTTCCCCCATTTCATTTATGGTAAATTTCCTGGTTTTAATTGATTATTCCTACATTATTGTCCATAGCTACACCAAAATCATAATTAGAACATCTGGTGCTCATGAAACGAAATACTATCATCTGTGGCTTTACGTCACCTCAACGCCGAGGTCATTAGAGGTTGGAGATGACTGAGGACGACGAACAGAACGGAATTCTGCCATGGCCTTTTGAAGTAACTATTCCGGTATTGGTCAGAAAAACACAGAAAACAGAAATCTGGATGACCGGGTTGTGGAGGGGAGGATTTGACCCCGCGTCCTCCCGAACGAGATACCGGAACGTTACCGCTCATCCAGCTGTCTCGTTAAAGCGTGATTCCAACTCTCGTTTTGGTTATAGTATGATCAGAAAATTCACCATTCCTTCCAGTACGCAGACACGTCTTTTGCATTGTGGTAGAATGTAAGTTAGGATTATTTACAGTATATATCTACAATTTTGTTGGCTGTAACATTTTGTGAACCTCAGAATTATTAAAAAAACAATACATATTTAGGTGAGATAAACAGTCTTTAGAATTTTCTGTGAACATGTATTTTTTATTTACTTGTTTTTGGCTAATCTTTATTGAACCTTTTTTTAACAGTGGATTGCCAGCTTTAATAAAATTACGCTTGGTGAATTCAAAAAACTGTTTAAAATGTAATCACACCCGAGAACAAGCCTGCGCTATAATGTAAAATGATTGTCATTGGTTCTTCACCAAATAAAGGCTTTGTAACGAATTTATTCGCTTGTTGTTGCTGTAATTATTTTGCAGTTTGAATGAATGTGATAATTATCAAAACAGTTATTGAAATGTTTAGCAAGTACTGTGGTACACATTAATTAATTTACAGTTAAATTGGGTGCTTTTAAACGGTTGCCGTTGAATATTATCCAGAATAACTCCGTAAAATGATAAGTAATTAATCCAATAATATTTTCAGGAGCACAGTTTGTTATTTAACACATTTATTTTTTAGTTTTCGATGATCTGCCGCGTCTGCGTACCTCGTTTCGTATCTGCGTCAATCTCCAAGGTCCTCACTCATATACCTCACTTAGAACGGGCCGTGTCGTACAACTGGCTTTATGATAGTTCGTGAGATAGTTAACCTGATCTGCTCTTTCACAAAAGTCCTGTCACAGAAACCGCCGCGTTGTGGTGTTGCGTGGAACAGTTTATTGTAGTGAGAGTCGAGTTTAACAGTTGCTATTTCCCAATACCATCCTGATTCACATTGTGAAGTACTGCTTCAATTGCACAATTTAATAGTCAGGGGCGTAATTATTCTACGTTAAACCGCAGGTCCGTCCTTGGCAGTGGCTGGATACATGGAAAATGAAAACTTTGTCACTTGATAACCGGATAACCCTTCAAGGTCTCCCGGTCAAGAACGCCATACGCATTAACCGATATCTATCCTTTCAAGCTGAGAAACATGAATATACACTCCTGGCAATTGAAATAAGAACACATTGACGCCGGTGTGTGAGACCCACCATACTTTCTCCGGACACTACGAGAGGGCTGTACAAGCAATGATCAAACGCACGGCACAGCGGACACACCAGGAACAGCAGTGTTGGCCGTCGAAGGGCGCTAGCTGCGCAGTGGTTGGGCACCGCCGCAGTCAGTGTCAGCCAGTTTGCCGTGGCATACGGAGCTCCATCTCAGTCTTTAACACTGGTAGCATGCCGCGACAGCGTGTACGAGAACCGTATGTGCAGTTGACGGACTTTGAGCGAGGGCGTATAGTGGGCATGCGGGAGGCCGGGTGGACGTACCGCCGAATTGCTCAATATGTGGGGCGCGAGGTCTCCACAGTACATCGATGTTGTTGCCAGTGGTCAGCAGAAGGTGCACGTGCCCGTCGACCTGGGTCCGGACAGCAGCGACGCACGGTCGCAGACCAAGACCGTCGCATCCTACGCAGTGCCGTAGGGGACCGCACCGTCACTTCCCGGCAAATTAGGGACACTGTTGCTCCTGGGGTGTCAGAGAGGACCATTCGCAACCGTCTCCATGAAGCTGGGCTACGGTCCCGCGCACCGTTAGGTCGTCTTCCGCTCACGCCCCAACATCATGCAGCCCGCCTCCAGTGGTGTCGCGACATGCGTGTATGGAGGGACGAATGGAGACGTGTCGTCTTCAGTGATGAGAGTCGCTTCTGCCTTGGTGCCAATGATGGTCGTATGCGTGTTTGGCGCCGTGCAGGTGAGCGCCACAATCAGGACTGCATACGACCGAGGCACACAGGGCCAACACCCGGCATCATGGTGTGCGGAGCGATCTCTTACACTGGCCGTATACCTCTGGTGATCGTCGAGGGGACACTGAACAGTGCACGGTACATTCAAACCGTCATCGAACCCATCGTTCTACCATTTCTAGACCGGCAAGGGAACATGCTGTTCCAACAGGACAATGCACGTCCACGTGTATCCCGTGCCACCCAACGTGCTCTAGAAGATGTAAGTCAACTACCCTGGCCAGCGAGATCTCCGGATCTGTCCCCCATTGAGCATGTTTGGGACTGGATGAAACGTCGTCTCACACGGTCTGCACGTCCAGCACGAACGCTGGTCCAGCTGAGGCGCCAGGTGGAAATGGCTTGGCATGCCGTTCCACAGGACTACATCCAGCACCTCTACGATCGTCTCCATGGGAAAATTGCAGCCTGCATTGCTGCGAAAGGAGGATATACACGGTACTAGTGCCGACATTGTGCATGCTCTGTTGCCTGTGTCTATGTGCCTATGGTTCTGTCTGTGTGATCATGTATTGTATCTGACCCCAGGAATGTGTATATAAAGTTTCCCATTCCTGGGACAATGAATTCACGGTGTTCTTATTTCAATTTCCAGGAGTGTAGAAATATCTTAAAGCGGTTTCTTCTTTAATCGCAAGTTATAATTTTACTTTTAGACTAGTAATCCGTGAAAATTCGTTTGGCCGGTGATGGTTGAATAGATTTTTTGCTTGACTGGTCCTTCGCCCTCTGACTATTGGTAAACCATTTGCAGGATTTATTGTAGGTTCATTTAATTGATTAAATATCTCAATCATTCAAACCGATAACTGCTAGTGTAGATATTAGACTACCCGACACGGCATGTATCTGAAATCTAACTGTTCATTCACACTCCTAGAAACATATCATTCCAGTGCATCCTGCGATGGGGTATTGACTTTTCGAGGTCTGCCGGCATTCTCCAAACATAATTTCTTCTCTCCTTTTTTCTCTTGGTTCCTTAGGCCTAGTATTAGAGAGGTGGGAGAGGAATGGGAACAAGGAACGGGAAAGAATTTCGGCAGGTAGCATCGAAAAAACACAACTGTCCACACCTTTTGTATACCTTTTTAAATATTATACAATAAATAATAATAATAATATTTTAACGAGACTGCAGTTCTTTACTAAGGTTGCTTTATAAATGTTGGAGTAGTACCATCCACCTGGTAAGATATTCAGAATTTTACAATAGGAACTTGTAATAATGTTACTCTTTAATACAGCTGCACTCGAGTCTCTCCTTAAAATTAATATCCCTGCCTGAGGGATTCGAGCTATTGTTTATTTTAAATTAAATCTAGAAAAGTTTTTGTAATTAAGCGCTTCATTTTTCGACGTCAAATTTAGTATCCCATTGTACGGTGTACGCATTCCCTCGACTCGGTGGCCATGTCCACTTTTCAGTCAGTCTGTATCCGGAGCCAGAAAACATTGCTTTGAACTGTAAAGCCAACTGAACATTAAGAGAAGGTTTACTACACGGTTTCAGAAATATTTAATCCTATAACCCAATGTCTTGGAATCTCGAATATCTAGGCAGTAAAATCATACAACGTTACGAAGAAAAATAAACACTGATTCAAGCCAGAAAATTCCAGTGTTGTTACCAGTTACCTAAGTATCTGTTAGGTCATGAGAATGAGAAACAGTTGTTTGTTAACGTAACGCAACAGCCGAGAAAATCCAAACCACTGCATTTCTATCTGCGAATTGTTAAATTTCTTAATCTGCCTCCACCGGATAGTTAATGACGATTATGTCAAAGCAAAGATGTATTTGATTTTCAGCCTATTAAAATGACATACAATGATTATTATTATCATTTTACCAGTAATAAATTAACTAACAAAAATTACAAAATATCTTATGTTGTATTCCATACGGTGCTAATTTACTTAGTTGTTTTAAGTTAAGAAGCACAGTAGATAAAGGGCTATTGTTGTGAAAAACAGTCATATAAAAGTTCTGCAAAGGGTAATTTACTTTCTAACTCAGCATGCAAATTTAATTTTGTGTAGAGGAATAATGTATCGTTATTGAATAATTGAAACTGAGCTCATTCATATGCACATTCTTCGGTATTTCCGAATGTTTATTTTAAAAGCAAATGCTGGTTTATGATCATGGTCATCTTGTCCCTTGGTTCTTCTTCTAATACCCATCCCTCATCACCAATATTTGCGTTAGATATTTCCAGCACTCTCTTCGGCAACATACTGTTTTTCAATTATCCCCAGTCCCACTTCTCTATCAAATGAGTCCAACAATAATTCCAAGGAGTCTAGCTGTCCTCCTTTGTACTGTGCTCCCTTCAGTTCTTACTTTTGATACACACAATTTATGTCCCACAATAATAAAATAGCGGGAGTAAGGTTTCGTAACCCAATCCCCTTCACTTACCTTATATCATCTCATTGCCATTGGATTTAGCAATCTATGTCTAGCATATTCCAAATGTGTTTATTCGCAAATTACAGTGAAACTTATCATGGTAACTGGTTGGTAAGAAAATAACTGGTTATTAGATGCTGGTAACAAGTGTATACACTATTCCACATAATCATATACATATTATTTCTATAAGGTATTTTTTTATCACAAGCCTGTATCTTCTTTCATACTTAACCGAAATCAATGAATGAGGTGTCATTTTAAAGCTTATGGTCTCCACTTTGGTCACATAATATCTTAAGAAATGAAGTTTTCTGTATTCGACCCTTAAAGGGCAAAAATGTCAATCTTTCTAAAATGCTGTTTTCTTTGTTACGAGTCATTTATCTCCCTGGATACGTATATGAAATCGTTTAATGTAGTATCATTTTAAAGATTAAGATCTCCGCTTTAGTGACGTCATATATTAACACAGATATTTTTCGTAATTCGACCCTTAAAGGGCAAAAGTTTCAATATTTTTGCAATACGTAATTGTGTCACGAGCGATTTATCTCTCTTAATATTTAACCAATATAGATAAATGAGGTATCATATTAAAGATCGAGGTCTCCGCCGTGGTAACATTATATTTCAAGAAAAGGATTTTCGTTTTTCGACCCTTAAAGGGCAAAAATTGCGATTTTTCTAAAATTGTTTTTTTTGTATCTCGAACCATTTATCTCCCTGGATATCTAACCAAAATCGATAAATGAAGTAGGATTATGAGGAGTAATGTCTCAGCTTTGTGACATAACATTTTAAGAAAGAATGTTTTTGGAATTCAACCCTTAAAGGAAAAAAGTTTAAATTTTTCAATAACGTATTTTTGTGTCACGAGCGATTTATCTCCCTTAATATCTAACCGATATAGATAAATGAGGTATCATATTAACGAATAAGGTTTCCGCCGTGGTAACATTATATTTCAAAAAAAGAATTTTTCGTTTTTCGAATCTTAAAGGGCAAAAATGTCGATTTTTTAAAAATTCGTTTTTTGTATCTCGAGCCATTTATCTCCCTGGATATCTAACCAAAATCCATAAATCAAGTCGGGTTATGAGGATTAATGTCTCAGCTTTGTGACATAATATTTTAAGACAGAATGTTTTTGGAATTCAACCCTTAAAGGGACAAAGTTTAAATTTTTCAATAACGTATTTTTGTGTCACGAGCGATTTATCTCCCTTAATATCTAACCGATATAGATAAATGAGGTATCATATTAACGAATAAGGTTTCCGCCGTGGTAACATTATATTTCAAGAAAAGGATTTTTCATTTTTCGAATCTTAAAGGGCAAAAATGTCGATTTTTTTAAAATGCGTTTTTTTGTATCTCGAGCCATTTATCTCCCTGGATATCTAACCAAAATCGATAAATGAAGTAGGATTATGAGGAGTAATGTCTCAGCTTTCTGACATAATATTTTAAGACAGAATGTTTTTGGAATTCAACCTTTAATGGGAAAAGTATACATTTTTCTATAATGCATTTTTGTGTCACGAGCCATTTATCTCCCTTGATATATAACCGATATAGATAAATGAGGTATCATAGTAAAGATTAAGGTCTCCGCCATAGTAACATTATATTTTAAGAAAGAATTTTTCGTTATTCGACCCTTAAAGGGCATAAATATCAGTATTTCTAAAATGCGTTTTTTGTGTCTCAAGTCATTTACCTCCGTTGACAATTAAACAAAATTGATAAACGAGGTATCATTTAAAAGATTAAGGTCTTCGTAATGTCTTCGGTTCCGTTACCACATTTTAAGAAAGAAATTTTATAAAATTCTAACCTTAGAGATTTAATATTTTTACAACGCATTTTTCTGTCATGAGCTATTTATTTCCCTTGATTCAGAATCGAAAACAATAAATGACATTTCGATTTAAATATTAAATTATCCACTATCGTCACATCATATTTTAAGAAAAAACTTTCTCCAAATTACACCCTTAAGGGGCAAAAATAACATCATTTCTCAAAACTTTTTTTTTACCTTGCTTGATAACTAACCGAAATCGATAAATGAGGTATCATTTTAAAGACCAAGGAGGCTGCTTTGGTCACACCATATTTTATAAAAGAATTTTTTTGTAATTTGACCCTTAAAGGGCAAAAGTATCAATATTAGTTATAGAACGTGTTGATTTTTTAAATTTTTGTTTTTATTATATGCCATTTATCTTCTTCGATAACTAGCTGAAATCGATAAATGACATATCGGTTTAAAAATTAAGGTCTCCAGCTAGGTAAAATCATAAATTAAGAAAAAAATGTTGAGAATTTGGTGCTATAAGTGGTAGCGCGTATGAGACTGTTCAGAGCCAAGTCCCCAGATTTCAGCAGCGGATATCACAGAGAAGTCAATAAACTTTTTTTTTATTCAATAAGTAGTTTATCGTATATATTTTTTTCTTTTACGGAAACACTGTCGTTTTGCTATACAATTCCAATGTAATTCGCTCAGCAACAAATATCACAGAGATGTTGATATGTTGTGTGCAGTTTGTTAAGGTTGGTTTTATTCTACCAAGGTCAGTTACAGTTTGTCATAAATAAAGTGTGTTTTAAATTTTCCTAACTGTTTCATAATATGTTGTGAGTATTTTGCTGTGTACCTATTAGACTAAAAAAAATATTTGCTACAAAATTACGGTTCTACTATTCATTATATTACAAGCATTCAACCTCACTATTCGTTGTATTTTATTCGCGAAATTTTCGCACGGGTCGTCTAGTAAGTATTAATTAACTCGGGATTGTATTTGTAGATTACAGGAGATATTGGTTATACTAATGGGTTGTTGCTAACTTGTTATCAATATATAATAATATTATCAATTATATAGTAATATTGACATTACTAATAAGTGTATGTACTGTTCCACATCCCCGAGATTATTCTCACATGGGATCAAAGTGAACATATCTATCTATCTAATAAACGATATACCAAGATATTTATACTTCATGCCTTCATCATGCAATTTCTCCTTCACATGATAGTCATACAGTACCTTGGTTTTTCCATGTACGTTCCTAATAAGCTCACTTTTATCATTTTCTACTTCCACGTTAATCTTTCCAGTTACATACCCTGTCCATATAACTGTATATCTGTTTGCAATCGTCTCGCGTTTTAATCCTATCGTATTATTTAATATTAATACATCTGTAACCAACCTAATTGCTGAATGGAAACCATCCAACAGCATCAATAAGAAACAGAAATTTTTCCAGTGTTTTACGCTGCCAGATGTAGGTTAGGACTTGTTTGTCTGTGAATGTCACGAGGCTGAAATCAGTAGTCTGTATTACCGAGTTCGTAGAAAGTTAATGTTAGCTGCCAGTGGCTCGGTATGGGGGGGGGGGGGGTAGGAAGCTACGATGGGCTACAAGGGAGGGGGAGGGGAGGAGTGTCTGAGGCAAATCTCGCAGCTTTTCATTCATATTATTTTTCACAGTTAAAATAAGGTACAGAACACCAGACACACACAAAAAATTTCCTGGTAATCTAGAAAGAAAGGTGACGGAACATCAACAAAAGAAAAAAAAAAATGCAGTTCGAGTTTTTTACGGGCCAAGTATAGCTTGTACTATTTAATCAATTAATGAACAATGATCATGGATATAAGAAGAACGTTTAATAAAACCTTAAGAAAAAAAGGTACTCTGACTGTTCCTGAGAAATAGGTTTTTCCCAATAATTCTTCACTTTCCGGAGTGGCTAGTGTCAACATTTCATTCAGACTTTTTATAATTATAGAAAGTTCATAACGCAAGTATTAGCTGCCTTATTATATATGCAATAATTTTAAGGTTACATGAGGATGAGGGGAGGTGCAAAGGTGGCGAAAATCAAACCGCGTAGTTTGTGGACGATCCCTACGTTGCGGAGTATGTACAGTGTTTCCAGGGGTTTTATCATACTGTCCACTAGCTTCACTTTCGAAGTGAAACCCACTTTTTTTTAGACCTGGTAGGAAAAACATATAATAACAGCGGAATTTATAAAGTCCGGGTTGTAGGATGATTGTATTAGAATATTTATTCGACTGTATTAATAAAAACAATAATGTAATTTGCAATAGATTTATGCTCTATTGCAATATTACTGTGCATTCGTTCATTTCTGTCGTCATTTTATGTAAACTCTATTTGCTATTCCATATCAAGGCCCGTATTTGCAGCATAGTTCAGAATTGCTTTATATATATATATATTATCCACCAGGGCCACAATTTCCATTGGGATATTCCATTCGCTGAAGCAATTATTTTGTAAAATACATCGTTCGTCTGTAAAATCGACTGTTGTGTGTCAGAATTAGGTCAATCAGCGACATTTTCACGTATTATATTATTTCCTCTCTGATACTGGCCTCACGGTTTCCTTTCAGTTCTTCAAGAGTTAAACCATCAAATGTTATTTTGTCAAATATGGGAAAAAATTATATACAAAGTAAATTTATTAGGAATCCGTTCTACTCTACAAAACATATCACTGAATCAGTGTCTGTAGTGGCCCAATTATAAGGCCATCTATTAGTTTTTAGGCTTCTTACCTGATCCTTCAATAAAACTGTAGAATATTGGTGAAACGTACAAAATTACTGCCCACATAGCAGCCATTAATACAAAAGAAATTTCGTTTCAATACACAACAGATTTGAGCAGGAAGTTGTCGACTGTGAAACGCTCTTTGAGGTTCGTTAGAAATCGCTACTTGTTAACGTATTTAATAACATTCACTCCATCTAAGAGATAACATACAGGTCTAAGTTATTTTGGGATATACCAGTACGTGAAGATTGACTAAAGATCTCAGGATTTCTCAAGTGTACAACGTTGTGTTTATATTGCCTTTTATGCAGGAAGTAAAAATTACCAGCAAATAAACACCCTAAATGTATCTGCTGTGGCTTGTATGTTTTGTATAATGTATAGGATATGACAGTCTTTCCAATTAGGATTTTCATAGCTTGTCTGATTCTTGTGATCAGCAAACTAAGGTCTACTTCTTCAGTCCGTCAGCAGCAGAAACTATTTTTATCTCACCAGTTATTTTTCTGCACCAGGCGCTTGCTTTCAAAACTTTCGCTGCTCCGGTCCCGGGTTCGAATCCCGGCAGGCGCAGGAATTTTGAGAGTTGTGTTTGATCATATGAGCTATGCCAGGACTCTCCGTGGTTCGGATTCCACGTTGAACTGTAGGTCCCAGAGGAAAGGAACTGGCCGTCCTAGCTCTGACACAATGACTTAGTATGCCTCCTTCGGGAGGATCCAACCAACCTTTGGGTTATGGACTAAGTTAAGTTTTATCTCTCTGAACAAACTGTATCCCTGTTACACCATTGTAAACTCTTTATTGCTGAGTAGCTACCCTTTGTAACTGCCTGCTTGAAATCGTAGTTTGTCTGTCCTTAGTAATAGAATATAGAAAACTGTTAACTGAATTGCCGTAGTTGTAGAATTCAAAGAGAAAACTAATTATGTATGTAGGTATGCGTACATGTTCGTTGGGCCAACTAGCACCGCGTGAAGCTTTCGTTTGGCTTGAATCTGCTTTGGATGTGTACACATCGGAGTAACAACTAGCGTTGTTAGCCCTAGAGGGAATCTACAGTTTAATGTGGAATCTGAACCACGGAAGCATTCTGGCGTACCCCACATTATACAGCAAGCTGTGCCAGAGAGGAAGGTTGGGTTAAGGGCCCTTTTGAAATCCGAGGTGAGACCAGGTTTTGAACCGGGAACCATTCAATCTCCAGTCAGACGCCTTGGCCACTGAGCCCACTCTTTTGTAAACTCTTTAGCGTATATATATATATATATATATATATCACGATTTTTAAAAATAGTTATGAAGATTTCTTTTGAATCGGGAGAAACAACTTTCCATTTAGTATTGAATTAGTGTCCAGTTTTCTCTTTTACTTATTCATATAACTGAAAATATCTGAACATGAGCTTTTTGGCAGATTAATGATGTAACTAAATTTCACAACTTTTAAAAAGCGTAAATTTAAATGCCTGCTAAATATTAACTTTTTATATGTAAAAGTCCACTGAGTATAGTAAAAAATCTTTAGCGAAGTAATAAATCTAAATTAGATTTTTCCAAATGAAACTAGGTAAGAGTGTATTTTCCGCCGTGAAACCTCTTCCTTCTCAACAGCCTTTCAGCCGTAACAGGTTTCAGAAGTCCGTAGCGAGCCTTGCCGAACTGGATTCTGAAAGATTTATTTATCTAAGAGCGGCCTTTACCCCTGATTGCCTTGCAGCTCTGACATTTTATCAATGACCTGTAACAAGGAGTGATGACAAGAATGAAAGGTAACGTCTGCTCAACGCTAAATACAACGATTAAACACACTTCCTTCAATTCTTTGTTTTCTCACAAGTGTATCCTTTAAACCTGCTTTTTTACTTGTTCCTCAAATCATTCTGTGATTAGCTTTTTCAACACCCACTCAGACGTAGAACCAATAGAAAATTATTTTCTCGGTAACAGATATACATCTGATTTTGTTGTAAATCAAATTCATTTTATAAATGAAAATGCCGCATAAATTGACCTTAGAAAACGAAGATTTCAATCATCGGATAATGATTCCGAATTACATTCCTAATAAACGCGTGGGGTATTTATCCCTTCTTGGTAATAGTATCATTTTCTTGTATTACATACACACAAAAATGGGTAAATCGTGATTTGAGAAGTCTGTCACATTTTTCCTCTTGATTCTGTTGATAAAGTTTTGTTTCGAAAAATAAATAAGCAGTGGATATTAATACTCAGAATGACCTCCGATACTATAACTGCGAAATACAGGTAGGTCAGACATATAAATCATAAATGTAGACACCTTAACACACAAAATACATATTTGCTTTGTTCATAGGGAGTCTCGAAGATATTAAACACTAAGAAAATATTTATAGAATATTAATATCAAAAGTATAGCGTTAAAATTTAATAATTATTCAGCTCATCAACATACGCATTTAATAGATAATCATACACTAGTGGAATTACTTAGGGCTTTCCTTACTTTATTAACAAAGAAGCATACCGGAAATTACTTAATGAAATTGATTTTTTATTCATCTTTCCCTGTAATAAACGTTAATTATTTTTCTTAACTCTTCTCTGGTTTATTCAGTCCTTGAGATAATTTTTTTACGAAGTAGAATTGGCTATGAAACCATTTTTTTTTTGTCAGCTTAAGATTAAATTTTTCATATAGTTGTAGTCTACTATCATTTATAGTGGGAGCATATTAAATAAATAAAAGCTGAATAATTTATCTCTCCACATAAATTTAAAATGATATTGATTTCTAGTTTTGAATTTTCTGGCATCGATATTATTATCAATGAGACAAAAATCATATTTTACTTTTGTTTGTATGTTGTTTTTTTTACGTTTATATTCACTTCAGTAGTTGTAAATGGAAGTATGCAAATAACACAATGAAAAAATTCTCCAATCCTCGTTCTCAGTCTGTAACTTTCATGTCAAATTGAAATACTCTATGCTGAATAAGGAATCAGCCATGGTCTATACATATTGTATAACATTCCCATTTATATTGAAGTTAACTTCCCGTACGTTTCTTAATAATACTCTAAAACTTTTTAACTCACCATACAAGATACTAACGGATAGCATTTTCCACTGCTTTTAATACGCTTCCTATAAAAGAAAAATTTGGCAAATTTTTTTGGTACTTTTCCGAAATGAATTTTTTTTATTAATTATCTATTATTCAGCAGTGTACAAATTTTTTGCTCATTTGTTTTTTCAGAAGTCTTCTAGGATATTAACACTCGAGATCTCTGTCACGTAAGATCTATTGTTATTATTTTTGTTCTTCTTTTATTTATGTTGTGAATACGTACTTAAATTTCTCTCCATACGTAAGGACACGCCATAAAATCTACTGGCATCTAAATTGATTAGTTTTGTTACGCCCACAGCTCTTTGACAGGGGGAAGGGTGAGTTGTCATATTGTGTTCGTCTGGCTTCGTTTAAAAGCCTGTATGGAGTGGAAGTATTATTTCCTCGAAGGTAAAATGGCCGTTGTTTTACAATTGACGCAACATAGTAACCGCAGAAGCAGCGCGAGTGTCGACAACTTGTTTGTGCTATTATCTTTGGTAAGTTGTTGGAAAGAATATGCAATCTGTCTGCCTGTCCGCATTGTAAAACTTACATAAAAGTTTTTACAGAATACAATTTTTCTTTTAGTTCAGTGAACAAGTGAGGATATATATAAAAAAAATTATTACTGGTTTCCGTAGGGGATTCTAAAAACTATTGCTTCCACAAAACTATTGTCACTTGGTTCAAAGGGGCCAACAGCTATTATTTCCCACATCACAGTCTAGTATGCCGTGATTCATTTCGTCGATAAAAATTATACACTAGGAATGCAGGTTAGTGACCCATGACGCGTCCGCTCTCAAGTGGCGCGGTTTGGTGCCATTGTCTGCGCGAGACTATTCAAAACACGGATTTTACTCTATTTGCAAATCTCGCTTCATGAATGTGTATCGCGGCGCTCCCCATCACATAAATATTCCCGAAACGGACGAAACGCTACTGTTTGCCATTCAACAGGTTCCTGTCGCCGGTCGCGATCCAACTGCAGTCGATCTCGCGTCGAGAAACGTGGGCATTGTGTCCCGACGTATTCTCAGTCGGTCGGGGAGATGAGCTTCACCACACCGCCCAAGGCACGTACGCTCGTTTCACTCACTCTTCTCTCACGTAGTAACCTACGGGAGGGAAAAATTAATCTGTCTACCCAAAAATCATAAATATCATTTCTAAAAGATTGTTATTAGGGACGAGCCATCTTTCTCCTTTCCTATTTAACCAAAATCGATAATGAGGCATCATTTCAATGATTACGTCCTCTGCTTTGGTAATATCATTAATTAAGAAGGAAATTTTTTGAAATTCAACCCATAAGTGGCAGAATTATGAACAATCAAGGTGACAGGTGTGTTGCTGGAGTCGATAAGGACTTATTACATAACCACTAGATAGCAACACAAAGATATTAGTAAACTGTGTGTGTTTTCTAAACTAAGTAGCGTTTTTCTAATTTTTGTTTCTGTTAGGGAAACATTTCATCATTTAAATTGTTTCGCAAGAAGTTTTCAGTTTTTTGTTACGTAATTTCTTCAGCTGAAAAAAAAGAAGACAATTGTTAAAAATAAGCCGGTCCTTCTTTCTTCCAGCTACAAATCACCAACCTCGATATTTTTCGAATTACATTCACGAAATTTTCACGTAGGTCACCCAGTTGTATTTATTTCTATCGCAAGAAGAGATCTTTAGCTTTGTTATATCATCCTTATATATGATTTGTAACGTTGGTCCATTCTGTCGCGTCATTGTCTTGGATCTTTGGAGTCATTAATTTGACAATCTGTGTACCTTAGTCTTGTATTTGGCTGAAGACAATATTTGAATTCTTTACACCAAATAAAATGGAACAGTCACTCGCAGTGAATTGAATTAATGACATTTTTAGCGTTGAAACATATCCGTAGCACCTGAAAAATATCAGCTTCAAATTCACAGGTACTATTGTCACCCTTGTAATTATTTGTTAAGTAATTCGAACTCTTTTTAAACAAAAACATAAATGCAGTTTTTTTTTTTTTTTTTTTTTTTACATAGGAATTCTAAAACTATTTTTACATTGCATAATAGATATCAAGATAAAAATTCTTAGGTAGACGCACAATATACCGGATAGTGACGACTAACTATACAGTTAGAAGGGAGTGTATAATGTGGTAGCAAAGACGAGGCATCTACAGATAGCATTCATATTACAGTATAAAATCAATTCAGTGTATAGGCTTGGTTTTCACCGTAGCAGGAGTTGTGGGCTTGAAAGAAAATGACGTATTGTAGCATTCTACAAGACTATTGTCGGGACTGGCACGCCATACTATTCATGGAAGGAAGTTATTGAGAACGAGATTCAGAAAACTGATGATGTAGGTATGCGATTGGAGGCTTGCGTCAAATTTAAATTTGTCACTTCCTTGGTCATTCTCGTCATCTACCAACAGTTGATCATCTGATTAAAAATAAATATGGCGTCGGAAAAACGATTCCTCCCATACTTCAGCAGCCACCTCATGCTCAGCAGTAACAGGTAGGACACACTTTACCTTAAAATCATCTGTGATCTGCCTGTCAACGCTCTTCCTAAGTGCAATCAATTTCATTTATTTCCACTCTCTTAACCCCGTTCCATTCAGTTTTCAGTTCACTCCATGAGAACGCCCTGTTTAATTTGCACAGCTCGAGCTCAGCCGCGTAATTATTTCAAACTCATTGAGTCTTATAAACTTTCGAAACAGTCTCGTAACGTATGAAATTAAGATTTCCTCTGCGCGTTCATGTATGACGAACACTGTGTTGCGAACCGCTTTTTTGACTGAATCTTCCTCAAAGTTCCCGACGTTGTTCTCATCCGAACTCTGATTAGCCTTCCTTTGTCTTTCAAAGTTATGAACTTGAGTTAATCCTAACTCATCGTCTTTTTACAAATTGACTGATCGATCACAGTCACGAAAAATAATTAGTAAATTGTGTGGAGGGAAGAAAATTCACGGTAACTTAATTCCGCACTGCGACTTCAGTCGCTGCTGAAGATACGTTAATACGTGTTATGCGGTGTTGAAAATCAAGTGACCTCTTCAATAAGTTTTATCAGTTTTGCTTTCAGTTTTGTCAGTTTCTGTCAAAACTAATGGAACAGATCTGGGGAATCTCTACTGGGTAATGAATGGTAATAGGGCTTTTATCGTGATCTAGCGATCATTCATCATGTGAGTGTTTCTGAGTTCTGTTATACCTACAATGTATCCGCGTTGTTGTAATGTTTTTGTGAGGACATAATTTTTCATGATGAACTTCAGATAGTTTTCTGTGTCAAATAAGTAAATAGTTTGTTTCTAGTTAGCTGACTAAACTTGATTTTTAATTTTATCGACACGATATGACTTCAAAATAAATAAATTTTTATTTGTATTTTCTGGGATCAATTCTGTCGTTTGTTTGAATGTTGTGTGTTATAGAATTCAGGATATTTGCATCTTGTTATCGCATGACGTTTGACACTTAAGTGTATTGTTTAGAGTATTTAGGATACATGCTGCTGTGAATAATAGATCTAGGGAAAGCTATTTACTATGGCCTCACATAGTAAATTAGCCTGCTGGGAATCAATACTCTTATACAGTGTCTCACAACAAGGTTTACTGTAATTGGTGACAGAGGCTGGAAGATATTTGTTGACAGTGATTTAGGCTGGATCAAGAGTTTATGTCAATTTAAATATACTTCGTTCGCCCGTTAATGATGATATAGCTGTTGAAAACCATCCGATTTTCCAGTCATCACTCAACAGTAACGTTTAACATTTCTTTCGGATTTAATTTCCAGGCACATATATCCCAATAGCGAATTCAAGCTGTTTTACTTTATTTGAGAATGTTCTAAGTGATATGACAGTTTCAACCTAACTGCAAAAAATTCTTGTTGTCAAGTGATTCTCAAATAATCGTCACTATTGTTCGCTGAGAAAACTCCCCGGTATATCTGCCACAAGTCTCTGGTAGGCAGCCGCGGCCTTAGCCATTGCGGGGCCCGGGGCGGCAGATCTCTGCGAGGCCCTTGTCCTTTGTACAAAATATGTTAATCGCAAGTAGGTATTTCTGATGATCCATGAAAAAAGCAAACGTCATAAAAAATAAATTTCGATTTTTAAAATATTATGTTAGAAGAGTTATTAAAAGTTTACAAACATAAAGTTGACAAATTTTTCAGGATAAACTAAAGTAAATTAAGGCCTTAAAAGATATACGCAGGGATTTAAAAATGACGCTGTGGCTATTCCTGAGACTAAAATAATCAATTAAAGTACAAGAATCTAACGAACGATCTATGTAATTTTCAATTCAAATAATAGAAAGGGTCGAAAACCGATGTTGTGGCATCGAATTCATCAAACATTTTTTAATAATTTTAACTTATTTCTGCTGACGCAACTGAATTACGTCTGGTGAAAATAATTCTCAAGGCTACTTCGATAGTGGGGTACACTTCAGTAATTCAGTTATTGTTTTTTCTATTATTACTTCATCACCGAGATAACGCCGTCGTTTCCTTCTTATACACGGATAAACATATTCAGTTATTCATGCAATTCTTGTCCATCAATATCAGATGTTTCTCATGCTGCTATACAAATGTGACATTTAATCAATATAAATGAGAAATTTTGATTATGTAGTTATTAATATATACTATACTATCAATTGACCAACTTTATTTTATTGTTATCACTAATAGGTAAAGATAAAATATTTTTATTAGACATAAATTTTAATCAGCTCGGGTAGTTGCACGAGGCCCCTCCAAGAGCGAGGCCCTGGGCGATTGCCCTGTTTGCCACCCCCTAAGGCCGCCTCTGCTAGTGGGCTGTGCAATACAGCCACGCAGATGTGAATCTACACGCCGGCCCCCTTCCAGCAATAGAGGCACCTCAACGGTCAAGTTGTAGCTCAAACGCACCGCTGGAAACGAGTTCAGACACGTAGTAGGCCAACCATTCTGAGTGTTTCACAGAACTCTGAAATTCAAAGAGGGTGGCGCAACTGTGTCATAAAGCAGGCATATTTTTTTCCTTCCTAAAAATATTCCGAAAATATCGCTGGATTGCCCGGTTGCTGGAAAACCTCTGAACCATCTCTGGTTCACCACAGCAACTTGTTCTGCTTATAATTGTTCAGCTGGATAAGCTTTTCGGTAATTAACCAATTCGTCCTGCCATCAGTCAGTGATGATTATCTTTAATTGCTTTGTCTTCCAATAAACAGGTTACTTTCGTTGGTTACAGGTGGGTTTTGCTTCCACCAAAGGTTAAATAAGTACCGCCTTGAATCAATTAAATAGTTCCATGAAATGACAACACCGACGAATCACTTTTCACTTCATATTTATTTCTCCGTGAGCTCCGTAACAACATTACACGAGGAAAAGCAATAGACTCGTTCAAAGCACAAAAACACAAATATTCCAGCTATGTTAACTGTTTGAAGACTCAAAAACAAATACCAAAACTTCCGAATATAACTGACACTGCTCGCTGTTTCCGCACTCTTAAACAGGCGCCAGAAGACCACAAAGAGTGACAACAGACGTCTCTCAAGCGTTAACAACACATTAACAATCAAATCCACACAAAAATAACTACAAATTGTACAATATCACTCACAATGATTATAAAATACCTTAAAATGAAAGATAAAATTTTTATAGGTATTTCAACAACTCATGGGCAACATAAACTACCCCATATAACTGAAAATCCTACTCCACACATCATTGCTCACATCAACACTTCCAACTAGAAACTTTTAATTAATGTTTCATACGTAACACTTCCATGATCGTACTACGTATCATTTACATACTTTCTCTCGATAAAACAATGTTCATTCATATGACGAATATATACGAATTCATAATTAATCGTACGAAAAATATAAAAATCCACAATTAATCAACTCCCATCATGTTATACAAAATTCTTAAAATAAAATTTCATAAATGGCCAAGATCTGACGGCTGTTAAAATCTACTTAAAAGCCAAACTTGAAATATATTTAAACGGTTATGGGAAGCGATGGAGGATAGCATCAAACCAGCCGAAAGACTGACGACTGGAAAAAAAAGTGTGCATTTGAAGATTGAAGTCTGCTGTAATCCTTGATGATTTAATGAAAGAATACTTTTTGTCTGAAATACATACATTAAAATAAATGGAAGTATCTATAAAAATTTAAGGTGGATTCTTGACAGGTAAATATCCTCGTTATGTAGCAGTCTGCAGTCGTCATCACCGTCGAGAACCTCCAGTTGTCCCCAATCAATACAATATTCAGTTTCATCTAACTACGCGTTGCAAGTGCTGAATAATACTAGAGAGGCACAGATTTGTAAATTTCAAAAATTCAAGGCAGAACAACAAAAACAACATACTAAAATTCCGCAACTAGCCCATACAGTGGTAAATCTCACGGACGGGGAACTAGATAAAGCAACAATATCTTTGCTATCGAAAGGTCTTAATTTTGCCCCGGTACCCACACATTTGCCAACTTTAGATATCATAGCGGGCGTTGAGAGTGCCATTGTGGGTTTAGAACCCGATCAGGCAAATAACATCCGACAGGAGACAGCTCGCATTCTTGCCCACGCAAGACTACCACGCAGCAATCTATCTAGCGAAGAAAGATCAGCCTTGCGGGTATTACGGCAACGTGATGATATTGTGGTTCTCCCAGCTGACAAGGGGTGTGCAACCGTAGTAATGAAAGCACTGGACTACCACAATAAGATTACGAACTTGCTGGCAGACAAGACGTACGAACCATTAAGAAGAAACCCACTACAGAAGATTAGGACAGAGGTGGCCCGAAGAGTTAACACCTCCAAAGCGATTGAGCAGGAGGACAAGAAAAACCTAAAAAGAAACAATTGCGTGATGCCTAGGTTCTATGGATTGCCCAAAGTGCACAAAACAGAGGTTCCCTTACGTCCGATTGTGAGCGCGGTCAACTCACCTATTCATCCACTTGCGCGGTATGTTGCCAATAAACTGAAACATCTCACGGAAGATATCAGATCAGCTGTAAAGAACTCAGCTCACTTTATACAAATTATTGATGATCTGACGCTAGAGAAGACTGATGTCATGGCGAGTTTCGATATTGTCTCATTATTCACTAATGTGCCGGTAGACGAAGCAGTTGCTGTAATACGTGCTAAACTTCTTGCACAAGGAAAGTCTACTGAGTGGGCTGACCTGACAGAGTTCTGCCTTAAGTCAACTGTGTTCCAGTACGGTGATCAACTTTATGTTCAAGTTGAAGGTGCGGCAATGGGCTCGCCACTTTCACCTGTAGCCGCCAACATTTTTATGGAATCATTCGAGATGAAGGTGCTTAACAACGCGCGCCTAAAACCTACAAAGTGGATCCGTTACGTTGATGACACCTTTGTCATCTGGCCTCACGGTAAGGAAAGTTTGCAAGAGTTCTTAAACCACCTGAATAGTGCCCACCCAAGAATTCAGTTCACTATGATTGTGGAAGAAAATGGACAACTGCCATTTCTCGATGTCCTTGTTCACAAGCGAGGCTATGGAAGGTTGGGTCACACTGTATATCGCAAGGCGACCCACACTAATAGGTATCTGCACGCCATGTCGCACCATCATCCGGCAACGAAGAGAGGCGTATTGACATCACTCAACTTAAGAGCTAAGACAGTATGTGACTCGGAAAGTCTGAATGAAGAAATGGAGACACTTACAAAAATATTCCAAGTCAACGGCTATAGTGAATCTGACATCAGGAGGGTTTTAAGACCCAAAAACCCTATGGGAAACGTCAACTTATCCCATGATATTAATGTGCCAACAAAATTCGCCTATCTCCCATACATACAGGGTATCACAGACCGGATTGGGAAACTGTTAAAGCGGGTGGAGGTGCGAATAGTATATAAGGCTAACTGCAAACTTGGTCAGTCACTGACAAAGGTAAAAGACAAATTACACCCACACCAGCTTATGGGTGTTTACGAAATCCCCTGCAGCTGTGGCAGTGTTTCGGCGAGACAGGTCGCACTGTGGCGGAGAGACTTAAAGAACATATCCGCCACTACAAATATAACAACACCGACAAATCCGCCGTAGTCCGCCATGCTATTAATACCGGGCATGAAGTAAAATTTCAAGAAACGAGGCTACTGTGGAGAGAAGACCAGTGGTGGCCCCGACGGGTGAAAGAGGCAGCAGAAATTTTAAAAAATACCAACAACATCAACGAAGATAGCGGCCTTTTACTCTGCGATGCTTGGCGCTCGTTGCTATGTCAACATAAACAGTTTCTCTGACGAAGGCTGGAGGATACCAGCCGAAAGCTTAGGTAATGAAATAAACAACGCGGCATAACCCGAAAGTCAATTAATCATGAATATTTGGGTTCTCCGCCAAGCGTTATTGTGGCATAGCTTGCAGTGATGAATGATTAGCCTTCCTGCACTTTTCCTTGGTTCGTTTGGGGTCTTCTGCGGCGTTCGTTAAAGCGCACGGCTCTCACCCTCGCTGACCACAAAATGCATTTGTTAGTATACACCTTTTTATACCGTGGAGATCTTATTGTTCGAAGAACGACAAATCCAGTAAAAGAAACATAACCGATATAACTGTTTTCTCGGAATGCTCGTATACCCTACTATTTGTACCAAAAAAAAAAAGACGCTATTACAATCAAATTTATTCCACGGATTAGCGACATAAAATCACACAAAATTGTTAGAATTACGGAACTGTACATCCGCTTTTCCATGTGATTTAGTACTGTTTGAAGTACATAACACAGTTAGAGCCTCTAGACATCGTGACACAATCAAAGAGATTATGGACATGCTGCTGGGGATCATACTGCCACGCGGATTGTAGGCGCGCACTCAAAGCTTCCACAGTGGTTGCTTCAGGATGAGAACAAACCGATTGCCAACCAACAATACCCCAAACTTGTTGGATGGGTGACATGTCACGTGTCGTGCAGGTCAGGGATGCAGTGGTACCCGCCGTTCTTCCTCGCCACATGTAGCTGGGCACAGCTGCCTGAACGAGGGTAGTGTCTCGGGCTCAAAACCTTCCTGATGTAGCGGTTGCTGTTCATATTACAATCAATTCTTAGGAGACCAAAGGCACCTCAAACCATCACACTTGGCATTTATCCCCTATGCGTCTCAACAATGCATTCTGATCGATTACGTTCACCACGGAATCGTCTAGCACGTACACGGCCACCACTGTAGGACAAGATTTCAGTAAGAGCATTTACTTACCCTTGCTATCTGAAGCGTTGTTGGTTTCAGGTCATTGAAAGCCGTCGCAGTGGCATGCGAGACACTAGTCAAACTCTCCAACGTCGAGCCAACATTGCGACGAAGCTGCTCAGTCGGTAAGGGACGGTCCATAAACTACGTGGTTCGGTCTAGGTCGTAGTGGGGTTGGCTGGAAAGCCACGTCAGGCTACGTGAAGGGAGGGGTGTTGAGAGGAGGCCAAAATGGAGCTACGTGGTTTACGGACGCGCCTAACGGTCATGCGAATAAGCTGGCGGTCATCCCGAGCTTTGGTCATATTGTGTGGTCCATTACCCGCTCATCGCTGTACACGTCCCTCTCTGTCGACTGGTTGGACACACGCATGCGAGTATCTGTCATAGCAGCGTGTCCTGTAAGAGACAAAATCATTCTGCCACGTTCAAACTCAGATGCTGATTTTGTGCCGCTCAAAGTCTCTGTTTAACTGCCTTCTGTCAAATCACTCAAAAGAGATTGCTGTTGGACCTAGGTGCACTTCATGTCTCTGCAGTCTTATGGTGGCTCTATTGTTCTACACATTTGGGGACGTCCATTGATTACGTGAGGTGTTTATCCGGAATTCCACCCCCCCCCCCATTTCTGGTAAGATTTCGTGATATCTGCTAGGACCCCCCCCCCTCCTATAATGAAGTGATATTTTGACGGAGACTCCCCTCCCGCTCCCCCTGCTAATCGACATCGTAACTTATTAAGATTTTTTTTAGGTCTCATGCTTTCAAGGGCAGTTATACCCCCTAAGGTCGACTTTCGAATCATTTGTAGACTTTTTGTTTTTTGTATTAGCTCTACCATTCTTCAAGAATTTGAACACCTCACGTGAAATTTCCGTTGATCCCCCTTCCCCTTGGCAAGGTTTCGTGAGATTTCGCCGGACCCCCCCCCCCACCCTATTTCGCATCATTAATGGACGCCCCCTTTTCGAATTTTATACTGATTCATACCATTTTGTAGTGATTCATACCATTGTGCGTGTTACACTTTACACAAATAGAACTTTATGTCACAGTGTATATAGCACCAACCAGTTTGCTACGTTTCGTTTTCGGTCGATGGAACGTATCCGGTGTTACAATTTCATTTATTGGAATGTTTTCTGCTTGAAGTTCTGTCCATATGTGCCGATTGTAATCTGAGCCAAATGCAGAATCGATTTGCCTCGCCATATGTGTGGAAAGCTGTCTTGTCTCTGTTACCGAATTTTTGAAACCAATTAGGTGGCGATAGATGGTTTTCCGAGCAGTTTCTGAATGGTCGGAATAAATTAATTACAATGCAGACAGTTGCGCTGCGAAATACGTTCAGTAACTTATGAAATTGTAACAGGGCGTAAGAAACCCGTCTCAATAGGTCGACTGGAGGGTGAGCAAATACTGGGCGGCGCGGCGCGGCTGTGTTGTAGGTAAGGCGCGCGGCTCGTTAGGGCTCTCGCTATGTATCGACCACACAGCGCGTCCTTCCCAGGTCACCTCTCAATGCCGTCACTCACCCGACTCCCTCATCTTTTCAAACACCTTGAAAGTACTGCACGAAGGAGGCGTCGGGAATAAACTAGGTACCTGCTCTTGCATTTCCATCTGCAAAAAGCTTCACACATGTTAATCTTCCTATGCTGATTGTAGCGGTACACCAATATACACGAGTTTTAAGCAATGTAAGTTAACAAAAAATGTATTCTGACTAGTAGAGAAGTATGCATACAAATTTTTGTATAGTCTGCGATTTTTATGATAAAGGAGCTAGGATGGGAGTCACTGGAAAATAAGAGGCGGTTTAAATGTGCCCATAGTGTGGTTATGGCACATACTGGTGATGAGACTTGGAAGAATATTGGTAGAAGAATTAGGCTTAGCACGAAGGGAAGAGATGACCATGGTAAACTCGCTCTCGAATTCAGCATAAACAAGTGGGATTTTTTTTAATCCAATTTTATTAACTTGAACTGTTTGTACGTATACATATGTAATGGAATATTTCAGCACAATTTTTACCCACTTTCACACGTCTACACGTCTGAATTGTTTTAAATTTTGAACAAGAAGTGATTCCAACACAATAATTTCAGAGCTATGTCATGGTATTCTCTCTTTGGAAAAAAAAAATAATGATAGATAGAGAGAGTGAAAGAAGAAGAAGAAAAAAGATATCCCAACACAGTAATTTGTCAGATATGTGCTATGCGATCACGTGAACAGCGTTGTTGAGCAGGTTGCAGACACACAAGCGTCCACCAAATTTATTAAACATGAAATTCGAAATAGCTTCCTAGCTTAGACAAATGCTGTTTAGATTTCGATCAGTTACCCTATTTTCTGCCTGGCAGGCGTATGTAATTATCATTAGCGTTAAGTTACTGGATGGTCTACAAACAGAATCACTTGATTGCTCCAAGATAACTGAGACACTTCCATTTAGTGTTGACGCGTCAGACAAATTCGCTAGATTACGCGAACATGAATTAAATAATTTTAAGTTCATTGCGCATATTAACACTTGAGTGTCCACATTATCTTCAATTTTGTTTTAAGAATAACAAGAAATATTATAGTTAAAAAAAACGCTTTCTTGACAATGGGAACTGAAAGATTAAAAATAAATTATAGTTTAGGAAACTATAAAAACCTCCATTATAACAGTGTCAACTAAAAAACTAGAATAATCTTTAAATATAAAGATTTTGTTCAATGGCGATAATATGTCCTACAATTCGGTATAACTCAAATTTGTGAATATGCTTAATATATGGGTAAAGTCACATACCAAAATATTATTAAAAAAAAAGCATGGCATGCTCTATAGTCATTTTTCTTAATGACTCTAACTTTACGAATAGTTAGCGATAAAAAAATTAGACAACTGATATCTAGCACTCCACGCTTTTTTACATTAACGTTAATTTTTTGGGCAGTGACTTTATTCTTATTTATGATTACTCAAAAAATTGAGTTATACTGAATATAGGACTTCGTACCGCTGGTGAACAAAATCTTTATATTTAATGACTATTTTTAGTTCACATTGCGGCAAATTTTATTTTTTGAACTAATTTTTTAGATAAGATGTCGAGAATGTATAAATTAAAAATGGATTTGATTACCTATATACCATTTATTAAAAATACGTAAAATACAAAATTAGATGTGTAGAGAGATTGAACAAGATCAGATACAACATCGCAAATACGCCAATTAGTTACAAAATAGTGATTTTAGAATATGGTCTCAAAATGTTCAGCTGACTGCATTTTAATCTCATTTACCCAGGAGAAGAAGTTTGCCGATTAACTAATTGTTTTCATTTGATTTTTACCTTGCAGTAATCCGTTTTACAAATGTAATTCATAATTTTTTTCAAACATTTTATTTTTTAACAAGAAGTCATTTCATGTTTTGGCGTGTTACTTTATTTAGCGAATTCGAAGCACAGCTTAAAGAGACATGTTCTACAACATTAATAATTATGATTTGAATATTATCTCAACAAATTTGTCAGTTTTTTCAGTTCTTAAGAAATATTGCCCAATTACGTATTATGCTGAAGCAGACCGAATATTCTTCAACCTCACATCATTGAAAATTAACGCTAGACAGCATTATCGTATTGCCCCATTAATAACAAACCAAACTTTAAGACAAATGGAATATCAATTCTGCACAGAAAAAAAGCAAACTATTTGACAGACTTTTCATCCATTGCATTATGTTCACACTATTAAAATAATTTTAAAATGAACATCATTTAGACAGTTAAAATTAAGCTTGGTTCAAACTCTGCAAGGTTACCATAACTAGATCAAGACTGAATTTAAGAGTTGGTACAAAGAAACGTGTTAAATACCAGATACTAAATAATTTTATCTGTATAAATGAATATTCTCGATGGTTTCTACGTTGACAAATCTACTCTTGTTCGACGACAATATTAACCTGAACAACGTACTTCTGCAGATGAAACAAGTGCTGTCCACTATGTTCTGATGATATTGACACTCAGAAATAGTGGCGTTCTCTAAAAAATAATCCTGTATCTAGTTGCTACAGTGCCATACGGGTACGTTAAAAACGATCATTATCTCATTTTCCATACCTTTTCTAAATATTGTAGCAGTTCTGATATTTCGTGCAGTCATTACATCATCAACATGGCAGAAAATGGTCTTCAGCGAGAAGACCAAATATATATATATATATATATATATATATATATATATATATATATATTTTGAATGTCATAAGCAACTAAATCCCCGTTATTCCCAGTAATCCTTGGAGCTCATGCAGGCAATTTAACAGTCATCCAAAAAGTTTAAGTTCCATAAAAATGTTTTCCAAGTTTCCAAGTAATTTTCGAATATGGCCAATCCTCAACTATATTCTAGCTTACCACAAACATATGTAAATTGTTTCATGAGTTTTTAAATGAAGCAAACATAACAGGCGCGCATTTAACTAAATGTATAAAGCTTTTGAATTTTTTAGTAAATTCAAGTTAATTCTAAAACCGAAAGATCTGGTTATTTAATCGTTAAGGCTCTTGCTTTTAAAATTCTTGATCTTGGGTTCAAATCCCCTTGCCACCAGACATTTTTAAGACATCTATGCTTTGTTCATATAGGTGAGCCAGAACGTTTCATGGTACAGGTTCCCAGACTCCATTTTAAACTTTAAGGCCAGCCATGGCACAGGCGGAATGCGCGTAAAGTTGAAACTCAGTAATTAAGACGGAAGAAATAATAAAAAAGACCTGTTAATATTCAGAACCATTTCAGTATTTCTACTTCAAATCTTTGAAATTCTAGAGTGTTAATAAGTATGTCAACAATATCTTGTTGATTGACTTGGCCTATTATCGAGTAATATCTACTTTTCCACCTATCTAAACTGTATTTAACAGGCAACATTTTATTTTCTGACATAAACCTATCAGATAATTTATTCCCCAAATGTTTCTATTAGATATTATAATTATTAGTATTAAGAAAACTAATCACAAATGTTTTATTGTTTCCCAAGACCTCCAGCCATTGCCGACGCTGAATCTGTTTGGATGAAATTCTGTGTGGTTATTCCGAACAATTTCTGGAATATTCGATTGGGAAACTAAAATTCGCGCGTTGCGCGTGTCGGTTTCCTAGGTATTATGTTTGTTGGTCAAGTTGTACTGGTACTGTACTTATGATTGTACGTGCTTTAAGTTATTTGTGTTAATTCGCTTTTGGCAAATTTTTGGGGAGAGTTGGCCGACTTACGTGAACAATAAAAGTGAAGCCACATTCCCCTCACCACAAGATATTTTCAGGTATCACTAAGTAGTTGTGAAAGTATTAATAACCTAGTTACCAATGTAACATGCAGTCCACGGAAACACTAATTAAACATGCAGAGCAGTCGCTTATTCCGTTGCTATGCAACAGTGTCTCTGCAGAAATACAGACACCGGGGAGTTTAGTTATGACCGAATGTGTGAGCTGGCTGCACGCAGGAAGACCTAATATCGGCCTCTCGCAATGGAATTAAACTCGCAGATTTCTGGAAGAAGACGGCACCATCACTGTGTTCCCGGATACAGAAAAAGCGCTATCATTAAAATTATTTGTTACGGCTCGTTGACGCTTCCACCCTAGTTTTATATTTTAAATATGTTTTTTTCGAAGTAGCAATCCTCAGTAAAACATTTTTTGCGATTATAGCCACGTAAATGGTAAATTAAAAAGTTTCATTACTCGGGTACTGAAAGATACAAGAAGTGATGATGCACAATTCTTAGCTACCGGGTTGAGTACCGTACATCTGCGTTAAACATCTGAATACGGTGGAGGAGTCCCCACTGTTCGCGGTATCTCGACCTAGGGTCTGTTACCCGCCCAGTGACTGGTTACGTGGTAGAAGTGTCGACATCCGTTGACACCGATTCGAAATGCAGCCACCCACACGTGAACTGATCTGTGGTGTCATCCACTGGGTGCCTTGATCCCAGGTGATTTTCCGTTTTCTCCGGGACTTGCAGAGAAAATATAGCTGCCTCTTATTCGGGAAGAATTACAAAAATTGTACGTCATGTGGGCAAATCCCTCGCTTGATTCACGAAACGTCATTTATAATCCGTCTGTGTCTGCTCGCTTTTCGTCACTGACCCAGTGTCATGATTAGGAGGCGCCTCCCAGTCCAGCATTGATCCGCTATTCTTTCGCTGGTTTTATTTGTTCAGATTTTATCTCTCTAACAGCGGCAGGACACGGGAGGCATTACGTGCTAATAACTCCTCGTTTCTTTCTCTTAAACTGATAAAATACTACCGTCGCACATGCCTTGGTGGATGGAACGGGTAATTACGACTACAACTGGCACCACTTTAATAACTGAGAGCCTTTCGTCCCTCCGTCTCCAATAATATTTCTATATCGATTACTTGTAATGACATTCTTCATTTGATGTGTCAGTACGTTGGCAACTATCATCAGATTCATCCACAGCACTTGAGAGGAAATGAACTGGTCATCTTACATCCGTATTCATGCCTAGTACGCATCTGAAATTTGCTTCAGCGAATAATATATTTATTTTCGTATTAATGGACTTCAAAAAATTACGAAATATCGGTAGAAGTTACATAACTTACGTCCATCATGACAAAGTTTACCTACTTCCCATGAAGGGTAATACACGAGTACAATTTGGTAAATTCCAAACATTATTCACTTATGTTATATGTTGAAGGATAGCAACGTGATTGTCAGATCTTACATTCGGGAAGACGAGGGTTCGAATCCCCCTCTGGACCGTCAAGATTTATGGTTTCCCGAAATCACTCTTGCCGAATGCCGCTATAGTTTCTTTAAAAGACCATGGCTGAATTCGGTCCCTTTACTTGTTTCCAGATCAGTACGTCTACTTCGAGGCATAAAGAAAAAAAAACCCTAAATGTTTTTTTGTATATTTTTTTTTATTATTTTTTTTTTCGCACACAAATTTACGAACGATGCAATCTTTATGGGATTTTTACAGTGCATTGGAACATTGTCCATCCATTTACTTATTTTAATAAAAGTAGGCAATGTATATTATGGTTCCACAAAACGGAAGAAACGAGAATTTACAAATGTTAATGAAATATGCTTTCCCACTTCAATAATAAGAAATTTTCTTTTGGATGTAAGGTGTTCAGGGATTGGAATAAATTATCTAGATAAGTGATTAATAATTTACCAGAAACACTGAAATAGTTTAAAATTGAAATTAATAGAGAGTAAAAGTTGAGGGATACAGAAAAAAGGAGAAAAGGATGAGTGGTGAAATTTCCACCGGAGCATGCGCCAAATCGCAATTAAATTAAATTAAAAGAGGAATTTGTGGATGTTTGGGGATATCTTTCATGGAATATTCCCCCTGTGGAAGCAATTTATGATTTAAATGTTTTTATGGCACCTATAATCAAAAAGCTTGGTAATCCTTGGGAGAGACACAAACTATTATTGGTAGGCCATAGAGTTTCCTAGTACCCATAGGACGATATTTTATTCTGTAGCGGGAAATCTGATTTTGTCCAGTTTAGGAGTCTCATTTATGCTGACAGCGACTGTGAAAGTCTTGTGTAGGGGAGCAGTTCATCGTCTTTCCCGGATGCATATCCGTTGATTGTGTGCACACGTTATCTTATATAACAACGTGTCTGTGTTTCCACAATGTGGGCATCTGTCCGTTGCCGATAGGTTTATTTCTTATAACCTTTTGTTCGTTAAGACGTTTTTATTTTCTACGTCGTACGATACAGAATATATGCTGGTTGTTAGAGCACTGTTTGTGATCTTGCGCGTTATGGTGCTCCAAAGATAATATGGGTATTGAATTCTGTTTTCTTTTTATATTGCACCGTCTTTATCAGCCAGTATAAGTCTTTTGCCATCTTACTATGCTGCGTACATCGCTTCAGTGAATGTAAAACTTGTAAAATAAAGAAGTATTTAAAAGTGACCTACGGTGTCATCGCTACCAATCGATAACAGAAAAGCAATAGTATATAAGAAATAAGAAGGATAAAGTTGGATGAAATTTTTACACTAATATAAGACGAACCAACATTCGACTTCCTAATAGTAAAAAATGGAAAACAATGAACCCTCTGCTGAGAAGAGGATAGCATATAATATTAAGGCAGCAAGGTATAAATACTGTTCTTTTACTGAATATTTGAAAGTAGGAAAACGCAAACGTACGGTAGTGAGTATTTCAAGTAAGTGTCCTGGGTAGAATGAACAGAGAGAAGTTCGTTATAAATTGCATGAAATTAACTGCTTGTTAGAACAATCTTAACAGAAGCAGAAACACAAGTATTTTTATTAGTAAAACAAATAAACATCGAATTTTAAAGCCTGTCTTCCCATCTTCCCATCAAAGTTTGCTTACTAGTGATAAAAGTATGAAACAAAGTCAAGAAGAGATTGATAGTAATACTATATAGCATTAACAGTACGCAAAAAAAGATGCACTTAACTTCTCATAAAGAATAATTTCCACTATTGAATGGTTTTAATGCCATAAGAGCTTCTACTTATAGGAAGTTAGCTGAGCCATCAGTTTAACAATTTGCTCGAATGTTGGCCTGCTTTCAGCTTTCCGAGCCACTTCTGCGGCAGTTTCACATAAGTTAAACGGACCGTGGTAAGTTATCGGGTTATGTGGATGCCAGACTCAAAACGAGGGCGCAACAAAAGAACAATAGGAGGAAACTGAAATAAATTCACCCCAAACGATCAGTACGGACCCTCCTGCTGCCGGCTGCATTGTAGACTGCGATACTAAGCGCAGCTACAGAAGAACACAATCCTACGACTAACACACATTAAAAGATAAACTTGAAACGCAGGCATGCAGGGAGAACACCTTCCATTCCAAGCGATGCAGTTTTGAAATACAATTTTTAGATATCTGTATCGCAGCAGACGATAAAATAAAATCCCAATTAAAATTGTGACTTATGTGTCAAGCTGTCAAAACTTTTCTTTCTTTTGTTACTGGCGTTCCTACCTGATTTCTGCAAGAAGCATTTTCCCTCTCTAGTGTTATTTAATCTCTATGCTTCATTTCACGCTGATTAAAAATATACATCATCGTTAAAAAAAAATAGAATGGTACTCATCAAGAATATTTACCCGACCTTTTGTGTTCCCTGAACATTATTTCACGTGTGACGTACGTACACGTATGCAATAGTTCCATTTAAGACTTTATATAATTTTGTATCTGATATTTCACGTGTGATGTGTTTTGTTTGGTTGACGTAAGAATAAATATTTTCATCACCAGAGTGACTCAGCTGTGTGTGGAGGCAACAGGAAGTCAGATGTAGACGCGGATTCTGGGCAGCTGGGTCGGTGGCCTGACTCCGCTCGACAGAGAGATTACGGAGTAGTCAGTAGCACTTGGTATGGCATTGACAGCGGGAGACTCACACATGTAGCGTGGTCGAGAAACAATGTATCATTCTGTAAAAATCACAGTGGATTGATACAAATGTGGATAAAATGGAATATAAAGTGAAAGTTCGAATCATTGAGCATTACCTTCAGTCACTATCCTTTAAATCGGATTCACTTCACTCACGTATTATCATAAGGACAGGTGTAAATTAATGTTGACCAACTGTTCGTAGCCAAATTGCGAAAATTTATTTGGCCCACCACCTGCAAACAGTGCTGCCAACTATAAAAAATATTTTATTCCAAATCTACGTATAGAAAATGCCAAAATTATCCTAAAGTTTTCGGAAAATGCTAAAAAAAAAAAAAAAATGCCAATAAAATCAAAGGGTACATTAGCATGCCTATCAGAAAAATCTCTACCATTAACAGGTCTACCATGAACATAACTACCATTCAAAACTTCTATCCAAAAAAAAAATCCTACCAATAAAGAATCGTACAAAGCAATATTTACTACAAATATGTCACCACTTTTCTCTCTACCAATCACAAACCAACCATTAACATGTCAACCAATCGTAAACCTACCAAAATATAACTTCACTGGAATAATTAAATCCTCTCAAACATCATTACCAAAAAAAAATCTACTTTACCATTTTCTAACAATACCGAAAAACAGTTCTACCGGAATTTAACCCTATCAGAAAATCTAAACGTGTATATGTACCATGCAATGAAAAGAGCGGACAATGTTAATTACCTTGTGTCGGTAAGGCATAAGAAGTGATACGTAAATCTTGAAAATTACTTGAAACAGAACTTAAATATATATTTGAGTTAAAATAAGAATTAACAATACACGTTTAATGTTTTATAACAACGGAATTATTTAAATTTGTTAAAAAAACATATTTTTAATTGCGTTTATAGAAATACTTACTTTAGACTTATAAAATGTATAAAGCAATCAACTTAAAATTAACAATAATTAATAAACGATTCGTTATGATATATTATTCTAATAACAATTACAAAATATGAAGTTTTATACTCCAAGAAATTTTTTGACTTATCAGAAATTTTTTTTAAAAAAATTGTTATATGCTAAACTGATTTTTTTCATGCTAAATCACTTGAAAGTGTGCTAAATTTAGCCATGAAAATATTGAATTGGCAACCCTGCCTGCAGAACATTAAGCATACTCACCAAGCACAATACATTTTCAGGAGCAATATTGAGTGTTATTGGCTGTGTATCCTGTAGGCTGGTCATGAATGTACTATTAGTTAGATCTTTTACAGATGGTTGAATTAAATAATTTACAAATGTGGTGAAATACTTCTCCCACCATTGTACTTGGATCACAGTGGCAGGGTAGATAAAATTTGATAAGTAATACGCACTTAACAACAATCCCGTAAATAAAATCACAAGTTATATATGAATAGATTATTTGGAAACAAATTTGCGCATTTCCTAATATAAAATCGAGCTAAGAAATGACATAAAGGAAGAATGGTGGCTAACTTTTAGTTGCAAAAAGTAAGTATAAATGCAGGAACTATTAAATTTGCAGGGACACATCAGCAGTCGTGGAAGCGGTCGTAAGAATCTGTTGGTGAAGAAATACTGCCGTTTAGAAGCTGCGTCGCTAGATTTCTCCTGAGGCGTCTCCAGTTTATTACCTGTAATAAAACTTGCAGGTGGAAGCTATTTCGTCCGGGCAGTGATGGGAACCAAGTTTACCCAGAGAAATCAACGCTTCCTCTGTTTCTGTTGTTAATCGTCGTCTTCCGGATACCCAGAGTAACTAGTTTCATTTTAACTCCTCCCTGCATCCATGCTGTCGAACTCACAAATAATTACAACTCACGTCCACAGAAGGATTTTGCTAGTTTTTCATAATAATTAAAATTTCCTTTTGCTTTCAAAACACTTTGCTAAAATTTTGACGACAATATTCCTAAGGTTCTTGTTTGGAACACACCCATTTGTGGTTGGTTAACGTGAAGAAAAATGGGATATAACAGAGAAATAGCGAATAATTCATATGTGCAATATATGTGGCATATTAAAAGACTTAAAATCAAATTAAGACTTGGATTACTCAAAAATTATGAACATTTCTCATCCAAATATATTATGGAAAGCTATTAATAGTTATTTAAATATTTTTCTGACATTCAGCTAGCTATAGGAAAGTAGAAGATTTTGTTGATTTTTTGGAAATTCAATAACGTCTCGATGATATTTTAGCAGAATCGAATTAATATGAGATTGAATTAAATTGAAAAAAGTTCGAGCTAACTTCTATAGTAAAACATAAAAAAAACTAACCGATGAGAACTAGGTGAACTGTTCAATTCTTCTAAAGGTTTAATCCCTTAAACATAGATGTATCAGTGCTAAACAATATATAATTGGATCCACACATAACCCCGGTAGTAAGAAAGCTGATTCTTAACTGTGATTCGTAGTTCAAAGTTTGAAGGACTTTATCGTATCTTTAATGGAAGTAGCTTATAAAACTCTTGAACTTTGTGATGTATCAGAAGGAATTGATTAACTGCATCAAGTATGTGAAGACCATTCGATTTATGACCGCGTACCACAATCCTCTCAAAATGATCGCAGAAGCGATACGAAGATTGGGACAGGCTCCGTATTTTCCGCATAGATTTATTGAATAACACGCGAACAACTTGTGTTATTTACGAATGCAGTGAACTACTTGTTCCACCATTACACTCGGATCACAATGGAAGGGTAGATATAGTTACAGAAGTAATTCTTTCTATTACGAAATGAAATGCACTGAATGGAGATTAGTTTTTGTGCCCAATTATCTCTGCAACAACACAAACTATAAATGTAAGCAAATGTGCTTTTAAATTAACAAGTTTTTAACCTGAAGCTAAAAAAGAAGAAAGACTTAAGTTACATAATCTGTAGATGTGCTCAGTTAAAAAAAAGAAGGAAATTAGTAGGTAACTAAAAACATTTATGGTACTAAGATACATAAAACAAGAAAAAATAACAAAAAATATTTAATCGATAAAATAACGCCAATGCAACTGTTTTTATAGCTTTAATGCCGTACGCTTGTCGCCTCTCATCGAGGCATCAACAGCGGCGAATCTGTTTTAAAATTTTACATTGAGTACTACAAACTTACTATATGATGTTTAACCTAATTCTAAATTGAAACCTTTTCTTATTATTTACAACTTACTATTTACATTAGTGGTTTCCAGGTTCGTAACCACACATCTCTGCTCCTTCTCCTGTGTAAAAATATTTAAAATAGATTCGACGCTGATGATGCTTCGATGAGAGGCGAAACGCCTACGGCATTAAAGCTACAAAGCAGTTGCATTGGCGTTATTTTATCAAGCTCAATCAAACTCCGACGTTGGTAGTTTTGACCTAATTCTAAACTCAACTGCCGTCGTCCAAGGCAGTCCTGGGGATTACGCTCACAGATCAGTGCAGCTGGCACTACTGATTCCTGCAGCTCACAGTCCAACACAATGACTGGCATCAACCAATCGATACGTCAGTCGATTGAGGCGTATCTCAACTGGCTGACGCAGCTGGTCTCCAGTGAGGAAGTTTCTATTCACATCACCTCTCAAGTGACTGAGAAGACTAATCAACAAGGCTTGACTTTAATTTCATAATTGTATATTTGTTTCTATGTTCATATTTATGACCATATATCATTGTATCTGACACAGCATTTGTATTACTTCTGAATTTATATACACTCAAGCACAAAAAGAAATGAGATAGGGAGACTCAATTATCGAGACGCCAAAGAAACGTATAAATGTGCTGTGAAGAATTGGACGATTTATTTCTACTCTCCTGAGAAATGTGAAAGGTTTGTGACGTGATTACAGCCGCACGACATCAATTAATCGACTTTGAACACGGAATGGTAGTTGGTGCTAGACGCATGGGCCAGTCGGTTTCGGAAATGGTTCGTCAGTTCAACATTCCTTGTTAAGATTATGCCGTGAATACGTAATTTCCGGCATTACATCCCACCGTGGACAACGCAGAGGCCGACCACGTATACTGAATGACCGAAAGCAGCCTCGTCTGCTCCGAGGTGTCAGTATTGACAGACAGGGAACCTCTGCGCCAGAGAACAGCAATGCTTAATGTTGGCCGTACGAGTCTCGTATCTGTGCGGACAGTGCAGCAAAATTTGGCGTTGATGGGATATGGCAGTAGAAGACCAACGTTAGTGCCTTTGCTAACAAAACGTCATCGGCTGCAGCGCAACTTCTGAGCTCGTGAACACGTTGGTTGGACAGCCGGTACGCCAGGACCGGTGAATCTTGATACGTTTTACAGTACCTCCGTACTACGGTGTGGTTGCGCTTTAATGTACACGAGCACCGTGGTGTGTACCCGTTGTTTTTAAGAGTGTGATAAGACTTCGCACAAAGTGTTGCAGCTAGCATTCTTTTGGTACACAAATATTATTTTTTAATTTATTGGCCTCTATCATTTCAGTCATACAGTCATACAAAAAAAAGTCTAGGCCTATTCCTTGATGTGTGTTGTCTTTCTGCTTTGCATGATAGAGCTTCCAGTCATCATGTGTTTTTCTAGTTCCTCTTCGTCTTCTAAGCAGCTGAAGCTATAAGATTATTGTGAAATTGTGTCTAAATTTTTAGGTTGTTATATTTAACAAATGCTATAATTAGACGATATACATAAATATTTTCACTGGTAATTGGATTTTCTCTTGTAAAAGTGATTTCATAAAGTTTGAAGTGATGTCCCAGTATCTTTTGCATCCGAGATACACTTGATTAACGTCACATCCAGCATCTTCTTCGCAGTCACACCGTGGTGATTCGATTGCTTTGATTCTGAATATATACGAGATAAATAAATCGTGGTTAATCTTTAACCTTGCTATTGTAGTTATTAGTCCTCTTAATGGAGAGCTCTTTGGATGCCACTGGAATGTTGGTATCTGGGTGTGGATGCAAGCGTAGTGGTGGCCTCTGAGTTGTGGTGTTTCCAATCTTTCTCTATTCCACATTCCTCCGCAGTCTTTCTCGAGGAAGCTGTAACACCTAGACCTGATATCTCTGTCTCTCACCTCTGACCTCGCCTTTTCTTATAGCACGTTTTTCTAGTTGGTCTGCCTATTCATTTCCTGGTTTGCCAACATGTGCTTTTATCACAACTCTTAACACCATTATGCTACTTTAATGCTTTAACGATACCAAAAACGTGAATTCCTGCGGCTGGATACAGCTTACTAAATATATTATGTGATTCCACCGGAATGCTTATAGGCTTGACTTAATTTCCCACCACATTTGCCATTGAAAGAGTTCAAATTCAATAAATTTACTCTTGTACCCGATAAGGCTAATTGTAACGTCAATTCCGCGTTTCTGCTACTTTAATTTAGGCTTAAATGACATTACAGGTTTATGCAAAGCTATATTAATCATACCTACCTCTGTTTCTGGAACAAAAATGTTGCTTGTCCGAGAGAGTTGTGATAGTATTGCACTCCATCAATTATTTTTATTTTCTTTAATTAATCGAAAATATTTGTAAATGACTGTAATGATGTGTATAATTTGATTTTTTGTATCGTACGATTCCACGGTCTGTAGTGTGTGTAGTCTTTGGGAATAGCTTAAGTTGGTTGCGGTAAGTAGTGTTAAAATCTTTGGTTTTTGCGAGTGTAAGAACTCAGGGAGTCATCCACCAGTCGTCGTAAAATACCCATGTATTGTCTGAGGCTCGGTACTGTGGACGAAAACATTGTAATATGTATCAGTGATTAAGCAATGAAGTTAAATTAGTTGACGCAAATGCTTCGGAATAGTGATTATAATTCCTGCGAAAGTATAGTTCCTTCCATTTTTGGCTGCTATATCAATGATGTCCTAATTTAAATGAGTGGAGATGAGATGGGACTTTTCATCCAGAACACACGATCATTTGCTGTGGAGAGAAAAATGTTGACATACAATCTGATTCTTCGTGGGTATACCTTGTGATTTAAGTCAGGTAATTGGCCACTCGTAACAGGAAAGCCCATAGGGTCCCGGTAGCTGCAATGATTCAGTGGCGGTATGTAATGCATTAAGGTTGCGGGTATTGACGATGACGGGGAAGGAACTGGCTGGCTTGAAGACGAGCCGGTAATTCCCGACACAGTTTGTTGAGGCAGCAGATGCTCGGGTGTTCGTGACGCCGTCAGCTAAATCAGCGGCCCGACAAGCTTCCTTCAATTAACTTCCACCGCCGCAGACCTTCCCCCCACCCCCCCACCCCCTCAATCCATCCCGCTCAAACTTGGCTCTCACTCTTTTCTTCGCTGCGACCTCTTCCCACAACTCACGTGCAAACTCTCAACAAGGAAAGCACCTAGTTGGCAATTCACGGAATGCCTGGCATTTTAATCAAAGCCGCAAATTCTTTCCGTCGCAGCGACAGCGTACAGCGCCGTTGTTATTTTTCAACCCGTTTATCGCATCAGCTTGTGGTTCCATTAACGTTTTATGCGAGCTTCTCATCCCACAGTTCCTATATTTCCATCATTTTAGGCAGTATTTTTCAATTGTATTGTGCCTTTTTATTTGCTCTTTAAGATAATACTCCGCCGGAATTAGTTTTCTAGTGGTGGATTGAATCCCATATCTCAATTTCATGAAAGGTCCATGGAAATTTCTTTACAAGTCATTTACAAGGATAAACTTTTTCATACGTATCTCATCAAATTTTTAGCCCTGGAAGATGAACGGCTGACGAAATATATATGCTAAGCTAAACTGATGAAAAAAGATGGAAAATTGATAAGGAAATGTATCTACATCCTTTTAAGCTCCAGGGTTTGAAATGTTCGCATGTATGGAAGAGTTTGACAGAAAGCTGCCACAAGCATTTTATATACAAACTGAGCTAGACAGGGTTATGGTTTATCACCAACATTAGTTAACCTCGCTCTTGAGATGTTAATACCACAAAGTAATTGAAAAGAATTGATTGGAGTCCAGATCAAAGCAAAAAAATCAAATTCCTGTAATAAGCTGCTACTATACTATTGTGCAACTGAAGTTTTGAGAAATGGTTGCCACATTGAAATCGTCTGCAGTGCAAACAAGGCTTCAAATCAGTAAAGAGAAAACATATTATATCGTAGTATCCCAAAAACATAACGAACAATAAAGATGTACCCTTCATCTGCAGACCGAAAGAGAATCACATGAAAGTGACGAAAAGATATATCCCACAAAAACAATTATTGGAAAATTCGGCCAAGCCTCGTGTTCGTTTAAAGACAAAAAGTTATGAGATCTTCTGAGCCAAATCCATACTTTACAGTGTGTATTCACTTCTCTTTGTGAAACAGAATGGTTTATATCGGCGTTATAGATAATTTATTTAGAATAAAGAAGTTCTGCTCACTTGGCCATTATATGTTATTATAACCTATGTAAATACTTTATAAAAATTACAAATTTATAAAAGCCAAGATTTCCCTCGCACTTTTTCGATGACAAGTATATATTATGCCTTCCATTTCGGTGAAAATTATGACGAACATAATCGCTAAGTCGCCAGAAATAAACAATTCTGTTTCAAAAAGTGAAGTGAATATACACTGTAAAGTGTAGACTTGGCTCAGAAGAAGATCCCAAAACTTTTTGTCTCTAAACGAGCAGGAGACTTGGCCTATATTGCTAGAATTGTTTTTGTTGGATCTCATTTCTTATTGTAAGGTTATTATATTCTGCCTGAATCGTCGCTCAAATGTGAGGATTCCACTTGAAAATCGGTGAATAAGAACATTTCAGAATTGAAGACATTAATATATATTACCAACAATCTCTCACTCTCTGAAAACAATAAGAATGCATCGTAGCAGATTGGCGCTGATTTAACTACCACCATAAATACATAGCTTTAAAACTAAGCATAAGAACAAAGTAAAATTTAAGATATTAGTTAAACTTGCTGATCATTACACATTAAAGAATTCTCAGGCATATGGCTTCATCCGGAACGAAGCAATTAAGCCACAAATATGTGCCAGAATTTTTCATGTTTGGGATTTTAATTAAATAAATACGGGGAAAAACACCAATATTAGACTTTTATTATGATTTAGGGATGAAACGATATATGTGTACCAAATTACTTGTTACTAGGATTACTGGAAGTACAGTGGAATTTTGACGTCGGGGTGTCGTGGTCGAAATATAATTTTGAATTTCAATAACTTCCAAAATAAGGAGAGGAAAGAAATAAAATTTGACACATAAGTTAGTTAGTAACCGCACTCTACAATGAAAACTTGAGATGTTCGTGGTTGTTGGGGTGGAAAGCGATTTCATGTTAGGGGTAAGTAAGGGTTACTTTCATGGAAATTTTCGAGTTTCAAACTTTTCTTATAATATATAGGTAAAATTTTAAGTTTGTACCACATTTCAGCCTTGTACGACTACGGGAAGTAGATTAAGTTTTGATGATCATCAGTCAGTCAGTCAGAGAAAAGATCGCCGAAGATTTCATCCGAATAACATCCGAACTAAGAACAGTAACGAAATAAAATTTAGTGTGTTTTCTAAGAATACTGTTGTCTATGCAAAGCACAAATTTGAGACATGTAGCATCAACATGACTGAAGAAATTGAGGCACAAAAACGGCCCTAATCGCTTTGAGAAAAGGGAAGGCAGTGTCTCGAATTGGCGGTTGTGTTTATCATACTTTAAAGAATGAAATTTATTCAGATACAGGAGATGATTACATACTCGTTTTATACTACACCACTCAACCAGAATATCGCGCGCTGGTGTGTGAGAAGGCTTGTACCCAAATGGGTACAGTGATTAGAAATGAACCAGCTAACAAAATATATGCAACGTAATTGCTACTATTGTGCCTATACCCTCTCCTTAAAATAAATAAAATAAAATGAAAATATGTCACAGTGGGTCATGATTGGTTTATTCAAACAGCTGACTCAGTCAATATCGCTGCAGTGATGTGTCACCTGAAGTGCTTCAAAACAGGATGTAAAGTATCTATTAGCACATGAAAGGAAGGTACTACGCCAAATATTCAGGCTTTCACTTGATGATAAAAACGAAAAATGGAGAATCCGGCATAATACTGTTATATGATGCGCACAAAGAACCGAACATCGTGAAGTACAGCTACTACAAGTGGCAGGGCACATAGCTCGAGTGCAGGCCAAAAATAGTTATCTTCAACGAGAAGCCCTGTTGGATCAATGACAAAGAAGAGCAGAAGATAGATGACGGTGGAGGGATTCTCACGCAGCAGCGCGCGATATTCTGGTTCAGTCGTATAGAATAAAACGAGTGTGTAATCGGCTCCTGTATTTCAATAAGTTTCATTCATTAAGGTGTGATAAACACGTAGTTAAGCACAATTTTCTGACAGCTCCCTAGGTGAAGTGACTGTTTTCAAAATATGAAATGATGCACCCTTTCGCGTGCTAGACCAGGACGTTCCAGTTATCAACTGAAAAATATACTAGATCTGAAAATAAACACGAACCATCAAAAATTACTCTTTTCCTGAAATGAAACATGGCTTTCGCGATAACGTGACTTCGATTCCCCATCCGGCCATAGGTGTTTCAGTTTTCTGTCGCTTACCGAAACCACTGAACGAAAACTCATGCCGGAATTCCGACCCGTTTCAAACTATTCAACTCTTGGAAAGCACATGACATATGTATATTTTACGAGGTTAATAATGTAGGAATTTAAGTCTTATTTCAGTGAGCCAAACTTTATACGAATATGATGCTAGTACTGTTCAGGTAAATTCTTATTTGTAAGGCGGTCAAGTTATCATGACTGGACTATCAACTTCAAAATAATTTCTACTCATTTTTGAAAGCAAGCACCTTAACCACTGACCCCTCCACATTAAAATGAAACAACTTAATTTACCCGAGGATCATGAACTGTACACTGGTCTAAGTCCGGTAAACAGTTTTTACGTCAATAAAGGCCCGGATACACTAGGGGACAAATCTGACGCGCAACACTGAGTCTGGATGACGCTGCAACGTTCCCCGCTGTCCCACAATGTTGTGTGCAACAATTTGCGCGACATCTACGTGCCGCGCGGCATGTTGTATGTTGCCGCTTCCAGAGCGAAAACATCGCGTCAGTCCCGCGACATTTGTACCCGAGTGCAGTCGTGTGCGCAGCTTGTCATGTCGGTGCTGTGGGCAAACGATATGGTGCTTCAACTAAACGAGCTGTACCAGAATTATGGGTTGTTGTGGGACACTTCAAACCGTGATTATAGAAATAAAATAAAGAAAAATGACGCATGGGAGGATATTGCCAATGTTTTAAAATTGCCAAGGAAAGAAATAGAGGCCAAAGTACAGACTCTTCGCTCACAATTTATTCGTGAAAATAAGAAGTTGGCATCTGCGAAAACTACTGGTAGCGGACAAGACGATGTGAATTCCAGTGCATGGTTTGCATATTAGGTGATGAAATTTCTGCTAAAGGGAGCTACAAATCCTGGTGGCGTGGACACACTGGAGACACAAGTAAGTCACGATTACTTATTTATTCATCTGTTTTAACTGGTACAGTACTAAAATAGTTGTTATTGCTATGGTGGATTATTTTTCTGTATTATAACTATGCTTAAAAATTATTCTGCCAGGAAACACTTCCTTGTTCACTTACAAAATATTCAGCAAAATTGTTTCTTATTTCCATAGCAGATTCAGAATAACGTCTTCCTCTAGTAACTAAATTCAACATATTATGAGGTCCAGTTTCCCTGCGCCATGATCCTTCCACAATTTTGTGATCCATATTTTCAGAATCGAAGCTTCCATGTGGGGTTTAAAGTGATCTGGACTGACTATTTCACCTTAAAAAATTATGTAAGTGTACACACGCCATTACAACTACTTCAGCATTTGCAGGCTGGAGGGTTATTGGTGTGCGGAATTTGCGAAATACGACACATAAAATTCCAAACACATTTTCCACAACTCTTCTTGCTCTTGATAGTCTGTAGTTCAAAATGCGCTTTGTAGTCCCCGCGTCGTGATTACCGGGATATGGCTTCATCATATGTTCTGTCAATGCAAAAGCACTGTCTCCTACCAATACGAAAGGCATGTTTGGTCCACCTTGTCGTATTGGCTCTGAAACTGGCCAGTTAAGTTGTTTAGCAGCCAGAGCTTTATAAAAGGGAGTCTCTTGGAACACTCCACTGTCAGAATATTTTCCTTTGGCACCACAATTTGCATAAATAAAATTACAATCGGCATCCACAATAGCCAATAGGACAATACTAAATTGTTCTTTGTAGTTATAGTAGTCGCTGCCGGAATTGGAAGGAGCCTGAATCAAAACGTGTTTGCCATCTATAGATCCAAGGCAATGTGGGAAATTCCTAAATATTTCATAATCACAATCCTTATACTTCCATTCATTTGCAGTAGCTGGAACCTGAAATAGCATACATAATTATTAATATAATAGTTTGTAAGAAAACATATAAATATTTTTCCTTGCTCTGCGCAAGAGTATATTGTCTAAGAATATATATTGATTTTGTGGACGGCTGTCAGCTGTCTAGGATCAGTGTCGGACAGTAGGCGACTGGCAATTTAAAACTAGCTCAGAGCACCGCTTTGTGGTGGCTCGTGACGTTTTGTTATAAAAAATATTAAATACAATTAAAGAAATTAAATGAAATCATGAGAATTTTAACATTTAAACCTCAAGAACTATCATCAAAATCCGTGTTTTTAGTTTGTCAAAAAAAAAAAAAGACACATTTGTAATAAGACACAATCTTTAAATATTTAAAATATCAGTTTATTTAATTTGTCTTTAATCAGATACAAAATTTCTCATTCGAGTCTCTTCCTGTTTTCTGCGTCTCAACATACTTGATTTTTTAATATTAATAATTCTGTTATATGCGTATCGAACACGCGTCCTACGTAAGTGGAGAATTACAGAATGTGTGCAATATGAACCCGAACACAAGGGGAAATGCACAAGATGACCGAAATATTATCTCGCTAATTCAACAACTTAAAAAAAATTCATTTCTGTTCAGAAATTTCCTAAAGTTTTCACTTGCTTTCACTTTCAAACATTTGTACACTAGATACGGAACGTGTGACACTGTAATGCATATTTACTGTGAGCTAAACAAAATTCTCGGCTGTAAAATAGGGACATTCTGGTCAATAATAATAATAAATAAAAAAGAATTAGCTTTACCATTTCTTTTGGTCAGAATAAGGCGACGTAATTAGAAGAGTTAATTAAAGTATAAAGAAAAAGACGGACAAAATAGTTTAACAAGGCTACCTGTAAACAGTAACTTCACAGAAGTGACACACTAGGTATTTAGATGGAATGTATAACCCATACAACTAAAAATAGTGAAAGTCATAGCATGTTACTATTGTTTTACTTATGTATAATTATTATAATAATAAAATATTGAACAAAATATTTATAATAACTGTATAAATTTATTTTATTATTACTTTTTCAGAGCCAACAAAGCCAGCACACGATACCTAGCTCTCCAAATGAAGATGACGTTCAGCTAGAATTTCAATCTACCATTAAAGAATCTCAGCCTATATTTCAGCAAGAACCGCAGTCCACGGTGATGATACCTTCATCGTCTCGAACTTCTCGCAAAAGAACCCTCCCAAAAGAAGATAGATTGGAGAGGCTTACCAAGTTATGCAACTTGCTAGAAACAAAATGATGGCCCAGGACGAATTTCATATTTACGTACAGTATGTAGCGTCAGAGCGACGTCAAATGAAGGACGAACATTCTGTACTTGTGGCAAAATACTACATTAACAACATTTTTACTGATGCACGTATGGGAAAATTCCGTCAGAGTTCTAGTTCTGAAAGCCAGTTGCCTGTGCAGCGCGGTATCAATCAGGAATATAGTACTGCATCTAGTAATACGGACCCACAGCATTTCGATGAGCACTTTGAACAAGTAGTTTGAGACATGGATTCATCGAACACCCAGTAATGTTAAATTTTGACAACACTAATATATTGCATTCTTAAGTTCCAGTTTTTTATTTAGACCCTCTATGTATATTAAATAAATAAAATCATTTATTTATAAAACTAAAATATATTTTTATTCACTCACCTTTACAAAAATTTTCAATGCATTTATCAGTTCTTTACAAACTTCTGGTACTATTCTACCGATCAATTGTCTTGACACTCTAAAAGTGTACGACAAGGAAGCATATGAGTCTCCAGTCGACAGGTATCTCAATGTAATGGCAAGTCTAATATGAGGACCAACAGCGTTACGTAATACTGTGTCTTGTTTGGAAATGGCAGGTCCAATCATTTGTATCAATGTTTCAAATTCTGACGTTGACATTCTAGTAAAATTTCCAAATGATCCGTCCGCCATTCGAAGGCCACTCAGAATGTTAACTCTTCTTTCTCGTTGCTGTAAGTAATTACGCATCCACTACCTTCTCTTTCTTTTATATTTAGCTGAACTACTTGATACAATAATGTACGCAGCACTAACCAACGCAACCTCCTCGGGCAACATTTCTGCAACAACTGACTAGTGTGTCTGCTAAATGTTCCGCGGCAGTGTTCCCGGGTGTTGTCCAGCGACATGCCGCGCGGCATGTAGCGCAGCATGTCGCTCCATTTGTCCCCTAGTGTATCCAAGGCTTAATGCTCAACGAAGCTCACAGACTAACAGACACTTTTTTCTCTTAATGTCTCAGCGTCGGAACGTTGCATGAAGAGCAAACATGCTGCGCTCCGTTCGTTGGACCCTGCAATGCACAATGTCTAAAACACAGTGAAAATCAATAGTTTCTACGTACATCACAGTCAATGAAACGTGAGTTATTTTTTTAATCGAAGTGTTTACGCAAAATCACCCTGTTACTGCTATATATAGTAGACGTAGTCGTAATATTATCAGCTGTGTATTTACATACCGCCTGTATTGATCAGTTTTCAGCATATTAACCTTAGTGATCTAGGTTATTCCTAGATCAATCCACACATTCCATTAAAAAAAAAAAAATAACACGCACTACGTAAACTACTAAAAATTTCAGGTAGACAATTTAACTTACACGATTTTACAGAATTACTGAAAAACCTGCAGTTTTTTTTTTTTGTTTTTTTTTTTTTGTTTTTGTTTTTCCCTTACGCTTTATGCCTAGACGGCATCGAGATCATTAGACGCGGGAAGAGACTGGGAAGGATTTGAGCAATGATTTTGTGAAGGCGCCACCCCAGCATTCACGTGTAGCGATTTGGGGAAACATTGTTTACCCAAATCTGAATGGCAGAACGGGGAAACGAAGCCTCGTCTTCCCGTAAGCGAGGCCAGAACGTTACAGCTCACTCACCACGATCGGTAACTTACGTTACAATTTACTTAATGTTTCGTTGGGAAATAAGACTGTGGCATAATTAAACCATTTCTCCATGCTAAGAGGTAATTAACACTTTATAATAGTTACTTTCAGTATGGCGATTTAAGCTGGGGCCTCGCGTTCCAGCGGACGTGGATTCGAATCCCCGTCCGGCTATCCAGATCTCGGTATTCCATAGATCCCCGGTACCACTGCAAGCGAATGCCGGGATGGAACTTCAAAATGCCATGAACGAATTCCTGTCATTCTCCTTCTTAGCCACAGTCCTTTCCAAACTTTAATGACCTCGATGTCGACGAGACGTAAACCCATTTCAAAAGAAATATTAACTGTTTCACCCACGGAAAAGGGCCTTTCACTGAGAAGTCATTGACGTTCTAATGTTTGGTTCACCACGCGAACGACTACGTCTAACAACAAACAATGAGAGGGCTATCAAAAGATAAGCTAAAAGAACGTTTTGTGCCTCTACAATGCGCTGGAATTACAATGATTTTGGAAACTTTGATCAAGAAAATGTGTATCGCCTTTGATAGCCGTCTCCCCGTTGTAACGATGACGTGTTATGGCCTGGCCACAGCACAGTAGCTACCTGCAGCGTTCCAACACTTCGCGCGTCACGCACCAATTACTCACGCACTCTCTGCCACGCACTAGTAGCGCGTTTAATATCCGCGGGAAATGCCCCCCGCCGACCCGTCTTTATCAGACATGTCACCTACAACCTGCCGGCACGAAATTAGGCGCAGTTGTGGCGGATGTGAATACCGCCAGGTGTGAATAGTTCCATTCACGGAATTAAACTGGGCGCCAGTCTTCCCAGATACACCTGCCGGGTTAAAAGTAATCTTTCTTCAGCGACGAAAATTATTCTTCAACTTCGGCGCTTGTTATTCAACTCCGGTGAACTTTCCAACAAGTTCGTTTATTTTCTTTCGAAGTTTTATACAAGTTTCATTTATCTCCTTTTCAACAAGAATATGGATTATCTGACGTCAACAGAAGTTGGGAGAAAATCAGAGTATGTTGGAACAGTGACTTTTAGAAGATGCTACAAGTTTTCAAACATTTTCGTTCAACTGACTTTAAATCTAAATTCCCCGGCTATTACGATACCTGCCCTCTACATGCCTCAGGAGTGATTCGTTCCTAAACTACGGCATAACTCAGCTTCAAAAGTGAAGTGTTCCTAAGCTAAAATTATGTTTGGGATATTATGTTCATTGTACTTGTTGAGAAACCTTGTGTATCCACTCACTATTCTGATTTATGATGTATAGCGGTAACAATTTCACTGTCCAAACACTTTAAATGTTTCTTCATTGTTATGCCAACCACTAAGAACACCTTTTACTAACCTTCCCTGTCAGTAAGTCAACATAGGGAGGTGTAGCAATTTTTATACTGGAACTATGTACTGTATGTTACATTTGTTGGAATGAATTTCTTAACATCCAAGAATGGGCGCAGTTTGTTGCTGGTAAAAGCTGCAGACGCTATAAAACGCTTCGCTTGAATTACCAGTTATTAAAACTGGAGGTATTAAATAATTCACGCGTCCTTGTCCGAGTGACTGCTTGAGGAATAAATGAAACGTCTGTTGACGGTAATAAAATTCCTGCTACTCAAGTTATATATTTTGTGAAATAATAAATATGAAATAACAGTAACAGTATTAGCTACGTTTATCAAATTAACTATAATCATCCATATAATTAGCACCAATATAGATTAACACTTCACCTGTTTCATTCGTACCGTAATATGTTCATATCCAGCAGATTTTCTTTACTTTGATTTTTTTTTTTACGTTATAATTAGTGCGTTTTTTTATTTATTTTGTTGGCATTTGGGCTTGTACCCATACAGCCACCTTCGTTTTACAATTTAACATCTACAATATAACAATAATAATATCATGCACTTGGCTCTTTTCATTATACAGAATAATATCAAGAGAATACCAACAATAATTACAAGCAATTACCATTTTCGTTTTACGCAAGAACATCAAGAATATAAGAATAATGATATCATACCTTTGGCCGTTTTCATTTTATAGGATAAGATCTATAATAGGAGAATAAAAATTAAATGCAATTAGCCATTTCCATTTTACAGGATAAAATCCTTAATATAACAATTGTAGATCATGCATTAGACATTTTTGTATTACCGAATACCACCAGTCATTTATCAATAATAATATCATACCATTAAGTACACGTTACTTACAATTTATTTAAATTGTGATATAGTGCGTTAATATTAAGTGAAAAAGTTTAGAATTTGTTACCATGATATTCATTTTATTCTTTTGCACGTTATTAGCCGTGTCTGGACGGTCATATTAATCAGTTTCAGAACACGTAAGAGATTTGTTACCCTTAATCATTTTAGTTTAAGCCTTTAAATTGGTGGATTTATTGGTAATTACTGCATTTATTCTAATTCCGGATATCAGTTCATCTTTTGGGATCTTCTTATTTCAAATTAGCGGGAGGAATTTCATCCTTTCTTTGGATCACTTAAAGAACGTTGTGGAACATCCACTTAACATTATTTAATCCTGTGTGCCCTTTTCATAAAATTATGTTCCATTTACATATGGTCAACATTTTTTCTGGGCCTTCTTAAGGTGCTCGAATGCGTGTGTAAATAAAATAATTTAAATGATAAATTTAAAACATTAAGTTAAACGGATACCAACGAAGCATTCATCTACATCTACGAAATAACTGCTTGCCCACAGAGTGATACACTTCAGCTTCGTCCTATCTGATTGGTGCACGTACGAAGCGAGCAAAGTCGATGACCGAGTGAAAGAACATATTCATTCTACTTCAGGTCGAAATTTCAGTTCATCGTCCTGGGTCCAAAAATATTTTCAGTATACTAATTAATAATTAGTTAACAAGCAACTGTGGAAGAAATGGCCTGCAATAATCACATATTTTCAGTATATTTTAAGAAAATTGAGCCTGAATAAAAGGCTCTTTTGACTGTGCGTTGTTAACATAATTTCGAACTTACATTATACTCACCTTCGATGGAACTAAAAACTTGTACTAACTCCATGTTGCATATTTTTCTGCTGTTTCTTCGTACATGCAGGATGGCGACTTGGCCACAGTCGAGAGTTACCAACGGTTGCGACTGCGACGAGCTTTCCCCTCTTATCTGACTCACGGCTGCAGGCGAAACGCCTCCGAGGAACATTACGTTGTTTCTATTGCCGTCCTGGGGAATATTCCTGCATTTGACGGTATAATGGAAATGTCAACGGGAAGACCGACGCGCGGCCGGAAAGAAGTCCTGTGTGTTTCACCTTTTCCCGTGTGCTCTGCAAAGAAGTCTTCTTCTAGCAGGTCATGCGCCAAATGTAATTATAAAAAATGCATCTTAGTTCATTAGACTTTGATTTGTCTTTAGCATAACATGTCTCCGAAATATTATAATCCAGTTTATTTTGTTTACAATAGTCAAATTCTTTGTCTGTTTTAGGATCATTCTTGATTTTTAAAGGGAAAACTTTTAAAGGTGCGTTAAGCGGTATTTGGACGAGAGTAAATTTGTGAGTTCACGACTTCCCGTCACCGACATGCTTTGACGTGTTGTGCGTATGATATGCGCATTGGACGCTTTTTGAATGGGTAAAATCTTACGAATTCGCATCACCAACATGTTAATGTTAACAGTACACTCTGTAGCTCAAAGTATAACGTGTTGCGCTTTAACAGCAGTGGAAGCATAGATTATACTTGTATCCAACATATAAAAATGAATGTTTGTTTTTTAGCGTCAATATTCTTCATACGAACACCCAGTGTTTATCCTAATGGGTGGAACTTTGCATACGTACAAGGTCAATACCAAAAGTAGTAGGACTGATTTTTTTAAAAAAATTATTGAAGATATGTTTACAATTCCTTAATCCTCTTCGAAATAGCACCCTTGTGCGGCTACACAATTAGAATTACGCTGCTGCAATTGGCCATACGCCTGCTGGAAGTATGATTCGGGTACGCTGTTGAGAGCCCTCGTCGATGCTGCTTGAACGTTCTGAATCGAGTCAAACCGTTGTCCCTTCAGCTGCCTTTTCATCCGTGGGAATAAAAAAAAAAAGTCAGTTGGAGCCAGATTGGTACTGTAAGCGGGGTAGCAATAGTGCCCATAGATGATTCTACAGCAAAAATCTAAACGTTATCACTCAAGGAAATGACTTTGTTTACTAAGAACTCGAAATAAACAAATTGCGATAAAACATTGTAAAATGCGCCAAAAAAATTCCACATAAGTTCTAGATATTTCCTGTAGCAATGTGCACGTCCCTGATTTTTTTCAGAAGTTTCCTGCATTGATTTCACGAGTTATTCATTTAGGCCTCAATGGCACATCCACCCCCGTAGCGCCCCCTAGAGTGGCGGCATTGAAATAAAAATCGGTCCAAAGGCTATGCTAACCAAGATCTATGAACTGGTATGCCCCGTTAACCGGATGGGCCAAGGGCACTTTTCACTGTCTTATTCCGCTAGACCCTTTCAAATTTTATGCAGTTAATTGGATAAACGTTAGACAAAGACGAGGGCTAGGTTTTTTAAGCGTACAGCTGGCGGAGTAAGTTTTAACTGTAGGTGGCAATACTAGCAGAGAACAGGCACACCATAAGAAATGCATCAGATCATTTGGCAGAGTGTTGTTTTTTTTACTTTAAATGGTGACTTCTTTGGGCACAGTAGGAAAAAAAATTGTTAGCGTTACGCGTTAAGAGCGCATGCGACGCAAGCGCACTTAACGTTACGCGCATGCGCTCTTAACGATAATTTGATGCAAGCAGCCACGATAGTGTCCGCTTTCACTTGAGCTCACATTAAACAGTGCATCACATTAAATGTGAAACGTATATTTCCTTTTTTAGTTATCATAAATGTTTGAATACGGAAGCGTATGATACTATTTCACCAAATATAACGGAAGTAGAATAATAGCAATACAATACACCAGTGAGGACTTCATTGCAGTAATATAGATTAATATTAATATTAATAATAATCATAAACACAATATATGTAATTATCTATATACTAAAGTAGTTTTCATTTGTTCCAAATAAAAAAATTATTTTGCTGATATCTCTCGCATTCTATCGATTGTAAGAACGAATAATATTGACCAACTTATTCTCCAATATCAAAGCAAACACAAAATAAAGACTAAAACTCGATGCAATATAGCGAAGTGTCCTTTAACGTTTTGATAAGTTTCATTTGTTTTACGAGAATAGAAGTTTCACCTCTTAGGCGTGTAAACACTGAGACTAGCCTTTTCTTTTAAGAAAAAAAATCTTTTAGCAATGTGATTCTTTGTGTTTAACAATGGCCCTAAACAATCGTTATCACGTGTAGGGGAATGTTTTCAGGCAGAACATCATCGCGTTCGCCGGCATTAATATCTGCCGTTTATCTGGAAGCGCCCAGCGATACCGACTGCATTATCTGGGCGCGATGACAGCTCAATTGCTAATTGTCGAACAAGTTGTTAATAGAATTAACGTGATCACTCGAAATGTTATCGGCGCTGTGTTCTCTAAAAGCCGCTGCACAAATCCCGGTGCATGAAGTCGGCTCTTAAACAGATTCACATCAGCCACAATCATTTGTTACGTAACTACTATCGAAGCGAATTTATCTGTTGCAATTGCAATAACCTCTATAAACTCATCAGAATTTACAACAAAAAAAACTATTTCATCTTCTGTTTCTTTTTTTTTAACATCCTGCAAGACAACTAACCATCCGATATACTTGTACTGCTTGATAACCTACAAAATTATACCTCGCCAATACATTAGTTGAAATGTGTTTTACGCAGTGATCATATTAGACACAGACGAGTATATACCCATACTAATTATAGTCCTTATTTGATATTTCATAGAAACTAATGCAATATTACCAATGGATCTCAGGAGATGTATCACACATCCGCTGTCTGTTGCTTCTCTGGTTTGGAGTTCTGAAACAAATTTTTCACTCTCGTAAAATGTTACATGAGGATTCTATGCTACAGTACAAATTTAATTTTATTAATTTAATTTAATTGTGATAGAGCAAATTATCCGGTCGCAATTTCCCAATTAGGGATTGAAATCCAGCAAAGCGGGATCACGCAGTCCCGCGGGATCCCGCATCATTAGACAGTCTGGCGGATCCCGCACAAAATTAAGCGGATCCGTAATCCGCAAAATCCGGCGAAAACATGTGGCAGTCTGCGTGACTCCCTGCCCCACTCGGTCTCTGTCGGATGTATTGCACAGTTTGTCTGCACCCTTGCAGTTGGCATTTGACTCGTTTGAACAAACGTTGTTTGTCAAACTTTGTAATTCGTAAGTAAATAGATACATTTTTACAAATTCATCAAAACTTACGTTTGTTTCGAGTACACATTTATGTAATTTGAGTTATGTTGCGTATTTAGTATGAGTTTCTAAGTATATAATTATTTTTTATGTGTCGCACACGTTATCTGAACTACACAGTTATAGCTTTTTATTCGCGGTTTCATTATTCCCATTTACTGTACTTGCAGATAAAGTAATTGTGACAATTTCCTTACTTGCTGCTAAAAATTTGATTATTCGTTGATACGAAACTAATGTTGTAATTATAAAGATTGCATACCTATTTATTTAGTAGCTATCAAATGGAGATAGTATATCCTTTGAATTATTGTTGTTTTGGCCGCTGTCTCAATGCGTTTCTTTGACGAAAGCTGCCTGCTTACATGTTCCGCTCAGACTATTGATTAATCCCTCTTCTCCTTTGTATTATTTGGACTAAAGGCAAAAAAAGTTATAATGAAATTTTCACGGGTGTATTAACGAATTGTGTTGTAGGAAGACCATACTTCGACGCCTTCCTCCGCCGTCTTCCTCACGTGTGAAATTTCGTGTTTTTTTTAAATGAAATCCGGAAATATAACCTATGAGGACTTCACTCCAATCATAAGCCGAGAAAGCCTCCTTTCTTACTAAAAAAGTAATAATTTCCACTCTAAAAACGTCGTTATGGCACATAAGTAAAATTGAAATACTTGATAGTTTACGTGTTGGTGAGTAGTTTCTTTTAAAAACATTGAATCAACTGTAAGATAAATCAATGAATCAGGAGGTATAATAATGAATCCCACAAAAACAATTATTGTGAAAAAAAAAAAAAGATGGCCAAGTCTCGTGCTTGTGCATTGACAGAAAGTTATGAGATCTTGTTCTGAGCCAAGTCTACACTTTACAGAGTATATTCACTTCACTTTGTGAAATGGAATGCTTTCTCTCGGTGATATGGAACGTATATTTAGAATTTAAAAAAACCTCTTGTATCTTGGCCATTAAGCAAACCATGTTTTTAAACTTATGTGATGTATTGTAAGGCACATAATGACCTAACACTGAATATATTCAATTTTTTATTATTTATTTAAACATTTGTTTAGATTAAAAAACAAAAATGTAAAACCTCGAAATATACTTAAGACATGCTAAAAAGTTTTAATGTCATTTTGCCAATTAAAATATTGTTAACTGTTAATTTTTATCATTTAACATTAAAATTTATTTATTAATTTCATTATTATTTAATTTATTAACGTTTTAAGTAACCATGTTATAATATATGAGTTAAATAACTGTCTGCGCCAATCCCGCACGGATCCCGCGGGATCCCGCGGGATTGGCGCAAATCCCGCAAAAATCCCGCGGGATTGAAAACACTGTGGGATTGCAATCCTTATTCCCAACACATCTGCTTTCCGAATCTATAATTTTCCTATGTTTTAAAATAAATTAAATAACACTATTAAACAACCATTCCCCTTTTGTGAATTTTAATTTTAGATTCTTCCAGTTTTTCTGGTAACTTATTCATAATTTCCGAATTTGTTGCAATCGCTGACTTCTGTACCTGCGAACGAAAATTACCCCACTCCCTTATGCCTGAAATCGAGGGCCAGCTTATGATCAAGGTCGCCTCCCGCAACTATAACTACCGACCACCTTTAAACATAATGTTTGGAAAAAATGTATTCTGTACTTTTATCTGATCCTTACACGAATGGTAGGCTGTATTACCCTCCCGCTTTGGCTACAGAGGTTTCTCCAATCATTTATTCATACTTCCTCGAACCTCATTGAAAAAAATGTTCTCAGTAATTCTGGTCGATTCGGGCTATCGAGTCTTTCCACAAACTTCATGATAAATGCGCAGATTTCACCTAGACCAAAGAGCGGTTGAGACACGCAACAATATTAATTCCTTGCCAGAGCGTATGGCGTGACTTGAATCCGTAATTATTGTCAGAGCTGCTACGGCTTAAACAGGTCGATAAAAGTGTAGGAATCGGCCGCACGATTCGCCATACCACTGGTAGAGATACGCCTACCAGCATTTCAGGGCAAATGTTAAAACTTAACGTTGCTTGTATCACTACAATGGATAAGTACATTAAATGGTTTGTTTTTTATATGAAAACTAGCAGAGTACCCGGCGTCGCCCAATCTAATCGGGATTGATTTATCCGTACACTATTTTTATATTTTCGATGTAAATCATACTTACCAAGTTCATTAATTTTGCACCATCTATTTCCAGAACTAAACATTGATATACCTTACCAATTCCCAGAACAGGGTGAATTGGATGCTGTTATATAGAATTTCAGTTTACATTTTGGTCCAGGCTACATTTCAACCTAACCATATCAGCTGTTAAAGTTGGCACGTGTCAATGCGCGACGTTCTTGCACGCGCTGACGATCATGTGCTCTGTGCGAGTCGGTGGCTCGTTGACGTGCCTCTCTTTGTCTCAATGCATTATCCCGAAGACGTTCATTGCGATGCTCTTAACTTACATTTGCACGGGTGTTTGCAAACTGGTTTCTTAAATTTACATTGTCCGTCAATTGATCTTCTGCCGTTCTATTTAACCGACGGTTATAAACTATTTGTGCATTCCGTGTACGTCGACCAATATTTCCTCTTCGTCCACGAAGACGTGGCATTGGTAATAGCTTTTCGGGTTATGCCGCGCTTCAGAGATACTGTTTATATTGACATAGCAACACTTGATATGTCAGCAGTCGCCAATGCTCGCCGAGTAAAAGGCCGCTATCTTCGTTGACGACTTCTGTGGGGAGAGGGGTGGGCTTTGCAAATCAAATTGTGAATCTAAACCACTCTCGAATCAACTTAATCACACACACAAAATTTCAAAAACAATCTGTCCAGCAGTTTAGGATGATTTCAGCGACATACACACGGAGAGAAGAAATATATATATCTAAAGATAAAAACAAGTAACAACTCGTGTCGCTGTCCCTCCTCCAGAAATAACGATTACAATGCTGAGGTCGGAAACAGGCGTGATAGTGAACAAAGGACGGCTGTCGAATCTGTGGAGGAAGGAATATATGGAGACGACGCAAGGGACCTTCACTACTCACTCGAGTGAAACAGGATAGAGAGAAGTGGGGTGGGGAGGTCGCCATATTGGTCGGCCGTAGAAACACGGGGAATAGGCACAAAAACCTCAAGGGAATCATACATCATCCGTGGCACCGCAATCTGATGACGGATTATTATGTAACTCGACGAGGCAGACCAAAAATGTAGAGATGTACTGTCTCAAAAGTAAGGTGTTTTGGGTTGAAATTCGGAAGAAAAATATCCCCATATTCAAATTTGATAACAGATTCTTATGTAACACGACGAGAGAAATTGTAATTAAACAATAAAATTTTTCGATATCTCGTTTAGTTCCTTAGGCATGCTGTCTCCTGTCAGAAGCTTAAATGGGAGTATATACATTGCGATACGCGATACGCATTGTGTCTCTAACACGGTGCTAATGACAACTAATAATAAATTGTTTGTCCCTTCTGGTACAGGCTGATTTCAACCTACCCACCTTTCCATTAATACTGTCGCTACATAATCAAACTATGTGGACACACCTAAGCACATGAAATGCATCGCGAACTAAATTTCGGGTAACATCAACGTTTGCTTCATGCCGTTACATAGTTCTCACAGCACAAATTAACACAATTAATTTCATCGTACATTTTCAGTGTAAACTGAACTGGGCTAAAGCATGCAGAATACCATACTCATTGTATCGCGATGTAAACTTGACCCGCTTAAATTAGATTTCCTACACTTATTTACAATAAGGTTGGCCTTTTATGTGCAAAGTAGTAACATAATAATAATAATTGATAAAATTGCGACGGAGCGCCCACTCCGGTGGCAATCTCCCTACACCCCTCCCTTTCCCTCCAACTTACTTTTGCCCTCTACTAATTTTTCTTTAAATTCTTTCAGTGTTTCCGGTAAGTTATACATCACTAACATATGCTGATTGTCTACACTACACCAAAAAATATTTGAGAACGACATTATCCTGCTGAGAGTAATAATACATTTATAACGATAGGCCCTAAAGTTGCAGTTACCTATCAGACACTTCAAGAACAATAATTACAATGTGACTTAATTATGAAACGTTATTCCAGGTTGTTTCCTATCTTTTCTGTTTGTGTAACAGTATGCAACACAACTTGGCATTATAGCAAACTTCAGAATATTAGAAAATTAAATAATCTCTGCAGAAGACACAGTGCAAACAGCCCAATGTTTTGAGGTTATTCCTATGGCCGCCGTGCATGCGCAGTAGGAGACGAGTTTTTATATGAGGTTTCACAGATCTAGCGTTATTTCGTCTTCATATATTCCTTCCTCCATGGTCGAAACTGATATTATTGCATGCTTGCTAGCCTGTATCTCATAAAACACAAAAGTCGGAACTGGCGCTTTGCCAAAAGGAAGAAAATCGTGGACTCATATCACTCACAGATATTAGACCAAAAAATCTTGGCCAAAATTTATTATTAACAGTGGTTAGATACAACAAGCAAACTAGATAATTAGTTTTATCTTCATACGTATCTTCACACGAATCAGTGGTATTATTTGCATTTTACCCTTGTAACCTTGAGAGGTGAAGGAAAGGTACTGGTAAAACATACAGTCTTAGAGGTGACTACATTCTCAGCATAACGCAAATGTCCTTTTATTGTTTCATGAACTCGTGAAATACTCAGAAACCGAACATGGTGGATAAGCGGTAACGGCAGCGCCTAGGCCTCGCATTTGGGAGGATGCGGGTTCGAATCACCATCCGGCCATCGAGATTAAGTTTTCTATGGTTTCCACAAAACATTCCAGGCAAATGCTGGGATGGTTCGTTCAAAAGGTCATTGCCGAATTTCTTCCAGATACTTGGCACCACTCCTCTTCCTCTCTACTACTCTAATGACTTCGATGTCGACGACGCGTAAAGTCTTAAGCAATCAGAAAAAAAACCTAAACAAAGGAGCTTGAATTTAGTTTCCAAGATCATTAATGAAAAAAACATGCACAATATTAAAATTCTTTGTGAACCTGTAAATAGATAAATTTTTCAAAATGTTACGTTATGGGTTTTAAATCGTATAATGTGTTGAACTTCGACTTCTATGAAGTTTTTCCTTAAAACGAAGCGCCACCGTTCACTGAACCAAGATCGTTATATTATTTATACATAAAATTTTTACAGCTGGTACTGAGTTCAACGCTCTCTTTGCCTTTACTATAGCAGTATCTTCGCTTTCATCTAATGCATCGATTATCTCCGTGAGGCTCTCATAGTTTTCTGCGTAATATATTGTGGCTGAGAGCCACTACTGGCTCGGGAGGGAGGGCTATTGATGGAAGCTTTTCCCTGAAAGTAATTACTTGACTTGGCGCTTTCAGGAATATTTTCTTCACTGAAGAAATTATCTCGTTAACTACAGGGTGCTGTTCCAGGATTTTCTCAGCTACCCTGTGGAGCCCATGAACTAGGTAGGTGACAAGAGCCATTCAGTGATGGAATGCTTTCATACACTCCCCTGCTTTTAACATATAAGCTGCACTATCTGTTACCAACAACCGCAACTTATCCTCGTGTTGTGGATCTGGCCCCAACACCTTTAATGCATCCTTACATCAATTGCCACACTAGAGTGGTATAATGGAAGTTCTCTGCACATAATGACATGGGGTATACTGGGTTCCTCACATGCGAGCTTGCCCACAACAACGCAAGCTATGTATCTGCCGCAGGCATCTGTCGTCTCATCTACACTTATCCAGATGAAGTGGTCAGCAATGCCCACCCGTATTTCTTCAATGGTTTTCTCATACAGCTGAGGCAAGTAATTCTTTTTTGAAGTGGATTCGTCTGGTATTTTTCTGTTACAAAATTCTTCCAAAAAAGTCTTCAGGACTGCATTCTGGAGGGATGCAACCGGTATTTTAGCGGCAGTGAGAGTTTCGCATAGAGCCAGGTTAAACGAATCTTCTGTACCCAGCTTTGCACTTGTAATGAAACTCTGCTTCTGTTAGGAAGCATTTCTCCTGGCAACATTTGTCAAATGAGTTGTTGAATTCTGATGCTGTAGTACGTGGGATCGTATTTCTGCAGGAACCTATACAGAAGGCTAAAATAAAAATAGTTCACCTGAATATAATAACACCCCGGATAATACCGAGTTAATATTATAAAATTTCGTCCAGCAGTCTAGACTCTACCACGTTATGTTACTTTAGAAATGAAAACAAATCAAATCTAATTTATGTTTTAAAATTATAAAAGATATACGTATGTAAAACAAATTAAACTTACCGATTTTACACATGCTTGGCAATATATAATTTTACCATCTGTAGAAAAGTTCTTATCCGTTCCAATCCATTTTCGTAGGAGACTACTTATTGAATGAACTAAAAATATGTAGGCCTACACAATATTTTAATTTCCGTGTTACAATTGAACGATGCCGATGACGGTATACAACTGTTGATTTCTCAGAAAGTGTTTGCGTTCCTGAGATTGTTAACGTTTAACTGCTATGTTTAAAACTTGGTTTGTAGATTTTTTTCTACTGAATGTAAACCTTTGTAATAATGTGAAGTTGCCGCACCGCACTATTACACCATTTCTCAATGTTACCGTCAGCAATGAGGTTAAAACACATCATTAAATCTTGTGGTGAATAGTTATTCCAATTTTAAAGTAAATATAGTTGTTTTACACGTAAACGTAGTCCGTTTACCCTCCCAAGTTCGGCTTCACCCTCGGACTCCTATACCGCTTACATTTGCAGTGTCTTGGAGCTTAGGATTCACGTAGTAATAGATACAGCTAGGGATGGTGACTGGCCGGATCGCCCAGGTGACATCAAGTTTGATCGACTGCCGGCCTCGGTAGCGTAGGGGCTAGAGTGCTAGCTCCGCGTACCGAAGGTCGCCGGTTCGAGTCCGGCCGAGGGCATGGGTGTTTAGTGTTGTGTCTGTGAATATCTTGACCATATTGTAGTGTCCTTGTGTTAATACTTGATAGCAACAAATCACATTGAGCTGGCTGTATGGCCCAGTAGCCAAATGCCATAAAAAAAACCTTGGATCGATGTAGAAGAAGGAAACGAAATTTTTGAGAAGGAAGAGGGGAAAGTTAGCAGCCGTAGCCTATCAATAAGGCACTATTCCGGCATTTGCCTGGAGGGGAAAAGGAAAACCAATTAATTCCATTTCAGAACAGCCGATGGTGGGGTTCTAATGCAGGGCGTCTCCCGAAACCAAATTACTCGCTCACGGCCCGTACTATTGAGCTAATCCGGTCGGTCATCTGTTTTATTTAAGTAACAAAATTACACTTGGATTGGATCAGTACATCGAAATAGGTCCTTTTAGGTTCTTAAAACAAAATTAGGTCATAAAATAAAAATTAGATACTTTTAAATCCTATTAAATTTACGAAAATTCTTAGTTTATACAAAAGGCAAAAAGAAAATTAAAATTTCGAGAATATTAGGTTGGGGACAAAATAGGTTCGAACCTAAGAATCCGGGGCTACTGATAACCGTTAAATCATGAATTGAATAGAGCAGATACGTAACGCTTTGGTTCGAGCAAGAACAGCTTTGTCCCAATACATACTTCGCAGCTGCACGCTTCCAACAGTACTTGCCCATCTTAAAGCACTGATCTCAGTTTAATTCGTGCTTGACTTGTGAGGGGTACACATTGAGCTCCACAATGAAAAATCGGCCATGGGCTAAAGGTGCATAGTGTTGGTGTCCTGTGCACTGCCTCGGGACCCTCTGGTTTACTCGCTGGTTATTACATCGTAGTAGCAGGGGACAAGTTTAACTTAATCATCTCTTTCCACGAGATAGTATGTTTTAAAAATATTTTTGCTGCTCCTGGTACGCTGTGTTCAAGTGGAGGAACGTTATTAGATGCGCTGCAGTGCTGCGCCCACCGGCAAGCCTCTAAATTCACCGCGTGTGTGTTTCGCTCGCCTGGCAGCGGGAATTTAATTAATCACAGCCATCAGCTATTGTGATAGAAGGCTCCGCGTTGTAACTCAGAACTCACCAGCGCGCTTTGCTATCGCTTATTCGACCATCAGTTCTACATTCGCATATGTACTCTGAAATTGACAAAACTGTGTGTGGCAGAGGGTGCTCAGCACCAAAACTAATCTCTGTGCAATCTAATCCCAAATAGCGCGAGAGAAAAATGAATTTATATAAGCATCAGTGCGGCACTTTATTTCTCTAGTATTATCTCTCCTTACATTGCGACCCAAATAGGGTGGCAAACGACCTGTTTCAACGCAATCGTAAATTAAATTTGGTGTACGCATATTTCCGAATAAGTTCAAACCAAACCTTCGTCGTCTGTCTACCAAAGAATCCGAGAAAATTTTGTCTCTAAAGGGTAGTGAGATTTTGAATGATTTAAGTAGATTAGCGGTTAACTAAAATTATGAGCAATTTCCAACAGCAAATCGGAGAAGAAACACTTGCAAAAAAATAGAACATGAGGAAGGTCTACCATGCGACAAGGTTAGCAAGGTTTAGAAATTTAATGCAATTACTAAGTATGCCTCACTTACAAAGTGCAGCAGACAAGCCAACTATTCAACGTTTTACACTCTTTAAAAAAAATATTTTAAAAATTCAGTAAATTTACTGAAGTGAATTGGACGCTACCCGATAAATTTATTAATCACCTCATATTATTTATCGTTAAAATATTACAAAAAATGAAATTTGAATTTAAATTAATTCAAAATAAAATATTATTATCATTATAACATTAAAAAGAAGCTTGAAATTTTGCATGAATCTGATATATGCATCTGTCTTTTATTGAACCTAAAAACCTACTCTTGTTCTCAAAATGGGCGTGCAGGATAGTTTCCTCAAGTATGAGTCACTCAAATACCTATACTGAAGTAAAACCTTCCTGATCTGGATCTTGAAATATCCGCCTATCTAAATTATTCCTAAATTTAATTCTTACTTGTAGATATCAATTAGAACTTTCTGAAATGTCAATTCTTGATCCTTGTATGTGATGCATACAAATGAAACTTGAAATGGAAATATCATTTTAGTGCATGACTAAGATCCAACCATAAGTGTAGCTGCGAACTGCGGAATCGGATCTAGACTGTTGATGCCTGAACTTTTAAACTAAACCTTGTCACGAATGGTTTTAAATTTTCTGGTGATTCGTCTTGTCAATACACCTTAAAAAAAAGCATTTCTAGAAGTCACTTTGTTGTTCAGCTATTAAATATGAAACATATATTTCTAATTTCAGTTACCATAAACTTTGATTATAAATTTATCAAATACTTGGATGTAGGATAATGTTAATGTTTGTCTAATATATAAATATTAATATTATTAATAATCATCATAATCATTATCTTACTATCTGTAAATATATATATAGTAAAATAGTTTTAATTTGATACAAACAAAAGTTTTATTTTCCTGATGTCTCTTGCATCCAATTGATTGTAAAAACAATCACCAGAATCTTTTGTCCAAGATTTATTCATTTCGTGTCAGAAACATATTATTACACAATTGCAAAAATCATATTGTACTAGACCGAAAATTGGCCACTTCCAGTGCATTTTCTTGGGCCTCATATCGAGCAGGAGGCTGGACACAGTCGACACTGGAGCATGTGCTGAACAGTCTGGTCTTCTCCGCAGTCGCACTTTATGTCATCGATGTCCGCATAGTCCCATCTTCGTAGGTTGACTTTGGATCTTCCCACTCATGATCTTAACCTATTCATAGACTTCCATATCAACCATCCCTTTCATAGCCAGGTGGTAAAGATACAATCTTCCCCAATCACGGGGATAGGGAACCTGAGCATCCCACTGTTGTAAGCTGGCTTTGTTCTTCGGTATAAGAGATCTTCACGCTCTAGACTATAGTCCGACGCAATTTTCTACAATCTAACAAGGTGTGATAGTATCGTTCATTCACTCGAGTTCAAAAGAAACATCAAAAAGATAAAAAATACACAAAAAAAGTGTGTACGACCCACTTTTTTTTTTTTTGATGGCGTTACTCCTCCGAGTTGGTGGCTTGGGGAAATTTAACCTCTCCAGTGATAGATGTGTATTGAGGGTCACGGTACTGTTCTGTGTAAGGTGTTGTTTGCGTTGTGAATGATTGGGATATGAAGGAAGGGAGACGGCAAAACCTGCTGCTGGCCAATTCAGGCCTGAAATTTAGAAAGACCTCCGGAGGTTTGGGAGCTCCAGAGCTTGACGTACCCATCCGTGAGACGAATCACCACCAATAGTGGAGGGTTTTAGGATTTAGCTCAGAGCTAGGGAGCACAATATGAAGATAAGAAACTGTGTACCATGTAACACTTTCACTTACCCCAATCATTTTTATTAATTTACTATTATAATAATTATTAACTAGCTGACACGACAGACGTTGTCCTGTCCAAATTTCAATAAATTTTATTGTGATTGTTTTGTGATTTTTTTAAAAAAGTTATTGAAAATGTGTAAACAAAGTAAAAATGAAAAAAACGTATTTCTGACTAATCATTGTATTTATTAACGATTCTGTCCATGGATATTCTGTTAGAGGAGCTGAATTTTATCGGCTGTAGCCTACACCAGAAATGCTAGAAATATGTGATGTTCCGGGAATGTGATCTAATTTGAACCATGCGGTTTTGTTTTGAAATGTAAGTCACAATCGAATTAGTCTGAAATTCATATTAACCGAATCATTTATTTTCTTCCATTAAATTAGAAGTCTCAATGAATCTCAAGGTGTTCCATATACATTTCGATGTCGGATATCGCACCACCAAACCGGTTTTGGTTGTTTCGTATATCTTGCATCGTTCGGTCTAATGCCTCAAAGATTTTTTATGTGCCATTGTGCATTCATTCCAAACGATCAATTTATATTGCTGCAAAGAACTTTGGTCATCGCACAGTTGTTCGAAAAGTTGTACGTTGAAGTTTCATTGATTTTCATAAAAGTAACTTGAATGCTGAATGAGCTCTTTGACTGCCTTCCAACAACGTAGCTGCAATTCGTGATGAAGTAAGTGCCAGCGCAATTTTATTCTGCAACCGAATCGTTACCAAAATCAATGAGATCAAAAAGGTTTTTCCAGTTCCATCGGGAGCGTCCAAGAAGAAAACCCTCTAGTTTCATCATTCACAAATTTCATGAGAGATTCGTACACATATTTGTGTTGCCGATTGAACTGCGAAATGTTCGTTCGAACCGATTTATCTAATTTTTCTCGTTTCAACTCTTGATTAAATGCGTCGTGCATGGTAACATTGGGCGCTGTCAGGCCCATTGAAGGTAATACATTGTTGTATATCATCAAGCTCATATCTTCAATTAATTTCATGGAATGGATATAATATAACTACATTGTTGGACAGATCGCGAAACAAGACAAAAATAAAAGCAAAGGCTGGAATGCGTTTTCCACATTTTCTCCAGATCTATCAGTTTTACATAAACATCGTTCGAATCGTGAGTTATGGTCTTGGGTTCATTCAAAAATCCCATACAAAAAAGTACTCTCAATTTTTCCCGAAATTTCCTTGCAACTTTTCACATTTTTGTTTTTGTACTAACCTTATTCGGACTGCTATCAACATATTTTTCTTAAAACAATTAGCCAAATCGGTCCAGCCGTTCTCAAGTAATGTTGTTATCAATGAACTGCATTTAATTTTTATCTATAGAGCTACTGAAATGTGTTGCATTTATTAATTATAAGTATAATGAATAATTGTCTTAATGTTTGTAACTTGATTTGTAATAATGTTGGGTTTGCACAGTCTGTAGTTTGTTTAGTAACCGGAGTAGCATACTGTTATTGTCTAAGTCGTGTTACATTCTATGACGCCGGCTTTGTTGAATTGGCGCTCATAGCAGTGCGCGGGCAATGTGTGTGTCGAGACGGTTGTGTGGCGCGAGCACAGTCTTTCGTACACAAGCTAAAATATCTTGAGAAATGTATGGGAAACTTGTGTCATGGAACATAAGTGTCTTAGAAGTAGTGTACCGTAATAATTAAATTCAATAAAATTTCATTTCCGGACTCTGTCAAAATACCACTGCATTTGTTTATCCGAGCTAACGGCTTGCATGTTTTGAAAGAGGAGAATTTGCGCCGATCTCCTGTTAACATCACACCGTTATCCATGTTAGGATATTTTACATATGGTTATTACGTCAGGATAAGCTCGAAAACACAACCTCTCTCACCCTGTCGGCCAAGTCATGAGGAGGAAAATTTTCTCCTTCCACAAGACTCGAACTAACAAGTTCCGTGTCAAGCAACGGGTACCACCTGAACCAACGTGGCAAGCACTTTTCTCGTAATCACTTTTTATTCAGTAGGATTTATATCGACCCTTCATGTTGCATTAAACCCCAGAATTTTTAATCATTTCTCCAGTTTTTTAGTTATAATGTTACTGGTATTGCAGCACACACACACAGTACACCATGTCCTAGGGTGGACCCCTCCGCCTCCAGGACAACAGGGAAACCCCCGCGGTGGGGGCAGTGTGGGAGGGGATTAAAACTGTTTCCAACTTGCTCCGCTGTGTGCCGGTATTGTTAGCGTTGCGGGGCGCCAGTTGGCTCGTACGGCCGCTCCAGCGTGTGGCGCTATGATAGCAGGTAGTTGTAAGCCGGGCCGGGCCAGCCCCTGACCAAATAAGCCAGCTCAATATCTGCCGGCTCGCATCCCTACCATAATACACTCCGCAGGGACCCGGAGGCGCCACATAAATTCCTGCGCGGGGAGGCCAGGTGGCGGTGTCGCATAGACGAACCGCCCTCTTATTGAATCTCAGACTTGCAGATTAAGTTTCTCTCGCCCGAGGAATGCCTTAAATTAGTGGGATTTATCGGCGTCGCCTTGTAACCGCGTCCCAACTTTCAATTAGTTTTCTGGCAACTTGCACACGACGCCCGCCGCCTTCGACGTGCCGCTGTTAACGGGTCGCAGAACAAGAGACGCCTCGCAAAGTAATACCGAAACATTTGTGGTCCCAAGTCGAAGACTTCTGCTCACGGAGTTCTTGGAATTCGGCACAATTTTGCGCAAGAGCAGCTTCCACAGAGTGAGGGAACGGAGTAGTCATGCGAATTAATGCCGAACTGGGGATACTTTACATTTCTAAGTTTATATAATCTTGTAACAAACTTGCATATTAATTTTTCAATACAGAAGGATGCCACAAAGATGAATCTGATATTTAGATAACTTTAAAGAAGATGCATGTATTTCAGTGACAAGAATTTTCCAAGATTGGAAACTCCATAGCGACCAACAAATCACTTGGAACCCGTTTTGTACATACTTTTAATATTGGATTGATTGCGCCTCATAAGGCAATATGAGGAACGATTTAGTAAAAATAAGAAAGTAATTAATAAAGTAACATATTTTACATCTATTACAAAATTAATTACAAGAAACACATGCATATTGCCGCTTTGTTCTGAAATTTTGTATTAGCCTTAAACATTTTGATGGGGGACGATGTAATCCTACATAAAAATTGAAAAAGTTTAAAAATCAAGTTTAACCAATCCTGTATTCATTAAGCCTTTTATTTTATAAAAATGTTGAGAATTTAATTACAAACAAATGAAAATTTCTTAAAGATGCAAAACAAATTACATTTGCATTTGTCAAATATAAATCATTCTAATATGCGTCTTTGGAACTATCTCATTATATTATGTTAGTCCCAACTTCTCGATTAGCAAATTAGCAGTACGTTGGGGCTGGAAAATTCAGAATGGAGCTCTTGTGCTAGTGACTAATCGACTTGCACCTACTCCGGATCATCTCCTCAATTTGGTGCCCTGCAATTGTAAGAACATCTGCGAAATAGATTTGAATGTGTGCGTTGTGGGCTGGAGTGTTAACTAATGTGTGGACATTGTCGAAGATCTGCATGCGATAAAGTCACCTATAATAGTTCAGATGATGAGTATGATGATGCAGCTAAACTTTAAATTTCATTCAAAGATTTTAATAAAAATTTGTATAATTTATAATTTTCAAAATGTTTCGTCATTTTCAAGGTTTCTTTCTGTCAGTTTAGATATAATGCCAAGGACACAAAATCTCAGCGCACTGTTCGAAGAGATTAGAATGATGCAGACAGACGAGGAAGGGTAAGTGGAACGGCGCTTATGCTTAGCTCTGCGCGTTGTTTCGAATGTTTCAATGATATCTCACCATCCGTTTTGTCAGAAAAACATGATGAATACACCATTTCAATGCTGAAACTGCGCTCTGTAACTTTGATAATAGGCCTTCGATAGTTTTTAGCAAATCTGACTTTGTTACAAAACAAGTCATATTTCGTACCTGTTTCACTATCAAATGTGAGATTTTTTTACTTCTGTCCATTAATTACGTCCAAAACTACGCCGTCTTTCAATAATTAGCTTTTCCAATTACTTATAATGCAATTAAATAATACAAAAGCTGATATTTTAAGACCTACAAGACGTTTATACTGATTATGACATTTAAGCCCTAATTAAAACCTTTTACCCTAATAAAACTATGAACAGGACACCTCAGAGATGGGGACTTTTCAAGACATGATTCTTAGGTATTAAGTAATATCTGTACCGATTTTCAGGTCTACATTATATTTTTTTCACGTTAATACCCATAATGGCCGTGGAGCGGTGCGCGGAGCTCTCGGCCCAGCGTTGACTCACGTGTGCTTGTTTCAACGTGTATCTCGACAACCATATGTCGCAGAGGGATGAACGATATACCATTTTAATGCTGAAAGTGTGTACTACAACTTTTATCATAGGTCCCGACCTGGTAACTTTGACAGTTTTTCCGCAATGCAGAGAAATTGAAAAAAAAGTTATGTTTCGTACTGCCTTCATGATAAAATGTGACTATACTTTTACTTTTAAATAATAATAGTGCCGATATTACACTTTTATGCAGTGGTTAGCCTATCCTAATTACCTAGGGTGCAATAAAACGTTACAGAGTCTGACATTTTAAATTTTACAACGAGTTTATACAGATTTGGCACTCAATCCCTATTTAAGCCCTTTTGACCTAAAAAAAAACTATGACGCGGACATCCTAGAGGTGGGGACTTTTATAACTTGTTTCTTAGGTACTAAGGAACGTCTGTGCCAAATTTCAGCTCTACATTATTTTTTTCGAGGTTAACCCTAAAATCTGTCTAAAATGCCTGTACTACAAGGCCACGCATGGAACAAAGAAAGGATTAGCGGTACCTGACGGAGAGGGGTAGGGCAGTGCGTGCGTCGAAGAGTTAATAATAACTATTTATTGCTTATAAGCTGAGACAAGTTTTACTTGTTCATATGCGAAAACCCTCACTTGTAAGAGACGGTTGGAGCTAGACCACTGAGTCGCCACTAGGAAAAGATAAACATTTGCTCATCGAATGTGTGCTAAAACGAGTGTTTGTTCAGTGTTAACACAGTGCGGCGATTAATTTTGTTTTGTGTGTGTTAAGCACAGAAACTCTTACAGAGAAACCGGACGGCGCTGACTTCCTACAGTAGAGGTCAACCATATGATAATTACATATAACTTTTATCAGCAGGAACAAACTGAGCCTGACTGTGGTGCATTGAACACGTAAGCAGAAACCCGTAAAGATTTGTGGTCACAGAGTTTTATTTGATCTACTCGGTTTTTGTACATGATCTGCCATATAATTGTTCATTTCATCATTATTTTTTTTTTGGTATCATGTAGATGTCGATTTTCCTGTTATGTTAAATAATCCAAATCACCTTTCCTTGTGTTCTGATGTGTCATTGTCTCAAAAGTGATATAAAATTTCATTATAATTCAAAAGCAAATAATATATTTCTAAATGTTGACTGCATACGTAAATTCTGGATGGACTCCTTCCATTGTGCCACCGAGAGTGGTGGTGTAACGGCTAGCGTTCTGGCCTCGCATTCGGGAGGACGGCGGTTTGAATCCCCGTCCGGGCATCTAGATTTGGATTTTCCATGGTTTCCCAAATCACTCCAGGCAAATGCCGGGATGCTTCCTTCAAAAGGCCATCCCCCAATTCCTTCCTACTCCTTGCCCCCCCCCCCCTCCTTTCCCGTCTCTAAAGACCTCGTTGTTAAAGAGACGTTAAGCAGATAAAAAAAAAAAAAGTTGTGCCCAGGCAAGATTGAGAAAAGCATTTTTTATAAAAAAATTGGCAATAGAGAGCAACATTAACAGGTGGCAATCCTTACTGCCGGGTACACTGCAATGGGAGTAATGTAATTAACAAATATTGTTTTGGAAATATAGATGTTGTGTTTGCGTGACGAAAGTTATCGGTTGTAGCACGAACTTTTGTAATTTTCGTGTTAGTTTCAAACAGTTTATGCTCCATAAATAATATGTGTTCCAATAGTGTAGAATGGATTGTAGTTCTCATTTTTTCCAGAGATGCTACTGCTGTACTACCCCTCTATTCTAATCATTGTATATACACGACACATACGTAGTTGCTCCTGTACAACTGGTAACAAAAAACCAAAAAAAAAAAAAAAAAAACAAAACAAAAAAATACTTAAGAGCAGTACGAAATTGTACTGAAAAAATGTGCAGTTCATAACAAATAGAATAAAAACCACAGTCCTTGCTCATGGAAGGTTTTTTTCAAGCTCAATGTCCTCCACTTAAAAATTGTGCCGAAACACCATGTGTAATTTTTTCAGGAAGAAAATAATTTTTTATGATTTGATTCAGTATTTTTCCGTAACAAGTTGTTCAATTATACTGAATAATGAATCCGAAGTACGTTATAATGATAAATGTACGTTATAAAGATAAATGTACGTTATAAAGTTAATAGTTGTATCTTAATTTTATTTCTGTTTTTCGAAGGTATTTTCTTCTATAATTCAGACAATAGGTCATAAATCATTTGCTAAACACGGACGAATTTACCTAATAAACATATACATTATTCAACTTCTTGGAAACTTTTAAATGCTTGAATGATTAACGCAGTAAATATCGATTTTTATTGTCGCTCCAGATAATGTAATAAAAAATACGAGAGTAAGGACAGCAATTTACTGTACGAATAAAACTAAAAAATTATTGTAAACAAATGAAGAGAAAGTAATGGAAACAGAAAAGTGAGCAATTGGAGCCCATTTTCAACACATATAATAAGTAGATTTTGAGACGTCCTAAAGGTGTAGTTAAAATACTATCCGGCAGGACAGAATAGAAGTTCCAGATGAAAATGTCTCCACGTACAGATAAAAGGTGTTTTCTGTGTTCATATACTGCTTGAGTTCAGTTATCTCTGACATACACTCCTGGAAATTGAAATAAGAACACATTGACGCCGGTGTGTAAGACCCACCATACTTGCTCCGGACACGACGAGAGGGCTGTACAAGCAATGAACAAACGCATGGCACAGCGTACACACCAGGAACAGCAGTGTTGGCCGTCGAAGGGCACTAGCTGCGCAGCGGTTGGGCACCGCCGCAGTCAGTGTCAGCCAGTTTGCCGTGGCATACGGAGCTCCATCTCAGTCTTTAACACTGGTAGCATGCCGCGACAGCGTGTACGTGAACCGTATGTGAAGTTGACGGACTGTGAGCGAGGGCGTATAGTGGGCATGCGGGAGGACGGGTGGACGTACCGCCGAATTGCTCAACATGTGTGGCGTGAGGACTCCGCAGTACATCGATGTTGACGCACGGACGCACGCCAAGACCGTCGCATCCTACGCAGTGCCGTAGGCGACCGCACCGCCACTTCCCGGCAAATTAGGGACACTGTTGCTCCTGGGGTATCACAGAGGACCATTCGCAACCATCTCCATGAAGCTGGGCTACGGTCCCGCGCACCGTTAGGTCGTCTTCCGTTCACGCCCCAACATCGTGCAGCCCGCCTCCAGTGGTGTCGCGACAGGCGTGTATGGAGGGACGAATGGAGACGTGTCGTCTTCAGTGATGAGAGTCGCTTCTGCCTTGGTGCCAATGATGGTCGTATGCGTGTTTGGCGCCGTGCAGGTGAGCGCCACAATCAGGACTGCATACGACCGAGGCACACAGGGCCAACACCCGGCATCATGGTGTGGGGAGCGATCTCCTACACTGGCCGTACACCTCTGGTGATCGTCGAGGGGACACTGAACAGTGCACGGTACATTCAAACCGTCATCGAACCCATCGTTCTACCATTCCTAGACCGGCAAGGGAAGATGCTGTTCCAACAGGACAATGCACGTCCACATGTATCCCGTGCCACCCAACGTACTCTAGAAGGTGTAAGTCAACTACCCTGACCAGCGAGATCTCCGGATCTGTCCCCCATTGAGCATGTTTGGGACTGGATGAAACGTCGTCTCACGCGGTCTGCACGTCCAGCACGAACGCTGGTCCAGCTGAGGCGCCAGGTGGAAATGGCTTGGCATGCCATTCCACAGGACTACATCCAGCACCTCTACGATCGTCTCCATGGGAGAATTGCAGCCTGCATTGCTGCGAAAGGAGGATATACACGGTACTAGTGCCGACATTGTACATGCTCTGTTGCCTGTGTCTATGTGCCTATGGTTCTGTCTGTGCGATCATGTGTTGTATTTGACCCCAGGAATGTGTATATAAAGTTTCCCATTCCTGGGACAATGAATTCACGGTGTTCTTATTTCAATTTCCAGGAGTGTATTAACTAGTAACATAATTGGAAGTAAATACTTGTTGCAGTCTATGACAAATTTGTCTTGTTCCCCCTGTTCCTTTCATCTTATTTTAATGAACAGAAGCAATGACACTTAAGGCGGTCACAATTATTACTGATCATATTGTTTTAAGTAACTTAACTCTAAATCTCCGTCTCCGGACTTTAAAACGCTCCCACGGATTTAACAAATAACATGGAGTTCTGCACTTGTTTAATTCCCTTGCTGTGATTCAATTTTTATTATTGATTTCTCAAAAAAGGAGACAGACACATTGGAATTGGTGAGATGTCTTCTTTCTGAATTTAATGCAACTAAAGAAAACTCTATGAAATTCTATTAGCTTCGTCAACCAAATGGTTTCTGCTGCGGAAGTCTAATAATATAGTCCTGTACCACCAGATTCCCTTTTTAAATCACTTAGATAGAACTAGTCCTTATACGTTTCAGACTTGTAACTGTAGATTCGTTGTAACCAACAACAGTCTATTCTATTCTTGTGCATAATTTCTGCAAAATCCTGTCTAAGTAAGCATATAAGTTTACTAATTATACATAATATTATTATAAAGAATGATGATGGATTCCCTTTTTGAAACCTGAAGGAATGTCTCTGATAAGATAACTTTTGTTCTACTAAAATTTAACTCGATTATATCGCTCGCATATCAATAAGGACTTTAAAAATTCCATTTGTGTAGAATGATGTAAAGAGGCCAGAAATGCGGTGTGATTTGTAGTGCCAATGGGCAATAGCCATTATACTTTCTTCATTTTGTAATCAATTTATTCTTTGTGACTAAGTTTTAGGAATATGTTGGTTTTTATTGGACCCCATAATTTCCAACATTTTTCTGTAGGGAATATTTGAAATTCTTCATTTTCTTTGTTTTTCTGACCTTCTTATATCGAAGGTGAATTTATGTAGAATACTATGCTACATACGTACGATTCCAACAAAACTCCGACATCTTTATATCATTTCTTTTATTGAAGAATGTTCTCTATGGTAGATCCAGTACCTATTACTTTTGATACAATTATTAATTCGTTCATTGTTCATTGGTTTTATATGTTTCTTACATCAGCTACGATATTTAATGTTTGTATTCTTACACAGTATTACATAATTTAACAGGTTTTTTTTAATTTTTTTTTTTTTTTTTTTTTTTTTTTTTTTTTTTTTTTTTTTTACTTTTCGACTCGTCGACATCAAGATCACTATAACCGGGATATATTCAAGATGGGGGTCATCATTTTTTGTATGAACCATTCCGCCATTCACCTGCAGTGACTTCATGAAACCGTTGAATATCGAAATTTATGGTTGTTCGGGAATTTGAACCCGCGACCTCGAGAAAGCCAGGCCAGAGAGTTGTCATTCACCCACCAGGCTCGTTGATGTAAATCGAACTTTGATGTGTTTAGGTCTGAGTTTTACCTATGACCGGTGTTTCCGAAATTTACAGAAACTATTTGTAACGAATTCATTCGCTAAAACTACATAATTCTCTTCAGAAACTATTTCTTTTAAAGGCTGCCGTAGACTTCAGAGAGAATGCAGACAGGAAATAATTCAAGTATTAATTTTAAGTATTAAATCATCATTAAATCTCGTCTTAAATGGTAATAATTTCGTGCGGACAAATGGCAATTGACAAACTGGCAAGCTGAGGCGCACTCATAATCTGTTGATCATTCCTGACAGAGAAGACATAAGATTAATCCTGTATCGCTTGCTTCAGTAGCTGGGGTAGTGTTAGCTGGAGGTAGGTGTACGTCAGCGATAAAGTACACAAATATACTGGATCTGGAATCAGAGACTTGTCGATTTCCAATTAGACATCTTACCATCGAGCCGCGATACCACTTAGCGTTGACAATTGTTCCCAGTGATTAATGAAGGAATAGATTCATGGCAGCGAAATGCATTAGTGGCGTTGAATTGACTTGGTTCTGATTTGAGAAATGTCGCTAAGGCAGGCTCGCAGCTGATGAAGAGTGAGATCGATATCTCGATGCACTGTGCTCGCCTGTCGATAGCTGAGTAACTGCGCCGCGCTACGTCCTGGCATAATAGAAGTCGGCGCGCCATATTTTCTTAACGTACCATTTCGTAGCGCCCAAAGTCGCTTCACGCGGTACAAAAAACATCAGCTGGAAATATCTACTAATTTATAGACAAATTTGAGTGAAATGATGAAAATTATAAAATGGTACGTTGTTACATTGTCAGTTAATCTCTGAAGAAGACATGATCAAAAGAAATATAAGATCTAGTATAGTGCCAAATATCAAAAAGGGAATCCAAATTGAGCGGGAATTCATTATCTTAGCACAATAAAAGTTTTGTGTTTTAAAATTGCTGTAGTTAAATTTTAATATCAAAATTAAGTCGAAAAAAGTATTAAGAAAACTTGTTTTTTATATAGTCTCGTCGACGTCAAGGTCATTAGAGGCGCGAAAGTTCTGGGGGCAAGAAATGGGAAGGGATTCGGCGAAGGCCTTTTGAAGGAAGCATTCTGGCATTCACCTGGAGAGATTTGGGGAGACCATGGAAAACCAAAATCTTGATTCCCGGACGGGGGTTCAAACCCGCGTCCTTCCGAATGCGAGGAAGAAAAACTTGAAACAAATTATCTTGAATCTTAAGTGGGAGCTATAACAGTCGCTCTTTAACGTTCATTTACGTATTAATCGAAAAACAAAAAGGAAAGAAAATGATCCACATTCGAGCTCTTTAATTCAGAGCCCGACAAAATAAATATGCTGTGAAGTTGGGGGACCCGCTTCATTGGTGCGATGAAGTACCAACCTGTATCATTCCTTCATTGCAGTACTGTTTGACTGACGAATGTGCAGAAGCGCTTCAAAGCTCCATTCAAAGCATTAAATTTTGCAGGAAAGAAGATGTGATATTTACCGAAATATGTGGAAGACTTGACGTAAGTTCTTTTATCGAAGAAAAAGTTTTTTTCTTGCTCATTTAAGACCAAATCACGTTGAGGAACAAGGCATTGCAGTGAAAACAAGGGAGGATAAATTCAGAAATAATAGTACTATGCATCCCTGCGATACTCCTGCATATTCAATCTATTCCAATCCACGCCCCATCCTCCCCTCCCCACCCCCACAAAAAAATCTGTTTATTGTTGGGTTATTGAAATCAAAAACTTATCGAGTGTAAATGTTACCGTCCAAATCCGATATCGGGCCATTCTAGTTGGCCTAGGCCAAACCCTATTAGTTCCAGGCCGCATTGTAACCTTCCCCTATCAGTTGTGGTTAGGTTAAACTTGTGGCTTGGACTTATAGAGAAAATTTCGAAAAGTCATTCGATAATTAACGTCTGCAACACCCGTCTTCAAATGCTGTATTTGTATATGTTACCAGCCGAAGAGTCAAAGAGTGAAAATAAACCAGTTAGGCCTGATATCGGGTTTGGCCGATAACATACGTACATAAAATAGCAAAGAAGATTTATTAATGTTCAAGTATTTTAAACTTATAATACTTCATGTCATACAATATTTGATGTCAGAACGCAATCATTTAGCATTATTTGTTTGCCATTATCTGTAATTGATACAAAAATACTGTTTAAAAAATGTTGCACAGAGTTATCCATTAGTAAATAGAAAATTTGCCAAACTCTTTGAAGCGGTTTCTTTTCTGAGAATTATTGATAGTCATTAAAAAAATCAATTTTCAATGAGATCTCTTGCAAATCCTGAAAGCGCCAATACCAGAGCAACAGTTGTGTTCGATCGGTTGCGTTTCACCCTCACAGGCGCCGCATTGAAGTAAACTATGTCGCCGGCACCAGCCGATCCACTTTCAGCTCGAATTATAACAGACAACGGGTTTTATCGTAAACTGAGTAGGTAGTGTCAGAATTCGGTAATATACCCTCTGACTTCCTATTAATCGCTACACGCTTTGTATTAATTGATGGAAAGAAATGTTAGCAACAGAAATAAAATATATGTATTTACTTTTTTAAAACTCATTTCTGACTGAATAATAAGTTATTAGTTCATTTAGAGCACCAGTTATACATTTTCAAATAATATTGTCATAGAGACATCTTTGAATAAATTACAACTTGTTCTTTGCATAATTGATTAGTGTTTTATTTGTTTTAGTTCAGTGCCTAGTATCTTCATCTACATTAATTACCGCTGTTTTTTTCTTTTGCAGGTAACTACCAAGTATCATATCAGGATCTCTAAAACCAACGACATTGGAGGAACAGATCTAAAGTGTTAAATAGAAGCTATCTTTCTCCTAATATGTAAAGGATGCCGAAGTATGTTTAATAAGTGCTGTTATTAGTGAAAGTTTACCATTTTTCGTAACGTCATAGGTGTCATGTGTTCAGTTTAAAAAGTTATTCAAAATACCTCGATCAATGTTTAGGCTCAATTGTAGAAGGGTTAGATAGTGTTACTGATAGCGTATATTACATTACGTACTGATTCTACATTCTTAGGACTACTAGTCCTCGTCCCGCAAGAAAACAAATTGGGAGAGGCTCAACCAAATACCCCATGGCAATAGTTAAGAAATATAGACGCTAGAGTATGTGAGATGAAACTTTTTATGCGTAAATTATTTAATATGCTACATTCGTAATTGAAACAATCTATTTAAGGATTAATATCTCTGTAGATTTATAACAAATGATGGAAGTTTGTCAGTTATAGAAATATGTCATGAAAGTTAGTAATTTTACGTGACACCGAATAGTGTTCAGTTGGCTGTGAGTTGTCTGACTCACGATATTCAGTGATGTGCAGACATGGCTGTAGGCATCATATCCGAGTTCGAAGTACTTCATTCGAGACTAAAGCAGCGATCGAGTGAGTGATCTGAGGGAGCGTAGTGCCGTAATGAAGATGGTGCTGACTCCCAGCGAGAACTACAACCACTACGGCGCCAAGCCGTTCGACGGCGGCGTGTTCTACGGGGGGGCCTCGCAGCCGCCCGGCTACTACGACTCGCCCGCGCCGCGCGACAAGGCCGGCGAGCCCTCGAGCGCGACCGCCTGCTGCGGCCTGGCCGCGCTCTGCCCGCGCCAGACGCCCGCCGCCGCCGCCGCCGCGGTCGCCTACCACAACGGCCGCGCCAGCCCCGCCAGCGTGCTCGCCTCGTACGGCGTGTACGCGCAGCAGTCGGTCGACGACGACGACGACGACGACGGCTTCCTGTCGGGCGGCTACCGGCAGAGCGTGGTGGTGACGGCGGCCGGCCGCACCGCGGCGCTCACGGAACCCGTCAGCCTCGACGGCAACGCGGCGACGCCGGCGCGCGCCGCCTGGCGCCGCCTGCGGCAGGTGGCCTGCTGCGGCGGCGAGCACCACTCCGGCGGAGACGACCAGGACGTCGACGACGTGGAGGGCCTGGGCTGGCGCCGGCCCGCCGTGCTCGCGCTCGTTCTGGCGCTGCTCATAGCCGTCTTCGTCATCGTCGCCGGCGTCCTGCTCTACCTCAACTGTACGTACTCAGTCCCCACCTCAAGTTTACTCGTTGTTCCTTTCCGACAATTCACCTTAACAGAAGACTATCAGTTTCATTTAGGTCACAAATATCACTTTCCTCGTCAAGTGTCGAGCTGGATAAGTTCTGTGATGCGTGGCGTTTCGACAGCTACCTTAGACATCTTCATCAATTGCAATGCTATATCGAAGTAGTAACTGCGCAAACACGTCACTGTACATCGGAAAAGACTCAATCCTCATCACTTTCCTTCTCTGAATTTCAGTTTGCTGCTATCTTTAAAATTACTCATATCACAAAGATGGTTTCATCATTGTTAGATCCGTTTCTTATGATAATGATGAAACCACCTTTTTTACAAAAGCAAGATGGTACAAAGTATTATATTCAACTCACAATGTATCCTCGCATGTTACTACTGCATACTGTCGTGGTCGAGTGTTGGCAGCTTAACAATCTAACAGGGCAAGAGTGGTTATTGGGGTTAATATTCGGCATAGCGTTGACAGGACTACTCAGAATCGAGTTTCAGCACTCGTGGTATAATCTTAAAGTTAAGTAGGCTGCTTGACATTTAGCTATATAAGTTTATTAACGCCACTCGACGTGCATAAACTGTAAGACCGTTACCGTAACACTCTCGTACATTAAATCATAGAAATCGTACAGGACACGAACGTGTATGAACTAAGGCGATCTGTTCTATAACACAGACTTAACGAAAGTAGCAAGTACCAAGTCTGCGTTATACCTGGACGGATAGTAAGCCAAAACTCATAACTAATTCAATTCAAATCGTTCGAAACGAACACAATGTTGCTGACTGGTTAGTAATCATATAAGAAAAATATGAGCCGTTCAGCTGTCAGACTACGAAAATATATTCATTTTCGTCTGAGGTTCAGCAATAAAAATATCTTTTAGTTATCTGATACAGATTCATATCTTTTGGATTAATACTTTCATAAGGGAAAAAATAAATTTGGAAGGAAGGTCATAAATATCAAATATAGATACTGCATGAAGTGTATAAATATCTAAAATGAAACTGTTTGCTTAATCAATTAAATAAGAACTGCTTTAAGATCTTTCTAAACAAGTAATTTTGTTGTTAACTGAGCATTCAGCAAACCGAAAAAGGTGTAAAGGAGAGATGGAGAGAAAAGAACTCGTGAAAGTGTAGTTAGAGACTTTTAGGACACTGTATTCAATTCAGTATTATGATTTAAACATTAAATCACAAAATGATAGAAGTTGACATGCTTCAACGAAATATGGAAACATATAAGATTAAAAGCAAAGCACGACGGACTAATATCCTACAAAAATGATAAATACGGTAGAACACTAAGTATTACCGCAAAAATTATACTCCAAAATACTGTGCAAATTACAAAAATTGAAGAAAATAACTTGATTTAAAACAGAGAGACTACTTATGCGTTTTACCGCGACATATGATTATATTATTGTTATTACGAATAGAGAAGAAGGCGTCTTTTTTCTTCTTCTCACTTTACGACTCGCCGACGTCGCGGTCATTAGAAATAGAAAAGGACTCGGGGTAAGAAACTGGAAAGAATTTAGCCATGGCCTTTTCATAAAACCATCCCTGCATTCGCTTGAAGTGATTTGTAGAAAATATAGAAAACCAGAATCTGAATGGCTGGACGTGGTTTCGAACCTGCATCCTCCAGAATGCGAGGCCACAGCGAAACCGCTCACCTACCACGCTTGGTGAGAAGAAAGTGGAAAATGCCAAGACTCTAAGGAAGAGGCAGAAATCTTCCAGAGCGGACGAAATTAAGATAGCCCTACTGCTGTTACTGAAAGGAGAACGAGCTCCAACTTCCCAACATCCTATTCAGATCGAGCCGTAAGGAAGTGAGCAATGAAATGATTAGTACAAACCCTTACTTCTGACTCGAAAGAAACAGGGCTGGCGCTAGGATTCTCGGGTCCAGGGTGCGTGTTCTTTGCAGTAACGAAAAAGATTTTATTTTTTATTGGAGCTCTACCACTGCCCGGTCCGGTCGTCGGGCCCCACTCCTCGGCAGGCGGACTTACACCCTCCTCTCCCCCACCCCCCAACCGTCCTTACACCGACCCTGGAAAGAAACGGCAAGGAAGGACGCTGAAAGTGATAAAAATTTATTTGGATCAATTATATTAGAATATTCATTTTCAGTTTATTGCAATAGGAAGCTTATTTCAAATGTGAGCAGAAGGCGTTGAATCGAGAGTCACCCAAAATATTCAATATGTATCGCTATAATCACGTTGCTGTTTGTATTTGTTTCATAAAAAATTAATAACAAATTTTAGAGCATCCCCACGAGCCGGATACGACATAAATTACTTTTCAGACTGTGTTTAGTGAAAATAAACAAGGATTGTTTAACAGACACCACCACAACATAAAACACACTGGATAATGCATCCTGCTCTCAGGAAGGGATAAAAGTAGCTGGAACGTACAACAAAAACTGCAAAGGAAAGATACAAAGAATCACTACAAGATGAAATGTTGTCATACTGGCTTACAAATCAAGGTCTATGGTCATTTTTAAATAATTTCATTTCAGCCTTCTACAAAATGTAGGAGTATCTTCGTTACTAAGATGTAATTTAAACAAAAACTGAGACATTTTCCTTTACTCCTTATACATTCAATTATTTGAACTTCCTTAAGAAAGCTGTAGAAAATATTAAAATCGTGACCTTAGTTCTACTTTCTTCACGGACAACATTCTTTTACAACAAGGAAATTATGCACTATGAAATCATTTGTAGAACATGCTTAGGTGAGGCATTAAATCAAATATTACATTTATGAACATATGCCCAGTACGTGACGTGCTGAAAAAAAAGAGTCAGTCACATTGTAAAAAACAGTTTCCATTTCTGATATTTCGTAATATACGGTTTATTTTCCAAGAATATAAATTTAAAAGTCTATTTTTTATTTTTTTTTTCTCTGGAAGCTATCTCGATTTTTTAAAAAATTTGGAAGGAATTATACCCACACTAAAAATAAATTTACTTGTTGCATTAAACGAAAAGATAAAGCATTTTTCCAAACATGAAAAATAAAATTAAATCATTTTTTACAACCCATTTAGATTAATTGGGGCTTTAAGATAAACTTTTAATATGTGTTTAAATAATTTTTCTTACTTCATAAGAATTGACTGAACTGACACGAACACAGATTTCGTATTTGGCTAATCATTTGTATTGCCTCTACGTAATTTCTGTTCATTATTTGTAGTTTAATTTTAATATTATTTTGGAAGTTTATCTGAGCTGCTAGTCTCCGATAACTTGAATAATAATGATTGCATCTAATTTACATGAAATTTCTGATGAAGACATTCCCAGCTAAGTACTCGTAATTTACTGTAGTATGTTACGAACATACATTGGGTTTGTAGTGGCAGGAAAGCATAATTTTTTTGGCAACAGTTACTACTACAACAATAATCTAACTTCTGTGAAATTTCAAATGAAACCTAATGAACTTCATGTTCCTCCATATGCTTCATTCTTTATCAGATGAATGAGGATAGTAAAATTAAATCTCATCCGATCATAGTTCAATTAATAAAATAGGCTGTTTATAACAAACCTAACAACGTTTCAGTACTATAGCAGGTGAAAGGCAATCATTTTGTAGATATTACTAATACGCAATTGACAATAAAGTGCATAGCATATGGTTTTATGTACAATTTCGTAGAAACTGATCACAAAACTAACAGCCGTCCATGTCTGTGGCACCTTATTTTTCTGGTGTAATACATTTTATGTCTGTAGTACAGGTTAGCCGACAGAAATAAAACTGAATAGATGTCACATATAAAATGAATGATATTACATTAGTTTGTGAATTCATGCTGCATGTAGATATAGAATAGATTTTTCTCTATAAACACAAACACTGAAACGCCCAAATTTTCCATAACAAAGTCGAAACGGATCAACATATCCACGTTTGGTTTTGTTTCTTTATTCGGATTTCTTGCAAGAGGTTTTCAGGATTAATTCCATTTAAAATCATTAATTGCATTCTCTGAATTAATATTTCATTTCCCGTTTTGGATTTTCCCTATTCTTGCTTTAGGTACAATCTTTCAACATCGCAGATTTTCACGGCTGTGTTCTACGTTCTAGGATCAGTCGGATCTCATGCTGGTTTTCTTGTTATTCATTCATTTGATTTCTATGACACGATGTCATTTATCGTCCTTGATTTATAAAGTTCAAAAAAATATTATTTTAAGCTCTTTAATATGTAAGCAATAATTCCCGTTTGGCTATTCAATTGACGTTCTGTTGCAAACGTATGTTCACCTAATCCTGTAGTAATTTAACATTTACGGTAACTTAGCTGGGAAGGATTTTCAGTTCCCTTTACATATCATGTTGGATAATAGACCAGGTATTAAAATTGATTTAAGGGATACAATAAAATATATCGAAAACAGTTTGGTCTATAACTTCAGTTTGATATACGTACATATATTCATGATTCGTCGAGGCATCTGGAAAACACTATAGTCTGTATCAATGTCAATGATATGTACAACGAGATTATAGAAGTCTTAAGAGTTTCAGCGAAGTTTTTTGTCATTGAAATGATGTGTGTTAATAAGAATAAGTGCCTCACATTCATTGCCTCCAGTTTCACCCATGTAAATGGTAAAATGGCGATAAAACTTAAATCTTAGAATATTTACTTATGGAAATCTCTTGGTCTGTATACCAGAAAAAGATTATGTCTATATTAAAACCTTCTTCATTAAACCTCTGATTGGAGCAATATTTTTGTCTTGATTATAATGAGACTTAAGGTGTCTATTTGTTACTGCAGTCGATGGGGAGTTTTACAATTTGCTGGAATACGTATCTTCCCCAGTTTCGCTGGATATGGACAGAGACTGATTAATGTCTGGCAGTTCATCATCTTCCTCCCACTCCATTGTCTTCGACCATCTTTGTACCGATTCCTTTTTGTAAGACAGTAGAGATCTTCTCAGCGCAATTTTGACCTTATTTCCTATGCCGATAATCTAAGCTTCCTCAGGCAAGACAATTGCTGAAGCATTAAAGATACCAACAAATTGCCTCAATACTTATGTTTTTCCACAAGACCATAGACTGTTCTGCAGATGATGATGCAGATCCCTGATATTTTCACTTCCCTGCAGTACAACAGAAATACGACAGCTTTACTTTTTCCGGCCATTTGCGCTCTGAGCTACGGCAATAATGTTCTGCGATTGTTTAGGCATTCCCTCACAAAAAAAATGGTGCCATATTCCTGACTGAAGGGTATAAGTTAATTATGGTATTAATGCTGCCATTGGCTGTCTAGCTTTAGTAATACTACTTTTTCCCAGTGTAGCAGCAGATGATTAGTAATATATACCATGACATACAGCGTTCGGACGCAATATCAGATGTCCATAATATACTCCTTTCCAATTAACACATTAAATGTTAAACGTTGACATAAATGTACAAAAAGAATTACTGTGTACAGCTTTTTTTATTTTTTTCAACATCAGCGAGATAATGTGCAAGACTAAGGACAATATCGTAAAGATTCAACACGGTTTTTCTTTGATTTTTATTTAATTTTTTGTTTATGACTTTTTCCCTCGTCAACGTCGTAATCCGCTTGAACGAGATCAGATGAATAGTGTGGACGTGGAAGGATTTGAAACCGTCGTTTTCTAAATTCTTCCTGAGTGCCTCGGCTTGAACCGTATTGTCCTGGCCATTCTCAGACGTTTTTTCCGTAATCGCACGAAATTTTTCATGTGTAATTCATTATACAGAATAAAATGAACTTCCTCATTAGAAATAATTTTGGCCTCTGCTAGCTCCTTCTCTTTCACTAGTCTGTCAGTCGAAACAATATCATTGACTTTATCAATGATTTCTGGCTTTACAGATTATTTTTGAGCTCCGGAAGGTGCTGCATCTTTGAGGCTTTTCTGCTACTTTTGAGTTCATTTACCCAAAGTCATAAAAGGGGCATTTGTTACTCAATGTAGGAAATATCTTCTTATAAATTTCTATGACTGTTTTCGTTTCGGAAAAAAAAAGAATGCTAATTTTATCCATTTTTCATTGGCATTCATCATGATTTAATTTTATCAATTGTAAAACAAAGAATATACATCGACAATAAACTTTGACCAAAGATTATAGGTGCATTAAAAGCAAAGGTTATGACCACATACAGTTGGTGCTGTCACCTTCTGTTATAATACGAACCAATATTCTTACACAGTTGGTGCTGCCAACTTCTATTAGTATGCGAACCAGTATTCATATCTAACCATCCTAGCGAGAATACAAAGTATAACAAAACTCAAAATACATACAAGATTTCAACACGTTTTAATTGGAACTAGAAAGAAATAAGTGATCTGTTTATACAAGATGTTAATAGCCACAAAATGCATTGAAGAGTCACCTACGACAAAACCTTTTATCTTTTTTCAAAGCATTTAATCCACCATTTTGCATGGTGATTTACTTTGCTAAGTCGTTGTGAAACCAAAACAGGGCTTCATTGACGATGCTGACTCAAATTATCACTATTCCGCAATTGGTCAGCGGGATAGTAGAGATGCTGGCACAAATTCCTGATGACTACGCCTGGGCTAAGCAGCAAGTCTCCCCGCAGTGCGTAAAGAGCGACGGCAAACAGCTGTTGAGGATGGTTCTCCTTTGGCAAGTAGATTTTAAACTGGTTGGCCTATTCAGCGTTCTTCGTAGAAGTAACTCTTAATGGGCTGGCACCGGGATTCAGCATATTTAACCTTAATATACACAACACAAAACAACACACCTCACTTTTCAACACTCATCAGTCATAACACAGGGTATTAAAAAAATGTAAAATATTACAGGAGATGACAGAATGTATCAATATAAGATAAAAATTATTTGGTAGACATTAGGTCGGAAACGCATAGTTTCGGTGTTAATTACGGGTCCGCAATGTGACGCCCGTGCATGGCAATGCATGCCTCAGTACTTCACCATAAGGAATCACAACATCTCTTGAAACTGTCTTGCTTGGCTTTGTACGTTTTCAATGCATGTCATCACGTAGAGGACCAACCAAGACAGTTTCAAAGAGTATGTGGTACCTTACGCCGAAGTACTGAGGCTTGCATTGCAGTGGACGGGTGTCACATTGCGGACTTGTTATTAACTCCGAAACTATGCGTTTGCGACCCAGTGTTTATTTTATGAGGTGATAGTATGGATCAAAAAAGACAAAAATGTCTATCATTTTAAACTTTTTTGGCACCATGTATGTAAAAGAACAATTACACAGAAGCAGAAAAGGAATTTGTCTTGTTACATCTGCACTGAAACCCTGCTATATTACATTTGGCAATATTACGATGCCAATTAGCTAGATCGATATAGTTTCAACATTACGAAAACTCTTAATGCACAGAAAAATATCCCGTGTATTTTGTATTTCTATATGAACCTCACGTTTGTGTATCAATATCGTCAGATGCAATGCACACATAGTTAGCAGTTTATTAGGGGGTTTTACCAGTTCTAGGTTGAAACTTCCCGTTTGCTACAGACAGCCGAGGGCCAATCAGGCAAGAGTTTTGCTTATCTTGTACCCACCACGACCGCCGCAACGCATGTTTCATGCATCAGGCGGTAAAAGTTTCCATACGACGAAAAATATGGAACACTGAAAACTCTTTCCAACAGTAGCATTCAAATCTATGGATTTTATAGCCCTCAGATTTCTCTTATACCGAACAGACGTTGAAGAAAGAACGGAAAAAGACACAGAGAAGAATAATTTGGTTCTTCATACCACCAACAAAAACACTTCACAGCAATTTTGAGCTGAGAGTAAATGAACAAAAAGTTGTTGATATCCGCGCATTCACACTTAGAATAAACCTTCATACAGTATCACCGTTATTGTAATGAACAATATGAAAGAAAAAAAGAAATTAAACGATAGTTTAGTCAACAGTTATTTCCGTTATATTGTTACTAAGATAAATTACTGATTCTGTGAAAAATGCCCATGGAAGGAAGTAATTTGTTTAATAAATGTTAGATATTTTTAACATCCACTTAGTGTTTCTATTCTGAATACGTTATACAGCTAATTTCGAAGATTACAGTTATATATGATTACTGAACGTATCTGAAGAGTGTCCCATCACGGTGTAAGATGCAAAGTGTGCCAACAAAATTTCTTAATATTTCCTTCAATCAATACGAATCTTACACTTCAATATTTCACACGCTTCCACTGTAGCCAGCAAAAACAAAACAAAAAAATTAATCATCCCTCTGCTTACTGCAATAAACCAATTCTTTAACTATTTATATAACTGCCAGGAGAGTTCTAGGAGTAGAGAGAACATGTTATCCGAACCCTAAATACTGACCTCAGAAAGATACTAGCAAAACGATTCGTTGGACTTAAAGCAACGAAGGCGAAAAATAGTTACAGACAGAAGGATGTCAAGTTTTAAAAAAAAAAACAGGTGGAGTAAAATTGAGAGATAGAATATCGAATATAGAATAACGTTGTTCTAAGGATAAAAAGTGTAGAAAGAATCATTCTCGATAAAATCAAGGAAAAAAGATGAAATAATTTGATGTAATACCAAAAGAGAATATTTTAAAATGAAGCGAAGGGAGGGAACGTGAAGAATAAAACAATGGTTGGCTGTAGTCAAAAACAGTCGTTACATGTTCAATAAGCCTATGTAGAAGCTTTTATAATCATCTAGACATACAGTTTTTACAATGCTCGATCGTATATGCACAGCCTAACCTGTTATCTCTATTCTTAATTGTCGAGCATGTATAAATAAAAAAGTTGTAGTTCTGTTAACGATTTTCGCTGAGTCATCTTCTTATAGTCATCCTCTGTTCTAGTTTTTATTGTGATATGGACTAATTGCATGATTGCAGTTTGTCATTTATTCATGATTTTATAATCCATCGTGTTTCAATGATAAGGGTGTCATCTGCAGTAAACAATGTATTTTACTACCTGTTACGAGTATAAACAAACCTCAACTGTACTAAGCGCTCCTAGGGTGAGTGGTCACGCTAGGGTCTGGCATTCGGCAAGACGCAGGCCCGCCATCCAAACTCCGGTTTCCCATGGTTACCCGAAATCACCACAGGCGAATGCCGGGATGGTTCCTTCAAAACATCATGGCCGAATACCTTCCTCGTCCTTGACACCAACATCTTCTCCGCTCTATGGACTGTATATATCGATTGATTCAATCCTCCATCCCTTCCTATCTAGCGCTAACCTCTTCATCTCAACACACCCCTTACAACCTACGTCATCAATTATCTGCTTCATAATTATAATTAATTATAATCACTGTCTTCCTCTACAGTTCTCACGTTCGACTGTTATCTCCACTAACAAATTAACCAATCCCGTATGTCTCAGAATATGACCCACCTTCTTGTATCTTTTTTCTGTTAGACACAAACTCTTTCGTCGCCCACCATTTCGAAATCACGTTCATTTCGTACTTTATCTGTCCAATTAATTTTCTGCATCCTTCTATAGTACCACAATTCAATCGCTTCAATTTTCCTTCTTTCTAGTATTCCTGAAGTCTATGCTTTGCTATCATTAAGTGCTGTGATCCACACATAGAATTTTTAAAAAGTTCTTAGTCCAAGATCAATATTTCAAACTAAAAGATTTCTCTTTTTCATGAAGGCTATTTTTGATAGTTCTACTTTGCTTTCAACATCATTCCTGCTTCGGCAATCAGTTGTAAGTAGCAGAATATCGCAACAGATACTATTTTATTATATAATCTACTATTACTGCTATCATTTCTGGTACGTACATTTCCTCATGATTGTGTTGCTTTGGATCCTTCAGTTTTTTGTTCATGCCACTCAGTAACTTCCCAAGATCCTCAATCCCTTCTCCTAATAAGACAGTGGAATGAGCAAATCGTAGCATGTTGATTTTTTTTATCCTTTAACACTCTTACCACACTCAAATTTTTCTTTCACTTCCCTTATTACTTCGTCTACATACAAGTTGAGTTTTAATGAGGACAGACTACAACCTTGTCTTACATCCTTTTAAACTTACTAGCTGACCCGGTCACGCGTTGCTGTGACTTAGTAATTATAGTACGTTGGATTAATGTTATTCTAAACTTCCTAAAGTAGTCAAATTAATATTCACTAATAAAGACAAAATATTGTAGTCGATTTGGAAATTCAAATGTAATTGGTAAATAATTAAGGAGAGTTGAAATTAAGGACAAACGATCATAAAAAAATTAATTTACATTTTATTACAAATTACTTAATTAAAATTATATAAAAATTAATATTTATAAAAATAAATAAATTATTTTTTATCTATTTATATAATTTATTTTTTATTTACATAAACTGAAATTTCAGTTTTATAAATGAGGCCTATGAAGTTGATTTTTAAACATTTTTAACAATAATTTTAAATTATTACAATTTATAATTTTAATTTATCTAAGCGCTAATTGGTGCACAATATCTTTGGTTAACCTGTCTTTTGCTAATACAAATAGATTTAATGGTTTCCCCACACGTGAGCAGTCGACATAAAGCTGCCAATGGGAGAAACACGTATTTTCCAAATCCAAGCCGCAAACGGACATTGTTTGGCCTTGTGACTTATTTATTGTCATAGCGAAAGCCAAAAGAATCGGAAATTGAAGCCTTGTAAATGGTATTGGATATTCTGACTGTATCATTGGAATACGTGGCAACAGGACGATTTCTCCTTTAAACATTCCAGTCAAAATAGTTGCTTCAAGAACATTTCCGGTGATCCTTTTGATCACCAAACGTGTACCATTGCATAATCTAGGTGGATTCAAATTATGAAGAAGAATAATCGGTGAACCAATCATTAACCTGAGATTATGTGGCAGCATTCCTGTTATATCCAAAGAGTTTAAAAACTCTTTTGGAAAATTTACGGTTTCATTTTCATCTGCAATAGTATCTATTGATTTAAAAGACATCAGATCTCCTGGCAACAACTGTCGTATCTGGAAGTTAATTACGTTGACATCAACATTTTTTTCTTCCAAAATAGCACGATTACTGATCCAATTATGATCTAAGTAATTATTTGATATATCCAGGAACACACGCTGAGTTAGTGAACAACAGTGCAGAATTTGTCTGGCAATTTGATGTATTGTGTATTTCGATGCAGTTATATTTCACCTTTTCCAATATCCAGCAATTGCTTACAAAATACTTGTGCCGATGGATCATTTTGCAACTGTACTCGCATGTTCATGGTCAATCAAAGTGTTTCGACATTCCGCCATAAAAACGATTGTATTAAACATATGTTAATCTCATCGGCAAAAGTAGAGCGAGTAATCACTGGTAATGTCTGTCGGAAGCCACCAGATTCTTGCATACGACGCTCAGCTGTCCTGATTCTTTGAACTTCCTTACCTGCCGCGATTTGTGTTGCTGATTGATGAGCTTTCTCGTCGTGCGTCGTGCCTGTCTGCTACACGCATTGTCGAGGTTAGATTCTTTGGCGACATTTCACTGAAAAATATTTTAATTACAACAAAAAGTGTCTTTCTGAAATCCTTAAAATAAGACACTATAATACAGTGGTGAAACCGGAATTTTTGGGTCCATTGAAAAATAAAGTAAAATGGAAGTTAAGAACTAATGAGAAAATAACAGAAAAAGAAGAATTATATTTTTTTCGATACATTTATAGCATGGATGACACCAGGCTTTCAAGAGGTTTAGAAAGATTTGAAACCAAATAATATCAGTGAACTGTATGGAAAGAAAATATTTTCGATAGCAGACTTTGAATATGGCGGGATTCAAAGGTAGAGAGGAGTGCAATAAAGGAGTACTGCGGAGGAAAAGAAAAAACAACAGGAGAGGAATTGAAATTGACACGTGGTCTCTAGCTGAACAAAAAGAAGAAGAAAAATGATAAGCTAGCGAGAAATACTTACACGATTCGAATTTATCGTAACGTTTTCTTCAATGTTATATTCATGTGTGTAATTACTTTGTCGTTAGGTATAATGACACACAAACGATGAACAACAATACGGTATAATTATAACACAATACACAGCATAATTAAAATTGAAGAAACTCGCACATACGGCGTGGAATAGACTGTAGCATAAATAAATCGAAATACAACCCCATCTACTGGATGGTTTGATAAATTAACACACCGCCATCTGTTAGGAATAAACTGTAGCATAAATAAATTGAAACAGAACTTGATCTACTGGATGATTACCCAACCTAGCTAACCAAGTGTTGTATGGATAATTTAACACATCGCCATCTGTTAGAAACTTATGGAACTATAATAATAATTTCGTGTGGTCGTAATGACCTGGTGACATGGTTTCTACTGGCTGGGCATTCTGCTCCTGTCATAGGTGCCTTTACCTAGCCCGCCCATCCTGCCTGGTACAGGGGACCTACATTTTAACATCTAATCCGAACCACAGTACCGTCCTGGCATATTTCACCTCAAACAGCATGCTGCGCCGGAGATTAATGCCGGGTTAAGTGTCTATAAAAATCCCCGCCGTGACAGGGATTCGAACCGGGGACCTTTCCATCTCAAGTCAGACGACCTAACCTTTTTTTTTTTGTATCCATACCCATTGCGTCAAATCAAATATGTATAAAATTTTATTACCGTCATTAAAATATATTACGAAGACATTAAAAAAAAGTCGTGAATTGATCTAAACATATTAAATATAATTCTACCAACCACTAAGCCAGCACACCGCTTGGTGGCTTACTAATAATTACAAACCATTGTCCTATGACAAACATTTAATGAACATTTATTTCACAAATAATAAATATTGTGGTCTATAATCCAGATAAAAACTATCCTATCTTTTAAGTTGGACTAAATTACACACAGTAAGCCAAATTTCATTTAAATCGGTTATGTAGTTTCGGAGTTCATCCCGGACGAACATCGTGACACGAGATTTTTATATATATATAAAGATGCATGTCTCTCATGTTTCTCTACTTTTATTGTAGCCACTTGATTCTTATATAGATGATAAAGTATTCTTCTATCTCGGTATTTTAGACCTGACTTCTTTAAGATTTTGAACTTCTTGTCCAATCTAACATTATGAAAGTAAATCTGCTTTACTCCCTACAGATTGATTCAGTCTGAATGTTTTAAAGATCTGTCAGTTTAGGTTCATAAAAAAATTAAGTTTGCCTTGTATGATGTAAGGTTTGATGCGTCTTTTTTTATGACGCCTTATAGTTGTTTACCTATTTCATCTATCCTTTCCTTCAGTATGTTCAATTCCTCTTCGGTTGAATCATTTTCATTATTTATCACCAGCACTGCCCTAACACTACTCTTCTCGCAAACATGCAACATTAGTTGCTATGTCATACAGACTTCTAAAAATAGTCTCTTCCTGTCATTAATTCATGTAAAGTTCATGTCGGAGCTTAAATTTCAACACCCCTTCCTGAAAAATGTATTTAAATCTGCTGTTTATTTATGAATAAGGAGTTAAGTGAAAGCGACGCTTCGCTTGTCACTTTAATATTTACGGCATAGTATTGAAAGCGTACTGCAAACTGCACGTAATTAAATCCTCTTATGCATAATTCTGTCTGCAATAGAAATGATGTTGTGATGCTGTTTATTTCTTCCGTAAAATTCTATGATAGCCGGTAGTGACCGCTGGAGGTAGTTCTACTACGTCGCACTAAGACAATCTGCTCGTACCTTAATTTTTCTGATATGTTGTGTTTTTTAGTAAGAGTGCTTCATTAATAGTCTTTAGATTTTTAAGAGGTAATATTAAAACTATTCCCGGAGTAAAACTTCAGAAAGCAGCAACCAGTCTGAAACACCGTGTGAAGGAGACAATCATTATCAATAACATAAAAATGTTTTACTGTATATTGATAATCATCCGTTTGTTTTCAAACTACCTTACAAATTAGAAACCTTAGTTTTACCAATTCCCTATATAAGATTTGTATTCTCCGTTAAACTATATCGTCATGGAATTTTATTGGTCCTTAAACTGACAGGCTTCTTGGGAAAAAATTTAATTTATTTTTGTAAAACACGAAGGACGCTATGTGGTTCGCACTATACGAAACACTATAGTACCTCTTCACTCAATAACTCGGCTTAGAATATGAGACCACGACACAATCATAATTCTAGACAAATTATTCCAACCTGAAATTCCAAGTACAGCTTAATTTGGTATCCTCGTTAAGGGTATGCATTAAATCGCTGACATATTTTCAAAATGTGAGCATTAATTTCTCAGATGGGAATAAGAGAGTAGTGTCATCTATAGTACTAATTCATTTTCTAATAATCTTTAGAATTATAAGTAGCCCTGATTTTACCGGCGCCTGGAATTCTAGGAGAGTAGAGTTTGATTCCCAATCCATAATCCATATTTCAATTTTCCATGGTGTCCATAAGTCACTCCAGGCGAAAGTATCGACGGTGGCTTTAAGCACTATGGCCGAATTCCTTATCATTTCTTGTCCTCGTTTTCTGCTGACTCTAGTAATCATGCTGTCAGCAATCCCTAAAGCCACAAGGAAAAAAAAAATCTGCTGAGCAAATCACAAAACGTTACTTCTCAGACACAAATTTGGTCGTGTTTCTTCATGGAAACTAGTCAGTCAGAAATGAAAAGCCAGCAAATTCACTTACGTCCCACTTGTGGCGTCTGTCTAAGCATATAATGACAAAACTACTGTCTATATTTATCCTGCGCTTGTAGCTGTTTGAAATGAACGTCGGTGATCTTATTTTCTATTTTTCACTTGTTTTAGAGTAACAGCATAGTAGTGGCTTCACAGAATTCAGTTCTCAGTAGTGACGACAAACGTGGCCTCGCATTACGGACGACGAGGATTCGAATCCCCGTCCGGCCATCCAGATTTGGACTTTCCATGGTTTCCCCAAATCACTCCAGGCGAATGGCGGGATGCTTCCTTTAACAGGCCAAGGCCCAATTCTTCCCGTTTCTCGCCCTTAATCCTTTCTCACCTCTAATAACCTCAACATACACAAGGTGTAAAGCCATAAAAAAATCCAACCGAACTTATTATAGGTAGTATTTATTCAAACAAATAAAATTTAATTAAGATTACTTTCCACAAAATAGTGTTAATATATCCCAGAAAAAGTTTTTCTTGTTTTTATCGCTACCAAGAAACTGTTTGAGGCGTTAAGTTTTTTTTTTTTTAATGTGTATTGTTTAACTATAGACGAAATTGAAGAGAAATTTCAGCATTTTTAGAAAATAGCCTTTTCAGTACATTTATTGCAAGAAAAATGGTCTAAAACTGACAGCTCTAAAGGCCACTCTTTATTTTCTTCTCAAAGAAATTAAAAAAGTTCTTAGTATTTTCCATGAGAGTTCTGTAGAATGATACCCCACATGCAGCGGCATAAAAGAGAATGTTTTTCACCCCTCCTCCTCTTATCAGTAATACTGCTGTAATTATACAGTGGCTTAGTAGCTCAGTTTTTAAGGCGCTTGTTCTGAAATCTCTGGATCATGGTTGCAAATCCAATTGGGATCACGAACTTTTAATCACATGAGCTTTACCACGACTTTCCGTGGTTCGGATACCACGCGAAACTATAGGTTCAGCCACGACGGAGGTGGAATTCATGGCAAATTTAATCTCTGACTACATGCTGTATCTCCTTCTTCCGGTACCAAGCAAACACCACCAATTGGGTATGGATGGGTTTTCATAGAGTCAAAGCTTATGGTCTACATTGAAATATGTAACATTTCGTACGCTTTTTCCTGAAAGGATGACGTAGCAAGAAGTGATAAGCTATTCGTAACCAGGACATATCTGACAAAGATTCTTAATACAATCCCGGCCATATTGTGGACACATCCTTGACGATAACAAACAAAAGAACCAATATACCTGACTTAAAATCTGCTCAGCGATTTTGTAACATTAACATTAGCTTCTAATGGTCAATTTGCGAGCCTATTTTCGCGACATTTTTGAAAATCCTGACCCAGAAAATGTAGACTCCATCAAAGGTAAGAGAATTCCTCCTCATCTTGATTCTTTCTGTGAACGCCCTTCTCTTTTCAAGAAAGAACTCATTCATACCCGTATAGTAAGTGAACACTCAGATTCAGTATAAATTGCTTATATAGTTATTTGCTTTCCCCAATTATTTTGTTTCCATTAATTTATTTTTTTGCAACTATTTGTTTTTTATCTTCTGATTTATCTGCGTGTTTAGTGTAATTAATAGTTTTTGAGTTACTGATTGTACTGAGCTACTGATCCTAACTTAATTTTATGCTCTGAACATTACTGAGAGTTGGTGACGTCTTATTTCATTTTAATATGTTACTTGAAACAAGAAAACGTTTCGCTATACCATCTATTACTACATTTAAACTGTCGTTTTCAATTACACGAAACTGCGATTTTTGTCGTTTCGAAATAGATTGTAAAGATACTATTTCACAATCAACAGATGGAATTATAACCATACTTTCTGTTTTACATCTTCTTATTAGTTTTTATGATTTCCAAGTGACTTTATGAAAATGTGACTAGCCAATTTCCTAATTTATCTTTGAAAAATTACTTTAAAATATACAAAAGAAGGGTGTACATGTTAGATTGATATTCTTTACATGTCATTATTATTTTGATTCTAATGTTAATTTATAGATAAGAGATTTCCCTCCTTCTGGTACATTTAATGAATTTCTCTTTGTAGTTTGTAACGAGCCGCGCTGTCGCCACGTTACAAGGTGCATTTTTATTATATATGTAATAATATAAGAGTAATTTACATAAATCTTGGGCGACCACGTGAATAGATTTTTTGTTGTAATTTTATAAAGTACGCAAGATTCCAAGTGAGGACTGTAATGAAATGGTGAACTTATACAGTGTATCGTAGCAAAGCGAATATTCAAGAATTATTGAGCTATGTAGGCTTGAAGCTAATCTTGGTGTTCCCGAGCCTTGGCGACAAAAAGTCGCGGATTTGGGATTTGCCAGACCACACACCCTGCTCCCTGGGGATGGGCGGTCAACGACGTCACTCACCGAGCGGGAAAAGCCTGCCGTCCGAAACCCGAATGTTCTCTCTCCCCGGCGAACTTAGCCGAATATGTCCGACCTCTGTTGGATTCTTTGGCCAAATCACATATCGAGGATATCACGTGACATTAGGTGCCGACCTGAAGGTCCAATCAAAATGAGCGTATAACTCAAAATCCTGGGAATTTTTGTTGTATGTGAGCTTCGAGACTACAAATGGGCGGAGCAAGAAGTTTCCTCGTGGACCGAAGAGCGAGGAGCTGGACATTCTAGATTCTAACTTCGATCGCACCAGTCTGAGGTTGACTTGGAAAGTTGACTTCATTCGCTAACTGCAGCTTGCCTTGCTGGAGCGAGCGTATCACCGCAACACAGCCGGTAATGCGATGATGCGCATTGCCAGACCAGAGATGCCTATAGCCGACTTGTCACACACATATCGTGGGTCCGCTACACTCATCACAGACATCAGACGCAGAACTACAATGGTAATTTATTACGCCCAAGCCATGTGATTGTGCATTCCGTGAAACAGAACCCGTAAGCGACTTTGAGAGGATAGGTCCATGTTCTCACTTTGTAATTGTAAAAACCCCTGAGCTAGCGGCATAATTTGCCAGAACTAGTTATTTTCGAATGATATATTGTTCATTCTGGGCGCCCATGATTTTCTTTTTAACTGTAAAGTCACAGTATTATGATGCCTTTGTCTGAGGTAGTCATAACTTGTATTTTTCATTGTTTCCAGTTGTCATTATTTCTTGCATTTTGATTCTGAGATATTTAAAAGTAAATATACAATTGTTTGCTTGCCCATTGACGGCTAATTGTAACTCTGAGCGTTGCTTTTATGATTTTGCCAATTTGTGTTAATGTTAACGATAAATTCGCTCAGACTTGTAATCGCCAGTGATAAGAAAATAAATGTCATATTGTGACAATTTTTCCTAAATTCCAACTAACGTCGAGATTCTTGCTAAATTAATAGATTTCCACTCCTTCATATAAATTAAAATTAAAAATCCACAATTATTCATCATAAAGGTATGAGAGATAATTGTAATGTGGAATGCCCACCAAGGCATCCACCACATAAATGGCGCCCAACGTGGGGCCAGATGAGACATTACTTCTTAATGTCTGCGAACTTGGTGGCACTAATTCAAATTAATACAATTTGGAGCCCAAATTCAGAAAGTTTCATGGAATGTTGCACATGGTTTTTGGCTGTTTTATTATTCTTGTAGTCAATAGATATTCATACAAGATTTTATTTTGATGTTTCACTTGTATTTTAATGCATAAAGTTCATTTTGTTTCAATGCATAAAATTTATTTTGTTTCAACGCATTAAAAGAAGTTCATTTGTGTATTTCAATTGAGATGCAATACACTTTGTATTATAACAATTTTGTGATCAGTTTCAAATTTTTAAATGAGTAACTTCAGTGTTGATTTCTTAATGCATGGTAGCTGCTAAGAAAATTAAAGACACGCATGTTTTGCCCATGTGTGAAAAGTAAGTCTGCTTTCATGGTGTTGTGTTGCATGATTCATCGTTGCTTTTCTCTTGCTGTATTTTGGAGGGGTATATGTATTTGTGTGTATTGAAATTCGCGGTATTTTTGTTGCTAGTGAATTTAGATTTCGTCATTGCACAATTGCGGTGTAAATTCATTGTTTGTGTGTTCATATGAAGCTACGATCTCGTACGATAAAAGATTTCGATATGGAAGATCAGTCTGATAGGCAAAAATCTCCCGAAATCATGAACGAGGTTCAGTTAACAGAATGCGGAATATTGGCTGTAGGGGAGGGGAACGTAAGTTCTGAAGTTCCGACCCACTCATATAGTTCGCAGTCTACTTTGTCGCCACAGGAAGATATGGACAAATTTTCCGTCACCTGTAGGTGAAATGACGCAGAATACGCCCACACATTCAGAACAGACACAACAAATGGCCCAAATTCCTGTAGAGTCACCACCCCCATCATTACAGCAAGTGCTAAACATGTTGATGACTGCATTAGGGCAGCAATTTGATTCACAAAGGCAGGAATCAAGCAGGCAATTTCAGGAATTAAACAAGCTTTTTGATTCAGTAAAAGAGGAAAATAAGAGAAATTGGGATTCGCTTAAGCAGAGTGTTGATGCACGGTTTGATTCGCAAGCTGCGATATTAACAAATTTGGACGTGAAATTATCCACCTTCCGTTCGGAGTCACAAAAACACACAGAGGTACCAACTGCTGCGATTACCGATGAATGGATCGAAATTGCACAAGTAGAGCCAACCCAAAATACAGACCAACAGCTGGTAAACTCTGAGGAATGCGGGCATTCCACCATTACGTCTGTCGATTGTATGGTCGAAGCAGTTCCGGAAATACAAATTTTCAATCGGACACTGCTCGAAGACGTGACAGTGACGCGGCAGATTACTGAGCTTAGTGACTGCAAAAGCGTTAATACAGTGCAAAAATCACTGCAGATCGCAGTTGTGAGTACGGAATGCGTCTGGTCGGAGACGCGCAGTTCCGGAAACTTGTGTAAAGCGTTTCGGTTTGAATATCCATGGAACAGAAAAACATGACAGCATATACATCGCCATGATCGAAAAGCAGCGGGAAATTTTTCTGTGCCCGTTCAGGTCAAAAGACAAGTATTTTGCTGCAGAAACTAAATTCTGGCAGATCAATGAAATCAGCTGGAAGGGAAGACAGACGAGAATGTTGTGTAACCCAGGTACCTGGTCGTCAGCTGAGCCCATAGCAAGGCTAAGGGATACGCTAGCACAATGCGTCTTCCGAGAATTTTGTTAGGGAGCGCAGATGTTGGACTTAGGGGTCATCACTGAGTGCCGAACGTTTCTCGCCTCGCATCAGCGTTTTATCGCATTCAATAAATATGCGATGAGCGTGTATTCCGAAAGGAATTATGTGATAAAAAGAATCCATGGACGTCTCAAATTCGCCTTGTAGGCATTGTTCAACAAGTTGTGTAGCATGCCAAATACGTTGACGAAAAGGCTGACTATGAATTGACCGATTTGAATCATAAAAAAAGGGGGAAATTAAATGTACAGTAAACATTCTTTTAGGTTAGACGCCTTACCGAAATTAATCATGCTTGAAAAAACGCCGATGCCGGTTTCGCTAGTCTAAACCGTCTGTTTTGCTGGAAAGATTAGATAAACGGAAAATTAAAATTCAGTTACCAAAATTTGCACTTACAGTTAAAAGCTACTTAGGATGTTTCCATAGTCGGAATTTGTAATGCTTATTTTCGCTAGTCCCGAACTTCATATTTTGTCCACGTGAAATATTAATAGTCACTTTTGACTTTCACGCTGTTAATTGGACTTGATTTGATAAAAATCTTGAAATATTAAATGTTTTCCTGAGCCAGATAAATTAATACGCACCCGCGGAAGAATGAAGCTCCATTAGCAAGCATAATTTCTTGTCTTCGCAATCACAATGAATCTGACAGCGATACAAATATTGTGATATGCTTTCTAAGATGTATTCTGTGACATAAACGAAAAGGGTTTCAACATTTTGTGATGCATGAGTTCGATGTAACGTTTTACCTTAGGTAGTTGCATTCTATCTTTTCTGAGCAGAAGTGTACAGCGAGCGTAATATCGCTTTGTCTGTGTTGATCGAAGATCGCAAGTTATCTCGTCAACGAACTTTACTTCTTTGTTTGTGTGTATCTGTAAAGGGTGGCTAACGTGCCATAGATAATGCCCTATAGAACACGAAACCTTGCCAGAAAGATTTTTTCAAATTGTATTAGTCATCACAGAAATTAGGAATCATAAATCGAAGGATTACAGATACACAGGATAGCTTTCACAATACCTTGCTGTTATTTTGCTGACGATAGCGCGTGGTCAAAGTGCAATAAGTTAAAGGCGACTGCATTTGTAAAGGCTAAAGGGAAAAACTTTATTTACGGGATATATTCAATAATTCAGCTAACTTTGCAAGTTAAGGTAATTATATTTGATGCTAACTTCAATTAAAAGGGAATTTTGTATATGATAATTGCACAGATGGTGAAGACGTGAACAATAAGATTATTGGTGATATCGAAGTTTTTCATGCTATATCATTTCATACTAAGTAACGGTATCGAGGGAGCTGGGGACAGTTACCCTCGAACAGCTGAGCTCATTAGTGCAGGTAAGCAGTGGCTCAACCGGCAGGTTCCGAGAATTAGCAGGTAGCGAATACCCCAGGATGAATGAGAAGGGAAACAAGTCGTTCCACGCCTCGTTCTAGCGGTATTTCGCGTACCCTTACTGTAAATTGTATAGTATTCCGTAAATTAGATTAAAACTATTGTTGGACAGTACACATTTAGCTCAGAATTGTGTGTACTCACCGAAAATAATTGCAATGTTTATATTTTTGCTTTATATAGATTCATAGTATTCTGCTAGCGTGAAATCTCAAAATTGCTTTGTATTGGCAAACGGAAAACCTTAGATCAGACCGTTCAATGCACAAAGCTTACAACCTTTTTCATACAAGCTAAAGAAGAATAAGTGTATAAAAGAAAATATTCGCTAACTGGGATGGATTTCGGCATAAAACGCGGAGTAGACGGACATGTTAAGAGGATTATAACAACTCCTAAATAAAGAGAAATATTATGTTCTTTGAATGTCAAGATAATCTCGAGTCATCAATAGACCCGTTGTGAAGGAATCGTAATGTTACTGAGGAATGATAGTTACGCTATTCATTATCCTTTCATTTATGTGCGGAGTGGTTATGTGCAGGGTTCGCTTGTGTGCAAAGATGCTACAACGACTTTGGTTGACGATGAAAGTTCACGTCAAACCGCATAATGTGTATAATGTCTCATATGGGAATGGTAAATCTTATAGAAATTCCATTACATATACCAATGAGCAAATACAGTTTCCTTTCGCCATGAAATTCGCAATCACTTCACAGACGGTATATTACAAGTTAGAGATGTCGACCAATGAAAGACTAATTAGGAGACCACCTAACATTCAACGAGTAAGGTTTCATAATTTACGTAACACACTAAAACATGTACTTACATCGTTCATTCCGCACCACGTATGAATTATAAGTAAATGCCACGTCATTAAAATCTAAGATTACAGTTAGTGATGTTTGACCATGAACACGAACACACCTTCTCTACGAAATGCTTGTTCAATTAACCGTCGGTCATGACGCAAATCACGTCACCGAATCCGACTAAACTATTCCGTAGTTTTGAGATTAAAACCGCGCAATGTAATGAGATATTTTACGCTCACCTCTAGCATCTTTATGGATGTTTGTTGAAGGCAGAATTATTTTTATGAACATGAGTAAAACATCACGCTAAATTGTAAATACAATGCATAGTTCCACCACTTTCTGCATAAGTGGTCTCAAATGTTTTGTTTTATTAATGTGTTTCATTTTAGTGATTTAATGATAAGATTTGATACAAGATATTTTCAAGATTATTATTATTTAAACATGTATGTAAATAATTTCTTTTCATGTATATTTTAGTATTGTGTTTAATATAACTTTGTATTTGGGAAGGCTACCTGAATTCACGTGCTTCTGTTTGTAAAGAATTGTAAGACGGCCAAAAGGACATATGCTCCCGTTATATATTCACCTTACAAGGCAGGAATACCGATGGTTATTGGAATCACATTTAAAATTAATGTAATTATAAAAATGCTTAAGTTTTTGTTGAGTCACAATTGAGATAGAATTAGGTAGTTAAAAATAAAATTATTGTACCATAATTTCATTTTTCACCAACGGCCGGCCATATTGTAACGAGCCGCGCTGTCGCCACGTTACAAGGTGCATTTTTATTATATATGTAATAATATAAGAGTAATTTACATAAATCTTGGGCGACCACGTGAATAGATTTTTGTTGTAATTTTATAAAGTACGCAAGATTCCAAGTGAGGACTGTAATGAAATGGTGAACTTATACAGTGTATCGTAGCAAAGCGAATATTCAAGAATTATTGAGCTATGTAGGCTTGAAGCTAATCTTGGTGTTCCCGAGCCTTGGCGACAAAAAGTCGCGGATTTGGGATTTGCCAGACCACACACCCTGCTCCCTGGGGATGGGCGGTCAACGACGTCACTCACCGAGCGGGAAAAGCCTGCCGTCCGAAACCCGAATGTTCTCTCTCCCCGGCGAACTTAGCCGAATATGTCCGACCTCTGTTGGATTCTTTGGCCAAATCACATATCGAGGATATCACGTGACATTAGGTGCCGACCTGAAGGTCCAATCAAAATGAGCGTATAACTCAAAATCCTGGGAATTTTTGTTGTATGTGAGCTTCGAGACTACAAATGGGCGGAGCAAGAAGTTTCCTCGTGGACCGAAGAGCGAGGAGCTGACATTTCTAGATTCTAACTTCGATCGCACCAGTCTGAGGTTGACTTGGAAAGTTGACTTCTTTCGCTAACCGCAGCTTGCCTTGCTGGAGCAAGGTTATCACCGCAACACAGCCGGTAATGCGATGATGCGCATTGCCAGACCAGAGATGCCTATAGCCGACTTGTGAGATAATCTCACATATCGTGGGTCCGCTACACTCATCACAGACATCAGACGCAGAACTACAATGGTAATTTATTACGACCAAGCCATGTGATTGTGCATTCCGTGAAACAGAACCCGTAAGCGACTTTGAGAGGATAGGTCCATGTTCTCACTTTGTAATTGTAAAAACCCCTGAGCTAGCGGCATAATTTGCCAGAACTAGTTATTTTCGAATGATATATTGTTCATTCTGGCGCCCATGATTTTCTTTTTAACTGTAAAGTCACAGTATTATGATGCCTTTGTCTGAGGTAGTCATAACTTGTATTTTTCATTGTTTCCAGTTGTCATTATTTCTTGCATTTTGATTCTGAGATATTTAAAAGTAAATATACAATTGTTTGCTTGCTCATGACGGCTAATTGTAACTCTGAGCGTTGCTTTTATGATTTTGCCAATTTGTGTTAATGTTAACGATAAATTCGCTCAGACTTGTAATCGCCAGTGATAAGAAATAAATGTCATATTGTGACAATTTTTCCTAAATTCCAACTAACGTCGAGATTCTTGCTAAATTAATAGATTTCCACTCCTTCATATAAATTAAAATTAAAAATCCACAATTATTCATCATAAAGGTATGAGAGATAATTGTAATGTGGAATGCCCACCAAGGCATCCACCACAAGTTGTTGTTGTTATTCAGGCTGTTAGTGATTTTTACGTTACTTTTGTTTATGTTTGTTTAGAAAACCTTTATTAGTATTCTCACCTTTCTTTGCTAAGAAAAAATACACACGAATAACTGCAGCATCTTAATTGTTTCAGCTTAAGCTTTAACGCCAAGCTAAAATTCCTTTAGGTGTAATTACTGTTTAATCTTCGATGTTGTCTATTTTCAGTTTCTTTTTCCACCCATTTTGACCCGTGAAACTGTGATGCAGATTAGCTGGAAATAGTTTATTTATATCCAGTTCCTTTTTTTAAAAAAATCATATGAGCAATTAAATTAACAGAATTATTACTAAAGTAGGAAATACACCGTAAAAATTAATACAAGATGGAATTTGTTCTCCATATATTAATAAAAATCATTTGAATATATATTTTTATTAATTTTTCATTTTTTGTAATAATGATACCTACACGCAATAAGAACATATATTAAAAAATATTTAATGTCAGGATGTACGATATATATATATATATATATATATATATATATATATATATATATATATATATATATTATTTTTTCTTCTCAGTTTAATTTGTTTAATTTATTTATTATATCCTAACAACTGAAATTTACTGCAGATTTTGATGTTTCAAATTTGACACCAGTTATGTGCTTTGAAATAAAAAGAATTATATCTTCATGGGTCATTTTTTTGACAGTCTTAGTCGTAAATTTAATAACTTCCTATTTAAGATTTCCTTAGTAACTGGTTTTAGAGTTTTTCTCACTCATTCAACTGTTACTTCAATATCTGACATTATTTTCTTCTGTGATTCTTTTCGTATGGTAAATAATTACTTCATATCGGGTTTTGTATCATCTAAAAGTGGTATATTTTTCAATACGAAAAGTTGAAGAATTGACTAATTACGGTATAACGTTGTATTATGTGGCCTGTTTTATTAATTTAGTGCACTGTTGACGACCGAATACAATGTTCGATGAATTTGTACCGTACCAGAACTCCAGCATGAGCGCACAACGTCACAACGTATCGGTATGACTAAATTATTGTATCGTTTTCTTCATTTACAAGATATCTGATCAACACAAAATAAAATACTGTGTGTAATCATAAAAGCTCCTTTAGATACCTGCGAGACAGAGACAGAGTGTCCACTGTCCTTCATCATTCAAGATACTGTGTCTATCTACTTAAAATCGCACAATAGATTGTGAAAGCAAACATCCACTGAAAGTTTGAAAGTGAAACGAAATATCACAGTCCTCATGAAGCTTCATTTTGCTAATGGTTGCTTAAACAATGGCTTTAACTAAAGTTTTCCCCTCGTAGATCCACCCGTGTAGCATTTAACACTGACAGGTTCGCTTTTTGTTTTACAAACGCAATATTTCGAAAATATAAAAATAATAAATGTGACCTAAAACTTGACATAAATACTCAGCAATCAAAATTTAACACAATCATTCCAGCATCATATTCTTAAACCAGTGCCAGATTTCAAGCAGGTCTGGTATTGCAGCAGAATTACAAAATAAAATGGTCAAGAATCTGAGAATATAAAGAAATTCTGTTAAAACAAATGTAACTATTTAAGTCTAACAAAGACTGCTACCAGAAAGTGAGAACCTCGAAACAAAATAGATTGTATTCGGTCGTTAACAGTGCAGTAAATTAATAAAACAGGCCACAGAACACAACGTTATACCTTAATTAGTCAATTCTTCAACTTTTCGTATTGAAAAATAAACCATTTTTAGATGATACAAAACCCGGTAAAATACCATGAGTATTGTGTAAGTTTTGTTGTAGCGCCTTTCCACTTACTCATTCATTTTTGACTGTGTCCCGCAAACCAGAGGCAGCTGTTCATAACTTCTTTTGTTACCTCGCGTTAACCAAACGAGCTTCTCCATCAGGCCTTGATGCTAAAGAAATTCGTATGCAACAAAATGCTCAATAAATGTAGTAGAGAAAACACTCATTAATGCGAATAGTCTTCTTCAACAATTTAATTTTCGCCGAATACTATCATAACATATCATAAATAAGTTTATTTTTTTTACTCGAAAATTCTCTGATTTTTTTACGTATAGTAAGGCTACAGTAATCATACGATTTGAAAGTTTATATTTATACAAACTGCTTATGCTTGTTAACTTTTAGTTATGGTCTAACTCAGGGTAGGCCAACCTGCGGGCCGCATGCGGTCCGCCTTGAACATTTTTTCCGGCCCGCGAGATTCATCACACTTTTACAAAATACATTTATATATATATATATAATTTTACAATGTGAAAACTGAATGTATTTAAAAAATACATTATTTGTGGATTCATATGTTCAAAAATTAACTGTCGAAATCATGAGAAAAAAACTTTGTTTTTAAAGTAATATTCTTGGGAATTTTTTTTGTTTTTTTTGTTTTTTTTTTTTCTGTCGTCAGTCTTTAGACTGGTTTGATGCAATCCTCCATCCCTTCCTATGTTGTGCTAACCTTTTCGTTTCTACATACCCCTTACAACCCACGTCCTCAATTATCTGCTTCATATATTCTAATCTCTGTCTACCTCTACAGTTCTTACCTTCGACTGTTCCCTCTACTAACAAATTAACCAATCCAGCATGTCTCAAAATATGACCTAAAAGCCTGTCTCTTCTTTCTGTAAGCTTCTTTCATAAACTACTTTTCTCACCCATCATTTCCAAAACTCGTTCATTTCTTACTTTGTCTGTCCACCTAATTTTTAGCATTCTTCTGAAGCACCACATTTCAAATGCTTCAAGTTTCTTTCTTTCCGGTATTCCTAAAGTCCATGTTTCGCTACCGTAAAGTGCTGTGCTCCACACATAGAGTTTTAAAAAGTTCTTTCTAATTCCTAGATCAATATTTGAAACTAACAGGTTTCTCTTTTTCATGAAGGCTCTTTTTGCTAGCGCTATTCTGCTTTTAACATCATTCCTGCTTCGGCCATCGGTTGTAATTTTGCTTCCCAAGTAACAGAACTCACTCACTTCTCAATATATAATTTTAAATGCGGCCCGCGGAGTTATAATGCATTTCAAAAGTGGCCCGCAAGATCATTTGGGTTTAAATTCTTTTCAAATAATTCAGACATTGAAAATATGTCACTGAGTCACAAATTCATTTATTTATAACTATTGTAAGCCCATGACCGTTTTTTGCGTATCGTCATGGGTCTAGAATAGTTGCAGTTGATAAAATATAAGATTATGACAGGTTTACCTATTTTGACCAAATATAAACTGGATTTGTGTTTCATGGTGAATAAAATCTCTGAGCTTGAAGAACTCATTAGCATTAGTAGAGGTAGGTATTAAATAGGGACGATAGCGCAATCGTATAATTGTTTCAAAGGTCATAAACTCGAACTTGGTTAAATAAAATCATGACTTGGTTTTCACCCTTAAAGTTTGCAAAATTAAAAAAGAAAAAAATCTCGTTTGCTTCGAAAACATCACGGAATTTTTTTGAGACTGCGCAAACACTCTTAATGTAATCATTGGTCATGGTATCTGTAACGGCCAGAAAACTTAATACACATTCCATATTATTAAACAATTGAGCAACTCCAAAGAAATGAATTGCCAAATTAGTCGATTCGGTAACTTATTTTTCCACTTAAAATGACCTAATAACTCGCGTACAGCGAACATGAGGAAAGACCACTAACGGAAGTTCTCAGTAAATAAACCGTAATGCATAAACTTTGATCAAGCAACAACACTAGTGAAAGTTTTAATTAAATTGAAATTTATCCTAAGTCGGAATGACAATTGTCATTCGTGGTTAGTGCAGAGACCCATGAGTAATTACATTTTCTAAAGTTTTTTTAAGTTGCTTTCATTAGCAACACGTTACTGAAAAGCAGATCCACGGTTTTTTCCGACGTAAAGTTTATCGATATTTTTTTAACTCTAAAACGTTAATAAAAACAAACTTAATGAATGTATTATGGCAATTAATTTTGTAGCAGTTGCTTAGCAATTAAATTGTGGACATAACCACGAATTTCTTCTAATGATGTCACTGGTCGCTGTTTTTCGAATATAGTAGATTAAAAAATTCTTACTGAACTGTAACCTTTAAAAGTTGCTTAAACGCATTATTAACATTTATGGTTGGATATATTTCTGAATGTAATTTAACACCGTTTTCTGCACATTTCAGTTTTGTGAACAAAATTTTGGCATTATGTAAAAGCGCATTCACAAAAGTATTTATTTTTTGTCTGTCAGATTTCTCACCTGAGAATAACCGCAATAAGATATTAATGTACTGTGCATCTATCTCATAATCTTCCAGAGATTTCCGCCACTCACTAGATTTTCTCTGCGCACAAGCTTCCCCTTTTTCTTCCCACCAACGCTCCAACTATCGAAGTACTGTACATACAATCCTAGGAGAGGACATATTGAAGAAAAATATGAAGGAAACTGACTAAAAACGAGAACTTCGAATATACATCTTTCTCATAGTCCATTTAGAAGTCGCAAGTTTTCGTACCATTACAGACAATAATGCTTTTATCAGTATTATTACCGTCCGTTTATGTTCTTGTTCCCGAAAAAAATGCATTATCTTGTTTGTTTACAGTATTTCGTTTTCTAAGCAATTGTTTCACACTTTTATAATTAACTAATAAACAGAACCCTTGGATTTGTTTACTTACTTATAAAAGCTGACACCAAAACCGAAATTCACATTAATTAATTAATGAGAATTCCAATTTTATATCAAATTGAGAAACGAGAATTGTTTACTTTTCAGAAGAAAGTTTCACACAGGCTAAAAACAATAAGTATTTTAAGTATTAAAAACATTTATTGCTTATTTAATTCTGTATTCTGTGAGATTTGCACACACTTTATCACATTTTTCTAAAACTAATACATACCTTTATTGTATAGTTTACCTTTATTCTTCCTTTCAAATAATTTTGCACAAGTTCCAGGTTTTTGTTTCATCATGGAAGATACCTTTTTTTAATTATATTAGTCTCGGTTTTTCAGTTTCGTCTTTGCGAAAGATTTACTGTCTTGTTTGCTTCCAGTATTTTGTCATTGTTTGAAACTTTTAAGATTGGCTATTAATTAGAACCCATTCCGATTATTTAATTACTTCCAAAATCTGACATAAATGACTTAGGAGGGTTGAAATTTTGTATGTAGTTGAGATACAAGAATTAAAATTTTCTAGAATTTTTATGCTTTTTAAATTCTACTGAAAAGAATGCAAACTTGATTGACGGTTGCTACACAATGCTGCACGGATGAATTGCATGCAGCGTTTCCCTCTTCGCGTAGTTTCGCTGAGTTGTTCGAGATTCAATATGCAGCAGCCATGTTTGCTTTAATGAAGTGTTTCTGCAGTATACACATTGTCTCTGACTCTGTAAATAGTCTGTCAGTTCTTGCTACTCTGCAAACTGTTCTCTCCGAAAACAAAATGCCTCCAGTTTCCACAATCTTGTCAAAACATTGCTAAAATCCTCATTGCTACTCTGCTGTGCTTTATTTACTTAAAAAAAAATGACCGATGGAGTCACCATTCTTCATGATTTCTAAATTATAATTTCTAACGGTGCTGAGTTTTTACGCCTTACATGGACTGTGATAATGTGAGAAAAACTAGGTCAAAAATTAATAACACATTATATTGTAAAAATAATTACGTACTTAAATTATCATATTATTATTCACGTTAACAATCTAATTCAGAGGAAAAAGCTTGCTGTTTAATGTGAACCACGCCAGAATGCTTCCTTCGTTCGGATTCCTCGTTAAACTGTAGGTACCGTATACCCGGTTGTTTTACCGAGTTAGGTTAAGGTCACCGCAATAGGGGTGGATAGAGCAGCCAGTAAAAACCCCGTCACCAGGTCATTACGACTTCACGGAAAAGGTAATGACAAAAGACTGGACCAAGAAGGAGGTATTACACACGGAATTAGTGGAGGTATTCGGTCTATATAAAAGTTTTACGCCCCCTTGGCAAAATATTCTTCAGATTGTCCTGGGTATTGCAATGTAACTCATATGACGGATCTATCATGGGCACCATATTGTTTTGATATGTTCTTCGTCACGTTGCATACCAGTTTTGAGTGGAATTACAAAGTACTAAGTTCCCTGAACAACTAAATCCGATGGCATGTTTTATGTCCAGGAGCTAATGTCGGTGTTACAATTATTACTCTTGCAAAAGGGAATCTTCTCAGTAATAGCAGGTATGAGGAAAATATTGTCTGTACGTACGGGAGAACGCCAGTTGGCTGCTTGAGACAACACCAGAAAGTCTCCCGGAAAAGGGGTTGGGTTAGGTTACACGCCTGAACGGAGCGGCTCCAAACTAAACCCAGCGTCTTATTTTGAAGGTCCAAGTCTGTCGCTAGCCGACAGCAAGGATCAGCGATACGAACAATTCATTTTGAACATTCTACAAGTTACTTCCTGAAAAGGAGACAGCCAATATGAGATGAATAAAATTTGTACAATACTGTGATTACGGGAGCTTCATATTCGAATTCGAAAAGTGGAAGGTGAAACAACTGGATTCGAGTGAACGAACAGCTGGCGAGCAGAAGATTTCTGTAATCTGACTTATCATTTTTATGCTCGAACATAGAATAAAATAATTTCTATCGCGAATGAGATGACAGGTATTCCATTGTTTTTATGACGGAGGCAGACTGAAGCAGTTCCCTGCTTGAATATTCCGGGAAATATGGTTGCACACAGCTCTCGTCCTTCAATGAAAGCCAGGCCAACAGGGCCTTGGGGTAAGACACGTAATGGAGGTGACTTCATGTCAACATGTTGGAAGCGGGAAAATGAACTCTGTATAATTATTACGCGAACTGCCACTATTATCATCATTGTTAGGGCCTCTCAACGCCAGTAAGATGTAACTAAATTTCATTACTCACGTAAAACCAAGTTATACCAGGTAATGGTATGTAAGTTATCTTTTTAGCTAGCCGGATTTCAGTAAAAGTAACTTTGTGTATACTTCTAGATTATGGTGTTAAATATTTAATATCTGTGGTACCTAATTTGATACAACTTGTGAAAAGTAACGTTAATACGAACACGCAGTACACTTTTCTGGGCGTTAGTAAATGATTCGCGCAATACATTAACAAGGAAACCAATATTATTTTCACTTGTGATTAAAAATAAAATTAGAGACGTTGGTAATTTTGATAATGGCTATTAAAACTATTTCTTTGCCATGTGAACATACTAAATGTAATATTCATTTTTGAGTAAATCATTCATTTAAAATTGTCCCCACGTGTCACTAACAGAGATTTTATGTTTTATAGAATTTGATTTCATTATTATTATTATAATACTTAAAAATCAATTTTATTCAATTCACAATTTAAGGATATAGTAAGTATTTCATTACTTTATGATTATTTTTTCGTTGTGTATTCCAGTGACGCAAATTGAACTTCACCTGCTCACCTTTTCATAAAGCAAATAATGGTTTCACTATACCACAATGATAGACGCTGTTTGCTATTTCAGTAAAACGCTACTCTTTCTTTCGTGCCTACCACATAGTGAATTTGTTTATTCCATCACAGAATCCAGTAATTTGTATAATACTTGGTACTCATGACGAAAGTAGTGCATGGAGAGTGATATCCTTAGTTATGTGGCTCCCAGTCTTTATGACCTCGTTCCAAATTACTTTCACACTTGAGTCCAAGAACTTCTGCAAACTTCAGTTACTTAACAAGATTTTCCTGTAGGCTTCAGGTACTTAAACGTCTCTCTGTGTGTCGGAAAACTTATTAAGTATTTTTTTTAGTTACAAACTTATTTCTGTAGTAGTAAATATGACGATAGCTTTCAAAACGGGACCCACATTTTGGTTTCTCATGGTTTCCTGAAATCACGTCAGGCGAATGGCGGGACGGTTGCTTCAAAGAGCCATGGCCGGATCCCTTCCAGTTCCTTGTAGAGTCTATGCTGGCTCTAATCATCTCTCCGTCGATGGATAGTAAAGCCATTAAAATGGGGAAAGTGATTGAAGATTTGTTACAATACAAGATTTAACTACACCATTTCCGATCACTGCCAAACGTGTTTCGTACCTGTGATATTTCTGTTTGATATTTTACCACAAATTTGATAGTTACTTTCCAAAAAAGTGGCTCAGCATTGGAAGTTTACTAGTGTGTGCATTCTTATTAAATTCTCCAGAGCTAGTGCAATGATAAATTTAGGGAAAACGTAATGGTGCTAAATATTAGTAACGAATTTCCTGGGATAAGAAGATCGTAAATTTGTGGACCACCTGTGCAAAGCAGACAGCAGAGATGAACAGTACTGCTGCCGGGCGGCGCGGCGGTCAGACGGACGTCAGTCCAGCGGGGCGTGCCCCCGGCGGTAGGCATCCCGCCGGCCCGCGCGGTGCGGCTTGTGTCCTGCGTCGTGGGGGCTGTCTGACACGGCGCAGACATGTCGGCAGCTCGCATGGCGTTAATTACGTGTGGGCCGCCGGCGACCACGCGGCGACACTCACCTGCGCTGCACAGGTCCCTCAAACGCGTGTACACGACCCTCGTTAGTGGCTCCCGCTGAGTTTTCATTCACCTCTGACCTGTAGTCAGTTCGTGATAGAAACCGAGAACATTTTTGAGGTGGTAAAATCATTGTACCGCTGAAAGACTGATTTTAGTTAATTGGTTGCATCTAGATGAAATAATTCACCAGAAAAGTTTGATATGATTGTTGCTAAGTCACACAGAACAACGTTTTGGCCTTTCCTTACAAAAGCTTCTATCCATGTATATCACAAAAAACAAAACTACAGCGCCCATAATGTCATTATAGTTATAATCCTCTGGATATGTTCAGAATTTCGGTGTTTTCATTACTAAAGGAATTAAGAACTTTGTTTTATAAACAGTCAATTTTAGTCTTCATTACTTATGAAAAGTTACCGAACAGCCAAGGCAAATTCCGATCACCAACTGATGAGCTTTAATTTTAATGAATGAGATATTGAAACTGAGGATTTTTGAACTCTTCATCAATTAACAGCAAGATATGATGTTAATTAGTTTTTGTTGTGCAGCGTATTAGTTAGGTGATCACGGAACACTTGTCAGAATCTCGTTAAATCTTCAAGAACAAAAAAGAATATTTTTTTAGCTCTTCATCTTAGGGCGAGTGACTGAAATATTCTATTAATGAGATAAAAACGATTTTAACCTAATTTACAGATATTTATTATTTGAAGACAATTCGTCTACAGAACTTGTCAAAATTTGTTTTATAAGAAATTATTTAACCTTTAGAGGTCCACACCAAAGTAAATGGAGCCATATTGTCACACCGTCATAACTTCCTATTCTTTTAATTTAAAAATTTGTAATTTCTCATTACTTTAGTTCTCACTAGATTTAACACAAGTACAAAATTAAATATCGAAAAATCGTGGAGGCGAGAAAAAAAATTGTAGTAGGTACACTGGCGGTCTTAAAAAAATATTTACTCCTGATAGTCGTCATGGATATCAAATGAAAGCTGGCAACACTCCGCCGAAAGATAATAGAAAAACAATCCCCTTGTTTTGTTTTTTTACTGTCATCAGTCTTTCGACTGGTTTGATGCAATCCTCCATCCCTTCCTGTCTTGCGCAAATCTCTTCTTTTAAACATACCCTTTACACCCTACGTCCACAATTATTTGTTTCGTAATTCTAATGTCTGTCTCCATCTACAGTTCTTACCTTCGACTGTTCCCTCCAGTAACAAATTAATCAAACCTCCATGTCTCAAAATATGATCTACCAGCCTGTCTTTTCTTTCTGTAAGCCTCTTCCACAAACTTCACTTCTCGACCAAATTCTTTTTTAAAAAAAGTACAGTCATATACGTCCTGCTAAATATCTAAATCAGCCAATCTTAAATATAATACTTCATACATTTTCCGAAAAAATATCCTATGAATAATTAAACGGAGAATTTCATGACACGGTTTATAAACTTGTCACGAAAATATTTAATTTTATTTTTCAAATGAATTTATTATGTTTAATTTATGTACTGTACATCAGTTGACAGAAAATTTCTAAAAACGCATAATGAACTCTGTAGAAAAATAACTAGTTATTGACTGTTCTTTAAAATTTTGTTTGATTTAATTTAATACACCATTCATGTTCGGAACTCTCAGTGCTCAACGCTTACTCGCATTAGGAATCCAAGTTTATACATCAACTTGGAGCAAAATTTTTCAGTCGGAAGAATGTATTCTGGAATGGTCTGACTGAGCGTTCATCCAATTTAGTCCAATAATTTAATGTGAGATTTTTTAGTTTCTACAGCTGTTATTTTATACAATTATAATTACCAGACACGTTTTATGTTACCTCAATTCTTAATTTTTATTTTATTAACATTTGAATCCCAAACCGGGATGTTCGTCAGGCCCTACTGGATCATCTGTAAATGGCTGTTAATTTACGTTTCTAGTAAACCTCAATAAATAGACGTTTTTAGAAGGTTCTGTAGGCCCTTACGAAGACCCAAGTTAGAGACTGAAACTTAAAAAAAAAAAAAAAAAAAGCAGGTAATTAGAATTTTGTAGTCAAGTACTTGTGAAAAATTAAAAAAAAGATCAAAATAATTTATTATATCCATGCATGTGCATTGATTAATTCTTAAGTACAGTCTATTGCTGAGACTGTTTCGTAAACATTTTAATACAAAAATCAACGAAGTTGATTTAGAGATTAATCGACCTGCGTGGATACCAAAAAACAACAATTATTAAACTTTTTAATAAAAGTAAACCCACTTCAGAGACACAAACCCAGAATCTATTAAAATCACCATTGCAATATTCAGGAATCAGTCCTATTAATAGACTGAATCAAATGGATTATACAGTTATTGTTTATTCGATTTAGTATTATTATTGTCTCCCTTACTAATGTTTCTCATTACTTATTAGTATGTCTTGAAATCGACGCACCTTCTGGAGGCTCGGGTCAGTCTGACCGAAATACGAACTTGACCTGTGTTTCATCATTCGGGTACATCCTCTGAAATTTAAAGAATTGATGTTGCTTACTTACGCTTCTGCGGCCGTCTTTGTTAAGCATTATCTCTGACAAAGGATGCAGCATTTCGTACGGAAGTTCAGAAGAACAAATGAAAAACACCTGAATTCTCGGTAAATGAAGGTATTGTTAATTCATATTGAGTTTTAAGGCAGTGCATAAAGACAGAGATTTTGTAGAGACAAAGACTATACACTATAAAGTAAAAGGTGACCTCATATGGCAGAAATACGTACCGCAAACGCATGTATAGAGGTTCACACTGCAAAATTTGGAGAATTTCTGTCGAGTTTCAAGGCAGCTGGAATGAATAAAGATAGATTTGTACGGATTATAAATATAGTAAAAGGATCAAAGGCCATGACCACTTGATTTGATATAGCTGATATATAAAATTGTTTGATCTGTATTTTACCCTAACGATTCGCTTTGCAAAATATGAAGAATTTCTGATTACTTTGAAGGTAGTTAGAATGGGTCAAGGTAGATTTAGGAAAATACATACAGCGTAACAAAGTGTAATAGATTTCCTGGAGGAATTGATAAAACTGAATTAAACATTTAAACATTTACAAGTGAATATTATTAAAAATCTCGATGACGTTAGGGGGTGAAAAGGACCAGGGAAAAAGAACGGAGCCCGGGGGGGGGGGGAAATTCGGCCAAGACGTTTTGATGTAACGGTCCCAACAGTCATCTGGAGTGATTGGGAAAACAATAGAAAATCCATAACTGGATTCGAACACGTGTCCTTCCAAATTCGAGGCCAGAGTGCCACTACTCGCCCACCACTCTCGGTGCTCTTAGAATATTCACGAATAAATAAATATAATCTATACTAAATAGTAGCAATTAATTTTATTTAGCTTAAAATATGTTTACATAAAAATAGTAGCAGAATGACATGTTACTCAACCAAATCTACCAAACCGAGTTAAGAAACGAAAAATATAATGCTGATGAAAATTTCAGATCCCAAAAATCTGAAGGACGCTAGTAACTATCCCAGCCATAACATGTAGAATTGCAACGATCCTTTACTCGCTTGAAGTGTGGAAGTGCAACACTTTCGCTATGTAAAAATAAATCATTTAATTATTTAGTTATTCAGTATTTAGTAGTTAGTTATTGAATTTTTTTTTTTTTTTTACGATTTCATTCCTCCTAGCTGAAGGCTGGGAGGCGGGCTGCTGGAGAGTCACAGGAGACTCTTTTCAGCCAAACTAAACTACGGGGAGGGAGGGGGGATGGAAGGTCGGCCTTGGCCTTGTAGGGAATCATCCCAGCATTCGCCTAGAGTATCTGAGGGAAACCACGGAAAACCTCAGACAGGATGGCCGAACCGAGTTTAACCCCGGTCCTCCTTAATGGCAAGTGGCAGTGCAAAATCCCACTGTTCAAGACTCGGTGAATAATGAAATATTAATTGTTGTTCCAATATACGTAATTCGTCTGTGAGCCGACTGCGAGAGGTGTCTCAGTAATGATAGTGTATATATTTCGTAATAATGAACAAGAAGTTATTATTTTTTTTACAAGGAATTATGAAATGATGTCAGATCATCTACTGAAGTTACACGTGCGATTTGAGCTCCTTGTTTCCAGTTAACGCATAGTCAAGAATTTAGCAAATGCAGTGAGAAATCTAATAATGTCACGGCTCTTAAAACTAATTATTCCACAACTCGAAGGTTGGGTGGATCCTCTCAACCATTCCTGCACCCACCGGGATTTGAACCCGGAACCGGAGCAGCTAACTTTAAAACAAGCGGTTTAACCACTGAGCTACCAGTCCGCATTCCGACTCTCTAACACGAGTTAAACGATTGGTGATGATTTCCTGCCAAAATTAAAAAACGAGCTCCATGGAGCAGAAAGCACTTATAAATCAGCGTTACTCTAACAACTGCGTGTATATACGCCTCTAGTGGCAGGCCTGAAAGGTTTCTAGTACACTGTAACTGCATAAAAATATTTTTAATGCGATCGGAATGACTTAATGCTACAGTTCCTTGTGAGCTGCTCGATCCTTCTTTGTCGTAGCCATCCAAAGTAAACCTGTAATCCTATCAGGTATCTGGAACGTACAGTTTAACGTAGAATCCATACGACAGAGCGTGCAAGAGTGATAAATACCTTTCATTCACGAATAATTACATTTTAATTCCGAATCTTACAAGGCAGTTGCACATAGCTCAAAAATTGCGAAAAATAACTTATCTTTAAATGGGCACTAATTTTCAAGCTTTTTTATCCTAATTTATTAAGTCCTCGTCTTCATATATAATTAAAAAAAAAAAACCGGAATCCTGGAACCACAGCCATTGGATTGGTTAAAACGCCATTAAAGCTCAACACATCGTTATTGCGTTAAAAGAATGAATATTTACTTCTTTCATAACTTTTCAGCTCTGCGTCTGCACACCAAAATGAAAAGTATTTAACTCTGCGCCTTGGGCCATACAGTGTACAGTGATCGGAACCATCAGTATCCGATCAGTGGTTGTTTCGTGAATCACGTTCAACGAAAAAAATATCTTGCAGACACTTTTTCAATTTCTTCACCATTTCACATTATTAGATATGACCTATTTTACTCCTGGTATCGTGAGCTTTACATTGTCCAAGCATCCTCAAAATCCGACCAACAGCTGCTGCGTGAATCGAATTCAATGAAACAAACACTCGATCAGAGACTGTGTTATTTATTTATTACATAGCTTCAGAACGTCACAGGAGGTTAAAATATATCTCATTTTAATTCTTGACCATGGACTGCAGTGTTCAAAATTCTAACAACTCTCCGACTTTTGCTTTTAGGTGGTTAACATAACGAAAGTGGCTTCTCGCAGCTGAAGTGTTTTAAAATTATTATATAAACTGAAGTTCACTCAATTACACTGTATTATTGTGTTATAATTACTTCTGAAACGGTAGAGAACAGTATTTGTGACAAATTATTGGCTTTGATTTTGAAATGTCAGAAACATAAATAAGGTAAAGTTTCAAGGAAATATATTGGTAAGTATGAGACCATACTTTGGTACAGTGATTAATTAACTGCCCTGGAACTTAATTTTCTGTTCATCGATTACAGTTATATGCACAGTATTTTAATTAGAAGATTCATTTTACTGTCTCCTTCTGTATGTAATCGCCCAATAATTGTCTCCATTGGCTATGCAACGCCGCTATCATATTCAATGCTGGTTCTCTCTCGCTCAAATTCAGATAGCAAATTCTTCATTTTGTTGTCGCCAGGGACTTCGTTAACATTCTCACCATATCCTTATGAATGTCCCTTCATGTCATTTTCTTCATAAATAAAATATTTAATAACAGATCGTTGTTTCTTTCAGCTGCTTCAAAATTAAACATCTTCCACTTTCAGTACCTATAATAAAATGAAGGTTTCTTTCAGCACGTTATAATTTTTCAAATTATTCTAAACTTTGTTAGGGAATGATATACTTTGCAAGATTGTACGCTTTTGTTTCTATGATGAGGCCACTAACAGATGGGATAAACCTCTTAAGAAGTACCAAACGAAGATGGTAACATCTAATGAAGATTACCATTCAAATCATTTGCAATTTGGCAAGAAAATGTTCACAATCTGCGGTTTCTGGATAGAAGATCCATTAAGGAAAACTTTGGAATCTTATGTTACTTTCAGCTTTGGATTTGAGTCATCACTGCACCTTATTTCCATTATTACACAAATTGCATTTTTCATAGAATTAAGGTTGAGAGAAAATGGTGAATAACAAATTTGATCTACTTTAGTTTCATCTAAAAAAAATGTAAAATATGTTAGATACTATCAATGTAACTTTCATATATGAGCTATCTAATAATGACATGCTAATGGGAACTTTTAATAAATAAGAGTAAGTTCTGCCGTTAAATAACTGAGCAATGAGAACTTGGAATGGATGCTTACAAACCTTTTAAAATTGTTATAATTGACAGCATGCTTAAATATCTTCAATAAGCAAAAATTATTAATCAAATCAAAAAATGCCCAACAGAGAATATAGACGAAAACATTTTCCATTGATAGTTATGTCACTTTTGCACAGGAAACAATCTAGATAGCTTAGATTTTGATAACTCTGTCTTTCAAACAAAATATTTAAACTATCTTCGTTTTTATTTACAGATGTCTCCCAGAAGCCAAGGCAACAAGTAATTGAAGGTAAATACTGATATATTTTTAAAATATCTTTAGGACGTTAGTCATAGTCTTGTAGAGAAGTTGAATACTGTCTTGTTGAGGAATTTTAGATTTTCACGAGCGATTTTAACACCTTCGTTTCCTAACACTGAGGATAAATACCAGCTATTGCATTAAAATGTTTCTCGTGAAGATTCTAGTATATGTGGAATTTTTGTAGTTTTTTATTTTTAGTTGAGCTTGGTCCCAAAATGGCACTATACAGTCATCAGCTTTTTATACAGAGAATCAGGACAAACAAGTAAATCATTGTATTGGTGAACAAGTAATTATACAAACAAACAAGTCATTGTAAGGGATAATTATACATAAATCAAGAATCTTATATCAGGTCGACTCTTTCTCAAATTGATACATAGATGTTTATAAAATCAAGAATTAAGATGACAAGTAAATAAAGTTCTATGTATCGATACTAGGTAGTACTCGTACAAGACTCTTCATACAGATATACAAAAATTACATCATAATTAAAATGTAAAGAACATTTTTATCTATACTTTAATATTACTATCCTTATACAACTAATTATTTATATACACATACAGAAATTAAAGGATTATTTAAAAAACGTATTTGTCTAATCAGATTATTAGTTGTTTTTATAAATCTCACTATTCAATATCTTCGTGTTCCAGCTATTAATGTTCTCCTAATATGTTCCTTGTCGCTATTATTAGTCATTTATAGCTTTTACTTGTATTTTTTACTTGTGTGTATTCATACAATATCTTGATCCGTCTCCAATTCTTGGGTGGATTTTAAAAGTTAATTCCCCACGATTTCTTCCAATTTGAGGTCAACCGATCCTGCATAGCGAAATTTCTCTGTTTATATCTGTTTCTCGTAGAACAACCACAGTGTTACTAGTTTTGGTCGGTTCAGGGGATTTCTTTTCCGCGGTGGCGCTCACCTCTGATAGGCTTTCAACTATTCACCGCCTGTGCCGGCAGTCGCACAAGCAACCCTCACGAAAAATATTGGGCACCTGGATCACATCATTAGCAACTCAGCTGATACAATTGATCATCGAAGACAGAAGAGAAATAGGACGTAAATCGTGGCTGCCTAACAGTGGGCTGGGATCAATGTTTAACACAAAGCAAAAAGCCGACATAAAGTGTGTTGGGCTTGCCATTTGGGAGGACGCGGGATCAGGAGATTTTCGTTTTCTTCAAAAAGCCATCGCCGAATTCCTTCTCGTTCCTTCACATCCATCGTCTTCCTGTTCCAACGATATCGATGTCGATGAGCTGTAAAGCCCTAAGCAACAGAAAGGATCAATGGATAATTGGATGTACTGTAATGGCGGTTTTGCCACTACGCGTTTGTCAGGAAAAGGCTGAGTACGTTGTCCCGCCGTGTCGGCCCGATGGAACTTACTTGTCGGTCGGTTTTCCTTGGCGTTACAGCTCCGTCGTACCTCCCGACTAGGACGTTGGCAGATGCTAATGAACAACTTGAAGAGCGAATGGAAATGGAGTGAACTTCTATTGAAAGAGCCAGTTGGTACACCTCTTCCAGTTTATTGATCCTCAGCTACGACTAGTACAGCTTAAGTGGCTCCCCGTCAACAGAATTCCATAGCTGCTAATAGGCAATCTCGGCTGATACACTCACTATCATCGTTCGGTGGTAACAGGCTGCCACGCCGGCGGGGCGCGCGGCGGTAAGCCCCGGTTCGATACTCAAACCGACATAGCGACTGTCGTTGTACCTTTTTCCGATGACTGCTCCCTACGGCCTCGGGGCGTGTCCTTATATCGTGCCCCCCGTGACGACAGCGTGACCGCTTTCCTAACCTTACGGCCAGGCAACGCCCTTCCATCCTGTTCTAGAAGCTTCACGATGGCTGGTCACGTTTTGCTGTCGTTAGTGAGTCAGATGTTTCCATTGCTTTCTCGAAGCTTCACTCGCGACCGCCTGTGTGAGCGCGGTCAGCTGTTTGCTCAATTGCTGAGCTAGCAGACCTCCTTCTCCCCGGCCGATGCCCGCCGCATACCGTTTTCCTAACAGCCTATTGCTGTAACTTTAACTATATTACACTTTGACTACTATAATTACACTTTGCCCGTTACAGTACATTCAAAGAATAGAATTCATTTCCACCGTATTTGGATTTCTATAAATTTACGTTCAATTCGTTAATAGTTGATGGAATTTCATGTTTCTTAAAATGGTTGCTGATAAATTCTTCACTGTTTTCACTGACATCCTTTGTATATGATTAAAAAATAAAATAAAAAAAAGAAGAAATAGTCCGTCTGAAACGTTAATGTACCCATAGGAAGACAGCTAAAGTCACAATTCTTTGCTCAGTAGTCTCCAACGTTGAAAGAGTGAGATGTACATTCCGGTTCGTCTTTAATGGGAAAGTTAAGCAACACTTACGTAGGAGTTATGAAACTTGCAATGGGCGACATAATTGTAATAAAATTCTTCGAGGTAGGTGATGTAACTTTTTTTGAGCGGAATTTCTCCGAGATTGGGAAGAAACCAATTTATGAAATATACTATCTAAAACCAGCTTAATCTCTTACAGAAACATGTGAAGTGTAGGCAATAGCATTTGTATATGCAACGCAGAAATAAATAAATACACACTAGAAATCAGTCAAATTTGAAGGCCATTCCGGATATTTTTCGATTCTGTAGTTTTTTTTCCTTGTGGCCTTACGCCTCTACGAAGTCGAAGTCATTTGAGGTGGGAAACGACTAGGGGCAAAAAAATGGAAGGAATTCAGTCATTTTGAAGGAACCATCTTGGCATTCGCCTGGAGTAATTTGGGGAACCATGCAAAACCTAAATCTGGATGGCCGGACGGGGATGCGAAATCGTCTCCTTCCGAAAGCGAGGCAAGAGAATTACCACTCGCACACCACGCTTGGTGTATATTCTGTAGATATAATTCATTATGTAGTTTCCTTGCAGATAATGAAACATTGTCATGAGTCACTGAAAAAGAAGAGACCATCTTACTGGATGCAGAAATGTCATCTGTTCTATTGGGAAATTGCAGTCAGTCACAACATTGATACTAATTGTGTTACATTGGTATTAAGAGTGTTTTAACCATGAACATGGTTTCCTTTGCTTCCCTACTATTTTTCCTGACTAGGTCTCCTTAACTCTTCTTTTTACTCGTCATTTCAAATCACCTGTCGTCCTCAAGAGTCACTGGAACATTTTGAATGAAAAACTCTATAAGTACTGCTGCATTTGATTCTGGGGAGTAGTAAGTAAAAGTCGCAGGAACCGAATAGTTTCTCGAAGAATGGAAAAAGATCGCAGTCGGTTTTCGTGCACACCACGCTGAGGCCTCAGGATGAAGAGGTTCTGATCCCTTCGACTAAATGACTCCTTCCTGGTACGTCCGCAGAGGCAATTTGGCTCAAGAGGCTATCAGCAGATACTAACACAGTTACATGCGATTGGATTGGCGTGGAGTGGTTCGTGTGCTCCCTTAATCTACTGATTTCCTGCCGCACGGAGGATGGGTTTGCGTGCGTGATAATACTGCTCTTAAATACATTTTCGTTTCGTCTTTTAGTTTGTTCTAAGGATTTTTCCGGTTTTTATTAATTAGTGAATTAGGCAATTTTAATTTCACTTCATTTATATTGTCAATGTGTTTTTTCAGTGTAGTATCTTCCTCCAGTCACCTCTTTGCGTTCTTTTTTTTTTTTTTTTTTTTTGTAAGTAGCGCCACACTCGATGAAAAGTGTTTTAAGTTTCCAACGCTAATCATGACCAATGAGTGGCGTGCATGTCTCTTAATTTAATTTAATTAAATTGCAATTGATCACACGCTCCAGTGGCCATATCCCTAAATACGTATCTTCCTCTTTTCCTGAACCCACCTACATTTGCCCTCTACAAATTTTAACTTTAAATGCTTTCAACGTTTTTCATAAATTATTCATCATTTCGCTTAGCTAAAAAAAGAATCTTCCTACACCCTTGTGCCTGAAACACAGTGCCAGCTTGTGGTCATGGTCAACTTTTTGGACTACTTTTCATACCTACACCAAAATTATTCCATGCCTCATCACCAGTATACGCCTTGTACACTCCCATTACCCTCTTCACCCTCCTCCTGTCTTGTAATGAATCCCATTCCAGCTCTTTTAACATATCTGTTACTGATTGCATTCTGCAATACTTTCCAGAAACAAATTTAACATCCCCTTTTTGCGCCCTCTCCAACTCCTGTATTTGATAAGTTTTGTAACCCAATTCCGTTACTTCCCTCGTACATCCCCTCATCACTCTCTCCAACAAGTGCAAAATTTTGAAACCTTTTCCTACCACCTGTCCAATGTGTCCTGCCCAGTTAAGCTTGTTATCAAATATAATGGCAAGATATTTATATTTCAAGTCTTGAGCAAGCAATTCTTTCCCCGCCTTATAATCATAATCACCTTTAGTTTTTTATTTGTGTCCCGTCACTTGTGTAAGCCAGGTCACGTTATATGACTGTTGATGCAACCTATGATTACAAGTAATAGCGGATTATGCTCCGAACTTTGGAATGAAACTTACTTTACACTAGTCTCATGGTTGCCTAGCAGAATTTTAAGACTTTTGTGATTGGGACAGAATATCATTCGATTTGGTGGATTTTTTGCATAGAAAAGTACGCTTAAAACATTCATCGAGATAATTATTACTCAGATGATGTTCTGTTGCGGCTGAGTGTTGAAATTCATTATTCTAAAACATTGTAGTGTTGATGTATGTAAATTCCAGAGCTGTAAACAGTTGGCCAAATAACGTTTAATCAATTTGTTTATTTGAATGTTAAAAATTAGTGGTCTTGAAATTTATTTTCACTTTTTGGTGGTCAGTTTACAGATCCTCGACAGTCAGGATCGAGAACATAGCCATCCTTTTCGACGAGCGATGGTTGAACCCAACACCAAACCCACCCTGTCAATACTTATTGATTATATTAATAAAAATCAAAGCTTTATCACTGTGTTACCGTGACCGCAACGCTTCCGGTCTTCGTTGCGTAACCACAACTGTAAAAACGAGGTTCTGAGTTATATTTTACGAAAGTTCTCTTTGGTAAGTAAATGCGAAAAAACGAATTTACAGTGCGCTCAAATAAATTTAAAATAAATCAAGATATTAATTATTAGTTGCTTTTTGTTTATTTATATTCGTCCGATGTGGATGTTTTCATCAAAATACTCTGATAGTAAGCTTTGTTAATATGGGATCACATTTATATCGTAATGCAGCGAATGCATTGATAGACGTGTGATGGCATCTTTCATCTTCGAGCAGAAATATTAGTAATCGTCGTTACAGATGAAGGCGTGATTTCGTTGAATGCCTGCTCTGCTTCACTGTAATTATTAATCCCACGTTGGAGGACACTAACTAGTCACTCGATCACTTCAACAATTTTACTCATTATTTGTTACTGTTCCATTTTATGCTCACTGTGCTCTGGTAATACCATTCTTCAAAATCATTACTAGAACGCCAGTATATGTTACCATAGAACAATAATGAGAGAAGTGTCACAGTAGATGGAGGGGGTGGAATGAATGACTGCTAGATTTGTCTCTGGAAATTACAGCAGAACACAATCAGAAACCATGGAGCTGGATTGGGACCCTCTAGAAGACAGGAGTTGGGTGAAGAGAGTCACGGGAGTGTACAACGCGTGTATTCGTGATGAGGCTTTGAAAGACATTGGTAAAAGAATTAAGACAGATGCATGGAAGGTATAAGATGATCATGACCATAAGCTGGCACTCGATTTCAGGTATAAGAGTGTGGGCAGATTTTCTTTCGAATGTGAGGGTTTCATGAATTGAAATAAATTACCAAGAGAAATGATGAATAATTTACCAAAAAAGCTAAAATAATTTAAAGTTGAAATTCGTAGAGGGAAAAATTAGGGGGGGTACAGGAAAGGGGTAAAATGTGTGTGTAGGGAAATTAGCGCCGCAGTGTGCGATCCATCGCAATTAAATTATTGCGATTTACTGGAATCCTAAAACCAACTCATATTACTTATGGGCCTTTGAACCGACCTTCATTTCTGGCAAAACTAATTCGAATCAAGTACACATAAAACCCCGTTTTCCGACAGAATTAGCAAATTAGGTTAAGGCGAAAAACTAGTTGAATGCGCAGCAATTAAAACAGTTGCCGGTTGCGTAAATCTTCAGAATACATTTACTTTTCTACCAGACGGCTGTGTCTGACGCACAAAACAGAGGGGTTTGGGTATGGTTATTAATTTCTATAACATTAATCAGTATTAACAATTCCCAGGTAGCCAATATAGTTCTCAGAAGCGTAATTATTGCAGTCTAATGGACAGAGTAAAGTAATAAAATAAGGAAATGAACTGGGTTACAACTACATTTTCCCTCTTAAGACATAAAATTATCGTTTATTTTAAAAAGTTGCATTACCGCTTGAAAATAACTGTGACAAGTTCAAACGAGACATCGCTTCCGTTCGTTAATACCTACTGAAATATTTTACACCATACTCAGTAGCATTTACCAGTACATTCTTTTTTTTTCAGACAAGACTAGAATCTTCTTTCAGTTGCTTTATAGAAGAGAAAAGCAGCTAACTACTGCGTCGAATTTTAGTGACTGCTTTCTTTCTTTTTATTTATATTTATCACTATCACATGATTATTTCACCCATTGCGTATTTTTAGGATTAGCTTATCAGAACTACTCTAGTTTTTAAACTTTTATTTGTGACATACTCCCAATTCATTCGGTTCTTTAGAACACGAAAGAGAAATGAATGACCATTAGCATTGTGGGAGTGTAGACTTTTGGAGCGTAACGCTGAAAAATTATCACGAGGCTTGTGATGCGTGCAGTACCACTGTGACTGTCACAGCTGAAAGCCACGCGACACCTGCAGAAGACAGCAGAGCCAGCTGTCGAAACCTTATGATTCCACAATAGTATTTTGTTCGACACCCACGACGATTACGTTGTACATTAGTATATTTGAAATGATATATTTTCAAGACTTTATATTTTCTGCTTGCGGAAATTTTGACGAATTCATATTGTGCGCAGAAGAGAGAGTGATATGTTCAAACTATTCCCGAACTTTGTGTTTAACATCAAACCATTATCGTTGACAGACGGTGTCTAGCGCAAGACACGTATGATTTCTTCGGCTTCTGCGCCAGTCTTGTTTAGTTTATAGTATTCTAAAGTTTACAGTATCCAACAGGGTAGAACAAGTGGCGGTGCATACTTCCTAATCCCCAGAGTTTGTACGCTGGTGGGTTAAATACCAAACCTCTCAGCAGTGCGCACAGGGTGAGCACACTAAATACTTTTGAGAATGGTTACTCCATTGAATGGAACATTAAAATTGATAGCCTCTCTGACTTCCGGAAGAAGAGCTTTGAATGAGCCGACTTCTCTCGTGTCTCATCCACAACATAGAAGGCCTACACTGATCTTGCACACCAACAAAGGCATCTACAAATACAAGAAAACTTAAAACATATCCACACTTTTACAGCAACGAGAAAACACCGCCCCGGTTATCTTCTTCTAGAATTAGAAACCCATCAAGTTACGGGTTGAGGAAAAGAGGAAGAGATGTCACACGTGATAAAATCAACGGAATGTAATGATTTTTAAACCGACACAGTCACACAGTTGGTTGTCTACCAAACATTAAGCGATACGCCTTGCTAGAGTGTTTAACATATTCCATGTCACTCATTTTTAAATATTCGCTGGCTGATTGGTAACCGCGCGGGGGTGGTCGACGCAGTGACAGCGGTCGCACCCCGGTGTGCCCACCTGTTGCTAGCAGATGAGACGCGGTCTGCCTCTGATTTAAACGAATTCGGTTTGCAGCGACGCGGGTGGTGTTTATTTGTGACTGTGCTGCCGGTTGCGGTAGGTTTAGGGGCGGCTTGTTGCACCGAGGCACACCTGCCGCCTTCTTTCGACCCGACTCAATCCGATTGCAACCGAGCCGAGTCGAGCGAACGGACCGACCGACGTTTTACTGCTTTCAGCTGCTACTGCAGCGCCGCAATTGGCCAACTTTTACGTTTGCTGTTGGCCGCGATGGCCGCCTTGGGAGTCCACCGTCCTGTTTTTGTAGCTGCCCCGGCTTGTTTCGGCCGTAAAATGTTAGCCGATGGCCCTTCGGGAGTAACTCCACTGTCGGCTACTTTTAATGACAGTCCGTTTGGTGGCAGGAGTCAACACACTAACCGAAATAAAGCAAGATACCTTTGCTAGAAAGATCCCCCAGAAAAGTGTTAGCAGTAAGATGAAAAGCTGATTATAGATTTAGTGTTCACGGAAAAACCGTGTAAAAGATCATTTATCATGGTTCTATTTTCAAACATCGAGCCAGGTGGGTGGACGCTAATGATTTAACATTGCGTTTTGGAGGACCCGAGTTTTAATCCTCGTGTGGCAATCCACATTTCTGTTTTCCATGGTTTCCCTGAAATAACTCCAAGCGAATGCCGGGAGAGTTCCTTCAAAAATCAGTGACCGAATTCCTTCCCGATCCTTCTCCCCCAGTCCTCTAACGGCTCTAATGACCTCGACGTCAATTAGGCGCAAAGCAATAAGAAATAAACAAATCTTTTCAACTTCTAAAGTTAATCCGAACTGATCTTAGATATTAATCATATATTAGGTTAACGTCTCTTCCATTTCAGGCATGTTTAGAAAACTTCGGGAAGTGCCTCATTTACAAAACATAAAACGATTTATGGCGTGATTAATCGCTTGAACACGACGGCATAATGCTCGTCTTAAGAGCTGGGAGAAAATGTTGTGAGAAGCACCTAACGTTCTAGTTTGAAACTCGTGAGTAGTGATGACGTTTCAATTGTATTGTGTATTTATGGGCTCCTAAAACAACACGGCAAAGCACAATACATCAGCGGCTAGACTTGGAGCGTTACGAAACGTTTTTGTTCCACAACAAAGCGGCCAACACGGAAACCAAGTCTACGGCCCATTGCGTGACTGCTGGTTTGGTTAATTTAAGGCGCCGAGTCACGGAAAGAGACACACCTAAATTTGTGTTCGGCAAGTGATATCAGACAACGCCTGTTTGCGGTGGAACTGCGACGAAAATTCACAGACACCTCGGAATACATAACTCATTTGAAAACATCCGAATGTATTTCGTTCTTGCTGTCAAAAATTATCGAAAATACTCCTTAACTTTATGATTACAAGGGAACACTGAGGTTTGTAAGCGGTTTTACAGTAATCTTTATCCGTCATTTCTATTTCAATTATGACGTAGAATGTAGGTTCGCCCTTATATTTTGTACATTCTACCTCAAAGAGAGATACTTATCCTTACTATTACTTATTTAATTCCACTTTCCTTCTTGACCATAAGTGATTATTCCATCAATCACATTAAAACACCTTTTTAATCACGACACTGATACATTTAACGACTTCTTTAAATCTTAACATAAGTTTTATAAAACGTAATATTTTTAATCCAACCGGAAACAACCGTACTTATCTGATCAATATTCATAATTCTTGTTGAAGGTTTGCCATTTTCTTTTATATTTTTCGTTCTGTCATTGTCTTTTAAAACTCCTAGCTAATCGCTTGACATATTCTATGTCTACGAATATACTTCTTACAATATAAATCATTATTAATTACATTTGATACATTTTCTGTTTACATTAACAATACAATATAAATATATTAATCATTTCCTATGCTTTTCCCTTACATAATGTATATCCTGTTTGTCATATCAAACTTTTATTCTGTAGATTCTCTGAATATATTTCTGAAACGTTCAAATGGATTTAAAATAATTTGATTGTATCAGAGTCTTTTTTAGTGACGTAAATATTCTGTATCAAGTTCTGTAGGAACATTTCTCTGTTGACATTTCGTATTGTAACGCAGAAGTCGAAAACTTCGATTACCAAATCTAAGTGGCAGATTATTTTGGTCAGGGAAATGGTTAAATCGTGAGATTAGTGAGCAAGACAGCAAAGCACAGTATGAACGATATAAATCGATGAGCTTCAGATAGTTCGATAGGGAGTGGTGACGCTAGAATATTAAAATATAGTCTATGTACATTCTAAATTTGCGGTAGGCTAATGAAAGACACGTGATAAAAAAAAAGTGTGTGATTGGAGGAAAGGAGCAAGAAGACGAGTAGCCATGCTGTTTTGGGAAGTAATATTTTGATGGGCGGTCTGTGTAGGTACTTTAGGAAAAGGTTGGCAGTAGCAGGGATATAGAGAAGAATGCAGTTTCGTGTTAGTGAAACGTGAAAATGGCAGGATGAATCCGAGCTAGAAATATTTAGGCGCCTATCGTCTTGAAAGAACAAGTATGTGTGTTGTGCGGTAGACGTACTGAAGTGGTGTAACTATTTCAAATTTCAACCTGCTGTCTACCAAGGATCGGAATCGGTTACTTATTGGAGAAGTGTGATGCGGCCCGGTACAGGGTCATGCTAAATGAATTTTCGATAAACTTTCGTGTCTATTATATTTGGAGTGATTTTTTTAATATTGCAAGATAATGAATTCCTTTTGTGAGAACTGTTACCAAGAGTAACTGGAAAACTTTCCCTCAATAAGGGATGGCGACTGTTTAACCTTCCAATCAGTACTTGTGACTTTTAGACCTACTAGTAGATGTGTTAACCTCAAAATCAGATTCCACAGAAATTGATTGTAACATGGTCAAAAGCGTGAACTCGATTGTCGTACCGAACAGTGGTAATAACCCAAGTTCGCTGTCTACTTCGTCTTTATTGTTCAATAATTCAACCACCATAATCTAATAGCGACATGGTGAACGTTCAAGACAATTACTGAACATATAACAAAATCGCAAGGACATCGTAACAATATGCGTAAATAAAGCTATAATGCTTGAATAAGCAGTACCACCTTACTGTATTTTATTCACTTCATTTTAATTTTTCTGTAATTTTATTCCTTCACGCTTTGCGTCTGGTCGATTTCGATGTTATTAGAGGTAGAAGAGTAGTTGGCACAAAGACCTGAAAGTAATTCACCCATAGCCTTTTTGTTTAATTTTTAATTTAATTTAATTGCAATGGAGCACAGGCTCCGGTGGCAATTTCCCTACACACCCATCTTCCCCTTATCCTGCACCTACCTACATTTACCCTCTACAAATTTTATTTTAAAGGATTCATCCCGGCAATCGCAGAGAATAATTTCTAGAAACCACGGAAAATCAAAATCTGGAAAGCCGTGGCCGACTGAATGTGAATCCCCGAGCGCTAGCGTCCACTCACCGGGATTGGTACTTTGCTGGAACAAAGAGGAAATCATGTTATTTTACGTGCTCTAGTTAATGCTTTTATGTTACAGTACTACAGAGTATATTTACGGTGTTATTAGTGACTTTCGGTTTTCAAGACGGGCATCTGGACACAGAGCTACGGAAGCGCTCTGCCAATTGAACTCACTGGCAACAGCAAATTATTCCACGGCTCCCACGACAGAGGTATCATTATCAGCTAAAGTGTTTAAAGTTGTTGACAGGCATAAGGCCGTGGCATAAGACTATGGTTCAATCCGACAGCTAGCAAAATAAGTGTCACATGTTACCAATTTTGTTTTGTACTTAAAAGGCGAAAGTTATACATACCATACACAGAATTCTTCCATTTGTTATGTGTTCCACCACCGTTTATAAAATACTGTATTCGTTTATTCTGTGGTGAATAGTCAGTATGATATACGTCTCAATAGCAAAAAAAATAAGTAAAAATGTTTTGCTTTCCACTGTATCAAATAAGATGCCATTCTGAATAGGACATTGGTTACAATTATTATATTTTGAAATATAAGATTATTATATGTCTAAAATATTTTTAAAAATTTTCAAGTTATGGTGTAAAAAATAAATGTACTAAGAAGCAATGCTTCTATCTGAGGCCTATATGTATGAAATGAGTACGAAGCATTAATTTCTTAGAAGTTATGTTTCCACTGGATTTCACCCTTCCCCTTTTTAATTTTTCTTTTCTCCACATACCATTAATCAGATACTGTATTTGAATAAAGTTGCTATATCGAGTCTCCCAAGGGGGCTTTATATTTTCGACCACCAACGTGCTCTTGACAACTTATGAAGATAAAAGCAAATTTAACCCACAAGCTGGGAGTTTGTTGGAACCTTCAGAGGAAGGCGTACTAAGCCAGTGTATTACCGGGACGGCAAGTTCCTTTCCCCAGGGCCTGCTATAGTTTAACGGGAATCTGAGCCACATAGAATACTTGGCTACCACACAAGACAAACCAATGGCAGTAACAATTCAAGGCCACACCGAGAATTGAACTTGGTACCAAAAAATTTATGTATTGTTAACAAAGGAAATTTTTACTATTAGCGTGATTACTAATCCTGATAAAGAGTTTTGTTGCAAATACAAATATTATATCACATACGAAAGATAATGGAAACATGTGCTGGCTTACCACCCTGTGAAAATATATGGCATGACATTTATCTGTTTCTTCTTTGAGAAATAAATAATTCGACAGTTTCCCTGTCAATTTCTATGGACGTTACGAATTATAGATTGAAGTCTGGTATTCTTCCCCTCGTGTTTCAGGGCCTTTGCTTTTATAAATCAACAGAATGCAAGAGATTCCCAAAAATCAATTTCAAACTTCATGAACAATACCTTCTCAACAGGTAAAAGCAGATGCCACTCCTGATCGCCTAAATGAAACCAAATGTAAAATTAACCAAACAGAAATATGTTATGATTAATGTTCAGAAATCAGCGGGGTAAATACCTATTGTAACTGAAAAATCCTCGACAAATTTATTCTTATCATAAATGAAAAATATACTTGCATAAACAGTTAGCAACAGATGAATGGAAGCTACAGTTAACGGTGGCTAGTATTCAACAGGCTACAAATATTTTACCACTTTAATAGTTTTATCTAATAATGCTGTTGGTTAATGAGGCATATACGAGCATTATATTCCTGGGCAGTACAACCGATTGAATTTATATTTTATTTATTTCTTAAAAGCATGAAATGGATGAATTTATAGGTCAGAGCCAACATTTAATAGCTTCTAAATGCGAATGCGTAAGAAATGTACACGAACTAACTTGATGACAAGATTCCTGTGTAATTAAATTTATACATGTTGTAACCATTCCTCCGTATATTGGTCTAAACCTCTGAACTTTCGTTTCCGAAATGGAAAAGACTTATTTACTTTAAATAAAGAAACATTATAGACTCAGAAAATAACATTAGGGTTTATTTTGGAACATAGATAGTTTCAGCAGTTCATGATACACGTTGTTATAAACAATTATGTATTTTAATCAAAGGAAATTTCTGCTATTGGCGTACTTACTTATACTGATATAGTGTTTTGTTTCAGATATAAATATTATATCAAATACTGAAAACAAGTTCTTTGACCACTGAGCTGATTGACCACCACGGGACAATATGTAGCATGATATTAATCTGCTCTTTAGATTTTTTTAGAAAAAAAATAATTCGAAAATTTAACTATCGATTTCTAGGGAATTTCACCCGAAAATTGTCATTACGAACTATAGATTGAAGTCTGGTATTCATACAACATAAACATTCAACATACATAAACAAAATTATTATTTGAGCTGAAGTTTGGAATAGATATCGTATATCATAACTAAAATTGTTAACACAGAAGAAAACTGCTACAAATTTGGACCGTTTCTTTCGCTAAACAGCTCGGTATCATTAAACATATCGCGCACAACGGATGACACAGCCGTCTGAGTTGGTCGTGTACACACGAGCTGTGGAATTCGATAACGGATGACCGTTAAGCGACCCAAATGCACTGGCGACTCCTGCCTGCGCCCTGTAATAGTTTCTGGGTTTGACAGGAGCAGCGTGGCCACATTAATATTCGGGCCGGAATATTGCGCCGTGACCCCGTGTTTGCCGACCGCTGGGATCGGAAACCAATGTGGAGGCTCGACCGCAGCCATTGCTCAATTGTTTTACAGCCGCACCCGCGGGACACAATAAACGAAGCCGCGAAACAACCGCCATCGAGTTTCACACCCGCTTTGTTTTTATTTCCTGCAAGGAGACCAAAGCTCATAAGCGGATAGAGGCGGTACTGTTTTTTAAAAGCAATGTACGAGTATAATGGGCACATTTCGCTGTCGAATATAACATTTTTACAGCAAAAATCGAATGAAAATTATTGCTTTACAGGCGCAGTATACTGTCGTCCTGACAGCTAATTAATGTAGTACCTTTTAAAATGAAATATATTTGCTTAACCCTCTGCCAAGAGAAAAGCATTTAGAAATCTTTATTGGTGGTTAAGCGATAAGGATAAACTTAATTTTAGAAGGAAGAACCTTATATCTGGCGACAACACATTTCATTTTTGAGGAGAAGGCATTTGTAAGAAAAATGTTTGAACTATTTAAATTAAATTTCCTTATATGATAAATTTCTTTGAATATGAAAGTGGTTGTATCTCTGGTCAACGTATAGCAGTGATCATCGCTGAAAGTGAAGTTAAAGATTGTGTTGCAGAGAAGTTATCACAGCGAATGAGAATATGAAGTGGACAGCGGCATGATCAATATTTGAAACTATTAAAGCAGCAAGAAGAAGTGTTAATTTGAATGTATAAAAAAGAATTATGTGTTTTAGTCATTATATCGGTAAAAGGTTAAAATGAATATAAATAAAAAATAGCGACAATTAATTTTTTCAACAAGTTTAACATTTAATTCATTCACGTAATTACGTTGAGATTTTCGCAACTGTAACGTTACAATTTTCGAGATTCTTTTTAGACTTACAATTAAGTCAACCGTGTTAAAGCGGTGGGATCTAGGTTCACATACAAATCTTGGTTTCCGCCATTCTGATCACGTTTTTAAGCAGTTTTATGCAACCACACCACTTAGGAAATGTCTGGGTTAATGTCAGTTCACACTTCACAACCTACGCCATGCACAGAGTAACATAAGACGAGGATCCTCAAAGCTTGGTCTCGGGGGTCTGTCTTAAACTTCATTATTTTCACTTAAAAATTAGATTTAAGATCTCTGTTTTCACAAAGCTTTCTTTCATTTTCCTTATTCCGCTTTCCTTCATTTCACACCATTCTTATTTAGTGAAGTCTGATCTTTTTTTCCATACCCTAAAAGTGTTAACTTTCTTCTTTATAAGTTTATGACTTAATCTATGTAACAGTACATAAGCTATACTTCGAATGCACGTCATGTTTATTGGTAAGCGTTCAGCATATCTGTGTTAAAAAATGAAAACAAGATTTTTCTTTCTTGGTGTGCAGTTAAGAAAATGCTTTGAAATGTTGACACCCACCATAGGACAAACATACGTGAATATATTCTGAGTATGCGACTAAAATAGAAACTTTTATCACTAAAACATATCAGAAACCTTTAGTAGCGAAAAAATAATCTTCCGCCAGGAAAACTGCCCTTTAATATATATATATATATATATATATATATATATATATATATATATATATATATATATATATATATATATATATATTTCTGACAACTTGTTGAATTTATTGATTTAGGATCGCAAGTAGACGATTTCCAGAAAGCAATCGACATTATAACACGCAATGTAATAGAACAAAGATTCATTCATGCGGACTATCGAAAATCTTTAAGTATGAATAATTGATTTTCTAGCTGATCTCTCGCAGTATGTCATCATAGAAGGCGAAGCGTATATTAATCTAGAACAGCGTTTCTCAAACTTTTTCAACTCGAGGTCAACTAAAATGTAAAAAAAAAAAAAAAAATTACTGTGCATACCGCTAACATATTTTTTGAACTGTGTGTGTATTATTCACCACTTGTTATCGACACATACCGCTGTCGTACACCTACGATAAGGTCCTCATTCAACGATCATCAACTTCATCTTTACGGGAACACCTCTCTGTCTGATGCCACCTAGAACGTATTTTCTTCTTCTTCCATCGTTGTGCCCAACTCAGGAGCGCGAGTGAACTTATTTAGCAGATGTGTTTTTCCTCTGTTCCCAAAACCTCTTCATACTTTCGCTGTGTTCTTCCCTTCGTTCTTCCGTCCACGTGTTCCTTCTTCTGAGATACTGGCTGTTGGCAAACTGGTGATTGTTGACCATGCTACTAAATCGGCATCTGACCTGTATGATGTCGTCTGTTATTACTATTTCCCGGAGATCCTTTTCAATTTCCACTAGCCAGTTGTTTTTAATTTCCATTGAAATGGATAGGTTTAGAATTCTTTTTGTTAGTCTATTATTATTCATTCTGATAACGTATTTTATTATATTTACAAAGCAATCATATCTTCATATCCTAGAAAATACAAGTTTGTGGCTGGTCTTTGAAATACTCATGGCTTTTAGAAAGTTTTACTTACAGCCTTATGCAGTACGAGTTCTGTATCCATCTTACACGAAATTTTTTTACCGATTTATTCTTTCTTTTGATATCTTTGGTTCAATTGCAACTATTTTTTTTAATATTGTGCCTGCGGACCAACTATCCCGTCTTCGCGGAACATAGGTATGCCGCGAACCACAGTTTGAGAAATAGTGATCTAGGAGTAACATCAGACTCCGGCAATGAAGCGTAATAGGACGAATTATTTTCTTAACTTAAGTGAAATTTTTTTTTGATACGACGTTTACACCAGTTTGAGACCGTACACTGATGATACAGGTATACATGGGGAATTCTGGCGATTGTTCAAAAATTCAGCGCAATCCGTTATTTCGGCTTGGTACAATGAATCGCAATTCAAACTAAATTGTAAAAAGTGTATGTTATAATACATGATGAACAAAACTAATCTCGTTGTACGTGAGTGCAATGTTATCTGTACAAATCCAGGTGAGGTTAAATCCCTGAGGTATAACAGTCTAAACCAATATAAAGTGGGATCACCACATAAATTCAGTTTTGGTTAACGCGAATTATAGACTACAACTCATAGTTCAAATTTTGAAGAAAAAAAAAACTGCAACGCATATACAAAAGGGGATAGCATGTAAAACACTCTTGCGTTATCACTTTGACTACTGTTATATTGTGTGTGATCGCATCACAAAGGATTGATTATTATTATCCACAATGTACAGGAAAGAGGCAATCACTTTGTGACCTCTTGTTATAATCCTTACAAAAGTATCACCAACTTGGTGTAAGTAATGTGATAGGACATGGATTCCAATAGATTTTATTATCAAACCCGTGAACATCCCCCTTCGGAGAAATGCTTCGCACTCAAACCTATTTTGGCAGTAATAGAGGAGAAATAAAAAGAGGGGAACAAGGCAACACACCGATGCTTTACGTATATCTTCTTCCCTCGACCCCATAAGCGCTGTAAGGCACAATCTCATGAATAAAAGACCTTGATGTAGATGTTAACACTTGCATTGCGTGAGTATTAACATGAGCGTTTCTGTACATCTTTTCATAACAAGTTACGATGGAAAAATGTTCTTAAGAGGAGCTGAATTAACTAAGCAGCAGCTTTTTTTTTTTTTGTATGCGGAAGAAACATGTAACTACTTTACTACTACCAACCAAACTATAATTTTACAACCATGCAATATTTTCCCTTTATGAACTTACAGACTACAGCTACCCTGTCATCAAAATTCGTTCTAATTTATATATTGCGAACCTTCATGTAGGTTAATTAATTTTAGTTAAAATTATAGTAATTGTGGAACATATGAGAAGGACAGAAAACTTCAGTAAGATTCATTGCAACTTTTCCGTTCAATAAGTTTCATGTTTTAGGCTAAAGCGCGTAAACACCTGGATTTTAAACGAAAAAAAATGCTAAGAGTTGTGGAGGTACAGCAAAATTCTCTCTTTCCAAGCCTTTCAGCAGATTTTCAGTTGATATATTTTTTTAATTATGAGTAAAATCAATAATAAAAAACTGTTGTAATTAATTTCTTTCATTAAAAATTTTGTCCCACGGTTTACAACTCCTTCTAGTGCCACATGTGGAAAATAACTTTAAGAGTGGTTCAATTAAGTCCCTTTCTGGTGTGTGCAATAAGTAAAAAAACCTTCTACAGTAATTAACCTGCATCGAAGCGGATTAATTAATTAAACGCTTTTCGGGAGTCGTACACAGCGTGGTGGGTGAGCGGTAACGCTCTGGCTTCGTATTCTGAAGGATGCTGGTTTGAATCCTTGTGCAGCCATCGAGACTTCGGTTTTGCCGAAATCACTCCAGGCAAAAGCTGGGACAGTACCTTCAAAAGGATCGAAATACTTACCGTTTCTAGCCCCCGGATTTTCCCCAACTCTAATGACCCTGACGTCGACGAGACTTAAAGAGACAAGGCAGGAAAAAACGGATTCATTCGAACATGTTGCACTTAAGGGAGAATATCGAACTTCTCACGCAGTGCTTTTACATCAAGTAGAATGTTGTCACAACTGTTCACATGTTTTATTAATCCACACAAATTACTTTAGAATGACTTACTCCACACCAAATTCTTGACATTTCTGATCTATATACAAAACTGCTCCTGAAACTCATTCTAATCTTACTCACTTTGGAAGGTGAAATTGATTTAACGGGTCAACACCACAATTTAAACAGCGGGAACCATTAATGTAAACAATAATAAGACCAGGGGACAATTTGTTACGGTACAGTCACTAGATAAATTTTGTACAGTTCTGAAGAAGGAGCTCAACATATCATAGTGATGGAAGTCGTGCAGTTAGCCTGGCAGTATAAAATGGAATTCATTATCAGTGTATTTAACTGAAAAAAGTTTCTGTTTGCATTAAAAAATTGCTGTCGATCTCGGTAGCGTAGGATTTAGGAGCTACCTCCCTGGCCTGATGTTCCAAGAGTCCTACACCGCACGTGGATGGTTTTAATTAAGATTTTGTTCATCTTACGTCGTCTGTCTTGAAAAGAAAAGTGACTGATGATAGTACACTCTAGTACAGTGTTTCCCAACGTGGGGCCCACGCCCCACAGGGGGGCAATTTGGTTTTTTTTAGGGGGGCAATTTAGAAATTGACTTGATAAGACTTTACCGCTTTCTCTTGGGTTTATTTAAATGCAATGCTAGATATAGATACAAAATATAGCAAAAAAGCAAATTCTTAAAACAGTGCTCTAAATAATTATTAGGTATAGTTTCGTTTGATGTTAGTAAAATATTTTTTTAAATTAAAAATTAGGTATGGGGGGGGGGGGGGGCAAAAAAAAATATTAAGTGGGACATGACCCAAAAAAGGTTGGGAAACACTGCTCTAGTAGGAAATAATACATTACTGCAACTCGCTATATGCTTCAAAGGGCCAAATGTCAAATATAAAAAGAATGAAACTAAATAAATGATAATTGATATTAGACCTCAAAAATTAAATAAAAACTCATCAAACATGTTGATGTTTTTGGCCTATCCTCCTTATTTGCTGTGACTACTGTTTTTGTTATGGATCTTTGATCTTCTACCGAAGACCTGTAAGAAAACCATAAACTAAACAAAAAGATTTTAAATTCCTAATGTTATTTGTTTAGGTAGTATCAGTTTTTTTAAAAATAAAAACAATCATTCAGGGATGATTTTGATACTGTAGTCATTATTTTTAATTATAGAGGCGTTAATAATAGGTAGCATTAATCATCATTGGCAATAATGTTCATTGTCCTGGGAATTGCCATAAAAAGATGAATCATGAAAACATATTACTCACGGTTTATTGTAGCGTCAATAAATGACGAACTTTTTCCTCTGTAACACATACAACACACAGAAGCATTGGAACACTGAGAAGCATGAGGTAAGATCTTATTGAGGAATCCTTAATGGATCATTTTTGGGTTTGTTTAAACGACTTCAAAAAAGGAGGAGGTTCTCAATTCGTCTGAATTTTTTTTTTGTTGATGTATTTCAGCGATATCTTCGCCAATTTTGAACCGATTTAAACGAAATTTTTATAGTGGGTAGAGTATAACTCCAAACTGGTCCCATATGAATTTCATTATGAAAACACCCCTTCTATCCCTTTACACCCCTTAATGTTTATACAAACCTACATTTTTATCCGATTTCAATGGAACTTTCGACATGTATAGTCAAGAATAAAGAGAAAAATGCTGTCAACATTTGGTTTGAAAAAACTGAACTCCTTTCATCCTATCCACCCCTTATTTTTTTCCAATTTTCTTTATACAAAGCTAAAGTCGACACCATTTAATTTATCTCCATTAAAGTTGTCATATACATGTAATTTTTTATGGAAAAAGTTTCTAACCCCAAAAAATTTAAAAAAAATAACCCTCTTTCCCTTTACACCACTTAATTTTTATACAAACCAACATTTTTTATACGATTTCAACGGAACTTTGGACATGTATAGTCAAAAATAAAGAGAAAAATGCTGCCAACATTTAGTTTGAAGAAACCGAAACTCCTCTCACCCTATCCGCCCCTTAATTTTTTGCCAATGTTCTTTATACAAAGCTAAAGTCTACACCTTTTAACTGATCTCTATTAAAGTTGACATATGCATGTAATATTTCATGGAGTAGGTTTCTGACCAAAAAATAAAAAAAGCCACCCCATCTCCCGCCTTACACACCTTAATTTTATAGAAACCTATATTTCATATCTGATTTTGATTGAACTTTGCCAATGTACACTTTCAAACAAACAGAAAAATCTTTGCAACATTTGGTCTGCCAAAGCTCAACCCCTCTCCCTCCTACCAACCCCTTAATTTTTGTCAATGTTTTTTTCATTAAAAGCTATAGTCGCCATCGTTTGACCTATTACCATGAAAGTTGGCACTTACATGTATTTTTTTACGAGGAACGTTTCTGACCAAACAATAAAAAAACACCCCCACTCTCCATTAAACCGTTTAATTTTTATACAAACCCACAGTTTTTATCCAGTTTAGATAGAACTTAGCAAACTCTTACTGTAGAACAAAGAGAAAAATAATGTCAGCTTTTGGTTTGCAAAAACTGAACCCTTTTCCCCGTTTCCGCCCCTTGACTTTTCTTTATGAAAAGCTACAGTTGACACCATTTGACCGATCTTTATGAAAGTTGGCACATATATGTATTTTTTTTTATGGAGAAAATTTCTGACCAAAAAATAAAAAAACGCCCTAGCTCCCCTTTTACATCAATTAATGTTTATACAAACCTACATTTTAATCGGATTTCGGTGGAACCTCGCATGTGTATACTTTAAAGCAAATAGAAACAGAAACATACTACTCATATTACTTTGACAAAAACACAAACCCTATTCCCCTTTCTACCCATTTAATTACTGTCAATGTTCATTACATAAATCTACCATTTCTATCTGATTTTGAAGGAAGTATGCACATGTATACTTCAAAACAACAGATAAATACTGTCTGCATTTGGTTTAGAGAAGCCAGACTTCTCTCCCCCTTTCCATCACTTTAATCTACAGAAAGCACAGTTTCTATCTGATTCTGAAGAAAATGTGCACACATATACTTTAAAAAATACATAAGAATTGTGTTTAAATTAGTTTGTAGAAGCCCAACCCCTCTTCCCTTCTACCCCCACACCTCCTAATTTTCAATGTTCTTTATAGATACCTACTGTTTTATCAGATTTCGATGGAACACTGCATATGTATACTTAAGAACTAAGGGAAACATTTTGTTTGCAAAACCCAACCGCTCACTTCCTTAACCCATTTAATTTTTGTAAATGTTCTTTACATAAAGCTATAGTTTTTATCTGGTTTCGATGGAACTTTGCACATGTATACTTTAAAACCTGTATGGGCAACCTTTGCTTAGCTGAGGGCGTAATTACGGGACTTAATCAGGTCGCGGGCCGTAGGTAAGAAAGAAGTATATAGAAGCCCTAGTGAATAAAAAGGCGATAGTAATTCACACAGTTTTTATTTACTAGAATTACAGTAGGATAATAAAATATACAAAAAGCAAATTAACAAAAACAGATAGAAAAATCAGGTGAAAATTAATGGGAGACTTGAGTTTGAAGCATTATTTGAAATTCCTAGATCTCTTGCGGGCCGGACTGAAGTTGGTGGAGTTCCGGATCCGGCCCGGGGGCCGGGGGTTGCCCATATATGCTTTAAAATAAAGAGAAAAATACTGTCCATACTACCTTAAAAAAACCAAACTACTCTTCACCTCCACGTACATACCTAAAATTTGTATACGATATCAATAGAAATTTACAAACGTATACTTTAAATCAATCAGAAAAGACAGACTACATTTCGTATACAAAAGCTCAATCTCTCTTCTCCTTAACAACCATCATTTATAATTTCCAATGTTCTTTACAAAATCCACAGTTTTAAGTACCATTCAAATCAATTAAGCTATTTTTAAGTCATTGCAGAATATTTATAAAATGTATGTGTCATAATGTCTCAACATGTACTTCAGATTTCAACTTGGACACCAAGCTTTTACGTTGTGAAAACCAATTAAATATCTATATATTCTATGTGATGTCAGAACGAACAGATATATTCCAGAGACAGATTTGTGTATGTGGTATCTATTAATGTCCAGATGTTACATGTTTCGATTATCAAGCAGCAGTTTTAACAGATGTTGTGATTAGATCGAAACACAGCCTGGACCAAAATGTAAAAAGAATTACTTAACACAGCATCCAATTCACGCCCATTCTGAAAGTTGTTGTAAAAACTGATTTTTTTAAAGCATTCGCTTTAACCACTGAGCTACCAGGAAGTATGCAAAATGAGAACTGCTGCGGCATATTTAAATACAAATTAACTATAATACCTCTAAAAATTTAAAAATAAAATAATTGTTTAAAAAACATAAAAACCGCCTTCAAAAAAAAAATACAAAAAATTAAAATAACTTTATACCTTTCTTAGAAGAAAGTAAATCTAAATGGAAAATATTTTACATTACTGTTATTGAAATTTTTACATTAATCAGTTATTTTTGGATCGGTGCCAGCCAAAGCAAGAAAACTAAAAGATAAAAACAATAATAAATAACAATAATACATAAAAAATCATGTTACTACTTACCTGCGATTAATTCTAGAAACATTTTTCAACAAAACTGAAACATATAGAATACACCGATATTATACTAACTATAAAGTGTTTACTGCATGATGCAGCCTAACAACTGACACTGTAGCCCCAGAGATATGCCTGGATGCCCAACGATAACATACCGTTAATTTGTTTCCCTGAGCTGTCTCCCGCAATAAAACTATCTTCCTCACGACATGCTGTAAAATATTTGTAATTTTTGTTCGTACTCTCGGTTCGCCTCGAACACCAATTAAAGTTCGATCTGCTAGATCTGACAGCTGGCACCGACTCCAAAATAACTAATTAATGTAAAAATTTCAATAACAGTAATGTAAAATATTGTCCATTTAGATTTACTTTCTTCTAAGAAAGGTATAAAGTTATTTTAAAATTTTGTTCTTTTTTGAAGGCGGTTTTTATGTTTTTTAAACAATTATTTTATTTTGATATGAAGAGTTACATAGATCTACTATTACTGCAACGCTTGTGTAGTGTCCCGATTCGATCAAACGTTATGTGTTGCGGGCTGCTGCCATGTAAATACCTGTGTATTCCTGTTCATCCTGTATTATCTGTCTTGAAAAGTAAAGAAAAGTTATACTTACACACTAGAAGAAACAATACAGGGCTGCAATGCACTGAGTATTTCAATGGATCAAATGCTAAATTAAAAATCAAAAGGTAAATAAAACATGGATGATTTTAGACCTTAAACGAAACACGTCTGTTCAGATGTCGGCTGCTGTAAGCTGTAGTCAGCTGTACTCCTTGCTGTCATCTTAAGGTATGAATCTTTAGTCCGCACAGTGAAATAACCAGCATTCTGAGGTTAGTTTTTAACTTAGGTGCAGAGAATATTTAGGAAACCAAGAATTTTGTGAGTACAGTTCATTTTTCCACTGGTAGACAAAACATAAATTTGTTCTTAGACCAAAAGTCAGGCCTGCGACTGTTTCAAGATAGTTGGCATGGTATACTCTGATGGTAGTTTTTTCCTCTAGGTTAAACCTATACTAACATCCTGCTGTAATTAGCGGTGGGAATTGACCAGTTAAATGTTCGATAGTAACAACAAGTTCTTTTTTATTTCTTTCACTTGTCGGAAGAACAGAACGCCTAAACATGACTGTGCAAGGGATTTCCTAAGCAATTATTTGTTCCTCAAAGCCATTAATACTCATTTGATCAATAATCCCTGCATTTACAAGTCCACTCAGTTCGCGTGGTAAAGTTGGCGGCAAGCTACTGCTCATCCGCGCAGTAACGTAACACTCGTCTCTAATCTCAGCCTGGTTCGTTCACTATCCGGTCGCCTTCGTATAATTATATTAACTTGATCAGGTCACTTACTGCCAGCTTGAAGATACTTCCATTACTTGCTGAAACACATGCGATAACTACACGCTGCCACTGACAATGACAAAGTTGTTCACAGAGTTACATTTTATTTGACCCAATCAATCACATATATACATAGTTGCCAAGGATTATCGCTTAATTCAACTGATATCGGATTTTGTCACCAAATTTGTTCGTAATTAGGAAGCTTTTTTACACACTAACTTAGTCTACAATACCGTCATACACTGTTCCTCACTCACAGTGAACATTTATTCTATCCCGACGCGTACTTCTAGGCACTTAATCACAGTTTACTAACACGTTATTCGCAGTTCCATATTCTTCTCACTAATATACCTCATGTTACTACCCTATATCCTATCGTTAATCTGTTGAGTTGCTTTGTTCATACAGCTATTCCACAGCCATCTTGAATTCTGCGACCCTAAACAACCCGGACTCCCCTATCGATATTCTGCGATACTGTATTCCCTGTCTCGTTACACTATGTTCTTAATGAAAGTATGCCCCACCGTATTTCACAAAACAGTACAGTTGTGAACAATGTTCTATGGTACTCTTCCGTGCATCGACCGTTTCTCAAGTAAATTAGAATCCGGTGACATCAGTTCTGTTTTATGTGCTATCTCATTTTGCCAAATTCTCATCAAACAATTAATTTTCTCTTAAAATGTAAAGTCATGAGAAAACTGTTCATATTGCCACATTTACCCTGAGAACTCATCCCCTCACAGTTTGTAATGGAACACCATATACTGTAAGACATTTTCTGCCATGACGTTTAAAGAGAGTAGTAAAAATTCTTAAAAAGATCATGTAATGCATGCCACAATACGTGATAAATCTGATTTCTCACTCCACAGCAAGATGTCATTGTCTCTATAAAACCGGCTGTTTTCAAAAATGAATGCAAGGCGTGAGACATTCCAGATGTAATTGGGAAGAATGCCAGTAATCAGCGCACTGTGACTTTTATGTAGTATTCAGCCCGTCTTTTGTCTGTTTGAGGGCGCAAAGTTAATGGGCGATCAAACAGGTTTTAATTAGGTGCAGCGCGGCCGCGGCTGTTTGCAGGCCGAGATAGGCCTCGCCCCTGCCGTGGGCCCGCATAATGTCCCCGCAGGAGGCTGTGCTGACGGAGCTACCACCGCTGTTTGGGGTTCAACACTTGTTTGCGCAGGGCGCCACTGCCTCTTGCGTCACGAATACAACAACACAAACAGCCCCGATAGTTATCTTCACTTGAGGGCACTATCCGCATGCTTGCAGGGTGCTTGTTACTTTCTTACAGTAATTGAGGAATAATTTTACCATAATGGTTCAGGTTGTTAATAGCGTACGTGGACAAACACACATATGTGCCAAGGCGTTATTAGTATAGAGTGGCTTCACACAGTGGCTCTTGTACCTTACTATAAGCTTAGCAAGCATTTAGCTTTTTACAAGAGTAAATACAAAACAATTCAATTTTATTCGTGAAAAGTACAAATATACTTCATTCTAGGATTTCAATTTCTCTTCATGGCACCTGGTTCATGTCAGATTATTGTCAAATTAAATGACATTTAGGTATTAAAACGAAAACATTTTAAGTGCGAATAAACTCTTAATTCCTTCTGCTTGAGATTTTAGTAGTTCTGATAGAACTTCTTCCATCACTACTAATTTATTCGATTTCAGTCAGATCTTTCTTAGTATTGTCAAATTACTTGATTCTAAATGTCCTTCTATTTCACCAATACATTTTTATATCGTTCCAGCTTTCGAAATCTGGTGCTATAGAAGGATGTTGAAAATTAAAGAGCCTAATTAGCTATTTTCTGAAAATGGTCGTTGAGTGAAGAAGTTTGTGGGAGAGTTTCAAACAGCAAAAGGTAGAATTTTCGGTCATATTTTGGTATTTGTGGGATTGGTTAACTTGCTGAGGAGGGAACATTCCAAGGTTAGAACTGTAGTGAAAGTAAAACATTAGAACACATCAAGCAAGTAATTTAGGGCGTATGTTGTTACGGGTATACCGAAATCAGGGCATTAAATCATGATAGAAGATCGAAGATTACATGAAATCAGCCACCGTAATCATGACAAACTAAATATTCTTAGATTTAATGAAGTTGCGAAAATCGTTACATATTTGCACTCTTCAAAGCAATCATCAATTCTCGGAAAATGAGAGGTCGATAAAGAAATGGAGAAAAAATTATGATATGTAACACTTCCATTAAATAATTTTTCAAACAGAAATCACTAGCCAACGATAAGCTTGTTTTTAAGATTAGATTTCATAGCTTTTATAATTAGCTGTATGGCTTTCTAGTGCTCGTTCGTATTGGAATTAGTTAATATCAAATCTTTTCTTAATCCTGTTTACTATGTTGGAGTTAATGTAATATTTCAAAGCGAGCTATTCTGTAATTTTCTTGTCTTTTTTTTATGCTCGGAGATTATTTTGCCCTAAGCGCTTCATAGCAATGCCTATGTTTTCTTCTAATCACACCACGTCTTTTGATGCGTGGTGTTTGCTTCAGTAACTACTTGCCTTCAAACGAATAGGATCACATATATCTCCCAAAGCGTCCGAAACACAATTACAATCTCTTATTGTAATGAGGAATTCATAATTAGAGTGAAAACGAAAATATCAACCAACTTACTGAAACTAATAGGTTTCAACAGTAGCTTTACATCAAATCCGTAATCCCCAGGGTAAAAATGCAGTTTTGTCGGACTAATAATTGTTATTGTGATCCAACAAAGAGGCGAAATCACAAATGCAAATTTGAGTAAGAAGATTGGAAATCGATTATTTTATACTAGTTGATTTGTCACTAATATGTGAAAAGTAAATACCATTTTCCATTATTATATGATTTTCATATCTTTGTACGGAAACTTGAAATTTACTTTCACCGCGACAGCTACCATGACAGCCATGCATTCAGAGTTTCATTGTGAACCATTTGGTAGTTAGAGAGGCATATATCATTCATTGAATAATTTCAACGCAACTAATTAATGGGTGAATTAAAGATCATTTAATACAATAGTAGTGATATCATCATCCTATTTATTAATTTGTATTAACGAGAAAAACTGAGTGTAGCTATAATGTGTAAAGAAGTGTTTATGGAACAAAAGCATTTGAAATTTTTTAATTGTCTCTTATTGATTTGAATCAGCACTGATGTAAAAACTCAATTACATGAATGGATATGAGAAAAATTCTTTTGTCTAAGTTTTGATTAAAACCATGATTTTTAATGCAGTTAGATGAGGGAAATTGAAATTTTGTAACTGGTAAATTGCAACTATTCCCCTAATAGCAGTAGTTACTATAATTCAGTTCTAGAAGGAAAATTCCTACTTTTGTTTAAATGAGTAACTACACAGTTTGAAGTATTTCGCAGATGGGAGGAAACGACTAACCAATATCATCATTAGCGCAGCTTCTGGGTCGCAAGAGGCTGTTAAATGATTCCCGACAGACATTCTTCAGCTCGGCTTCTGAGACCTATTAGATCATTATAACAGATTTTATTGCAACCTTTAATACTGATTCAGTGCTACAGTATTATGTTCCTCCCGTTTGCTTTAATCTGCGCATGTTCCATATAAACTAAAAAATGAAGTGTCAAATTGTGCGAAAATTATACTTGAACTGATAATACGAACATCGTCAGCTGATGTACTCTACTCTATAAAACTGATCTCTTAGTCATTCAACCAAATTTTTGATGAAGTGATTGCTCCATATCACTGATTTTAGAGACGTTTCAAAAGAAAGTTGGACCTAAAGGAAATGCTTCGCGCATTCCCACAGTGACGAGCAGTTTCGTGTCCTGCGGCTGGCTTACAGACGGAAAACACCGGAGTGAACTTTGCCGCATTAAAAGCAATGTTATGTTAGACTGCGCCTATGCGATCACTGCATGTTATTACTGTCAATTGAACTCGTATCAGCGAAACGAATCAACATCGGTGTAGCGACGCGTGTTCAATATGCATGAAGCGTGAGCGCGCGTGGACGCGAATGGCTGATATTTTTGCTATATTCCTTCTTTCATCTGACGGGTCATATCCCCCGCTCCCAGCTTGCATTCAAAGCAACTTCATTTGAGTATCAAGGTGCCATTAAAATTACCTTGCACTTACGGTATTGAAACAGATTTACTTCACGTGAATTTTTCATGGATAGTTTTCATTTTTAATTCATACGAGAGTGTACCAAAAAAGACAAGAATTACTTTTTAAAAGCTATATATTTTCATATTTTTTACAAAACAAGCTTATCCCCTTCAAAACACTCTCAATTACAACTAACACATTTGTCCCACCGGTGCTTCTACTGTTCGAAACATTTTCTGTGGCCATCTATAGAAATGACTGACAGCTCCTCGCTCGTATTTTTCTTGACCTCTTCAATGTTGCCAAATGGATATACTTTCAAAAAACAAATGTCTAAATTTGTGGTTTTGGACTGTGTATCATATGTAACTTATTACGTATCGGTATAAAAATTATCCCATATCGTTACAGACTACATACGCTATCACTATGTACAGTTTAGTTAAAATCTGTCAGTTTATGCGTAATGTGCGAACATATATACAGACAAAAGAAATTACATTTTAGCATCTGTATCATGAGTATTTTACATTGAAATTAAGCTTTATAAAATAGATTTAATGTATGCACACAACTGAAGTTAAATTTTATTATATAGTATATATTAAAGGACACAATGAAAGTTAAATTCTTGATACACAAGGTACAGCATATGCATACAAAGACTAAACAACAATACAGAAAAAATCAATTAATATTAAAGAACATCCCTAACATGACTAAAAAATTTATAGGCAGTCGTTTCCTGGTCATCTACGAATCAAAAAAAAAAAAAAAAAAAAAGATCGCCATGGTTTGTGGGCACCAATAAGCTAGCTTACAATTGTTAACGATTGATTCAAAGGAACTGAGAAGATCTTATAGGTTTATTTTCCGTAGCAGGGTGTGCCGGGCTAGACAGTATGAATCACAATGCAATCTGAATGTCGTTATACTGAATTTTACCGTTGTTGGTTGATTGCAAACTGCACCTTTCACTGTATGACCATAAAACATGCAGGATTGTGGATGTTCATTTCACGCACTGTTTCTACTCATTGTGGTGACTTCACTATAAGGTTTATATCAGCCACGCAAACATAGGTTGCGTAACGACATTTGCAACCAGCTTCCCGTTCAGATGTACAAGTAATCAGTCCAAGTACCAGCAGCTAATGCCAAGCACCAAGATTCGGTGACCTCTTCCCCTAAATCCTGCATCGACTTCGCCAAACCACGCCCTGCTATCCTCTCCTATCAGTTGGTTAACCATTACTGTCCGAAACACACTCACATAAAATACAATCCGAGTGGCTAGCTACTTTCCGTACGTAACTTACTGGAGCATGTTAGTCAGCACTCCTCGTACGGCCAGCACAATTCATAGTATTGGTTATAATGTTGCTTAGCTCGATTCCTTTTCTAAAAAAATTTCCTCAGCTGTCGGCGACCGTTGCACTCACCCCAGAGTCCCAGTGTCCCATGTCATGTAATAACCTCGGAGTTATTGCAGCATACGTTCACTCACAACAAAGGCTTCCGACCTACCGAGAACTGTCGCCGGTCTCCGGGCTAAATCACACGCTGTGCGAACGCAGACTAATACAGTGAAGTAAATCAATTGATCATTAAAATATATTCATTACGAGTATAGCGAAAGAGGTCTCGATGATTATGATCTGATGTCGTGACCGGATGCCTACTGAAGAGCAACAGCTACCTTTGGCTAAATGATTTCATAATTGTTTGTTAGAGCGGTATTCACTTACTTTTAAGTAGATATACTAATACATTGTGAGACAGATAGTAGAAACAATTGCTTGTTTTGTAGGATAAGGTTAGTGATAACATGCACAGAAAGCTTACGTACAATAATCGTAAAATGGGAGGAATATTCTAGAGCTGTTGACATGTATCCAGGAATAGTAATCAGATTTATTTCTGGTGATAAGCACAAGATTTTCACAACCTGTAGTTGTGACTGTTTTCAGACTGTACAATCAAAATCTTTCAGCTGGTACGAGACAGTGATTTTTTTTCTGGATTTACGTCTTGTCAGACAATAAGGACATTAGACCCGGGAAAGGACTTGGTCAATGAGAAGGAATTCGGCCATTGCTTTTTGAAGAAACCATTCAGTCATTTGGGGAAACTATTCCACCTCGTGGCCACCGATGAGGAAACACTGCTATTAATGAATGTGTAAAAGTCCGGCACCACCAACTTGTCATGACTTCAGCTCCCTCCTATAAAGTAGTAGGACTAAACCATAAAACCTCCGCTGACAGCAGCAAAACGTCTATGCGACAGGGGATTCAGTATCGTAAAGATATGGATAGACAGGTGGGAAGTCTTTCTGCCCTGCGTCACGTGTAAGCTGCCACCTAACTTTAACCAACCAAGAAGCTTATGGACTTGCTTAAACAGAATATGTCACATGCAATGATTTCTTCTTTAAATGGAGCTGGTTGCAGTCGTCTAAGTGTTATTGCGGAGAAGGAAGACAAACTGTGCATTGTATCATGCTGGAGTGTGACCTCAGGTCATACGGTCTGAGCTTTGAAGAGTTCATGTATATGAGTGGCGCAGCAACAGAATACAGTAGAAATGTTAATTATATTTGACAATAGATCGTTTCTCCTACTATTTGAATTTGTTTTATTATAGAAGTGATGTGCCTTTTTGTTACCATAAATGTACAGAAGAGCCCTATTCTATTGCTAGTAAAGAAGAACGTCTCAGCCAGCTAACCCGGAATTAATAGTGCAGGCTTTTTAAGATCGTATCATATTGTATGTTAACCACAAAGCAGTCACTTCCCTGCCCACTATTTTCGGCTTATATTTGCGAGATGTTCTAACAGAGCTGGACGCCACTTGCACCCCCTCCCTTCTCCGGGCGCCGACGCAGTTATTAAATTATGAGGAGACGCGGGTGGCACACTGCTCGTGCTAATAATACCTTTTACGGCCCATAAAGCGCCGCCGAACACGTTCTTTCGCTCGCTCGCGCCTCCTGCGGATATTAAGCAAGTTTGAAAATGTTGGCGAGAGCGCTCCCCGCTGAATTACACACAGCCGTAGATCGGCCGATAGCAGCATGCGCGCTCCAGGTGTCTGATTAACTGCGCATCTTAACTGCCTCCAAAAACTGAATCTCGGATAACCAGTAACACGCCCGGTTTGCTGCCTGTTATACATGAGAACATCTGTGCGATGATGATATCGTGGTCCTACAACATAATTTTATTTTTAAAATGTTTGTTTTAACAGTACACTATCGCTTGTCAACTATGAAGTAGAGGATTTGAAGGGGAAGGAAACGGCTATGGCTTTTCTTAAGGAACCATCGCGGCATTCGTCTCCAGTGATTTCGAGAATCCGTGAAAAACCGAATTCATTATTGGAGTTTCAAAATGTGGCCCTCCGAATCCTATAAAGCTGGTTCAAAAAGTAACGAGCCGGAAGCATAGGGACTGGAACCAGTACTGTACCTGTATTTCAGAAATATTGTCCCTGGCTGTTGAGTCACTTGTCCCACTGCGACACTAGGTGGTGAATGACTGTCTCGTAAAATTCCTGGGGCTGCGCTGTAAGCCAGTTCCGCACGTACTGCTTGACGTCGTCGTCATAGGTGAATCGTTTGCCCCTCAGAGCCTTTTTAGGGGACCAAAATAGCGCAATCGCATTCTCGTGAAGCATAATAACCCCACGGGTGAGCTTGCCTGGTAGTTTTGATTTGATCGCTTAGCGAAGGGTGGTCAAGGGTTGCGAGTAACGCTGGGCATTCACTGTTGTCCCGTGCTGCAGCAAGTCTATCTGAAGGGGCCCGTCTTGGTTAAAGAAGAACGTCGGCATAACCTTTCCTGCACTTGTGTGGATGACCTTGGATTTAGTTGGTGGTGTTGACCCTCAATGCTTCCACTTGAGACTTTGTCTTTTTGATTCTGGTTCGTAGTGATTACACCAAGACTTATCTCCAGCCACCACTCGTACCAGGAACTCATTCCCTTCCCTGGCGTAACGCTGCAGATGATCAAGACAGTGGGCCATTCGACATGCTTTATGTTGTGGTTGAAGACTGTGGGGCACCCATTGAGCGCACACTTTGCGCCAGATCAATTTTTCCGTCATGATGGTGTGAGCACTTCCGACGCTCAATCCGACCGCAGCGGCTACGGCTTTCACTGTAACTCAGCGGTCCTGGATAGCGAGTCCGTCCACCAGCTGGACGATGCCATCTGTAATGCGGTGTGGTGTTGCAGATCATGCGTAATCGGCTAACGACACCCGTCCTTCCCTGAAGCGCTTTTGCTACGTCTTGATACATGCAAGGAACATGCGGTGTTCGCCGTACACTTGTGGCATTTTTCGATGAATGTGCGTTTGCCTTACTCCTTTCTCTGTCAGAAAACGAACAACACCTCTTTGCTCTCCTTTTGACGCCTCCACTTCATGCCTACAATATGAATAAGCGCTGGACGACTGACACATGCTTCTTCTAGCTTTGTAGTCACGTGACTTGCACTCGTGACCCTCTAGCGGCGGGCATGTGGACTTCCACGCTCTTGTCTGAAACTTTCTTTGTCACTGACGCAACGATATTACCATTCTGTCACCGGTTTATACATTCCAGACTCCGGCTCGTTTCTTTTTGAACGTTACTTAAAGGTGGCAATGTTAGCAATTCACACATCAGGCGTCTTCACCACTTTCATAAATATTTAATTTAATAGCGAATGATTAGCAGCCCGGTAGCGCAGTTGTGTGTCTGGTAGATACCAGTATTTCCATTGGCCATTAATATCACTCTCATCTATTTCATACCTTGCTTTCTGCGAATGAAGTACTTAGGACTTTATTTTGCTTTTGTCTTTACACCTCGTCGATGTCGTTAGAGATTGGAAAGGACGGGGGTAAGGAACCGGATTTAATTCGACCATGGCCTTTTAAAGGAAGCATCGTTGCATTCGCCTGGAGTGATTTGGGGAAACCTGGAAACCCAAATCTGGATGCCCAGACGGGGATTCCAGACCGCGTCCTCCCGAATGTGAGGCCAGGGCATTACCGATCACCCACCACGCTCGATACCGTACTTAGGATCGCACGTTAAACTATAGGTCCCGGAGTATAGGTACTGTCCCTTCTACCTATGAGGTACTGGCTTAGTATGCCCCCTTCTGGAGGATACTACAAACATTCTATTTGTCGACTGAGTTAATGTAACAGTTTTCTATTGGATATCGGTTTTCTCATGCATGATGTTTTTACTAATACCGCTATTCGCTGTATGCTTTGGCCGCACGTAAGCCCCACTGTAGTGAACGCTGGGAGTTACAATGGAACCAATCTCAAACCTCTGTTATTGCACACCCACACTCCTGAATGTGGATCCAAAGTGTTTTTCCTTAATTTTCTAACTGGATGCTGGGACTGCCGTAATATCCGTCTCAATATTACATATTTGACAAATATGAAACGTAATAAACAGAAAAAACTTGTTTCGTACACAGACAAATTCCGGAACATGCGTACCTCACAAACATTGTGCAGGTTCACCAATCCTGTATTAAAACAGGAATGCGGCTTAAAGGCTAACAGCATGTAAATTAAGAGTATCACTTCCGTGAGGTGACATCACTCAACGAATAAACTAGCTCAAAAAGAAAGGAAGGAAGTATTGTTGCTGTTCATCAAATAAAAAAAAAATATAAAAAAATGGCTGTAAACGTCTAGATTCCTTAAATAGTATGCGAGTAAACACAGCATTCCACGCAATAAGTTTGAACATTTTAAATACCAGAAATAAAAAAAAACAAGGGAATTTTAACTGTAGTCTTGTAGGGAATGTTGAAAATGAAGTAGTGTAATAAATCATGGAATGAAGGATCTAAAATGTGTGGAGAATAAGGTATTGGAAAGTCGCATTTTAAGAAATGCTTGACAGGTAAACTTATTTTCAAAGGGAATAGTGGAGAATAAAAATTGTCATGTAATTAATAAAATGTGTAAAGGAAAAAAAAACTGACAATGTAACGGGTGAGATGAAGAGAATTTTTCATGATAGGAAGAGATAGAAGATTGCCTCAAATCAGTGGAGTGGAGAGATTGAAGACTGGAAGGAAGTAGTGTAGAGGACAGATGAAATGTAGGAGGGACTCAAGATGACAGCAATCTCCGACCGCGATTCTTCCAAAAGGTAATGTTCCGGTGAAGAGACAGGATGAGGAGAAGGCTGTACGTTCAGCTGCGCAGTAATGTTAGCCACTCGTCTTGCAGAGCTGTCGCCTTATGCCGTAAGTTTTGTCTACATCATTAATTATCTGCCTCAGTGATCTTCACTCAGACAACTTCAGGAAAAAGCGTCAAGGGTACGCACCAACGTTTGGCATAAGGGTGTTTCTGGAATTACGTTTCACAGCTACTTACTTACTCCACTTGTTTCGGAGTGAAGAACTAAAGTTTTCGACGTAGCGTTAAATATCACACATTTCCTTCTAGATATTTTAAATGTAACATGGAAAATCTAATGATACCAGTTCTCAAGGATGAGGTTACATCGGAAGAAAAGAAACCCGGCTGTTGATAAATGACATATTCGCCAAGGTTCTTACATGCTTATTTTATACTATATCAACACTAACCATTCCTGCTTAAAATCTGACCTAAGAAGCACATTTGCTGCAATACGTGTTGTCAAGCTATGAAGTGGGCATCGTTAGGGGTGAACGCATAGAGATCAGAGGTCTGTCTGAATTTTCGATCAGGATTTGTTACATTAAATTTGAAGAACAGCTTCAAGACTGACCCTGAAAAACCTGTTTCAACATATAGAGCTTACTGGGGAAACGGAAAGATATGTTTTTCAATCTAAAATTATACATCAATGCAATATTAAAGTGGCTTCAACACCCCTTTTAATCAATAATGTTCTCACTATTTAATTAATACCTATCTCAGTTTGGCTTTGGAAGATGTGTCTATCGTTTCAAAACTAGGATCTTACAACTATATTAAACATGAACATTCATTGTGCATCTTCCATCAAGCGGCAAGTATTAATGCAGATTACCTTCGGCGCAAAACAATATTATCTGTCTAAACACAATTGCGAGAGTTGTAAGTTTGAACAGTCAGCTTTTCGGAATAAATATTGTAAACAAGCACCTTACTGGTGTATAGTCTAATGATTCCTTCAAGAATTCGGATGCAATAAAATTACCAAAATTATTTCAGAAATCAACATGAAGATTTTCCGTTGTTTTCTCTAGTAACTCGACGTCGTATTCCATGTATTCGCTGATGATGGGCGGCGAGAACGCGTAGCGCCCGAGGCGGGGAACAGCGTGTCTGAACGGCGCGTTGGGACCCATGAATATTTATTGAGAACTCGGTAAACCCTCGCGAAACCATTAAATTCAGTTATTCGAGTCTTGGCGGCAACACTTGGAAGTTGAAGTACCGGAGTGCGGGGTGCCTTGTTCGAGCGCCTTCCAGCCACAAGCCAAACCATCGCCGAGCCCTCTGCTGAATATTTCACCGGCCGCAACTCCGCAAACCCCGTCCCTTCGAGCGGAGCCAAGCTGCGAGTCGCCGATTGAGATATTCCGAATGGCGAAGGGGATTTTAGCCAACCCCAAGTCTCTAAACACAAGCGCAAATCCGAATTCACATTATGAGACACAAACTGAATTTACTGAGACAGACATTGGACGACGTTAAAAGCAATTGCCAACCCAAAGTAAAAATTATCAATTTATTTGATGTCAATTTTAGTAAAATGATGTGCTGAACCATAGTGAAAATCAGAAGCAAGATTGACGTCCCCTTGATTAAACAAAAAGTATTACACAAATTTAAAGCCTGTATTCCAGAGTTCAGGTGACTGGACTCCGAATCTAAAGGGTTGGGGGTGGGGGGAGGGAATCATGTCTAAGATTTCGGTGGTTTCCCTGAATCTCTTAAACTGACTGTCGCATTAACTCAGTAAAGACGAAGAAAGGTAACTTTTCTGATGCTCTAAATAAGATCAGGTGGAAAATCACTGAGACCCCTCTCTAGAGTTACGCGTTTAGTTTAGGCTAAGCTCTAAGTTTTGGTGAGTAAGTAATCACGCATTAAACATTCAGTTTTGTCATGAAATTCAGTCAATAACAAGATGTGAAATCATAAAAGTTACGATTTTCAACTCCATCATATATGTTATAAACAGCAAAAGTTTCTATCATATCTGTTTGTCCAACTGATTTTAGCCAAGTAATAAATATAAATGACATTATTTCTTGATTCCTTGTCCTATAAATGGGAGGCCTCTTACAAGAAAATGGGTCGAAACATTTCACTCACCAGGGATATCTGTTCAATAATTATATACGCATCCTGAGATGGCCATTTTAGGTAGAGTACAGAAATTAACTTTTATTAACTGCAGGCTGAAAAAGGGAGGAATCCTGTACACACTTATCACTCAAGAAAATATTACTTTCCCTTCTTTCATTTTACGTAGTTTGTTTCTAATTCCACGGCACTATTGAAGCATTATAAGAAAAGCCGATTAATACATTTTCTGATCTATTGTTTTCACAATTTATTATTATTGCGTTTTTAGAGCTCTGTAACGCATACAACACATTGAATTACAGTCCTGGATAACTAATTTTACGGAAATCTATTGTCTGATATCCGCTTTCGCATCGTCTCGCAAAAATGTTTGTTAACCCTCCATTACATTTTCACACTCACTCCACTAAAACAAAACACAACCAACTTCTCTTACGGTCCACAGATATTATTTGTTTTCAAAACATATTTAGTAGCAACTAAACCTACGAACCGAATAACCGTTTAATAAACAAGTATCTATAATAAAATCTATGAAGTGTATAGACATAAAATAGTACACAGTTTATACGCAGTTCGTTAAGTGAGGCAATTTAGCTCTCGAATTTTTTCGTGCATTGAGCATAGGTTGCATAAATTTTAATACCTCTTACGTTTCATAGTCCTTTAATTACCGAAACACTTGCAATGTCTCCCAGTCGGTGATTATGAAAGTCGTGTGGGTCATAACCTATCGGGCGCTGTGCTACACTTAGTTGATGACCACCATTTAAGGAGCATCCATAAACTACGTGGCTCGGTCTGGGGTATGTTGGAAAGCTACGCTGGGTTACGTGGGGGGAGGGGAGAGGTTTTCCGAGCCAGGCCACGTAGCTTTCCATTCATATTATTTGTCACACTTAAAATGAGGTACAGAACATACAACATTATGTAAATATTTATTTCCGTCATTTAATTATTTCCGTATGTAATTTACGATAGTCTGACAAGAGAAAACAGTACAATATATCTTCTGGAATCAATAGGGAAAAAAGCTACGTGCTATGTGGGGAGTAGAGGCAAAGGCCACATCGGAATACGTGGGGGGGGGGGGGGTTTCAAAGGAGGCCAAAATGGAGCTACGTGTTTTATTCACACACTCCAACTAGAGAGGCACCTTACGTGACGTAACTTATAAATAACAATGTTGTGAACAAACTAGTAGTTCTTTAATTACTTTTTGTAGTTCCAAAATGCAAGGGTACGCCTCTAAAATTTGATCGCTGTATTGAAAATTGTCTGTAATTATTGTTAAACTTTGCTTTATTCTCGACAGATTATCGAGGCTGCACGGATTGTTGTGCAGCAGGAGGAGAGCTGACGAACTGACGTCATAATGATAATGGCTACGATTTAAAGTTCACTCACCACAAACCAAAATTCATTTCCACCTGAATCACGCTGATGATACGATTCACAGAGTCTAATGTACTGCTTGAATATTGCTAATTTATCTGCCAATAGTTCATGTTAAATTATTAATTTCTAAATGTGTTTAATATTTGCTATGTCAATAGTACCTGTTCTGTTTAACTAACGAAAAATCAAATAAATTATTTCCATTTGCACAAGTTTTTTCATAAACTGTTTGATATTGTTAAATTCGTTTATTCTATGATTCACGTAAAATTAATATCACCCAACCTATCCCCATCATATATATTATTTCTATAAGGTGTTTTTTTGTCAAAAGCCACAAGGAATTTTTCGTAACTGGACCCTTAAAGGCCAAATTGTCAACATTTCTAAATTGCGTTTTTTTCCCCCCCTTGAGTCACTTATCTCCCTTGATAATTGGAAAAAATTGATAAACGTCGTATCATTTTAAAGACTGAGGTCTTCGTACTGTCTTCGGCTCCGTTCCAACATATTTTAAGCAAGAAATTTTTCAAAATTCGACCCTTAAAGGGCAAATGTAACAACACATTTTTCTATCCCGAACTATTTATCTCCCTTGATAGATAATCGAAATCATTAAATGAGGTATCGTTTTAAATATTTAAGAATCCGCTTTGTTCAAATAATATTTTTATCATCATTTCTAAAGCATTTTTTTTTTTTTTTTTTTTTTTTTTTTTTTTTTTTTTACTTCACTTCATGCCTAACCGAAATCGACAAATGAGGTATAATTTTAAAGACCAAGGTGGCTGCTTTGGTCACGCCATATTTTATAGAAGGAATATTTTGAATTCGACCCTTAAAAGGAAAAAGTATCAATATTATTTCTACAGCGCGTTTTTTTATTATTATTATTACGAGCCATTAATCTCCTCCGATACCTAACAAAAATCAATAAAAGTCATATCGTTTTAAAGATTAAAGTCTCCAGTTAGGTAAAATTATAAATTAAGAAAGAATTTTTTGGGATTTTACGCTGGTAGCGCCTATGAGACAGTTCAGAGCCAAGTCCCGAGATTGCAGCGGCAGATATCACAGAGATGTCAATAAACTGTTGTTTATACAATAAGTAGCTTTTCTTATATTTCTTTTCTGTTACGGAAACATATTTGTTTTGCTATACAATTCCAATGTAAATATTTTATTCGCACAGCAACACATCACAGAGATGTTGATATGCTGTGTACATTTTGTTCAGGTTGGCTGTATTATGTTAAGGTCAGTGACAGTTTGTCGTACATACAGAGTGTTTTAAATGTTTCTAACTCTTTCGTAATATGTTGTAAGTATTTTAATGCGTACATATTACACTAAAAAAATAAATATTTGCTACAACAGTGCGGTTCTACTTTTCATTATATTACAAGCATTCAACCTAACTATTAATCGCAATTTATTTGCGAAATTTTCGCCCGGGTCATCTAGTTTCATTTATTGATGTCGATTGTATATGTAGATGGGATTATTTTAAATAATCAATCATTACATGCCAAACATTAGTTAAGAAGAAATGGCGATCAACGAAAATGACAATATTCTTCATCGAATATAAATAATATTTAAATCATGTATTATAGTAGGGACAACATATCGGAAACAAAACATGTATTTAATTAAGAGAGACATCGCATGCTCTGATCGGTGTTCGGCATTTTTTTAAGTTTTTATTTCATTAAAAGTTATACATTAATTCTTTTTTTTAATAAATATCGTTGATTTTAAATATCATTTACAAGTTACTCTAACACTGATAATAATTTCATTGCCTTTTTTTACTGGCATGTACCCCCTTTACATCGTAGTTGAAAATAAGTGAGTTAAAAACATGGTAATTTCAGAATTGTGCAAAACCCATAGTATCTAAGTAATTACAATGTTAATTAAAAATGTAATAAAAACAGAGAACTAAAAAACGCCTAATAATTATAAATTAATAAAACATTTAAACGTTAGATTTATAAAATAAATATGACTGCCTATACTGGTACTAATAGTAAATATAAAACCTTCTGGTAACGATATCTCACAAAATTTGACAAACTTCGTTTCTTAAAATAAATCACAATAAAATACGCTGACGATCTAATTGACGGTAAAAGTAAATGACACCTATAAATAGGTGAATAGGGAGGTGAGGAGGAAGGGTTCAAAAGTAATTATACAATATTTCTGGATGAAGTGATTCAACGATTCAATAATTCCTAAATATTAACTCTGCATTGTTTTAATTAAGAATGACACACAATCAAAGAGCTTTTGCTAATGTTGATTCTTTAATTGTTATGTAAATTACTGTCCAAGTAAATTCCTAACAGGTTCAATAATACCGCAAATAGCTCACACTGCTTTCTTGTCATAAAACTTCGGAAATTATCCGTCGACACTGATTTCCTTGTGATCAACACATTAATAAAAAAAATGAACTGATTCACCATCAATTATAAAATGATGTGCGCTGAAAACCAAAGAAACACAAATTTTACTAAGAAAGATAAAATTCTTATACACTTTCAAATTTGAAACTATCTTCTAAACACGGAACGCTTATTATAAAATTGGGTAAGACTTAAGTGTAGAATGCTGCTTTTTATCTGAATGGGGCTGTTCTTAATGATTAATCTGAGGAAATATATTTGTACTCAAGAATTAGGATCATTAATGAGATATGTGGTTCTTTGAAATGTAGACCAATAAGTATTTATACTTAAGTAATATGTTAATCCATTGTGCAAATTATTGAATGTTTACTGTTTTAAAATTTATTAATAATATTATTTTTACTAGTCTAACTATTTTAAACTACCAGTATGTAGTTTTTCCAGTCCCAGAGATGTACTGTACCTTAAATTTTATTGGAACGAGGACATGTATTCTTTACTTATTCCAAGCAAGAAAGTCTAGTTTGAAAAAGATTTTTGTGAAAAACAGTGTGCGTTTACAGTGATGACATCGGTATCAGACTGAAAAAAAACAACAACAACACATTTTCGATTGCAAGCAAGATTCGCCAGAATTAGGCTAAACTGTATGTTTAGTTCGTTTCTTAGTGACGTGTTTATTGATGATCACTTGAATGTTTCTTGGATCAAAGGTTAATTAATTCGTCTCGATAGTTCATCTTCAGTTCAAGACGACGGTGGCTTACAATTTCCACCGGCCACGGAAAAATTCAGCGATGTCTGTAGGAAGCAAATCTTCCCAATGAACCTCTCTGGACTGCAGGAGGAGATTTAAACCACTCTGCCGCCTGTCGGAGTAAAATACAGGCGCCTCTTTCAAGGTGTCTGTGTGACTACAGCGGTGTTACACCACTCCACTAACAACTTCATTCCAAGATAGCCTTTTAAAGCCTTACACGAAAATAAGATAAATAAATGATGTAATTCATCATAATCAGATGACCTACTTGTCATTACGGTTATTCCGTGTCCAATCAGCGTAACTTCTTGCGAAAAAGTATCTATTTAGTGACTTATAAATTCTGAGCTGCGTGGCACGGGTTGTCTTCCATTCAAGAAACATTACTGGAACATTTACTGATTCCTGCTCTAAACAATTGTGTGTTGTTGTTGTTTTTTTATAAGCTACGAGGAAATTCCAATATGTTGAATAATTTATACTTCTTTATGCAAGATAGTGTATCAAATAACAGAAAATCTATGCTATTCAGACAATTACGCTCGTAAAATAGTGTCGAAGCTTAGGAATATCTTAATGCCTCTTCTGTCTTTCAATAATAAAGCAACAATCACGTGAGAATACTCATCCCTTCCGCAAATCTTTACAAGTCAGAAGGATTACAACTCACTGCCTTCAAAACTTCTTTAACAGTTTCAGGCATGATAAATGAATGTCAAACTGCCATCTAAATTAAGTCGAATAGATGGGATTGTTCATTAAACTTTCACTGGGAAGTCATACCATTTGCTTTTTTTAGGATATTTACCCTCATCCAAGTCGAGATCATTAGAGGATTGAGAACAAGGAACTTGAAAGAACTGTGTCCATTTCGCAGAAATTATATAGTATGTACAGTACACTGGTATTGTTGTTGCTCTCTAAATTTTTCTTTAGTAAATACGAGTTAATATCATTTTTCGGTTTATATAACATCAACAAAAAATGGTTTAGATATGGGAGTGGATAATATTTCGACCAGAAAAACTGTCATAAAACCTAACAGAACTTTTTAGTAATGATATATTTTATGAAAAGAAAAGACAAAATCGAAAAAAAGATAAAAGTTACATCCATGTATACCATACGCTGAAAGAGTTCAAATATAATATCTTCAATGTGAATGTTCGCCACCAAAGATCAATATAAATTTTAAGTTCTCCATGCAGATGTGCGATAGTAACAGGATCTTTAGAAACCCTTTTTAACTGTCGTCTTAGGAGCTGTTTGGGAAATATTAATACGCTACCACCATTGGTTAGTACGTTACAGTAATGTATAATTATACTAGCTGTTATGCGCGAATTCGTGGTCATGCATTTAGAATTTTATTGCTGGAATTGTATGTAGAAGCTGTAAATTACGTAAAAGGGATCCCAAAAAGCACAGAGTATGAGTAATATGGCGGGGAAGCCATCACTTTAGTACTCTACCTTTCAACCTGTCCCGTGAATGAAAACCAACTTACACCATGTTTAAAAATATTAACAAACTAAGTTGAGTGGGGAGGGGGGATAACTGTGAGATACTGCATACCACAGTGACCCAGGGCATCTTATGTTGATATAGTTTTGTTCAAATATTTTTGATTTTGCTGTCCTTTTCTAGGGGGTTGGAAAACCGTTAGCTAGCTACACATAACTGCCCGTAGGGAAAATGTGTCTGAGTATACTCCTGTTACTTTCAGTTTCTGTCCTAGGGCTTTACTGATAGTAAACGCAAAGACAAAATATGTTAATGCCAAAAAGTTTTGGATAAACACAAAATCCACATCTAAACTATGTAGTAAGTTGTACATGAACGTTAAAAACTGATTATACACAAACTAAGTGCGAGAGAAACAAAGCCTGAGTGGCCTGTACAACAGTATAGATACTTACACAAACTACCCGTCTGTCTGCCACCGTTAGGTTAGTTTTTTTAGTAAAAAATAATGTTATTTCCATAAAAAAGGTGCATGTTCTATCTAATGACACGTTGCATTTCCTTGGCATATTTCACAATGATAGAATTAGCTGTTTAGTCGTGAAATCATAACAAACAGACAGAGAGAAAGAGTTAGTCCCTCGCTTATAGTTTTAGTGTAGATGTCAACAAATGCCCCTTGAATCAACAGTAATGTTTCACTCTGCTATTTGTATCTGTAGTACTATGATAACCATGAAAAGTGCAAGAAATTCGCGTGTCAGATGTTGTCACTGTCTGAGCGATATTCATTTAAATATATCCATTTTGACAATGAGCAGATTACTATGCACGGGACGAAATGATCAACAGAGCGCGAGACACATTGCGTCGCTGAAATGCGTAATTCGGCTGTAAACAAGAATACATTTATAAGGATAGACTGTCTACTGCCTCCGGATCGTAACAGATTAGCTGCTCATTCAGTCCACGCGCGGCGTTGGCTCCGGCAGCCATTTATCATCATAACGCGAAAAAATAGGACGGCTCCGCGTCCGGCGATCGGCCGTGACAAATGAGTCCGCGCTCCATGCTGGGAGTGACCAGTGTTTTGTAATCCCGCCACGTGTGTGTGTGTGTGTGTGTGTGTGTGTGTGTGTGTGTGTGTGGAGTTGCACTGCCACCTGGCGTCGCGGGCAGGAAGCTAGAAGGAGGAGCGCAGCGCCTTGTTGTGCGAGAGCCCGTGGCTCAATTTAAAAGTCAAATGGCGCACTGCCGGCGCAATTTGCAAGTCTAGTCTCTGGCACAGACGCTAATTTCCTTAAAATTCGCTGCCGCTTCTTGTGGGCGTAGTTTTCGCATGAAACAATGGCGAACGCCGCGCGGCTATGAAGGGGAGAGGAAACAGTCCCCAGACCGAACAATGTCGGTGCCACAGGTGGAACGCGTTTCAGGACGTCAGCCAGTAAGAGGTAGAGATCTTCTATAACATTCGCGATCTGTTCTCCCGTTTCGTGACCACTCTTATACACCCCGTGGGGGCCACTACTTCACACGAATTTCATAATTTTTGGAGCCTCCCCCTACTTGTCATAGGTGCTCACATTTGTTTGAGCCCCCTCCCGTGAAGTGACGTCACATTTTGCAATTTATAATTTATAAATTACTAAATAAAAACAGTACTTACAAATTTATATATATATATATATATATGTTTAAAATATTTTTCTTCATTAAAATCAAACATAAATCTAATATTTTTAAAATTGACAAAACATAACAAATCAAATGAATGATAGAAAATTTAATCATCTCATGTCGACGAAGATTTCGAATCCATTCTTTTATATTATTTATGACTGGCATAGCAGGCACTTCGTTCTCGATTTTCGTAATGTTAGGAACATTCGATGTATTAACAACTTCATCCAACCATATAGCATTGTCATTGTTTATCAAACAAAGAACTTCCCTGTCACGTCAAGGTGCAATTATTTGCGGACGCATTTTCGTAATGGTAAAAACGTATTGTTGTCTCTTATGTGATTGCTTGAATTGGTTAGTGGCTTTATATGATGAAAGATACAGCCCACAGTTTCCAAACATCTATATATTAATACGCTAAGCGAAAACTTTGGAAACATTTTTCAGAATATTGCGCGCACGGAGAAGTGTGAGATTTGGCATAGTTAAAGATTATATGGGGAAGAAGTGCATAAAGCCAAAATGTACATATAATATGTGTTAAAAATACATTAAATTAAATTAAATAAATCATTCGTTGTACACATTAAATTGTTTTTAAGAGGCAACGACACTTAGCGATTTCTGTGATCTTTGGTCAACAGTAATATATATATATATATATATATAAGCATAGTTAAAAAATGTTACAGATACATTATTAAATGAAAAATAAATTCGGGAACGTGTGTGTGAGTGAAATCGGATCGGAGCCAACTATGTGACGTGTATTTCCAGCATTGAGATACTCTGTGGTCTTTGGTGAAACTAAAGAGTCGAGCTTAATCTCTGAATTTACATAGAAGCAACATTTCGAAATGGAGTATATTCGGAATTCATTAAATCGTGATTTAGATATACGATGTTACAATGATGCAGTTCAAAATGATGTTGCTGTATTATGATGGTGAGCCACCATTTGAACGAAATCTGGTAGTTAAAAAAAAACTGAGTACATGAATGGCAGCAAAGTTTAGCATTACATCGGAACCTACAAATATTGTCCTGTCGGTCTCAAATTTGGTACACACATTCCTTAGGCGATAATATTTGATTTAAAGTATATATCGTAAGCTTCGAATATGTTGAAATGAGGAATAATGTGGGTAGATGCATACATGTTATTACGCAAGAAATACACGTTCATAGCTGTTGACATTTATTCCACGTGTTTTGAAGTCTTTATTATTGAATAAAAACTTGTAGCAGAATGACCAAAATGGGTCATTCCGTACATTTTTATATATATATTTTTGCATATTTATATATATAAAAAGAATAGAGAGAAATTATCGGAAAGAGTTGTCAGTGTGTGTGTGGCACGTGAGCCAGACGCGCCAGAAGGTCGCGGCAGCCTGGCGGCGGCCAGGGACAATGGACACCAGCTACCCTTCTCACGCAGTCGGTCAGGCGTATAATCCCTTAGCTCCGGGGAAACGGTAAACCAAGGTGAACAAACTACCCGAGCCCAAGTTTTACGAACGGGGAATTTCGGAGGTCACAGGTGACGGAAATGTCCGAGGCTATCCCGAGTTCACCCGAGTCGAGGAAGACAAGGTTCGCCTATCGTGACAGCCGAAGGGAGGAGCTTAAAAATGGCAGAACCAATCGACAGAGACGTTCCTTTGCATTTTGTAACGATGGTGTATTTTTTTTCATGTACACCACGAGTGTAAGAGGAGGCTTTTTCCGGCGGACGCTGGAGAGAGGACTTGGTTCCGAGCCTTCAGAGGAGAAGGAGCGGATCTGCCGAAGCTGGAGATCGCTCTTGGCTTCGAACCTGAGGGTTAATAAGCGTGTTGTACAGTGAGGTCACTGTGCACGCATCCATTGCGTTTGCACGGACGTGGTGCTTTGTCCGCTGTAGCCAAGGGGCTATAGTACTTCCGCCGTCGCGGGAAATACATCGCCGTCACGGTAATCATCCTACAAGTGCAGTGTGGTACTTTTATTCGGTCATTGAGTACAGCCCTGTAACGGCCACTGAATGATTAGGAGTTCTCGCACCCCCAAATATTGAGCTAGCTGGGGCAGACTTTCTTAAAAGCCACACTTGGTGGATAATATAAATTATCCTGGCGCCCGGCATTTGAGATTGAATACAGTTGATGCCAATACTGTGTTTGATTTATGGTTCCCCTATCATTGTGAAGGGAACTTTCATTTAAACAAATCAAGTGTGTAGCTTTCTTGCTTGCCAATTGACATTGGGAGTTTGTTTCAAGATTAATTTAAAGGTTGTTGTATTTTGATGCTTTTGTTTATTTGTTAATATGTGTTGGCAATTGTAAGAAGAGGCTTTGCATAGTTCTTTTTATCATATTTCAATGTGTCAATGTTAACGATAAATAAGCCTCGCCTGTACGCCATTTGAGTACCAAATAAATTAGCGGCCTAAGGTTTCTTTTAATTATAAAAAGAAGTAAAAGGTTTTCACCCTTACCTCCCCCCCACGCAAAACCGCCACAAACTGCTTCCCACATACAAATAGAAAATCATGTAACAGTTACGATTTCTCTGTGCAGGCTGACATATTGTTTTTCAGTGCTAAGATATATTCCATGGCGTCTACCGTAACTAATAGCAGTTGTGGTTAGGTTGAAATGCAGCCTGGACCAAAAATTAAGAGTAAGAAACACACAGAAATAATAACGTGTATTTCTTGCTTAATAAAATGTGTGCATCTACCCACATTTGAAGTGATTTTTCCTAATTTTCACGCATTCGAAGCTTACAGTTGGAATGTATGTACTAAACTTGATACCGATAGGACAATTTTTCAAACGCAATAGAACAAATTCAAAAAACTATTTGTAATAATTATTACTCTGTTACAAAAAAAATACTAATTAACTTAATGAATTATGGTCGAATTTCGACCACTGGGCGATTTCTAGTTCGTATAAATAGGTGTGTGGAAGCCATATTTCGTCAAAGACTCAAAGGCGGTACTGGCCCTTCGGCATATGACAAAGGCGCCCCACGTGCGATACTGTAGCGATGCCAAGCGTGATCTGACGCAGCCGCCACGTGCCAAAAAGTGGTATAAATTATACATGTGACGTCACGAAGCTTATAACTCTCTCTCTCTTCCCTCCCCCTTTCTCATACGATTTAACACTTTATTGACCCCCTCCCTCCCCCTTAATATCTCACGTAATTTATGGATGTCCCTGAAACGCAAAGTGGTTTGCGATTAATAACACTCATTCCGGAAAAATCTCACTCGTCCACATACATTTTCTGCAACATATTGAAATCAAGGCTAGATAAAAGTCAAATATTGTACAATTTCAATTAATTTTTAACTGTTCTTTGCAAAAGAGCCAACAAAAACAAAAAGAACAAAAAACGCACTGCTGTGGAGCTCCCTGTTGTAACGTTCCGCCTATGAAAGAGGAGCGAGCCAGCGCAGTGATACAAAGAATATTTCAGATTAGTTAGTCTTGCGCCAGCATCAGAGGGTCGTGGTTGAATTTTCGCGCGCGTGTGGAGCAGGGGCATGTGGGCTACCCGCAATACCGGCTCTGAGTGAACAACAGTTCGTTTACCAGTGTAATTGTGACTAACGACTATCATCATGTAAGGGATAGATCAAGTGCAATAGTAAGAGAGTTTTATTTGTGAACGTCAGTGTATAACTGTGAACTCAAACTTTCGGTGACAGACTATCTTCGTGCATGTTTACTCTACATTATATTTCCACTTAAGGAACCTGCTTCTTTCGGATTGAGATAGCTAAATGCTACATTTTGCTGGGGACAATCGGTTTTCTGTGCATTCGAGTGTATCGAAAAATAAACTAACTACTTTACTGTATCTCGTATTCTGAACTTATATGAATTAACCGTGAAATTTCTCCCACGTATTAGGATACGACTGGTAAAACTACCATGACGATCGCGGCATAATTAAACTATTTTATAATTTCAGTTTAATAATTGATCATTAACAATTAAAGACTTAACTAAACAATTGGCTTACATAGCTTCCGTGATCAGTACTTTTAGACTACATATTTGTAGGTTTAAGAGTGGAACTGTTGCTCGTCATTAACTTAAACGATTAAACAGCCTGAAGAAACGAGGAAGAGTTAATGTAATTTAAATAATTAGCTTACACAGTCTAATATCTAAATGGCGTCAATATTCATGAGGCATGAAACCTGTGAACATCTATTCAAGATTCTTTTACTATATTGCACGCTATGATACTAGAAATTAATCAGATGACGTCAAGTTATAATGAATTTACCCATTTTAGCTTTATATTTACGAAAGTACATGATGTTCGCCCATCTTCGTAATTTTTACAAAATTTATGCATTTTATACAAAATTGTGTATCATTTACAATAATTGACTTTGTATACTATTGATGTGTCTGGAAGTTGTATCGAGTATTGGTCTCACAGTCTTAGTTTATATAATGCTGTGCAACGTCACTTGTTAATAGGCGGGGTTGGAAGCAATAGATGGTTTGGTGCATTGGTGGCCAAAAGTCGTTGGTGACTTCTTAGATAAATGTATCGCTAGTTAATTGGCACACTAACCCGGCATCCAGAACATGTGGCCGGGCGTTTGCGCAGATGGCACATAGCGAGATCCAGATGTAACGTCTGCAGAGGGTGTGGTGGTGGCTGGCTGGGTGGCCAGAAGACGAGACGCCGCATCATATTAACAGTTCCACATGAAAACAAGAACAAACAAAAAATAATATTGACGGATGTTAGGATCCGGAGGGGAGGGGGGGGGACAGCGCCGAGAAAAAAGCAATGTCCCTGAAAAAAGAGATGTCCCTGAAAAAAAGCCAGGTCTGTCTTAGGCAAACTGCCAACAAAAGTTGGTCTATTTTATGTTACCGAGAATGTGTAGCCTGTGATTTATACCTGTCACCTCGGCACGTGTCCCGTATGATTAATGCGGTTTAGACTCCCTCCTCCAGACTACTGGTATGATAACTGAAGATCAACACAGGTGTCTCTATACATTTCACGGCATCGGCTCACTTTGGCTGGCGAACACAGTCGTTGGTCTCTATAGAACTGAAAGGAAGTATCTCGAATTCTGTTTGATAATGGTCGACATTCAGTTTCATGGATCCACCTTTTGAGAAAGGCACTGAGCCGGCTTGTCTCGCCAGTGTGGCTCCGTGCGCTGAGGCACTGCGGGGCCGCGCACGAGCCCGGGTCCTCGCGTACACGCCGTCCTCACTGTGGTTTTTACGCACTTTTCCGCAGTCATCAAAGCGAATGCCGACACGTTTCCCACTATCCGCCTAAAAAACTACAAATTTTACAAATAAACAGTACACTTATCACACATACGAGGTAGGTCAAAAAATAACGTGAATTTTCTTTTTTTGAAAGAATTTTATTTATTCGTCGACATCGATGTTATCCCCTTCAAAATAGTCCCCATGAGATATTATACTCTTATGCCAGCTATTCTTCCAATTTCCAAAACAGTTCTGGAAGTCGATCTTTGGGATAGCTTTGAGCTCTTTCAGCGATGCACTTTTAATCTCATCTATATTAGTAAAATGACGGGCTTTCGAGGTTCTCATTATTTTTGGCAAAATGTCTGGTGAATATGGAGGCTGGGGCATCATTATAGTGTTGCTTTTTGCCAAAAATTCACGAACAAGCAACGATGTGTGATCAGGGGCATTATCGTGATACAAAGTCCATAAATTGTTTTGCCACAAATCCGGGTGTTTTCTTAGGAATGCTTCAAGCAAACGGCGTTGCACGTGAAGGCCTTGTTGATCGTTTGAATTTGTGGCAAGAACTTTATTCAAATGAAAAATCACCGAATGTATCATAGAACCTGTTATTAACTGCTTTCAAGAGACTAACCATCCAAAATAGCTCAAAATGTATAGAAACTTGAAAGACATATTTACCAACACAAAAACGAAAAATCGTGCCAATCGGACTTATATAACCCGCGAAATTTCAAAATTCCTGTTACTTTTTTAACACAGCTGGTAGAACACAGTTACACATTTCCAGACAGATGGCATCCCTTCACTTCCTCCATTAGTAGGTAGTTCGACCTGGCGGTAGGTATAATATCCTTGCCGTCACCAACAGCATAAGAGCGTAAAACCAAAGCTCCAAATATGACCATGACAACAGTGAGTAAAATTCATCGAAGGCAGCTGATATTTAGTGTTGGGAAAGGTAGTGAACAAGAGGAACAAGGAGACTGGGTCAGCTTGTCGTGGTTCAATAATTGATCCTGTGATCGAAGTAAAGTAGTCCACTAGTCCACGACAGTACATCTACATATATACTCTGCAATTCACAAAATTGTGGGTGGCAGAGGGTGCTCAGCACCAAAGCTAATCTCTTTGCTGTGCATTCCAATCCCTAATGGTAGAAGGGAAAAAAGAATTCATATAAGAATCAGTCCGGCACCTTATTTCTCTAATTTTATCTTTCCTGTCCTTCCTACTTAAATAGGTTGGTGGAAGAAGTATTTCACTACACTCAAAAGTGGGAGTACGCATGTTTACCAATAAGTTTAAACGAAACGTGTGTGGTCTGTCTACCAGAGATTCCCAGCCTAGTCTACTAATCAGTTCTGTGACGCTTTCATAAGGACTGTAGCAAGCGGTCACGAATCAAGCGGCTCTTCTCTGTACTTTCTATATACTTTCGATCAACCCCTTACGAAATGGGTCCCAAATGGCACAACAATAATCCAAATGTGGACGCACAAGACATTTGTACGCTATCTCCTTTGTTTGTTCATTACAATTTTTCAAGATTCGACCTATGAATCACAGCCTAGAATTAGCTCTACCTACTAACGAATTAATGTGTAAGTCCCATTTCATATTCCTTTTTACTGTTACTCCCAAATATTTTATAGAATCGACCATATCAATAACTGTATTGTTTAACTCGTATTTCTGAACAATTGGATTCTTTTTGTTAGTTATGCTCATTGTCTTGCACCTTTTACAATTTAGAGTAAGTTGCCACTCAGCGCACCAAGCCAAAATAACATCCAGATCACGCTGAATTTCTAAGCAATCGGACAAATTTCTTACTTCCCTATAAATAATCGCATCATCAGCAAACAATCTAAAAAGGTTTTTAACTTTGTCTCCGAGATCGTTTATAAAAATTAAGAAAAGAAGTGGTCCTATTACACTTTCTTGAGGTATACCTGATGAACTTTCTCCTTCAACGACAACATACTGCGACCGACCAGTAAGAAAATCCTTTATCCATTCACGAAGCTGATCTGATATACCGTACGCTCGAAGCTTTGCTTAAAGGCGGTTATGTGGCACAGAGTCAAAGGCTTTCTGGAAATCTAAAAAAATGGCATCTACTTGTGAACCTGCATCAATAACTTCACTCCACTAAGCTGCGTGTTTGCAGTCAGTTATAGGCTACACTTCACACACCGCGATAACGATAGGAATTTGCAGGGAAATTATGCGCCCTGTTACCGGAGCCAGTTTTTTCCGCGATTGGCTGGAGGAGCGTGCTGGAAAATTCCAGCACCAGAAGCATTTGTGTAGCAGCAATCAAGACAGCCAACTTCCATGATATGCTAGTTGAGCACATTCGACGTTGAGCTGCAGCCCGTAGAGAAGCTAAAATTTATTACCGAGATATCGCATGCCTCTTGGCATGTTGTTGTAGAAATTAAAATTTTAAATTCAATTTTCTGCGAGTATCTAGTTGAATAATGGTAATTTTACATTTGGAATAATATTTTTATTTAGGATTCCGATTATGAAACCTCACACTTTCCGAAGAGAATTTTTAAGAAACAGATCTCGTTTGTTACTGCCAGCGAACTCCAATCTTATTCATATTCATCTATCATTTGTGTGGATTGGTCAGTAAGATTCAATAAAAATGGCGAAGACAAGAGACTTCTACAATAGTGTAAGTTCCTCTTATTATGAATTAGGATCTTGGTAATGCGTTGTTCTGGCAAGTCTCTGCACTTGAATAAAATCAACTCTAACGAACCATATGATTAACTAAAATTTATTTGAATTCTTTCCTTGCAGTAAAGCAATGTAGAGGGCTTTAAAGAAGCATTCTAAAATACCGAGAGTGGAGGGTGAGTGGTTAACGATCTGGTCTCGCATTCCGAGTACGTGGCTTCGAATCCCCATCCGGGCATCCAGATTTGGGTTTTCCATGGTTTCCCCAAATCATTCCAGGTGAATGTCGGGATGCTTTTTTCGAAAAGCCATGGCCGAATTCCTATCCTTTCCTTGTCCTCAAGTCCTATACCGACTCTAATGACCTCGACGTCGACGAGGCGTAAAGCTATAAGTAAAAATTATTAATAAAAAAGTACTAAATTTAAGTTTGGTGAAACACGAAATAATCGGTTTTATTGAAGACTGAAGTTCTGAAAATATGTGCGTAAATTCTTGCCTCGCATTAGGAAGGACGCCGGATCGAATCCGCATCCGGGAATCCAGATTTGGGTTTTCCGTGGTGTCCGCAAATCACTCCAGGCGAATGCTGAGATGCTTCCTTCAAACGGCCATGGCTGAATTCCTTCCCGTTCCTTGTCCCCAGTCCCATCCCGCCTCTAATGATTTCGACGTCGACGAGGCGTAAAGCCATAAGTAATAAAAAAGGCCTAAAGTTATGTGTTACCTCATTAATTCGGACTAATGTATTAGTGCATTTTCTTATTAAACTGTTCTTTATTCTCTACGACAAATAACAGTAAAGAAGCCAAATATTCCCTTAGACTTGAAATTATTTAAAAGCAGAGAAAAAGATTTTATAAAGAACAAAGACATTCATTTCGATCTAGTAAACAATTCGATTCAACCTGTACTAGAACATTAAGTCACTGTTTTTCTTATTTATTGCCATTAAGCATCCACTGAAGGATAGACTGAGGTTCAAAATTGTAATAATACACTGGAAATATGATTTATTTTTATGCCTTCCTGTGGCTTTTTAATACCACTGATCCTAATTTGATGCGGAATAATTATTTCTTGATCAAATTATTAAACACTATTTCGCTAAGCCTCTTTTTCCTTCATATTCAGGTTACCTGATACACTTGCAATTTGTGAAGCGGAACGGCTGATCCCGCAGATGGAAGATTTAATGCCACAGTGGAGTTGGCCTGACGGTTTAAATTTATCTTAGCCAAACGGATCGCTAGATGACGAACCTAATTCGTTTTCCGCCTCCCCCCCCCCCCCCAATCTTCTCCGCCGATAATCCCCTCATCTCTTTCCACTGCTCTTAACAAGGCGCTTTGGCCCAAAAGAGATAGATGACGTACGTTTTTATAACAGCGAAATGTTTCACGCTCAAAACGAAATAGATGTCTTAGGCGTATTCCATATCAAGTAACAAGATATAGCCGAGCTAAAGGAAGGGTTTAAATAACATGTTCCACAATTAAAAGGGATTTGTGATACTCACCTTACAAATTCCATTTCAGCTCAGATGCGGAGTTATACAGATGCCACGATATTAATAATATAGGAAAGTAATATTGAGTAACTTATACAGTACATCTTGAGGAGTACTTTCAGTCTAAAGTTAAGAGTTCACTGTAAGAAAAATAAATCACGTATTTGTTCTGGTGTTAAATATGTGAGAAAAACCGACCACAGAAGTTATATTATTACTTCTATAATTAATGCTCTAGTATATTTTCCAAGGCAATTTTTATCAGTATTTTTTTGGAAGGATCGGAGCCATCATGTTTAAGATACATAAGCGCTTTCATTACTAGATACCTTTAACCAATAATATTTTCGAACTGTATTTAAATGCATATTATATAGCATATAATTGCATATTCAGGCCATTTTCAAAGTTTTGGTCATATTACGATAATATTTGTGGTCATATGATCATATTTAGAGGAAAACTTTGGTAAGTTTTTAATAGTACCGGGAATTCACTAGGAGTTATAAAAGAAAAAAATTAAGATAATTATTCTCAGAATCGGATGAAAAAATAAAACTATTTGTCATTGACCTGGTTAGAATTCACCAGTCAAGAATTAATATTATATATTATTGTCACTCTCTAAATGTAAATGTTCTGCCCGACTTTTTAATCTCGACAACGCAGTAGTCGTTAAAAGTTTGGAAAACGAAATAGGTCAAGCAGGGGGCAGTGTGGCTAGTTCGCTAAAGAACAAACTTGATATAGAGTTGATTGGAGATAATGGCTATAAAAAAAATTCTAAATTTTACACGATGGTGAATTTGTTTTGACTGAAGACGACCCACAATCAAATTGCAGTGACTTGACTCTGTTTAACTACAGTACACTCCTGTGACAGCTTGTGATGTCTAATGGAGCTTCAAGCAGTACAAGACAGTTTTAAGTGACAGCCGGAGAAAATTATTCTTCGAGAACTTGAAGGTGCATATGCTGAAGTAACTACAATGCTGGCATCAAACAAGAATAAAAAACGGTATATACAATAATTTACATCAATTTTACAATAAATTCCCATTTTTTAAGTGAAAATCTAGTCATCTATTCTTTTACAGGAACACGAAAATAATTTTTCGAAAAAAAAATTAATTTCCCCTATCGTGCAACGAGTGCATGGAAGCAATTTATTTTGGCTACAAGGAAGCGACACTACTAGATAAAATAAATTATCTGTAACTGAGCATGTTTTAATGTATAGTAAACTTAAACCTTTGGTCATATTTTGTTATTTCTAGGTCATATTTAACCATTTTAAGGTCATATTTGCATGCATATTTCTCTATAAATTAGGCCATAAAGATCCGAACCCTACTCACGACATTCTGAGAACGATTGTTTGTATAGTAAAGTAAACGCAGAAAACATCTTCTGTAAGTGATAATATTTGTGGTATAATTTTAAATAAATTGATTTTCGTAAAAAGAGTCGTGTGACGAATTTTGCAAATTATTCTATTGAGGCCTTAAAGAGGTTTGTTTGAAGAACAGGTTCATTTACTTTTGTAGCTAACTCAGAGCATAAACTTTTATAATTTTTTGTGACAAATTATACAGATGCAGTGATAGGCGGAAAAGTTTGTGATACCTTCATCTTTAATTCATTGAATGAGATAAGTCTTACGATCACTTATAAGTAACGACACTCCTCAAACATTTTACGATGGAACGTTTCAGAAGAGAAAGAAGTTTTATACTCAGAGTAAATGGCTCGGCCTACTTAAGAGCTCCAAGGACTAATTGCAAACATTTGTTCCGACACCAATCGGTTTTTTTTTGTTTGTTTTAAATGTGGCTAGTAATGTAATGTTGCTGAAGGCCATTTTTCACCCATATTTGCTTAGTTGATTAGTTAAGCCAATGTAAATGTTTTTTATTTGTTAATTCGTGTATGTTTCACCTCTCGTCGAGCCATCAGCAGTGGCGAATTATTTACATTGATTAGTTAATGTTTGGTGCTGCACATCTACAGTGAGAAAAGGTATTCTAGTCTCTTTAAGTTCTAGCCTAAAAACTTGGCTACACCCAGAACATTTATGGTGGGAACAGAAGAATAATTTAGAAGGCAGTTACATAGATCAAATATGCTAACATTCAAGGAATGGAGAAAATCCATCTGGCAAAGCTGTTGTTAATTAGCATTGTCAATTTAATTCTGTTCTCTCTCTCTTTTCCATTTGGCAAAATTCCTCTTTTGAAATGAGGAGAAAATTTATAGCTCCCAGATTAGATTTCGTCTCTACCGATTATTGCGTCCTGAAAATAGTGATGAAAAATCGCGTTGTACGATATAGCCGCTACAACCTAATAAATATACAAAAAGAAACGCTGAAATATCTTTGCTTAATTTGTAAAAATCTGGACAATAATAACTGACTACCTTTATTTTACACTGAGCAAAACAATTTTTACTTTGATTGCTCTCATTAATATTTATAATCCTGGGCGTCGCATCGCTCTAAGGAAATTGAAATAACTGCCTGCAAGTCTTTAAAGGTTTCGCGATTAAATTATAGTTAACTTAATTAGTCTTTTGCGTGCTCATTAAAGAACAGCTATGCCACGGCAACAGGAAAAGTCACGAGAGACACCAAGTTTCCGATCGAAAAACTACTTAAAGGGAAACATAATACGAATGACATTAATTAATATCTATTATATTTCTTTACTTAAAGTAAATGCATTAGGAAGATAATTATTATGGGGCCAAGGTAATATTTTCACTGCTGCTTCACAAAAATCAGCAGTTTTAATCGTACTCTGAAGATTGATTAAAAGCCAAATGTCGCTTAATGTATGAACATTGTCTTCACGCTGTAGGCATTACATTTCACACTTCGCTTCTAACAGATATCATATATATACAAAATCATCGACGATTTATTATATTTCACGACGTAAGAAGTTATTTATTTAAAAACGATTTTTTCATGATACAGTCGGCCACTGTTCTTGCCCTTCGACTGGTAAGACGCTCACAAGTTTGCTCAACAGGAAATCATTACCCAAAAATCCTCTATCTCAGATATTCAATAACAAAATTTACAACTTAAAAGGTTCAAGGACATGCACTCTTGGTGTTTGGTATAACTAACCCGACTATATGTAAAGGCGTAATATGACAGACAACAATCAAATGATTGCTGTCATGTACACATACACACAAACAGAAAGTACTACCGAGCGTGGGGGGTGAACGGTTAACGTTTTGGCCTCGTATTCGGGAGGACGTGGGTTCGAATCCCCGTCCGGGCATCCAGATTTGGGTTTTCCACGTTTTCCCCAGATCACTGGAGGCGAATGCCGGGATGCTTCTTTCAAAAATTCCATTGCCGAATTCCTTCCCGTTCCTTGACCCCAGTCCCATCCCGCCTCTAATGACCTAGCTGTCGACGAGGTGTAAAGCCCAAGCAAAAAAAAAGAAAGTACTAACGCAAATCAGAAAAAAGGTGAGCTGTATCTACTTAAAAGAACATTTAATGGTCGCTGGGTTGATGATGATAGTTAAACAGTTATTCACAATGAAGTGAAATTCCTCCATAAGCGTAACTGTCTTCAAGATACCGTCAAGCATATGTACAGTACTTACGGTAAGAGGCTGGAGGAAGCGAGGTTCAAATAAATTAATTCTCTGCAGTATTGTCTCAATTATAATATTTAATAAACTAGCCATATGTCTCCCTTCATACTTAACCAATATCGATAAATGAACTATTATTTTGAAGATTGAATTCTCCGATTTTATAACAGCATTAATTAATAAAGGAACTTTTGGAAATTCAACCTGTAAAATGCAAAAGTATAAACAATCAAGATCAGGGGTATGCGATACTTCATAGTCAAGCTGCTAGCCTTAACGGGCGTCGATTAGGAGTTACCGCTAGAATTTAGCACCACATGTTTAAATTTTCGAACCGGGCATGATGGCATAAGCGCTAGATATTTCAGTTGACAGATAAACGATTTTTGGTACAAAATGAGATAGTTCAGAGCTAAGAGACTTCACTGGCGTCGATAAAGAGTGATCACACTACCGCTAGATAGCTGCACCACATACAGACAGAGATATATGGACAAACTATGTGTGTTTTCTGGAGTAAGGAGTATTTCCGATATTTTTGTTTCTATTAAGGAAACATTTCATAATTTTTAATTCTTTTGTAAGAAGTTGTAATTGTTTTGCTAAGTACGCATTTCAATTCACAAATAAACAATTGCTGCAACTAACACGGTTCTTCTTCCATCCCACCACTGTACTACAATACTGCTAATCATCGTCTAACATTCGCGAAATGTTTAACTTGCCATCTAGTATATCTATAACATGATAACAAAATTCTACAATCTTCGGGAATATACAACACATAACATATCTCGTACTAATGTTGACAATTGGAATGCCTTCTTCTTTCGTGTGGCTATTAGTCGTAATTTCAATTATAACTGAGGATTGGTCATTCTGACAGCCGAACGGTAAAACTGGAGTGCAATATACGCGGGTCGTCCACAAAGTAGGTTTCGTTTCTATTTCTATCCGCGGCAGCGCTACGACCGCAGTTCCGAGCATGCGCGGCAGTTACTCTGACTCAAGGAGAAGACATGTACGCCATTATCAGATCGCTGCTGCCGATGTGTGCTTTGTAATGCTTCTTTATAATGTCAGCCGTAATTGAAAATGCCGCCGCGTGTGAAATCAGATCTGTGATTCGTTTTCTAAATGCAAAGAAAGTTAAACCAAAGGAAATTCATCGACAAATCTGCAAAATGCTATGAGTGATTCAATGCTTAGAAGATGGGTCAGACTGTTCAATGAAGGACGTGATCAAGTGCACGATGAAGAACGAAGAGGACACCCGTCTGTGGTTACTGATGAACTGGTTCACACAATTGAAGAGAAGATTAAGTACAACCGTAAGTTTACACTTAGCGCCCTTGCTATGGAAGTTCCGCAAATCTCACGATCACTAATTCATGAAATTGTTACTGAAAAACTGAAATTTCGAAAACTTTGCTCACGTTGGGTACCCAAAATTCTTACTGAACAATACAAAATACAATGGATGGTCAGTGCACTTCAGTTTTTGACACGTTACAATGAAGAAGGCAATGGTTTTCTTTCTCGGATAGTCACGGGGGATGAAACTTGGGTATCGTACGACACCCCTGAAACAAAACGACAATCATTGGAATGGAGGCACACTTCATCCCCAACGAAGGTTAAGCCTAAGCAAATCTTGACACCTCGAAAAGTCATGTGCACCGTTTTTTGGGACAGAAAAGGCATTTCGCTGATTGGTTTCTTACCACGAGGCCAAACAATCAATGCACATGGTTACTGCGAGACCATTAAGAAATTGCGCCGCGCAATACAGATCAAGCGCCGAGGATTACTGTCAAAAGGTGTTTTTTTTTTCCCTCGATAATGCCCGACCTCACACGGCGAATGTGACCAAACAACTCTTACGGGAATTACACTGGGAAGTGTTTGATCATCCACCGTACAGCCCGGACCTCGCACCTAGCGACTTTCATCGCTTTTTACACCTAAAATCTGTCCTTGGTGGTCAACACTTCAGCGATGATGAAAGAACATGTTACCACATGGTTGAATACACAGGCGGCAATCTTCTATAAAGAACGCATACAAAAACTTGTGCCACGCTATGATAAGTGCCTACAAAATTTCGGAAGCTATGTGCAAAAGTAGTTTAACAGTTGTAGATTTTTGTACAATAAATATTTTTTCTGTATCTGTACACGTTTGTTTTATATAAGCAATCGGAACTTACTTTGTGGACATACCTCGTAAATGTTGTTTTATTTACGGTGAAGCTACACTAGGCAACGATTATTGTGCAGAGCGGCGTGCAGCTTGGTAATACATCAACATACCGTGGTTAGTAGAGAGTGAATTCAGTATTCATGATTTCAGAACCATGAAAAACGTAGCCGAATAAATGCGGTAGAAAAAATATTTTGTCTCTTACGTGCTTATTACGTGTGATGCAGTGAGAACGTCGTTTTACTTAGAAAAAAATTCATGCAACAGACTACTCACAAAACAATATCGGATGTACTAATTGCAAATTGTTAAGAATAGTTTTATGTTAGTAATATAGATCTTGCTAGATAGATGACGGCAATTTTTAACGATCGATTATCGAAACATAATTGCACAGGTTTCCGCGGTCGTCCTTAGTATTATCTCGATTCTCGGGGTGGAGCCGCGTCGATTTGTTAAAACCTAACGTTTCGGCCATCGTGCTGTGGCCTTCATCAGAGGACTGATGATCGACGTGGTTCCACCCGGAGAACCAAGATAATAGATATCGAAACATGTCGTCCGTTTTAGCAGGACTGGATTTCGTATCTCGGTGTGGGATTTGTGCTGCCAACCGGCTTCTCGCAGAACCAATTGCGGAAATAATTCTTATATATAAAATACAACGTACACATCCTAGTATTACTTTAGGAACGAACCTATTCATACAAGAAAAATTATTTTCAAATCTATTATTTTTACCAATTTTTAGACAGTTCCGTATTTTGAAACCTACGGCTACGATATTTTTGATGGACTGCGAATTCGACCTACTGTGTCTGTGCGCTAGATAATAATTAACGGGTGGACTTTAGTAGCGTGTTGTGCGAATCACTCTGTTTCTAGTAGAGCTAAGGAATCTGTTGATGGTGGTTGCAATACTGCTTCATACACTGCTACACAGCTCTTATTAACGATTACTTGATGAGGATGTACCGGTCATACGTCCCAATGTTATGTGAAATGTTAAAAAAGTGAGATAAATCATATTTAAATTATGGCTAATAATTATGAAATGATGTTATAAAATATTAATAAGATTTTTTTGTTAAGAAACTTTGACAGTAAGCAATAGATACGAGGGCTGGTCATTGAGACTAATTAATAACAAAATAAAAGTTAACTGAGAAGAAGAAAGGATTAATGGAATGGAAGTGGACTCAATAAAATGGTACGAATTGATATTGGAAATGGTGCCGGTAGAGAGTTGCCGTGCTATGAGAGGATATTGAATTATGAATAAATATGTACAGCTGTGGCCAAAGAGAACACTGATAATGATAAATTTGTAGAATGATAATTGTTCACAGTTTGAAAAGTTTTTTTTTTTTTTTTTTTTTTTTTTTTTTTTTTTTTTTTTTTTTTTTTTTTTTTTTTTTTTTTTTTTTTACAAAGTGCAATAAGATATGTAGTGTATTAGAAAGAACTCTTACTGTGTTGATTTCATTTAAAAGTAAGAATTGCAATAGAATCTCAGGTATGGTATAAAAGTTTATTGCAGATTGTGAGAAGATGAATAATGAATTATGATTGGAATAGCGAACGTTATAATCAGTCTCAGTAAAAGGAGATAGCAAAGAATATAATTCATTTCTGACGGAAAGTAATAATGAAAATGACCAGGTAAAGAATAGTATTGTAAAATTATTTATAATCATTGTTAAATAACCAAAGAGAGAATTTGAATATTGTTTACGTGAAATAAAAAAAAGATAAAAAGTAATAAATCGTATTATAACCTTTCCATATAAGATAGGGGAGGATGTAAGGACTTCATAAACAGATATGAATTGGGGATGAATTTTTTACTGAATTTACAAGTTAGTGTGTATCCAGTGTTTCTGACTAGTTTTTTTTTTTTTTTAAAACTGCTTTACGTCTCTCAACAGAGAGGTCTTTAGAGACGGGGTTTCTGATCAAAGATGAGTCGTAGATTTATGAACTGAGTGAAATGACATTTCACAAGAGAATCATTTTATGGAAATTAACTCCGGTGTTAAGAAAACTGCCAGTTAAATCTCGGTGAATAAAGCGAGCATTTGTTGCGGACAGCGCCTGACAGGCGGCCTGTTAATAACGGGCCTTGCGTTCTGTCACTGGGGTTGCCAACTGTGCGGCGTAAAAAGAGAGAAATTGAAGGAAGTCACAGGCCGAGCGCTGGAATGAGATTACACCACCTGCCACAGGGGACGTGGACGCTGCCCGTCCGTTTGGAGGGTTAGCCAAAAAAATTAACGAGTTACTCCCCGCTCGCAATAGTCCTCAGTGTCAGTGGAGCAAATTCAGTGTTATGGTGCTAACACTGCCAATGAGTAGATCTATGACTAAATGACACATTTGAATAAAGTTGTTAGCCCAGATTAAGAAAAAAAAAATACGTTATTGTAAATACTTCACAACTCCGATTACAATAATGTGCTGATATAGATCGTTTACGTCGATTAAGCAATTTTGGTTCTTCAGCGGATTATAACAAATAAATCAATAAGATTTGGAGCACCATCACGTAATTCAAAAAGAATGTTATACATATTCATTTCAGTTTCTTTTTAAGTGTTGAGATCCTGCTTGCCTTCATTACATCTTACGAGTAAGATGTCAGGCTGCCACTTCTACGGCTCAGGAAACCATAAACTCTAATCGAATTGAAATTAAACAATATTGCGTCTCTACCATGAAACATCGCAGTGGAATTCACAAAGAGAAATTGCGCCCTCGAGGCGTATGTTGTTTTTTAGGTGATATTCTGAAGAATCGGTAAAAAAAAAACAACAAAAACAAAAATATTCTCCACTTCAACAGTTGAAAGAAGAATTAAGGGCTGCACAACAAATATCTCCTTTAGGCGACTAGTTTGGTACTAGTATCCAACACTGCGAAGGAGTATCTTTTAGTGATGAAGCGATCCGCTTGAAGTAACAGAACAATACAGCAGAAAGTATACTGAGCCAAATATCAACATCACCATTTTATACTAAAGCAAATTGAATTCATCTTATGCATATACAAATTGTACTGAAGGTTAGAGAAGATACGGTATGCTAGGTTATACAAAATATATCTTCATCTGATTACATCTCTCGTACTGTGACTGAATAAAATCTTTGTCTGTCTGTCCACGTATTTAGGGAACTTTTCGCTGGAGAACAATCAGCTGATTAGATAAGTTGAGTCAGCTTCGGCAATAAAAAGTGTTTCTACTGTAAAAATAATCGAATCGACACAGTTTTCTACCGGTGCTCTTAAAAGGAATTACATTTTGTTGTTGGCGATGGTTTTGGTATTTGCCTAGGTACTGTTTTCTCTTATCAAGTGAATATTCGATGCCGATCTTTCGCACTTAACTTCTGTAACCTTTTCTTCGGAATGAGGTTAGAGTTTGGCGGTCGTGAAAGGAAATAGTAAACAGCGGGACGAGGTCCAGGACTTGAATACCGCGCTCGCGATATCTGGATCGGAAGCACCTTCGGCGACCGCCAAGAGGCTTTCTGCTGACGCTAATGCCTGCTGCGCAGCGCTCTCTGAATGCCATTAAGCGCGCTCCATTTCTCGGACGCGCCGATGCGAACGCCGAACGCGTTCATTCGGACCACAGCCGACAACGTTGTTATGAAACAATCGGCACAGCCCGCTCTGATGAGGATCTGAGAGCGGAACCCGTGCGCGGATTACTGGGAGGCAGAGCAACAGTGCGCTTACGTGTGTCCGTGCGCACGAGGGTTTCTCTGTGTGCTTATGCGTGTGTATGTGTGTCTGTGAGTGCTTAAGCGTGTGTATGTATGTGTGTGTGTGTGTGTGCATGGCTGTGTGTGTGTATGCGTGTGTGTGTCGTCACATGTGTGTGTGTGTCGAGGGCCGGACGGCTGGGCCTGGTTGCAGGTTGCTGTAATTGCCGAGCTGGAGGCCCCGTTTTCATTTTGTGCGCTCACTTTGACCCTTCTCGCCAGGCACAGCCGCAGCTGAGCAGAATCCAGGCAAACATTCTCTACCGCTCTCTAATAGGGCTGCGACTCAAGGATATACGCTGTGTATACAAGATATGATTTTTATTTTTTTATTTTCATTTTTTACTTGTCGCACTAGAATTGACGAAATAACATCGCTGATAAAAAATTTAAAAAGTTTAGCAATGATTTTGATCATTACAGCAGGACCACACCTCATGATTACACACTTATTTTTTCAAAATGTGCGTACATTATAATTTTCGTAAAACCTTCGTTTAAAAACTCTGTCTCTATACAAGTCTTGAAACGTGAGAATGCTGTTAATGCTACGTCTACTATAATCTGAATATTTAGATTTTCTGGTAGTATAATCCCACAAAAACAATTCTTGTAAAAATAGGCCAAGTCTCGTGTTAGTGCAGTGACAAAAAGTTATGAGATCTTCCTCTGAGCCAAGTCTACACTTTTCAGTGTATATTCACTTCACTTTATGAAACAGAATGGTTTCTCTCGGTATCATAGATCGTTTATTTAGGATAAAAAATCTGATGACTTGGCCATTATGCATGCCATGTTTTAGTTAACGCACACAAACTTATAAATACGTAAAGGCCAAGATTTCCATCGCTCTTTTTCGAATTTGACAAGTATATATATTATGCCCTCAATTTAAGTTCAAATTATGACATGCATAATGGCCAAGTCATCAGATTTTTTATCCTAAATAAACGATCTATGATACCGAGAGAAACCATTCTGTTTCATAAAGTGAAGTGAATATACACTGAAAAGTGTAGACTTGGCTCAGAGGAAGATCTCATAACTTTTTGTCACTGCACTAACACGAGACTTGGCCTATTTTTACAAGAATTGTTTTTGTGGGATCTCATTTCTTTTTGTAAGTTTATCGCTTATCCTGAATCGCCGCTCAAATGTAATGATTCCACTTGAAAATCGGTTAATAAGAACATTTCAGATTTTAAGACATAAATATACGTTTACCAACAATGCCCCAATCTCTGAAAACAATTGATGTGACCAGTAGCCGAGCAATGCAGATTGCCGCTGGCTTAACTACCACCATAAATAAATTACTAGTAACTTCCAAACTAAGCATAAGACAAAGTAAAATTTAAGATGTCACTTAAAATTGCTTATCTCTTTGCATTAAAAAATTCTCAGCCATGTAGCTTCATCGGGAGAAAAGCAATTAAGCCGCAAATATGTGCCAGAATTTTTCATATTTGGGATTGTAATTAAATAAATACGGGAGAAAACTCCAATATTAGACTTTTCTCATGATATTGGTGTGAAATCATATATGTGTACCAAATTACTTGTTTCTGGGATGGCTGGAGGTACAGTGGGATTTTGATATCGGGGTGTCGTGGTCAAAATAAAATTTTGAATTTCAATAACTTCCAGAATAAGAAAGGCAAATAAGTAACATTTAACACATTAGTTGAACTTAGTAAGCTCACTCTACAATTGAAATCTGAAGTGTATAAAGTTATTAGGGTAGGAAGCGATTTCACGTTAGGGGTAGGTAAGGGGTAGATATATGGAAATTTACGAGTTTGTTGGTATGTGAGTAAAATTTTATCTGTGTAGCAAATTTCAGCTTCCCACGGCTACGGGAAGAACCTTAGAGTTTTGATGATCATCAGTCAGTCAGTGAGTAAGTGAGTGACAAAATCGCTGTAGTTTGCATCCTAACAACAACCGAACTAAGACCAGTATCAAAATAAAATGTAGTACGTTTGCTAAGATTGCTGATATCTATGCATAACAGAAATTTGAGACATGTAGCATAAATACGACCGAAGAAATTGAGGTTCAAAAATGGCCCGAATCGCTTCGAGAAAAGGGTAGGCAGTGCCGCCGTTGACTCGACGTGTCGGGTGCACTGCCGTGCACTCAAATTATAAATGCGGAAGTAGGTCTCTGTCTTTTTGTTACGTTTTGACGACTTAGTGGCTATACCAATAATGATGGAATTTGACAAGGAAATACTATGTATCTGTAGGAAGGACACCGGAAATATTCTTTTCGGTATGAATAACAGTTGTATTCACGAAATTTTTAGAACTTATCGAATGGTGACGTGTGTTAGTTTGTAATGTTACATCGGTTGCTCAAGCTGTGCTTCTCGCGCGATTTGTTAGTGTATGATTTGTTATTAAATTTCGTTTAGAGACAAATCGTATTATTTAATATAGAGTTCGATTTGCTCAGCACTGTACTATTATTTTGTGTCTGCTTGAAAGTTTCTGGCACCAGTTTATTTTGTCTTCTTTTTTGACATGCCTTGCGGGTGTAAACCTAGCCTAAAGTGTAGCTCTAGCAGAGTACGAGCAGCTAAAGTTATTAGAACCCAAGAATTGGATGCTCATGCTAAAGAAAGAAGAAAAGACCAAGCTGAATTAAAGCTGCCATTAGTTAAACAACCCCCCCCCCCCCCACACACACACACACACACATCCCCGAACCCCCGCACCTTCTTTTGTTTTTCTGTTTTTAAATATGTTGGAAATTAATTCTCTTCATGAGACAGGTTCGACGGTTTGAGCATACTGATTCATCCAGAACAAAGCAATTAACCTGCAAATATGTACCGGAACGTTTCACGTTTGGGTTTCCATTGAATAAATACAAGGAAAATCAGCAATATCATTACCAACAATGCCCCAATCTCTGCAAACAATTAATGTGCGTCGTAGCCTAGCACTGAGCATTGTCGCTGGTTTAACTACCACCTCAAATAAATAACAAGTAACTTACAAACTAACCATAGGAACAAAGTAAAATTTAAAGCTTTTGTTAAACTTGTTTGCCTTTATATAGTATAGAAATGTCAGGTTTATAGCTTAATCCGGAGCAAAGTAATTAAGCCGCAAATATGTGCCAGAATTTTTCATGTTTGGGATTATAATTAAACTAGCTGATACCCGCGACTTCGTACGCGTGGATTAAGAATTTCTTTGCCAGAATTGAATATAGAAAGTTTTTGGTAACGAAGGATTGGTCCCAAACAACACCGAGTCGGCATAATATGACAGGAAAGCCATCACTATATCATTCTACCGTCGAACCTGTCTCTTGAAGAGAATCAATTCCCAACATATTTAAAAAAAAAAAAAAACAAACGAAGGTGTTGGGATGAGGGGGGGGGGGGTTGTTAACTAAGGGCAGCTTTATTTCAGATTGGTCTTTTCTTCCTTCTTCTGCATGAGCATCCGATTCTTGGGTTCTAATAACTTTAGCTGCTCGTGCTCTGCTAAGAGCTACAACTTAGGCCAAGTTTACGCCCGCAAGGCATGTCAAAAAAGAAGACAAAATAAACTGGTGTCAGAAACATTTAAGCAGACGCAAAGTAATAGGACAGAGAAAATCTAGCTATACTAAATAATACGTTTTTTTCTCTAAACGAAATTTATTAACAAACTATTCACTAAGATAATGCGCGAGAAGCACACCTTGAGCAACCGACCTAACATTACAGACTAACACACACATCCGTCTCTCCGTCACCATTCCATAAGTTCTCAAAATTTCGTGACTACAACTGTTAATCATACCGAAAAAAAATGTCCTGTACCCTCCCTACAGATTTTCTTGTCAAATTCAGTCAATACCGGTATAGGCATTTAGTCGTCATAACGTAACAAAAGACAGAGACTTACTTCCGCATTTATAGTATTATTACTGCAGATCACACACACACTGACTGCGAATCACCCCTGAGCGGTCAATATAACGTAAAAAAGTGTACACCTACAGCATTGCAAGACTACTTACGATTTTCCTCGCATTGCACCCCTAAATTTGTGATATCTACAGTTTAACATTCAATCCGAATAACCGACGGACCAGGCGTGACTCTTACGATCAAAAACAATTTTTAAAAATCTTTGCCTCCATTGGGATTTGATCCGGCGATACAAACATTAGTAGCAAGCGCGTTAACCAACGGGCCACCAGCCCACAATAGTGTATGGAACTACAGAGTCTTCACATCCTAAACGTCGGTCTATGTTCGTTTCGGTAATTTTTCAAATTTACGTGACAATATGACGAGAAATTGTTCAACCAAATATAGACAGTATTTTTCTCCATGTTTCAAAGGAAAAGGTGTGCAAAGTTTCATCGAGATCGGATGAAAACTGTGGATTTGTATGAAGAATAAACAAACAAATATTCATCTTTTTATATATAGATAAATACGGTGAAAAACTCCAATATCAGATTTTTCTTATGATTTAGGGATGAAACCATATATGTGTACCAAATTACTTGTTTCTAGGATTACTGGAAATACAGTGGAATTTTGATGTCGGGGTGTTGTGCCGAAATAAAATTTTGAATTTCAATAACTTCAAAAGTAAGAAAAGGAAAGAAGTATAATTAAACACTTTAGTTAAACATGTTAAGCTCACTCTACAGTGAAAATCTGAGCTTTATAAAGTAATTAGGGTAGAAAGCGATTTCACGTTAGGGGTAGGTAAGGGGGTAGGTATATGAAAATTTACGAGTTTCAGACTTTTCTTATAATATGTGGGTAAAATTTTATCTGTGTACCAAATTTCAGCTTTCTACGGCTACTGGAAGTGCCTTAGAATTTTGATGATCATCAGTCAGTCAGTGAGTGAGTGAGTGACAAAATCTCTGAAGTTTGCATCCGAATAACATACGAACTAAGAACAGTAACATAATAAAATTACGTACGTTTGCTAAGATTGCTGATATCTATGCATAACAGAAATTTGAGACATGTAGCATAAATACGACCGAAGAAATTGAGGTTCAAAAATGGCCCGAATCGCTTCGAGAAAAGGGTAGGCAGTGCCGCCGTTGACTCGACTTGGCGGGTGCACTGCCGTGCACCCAAATATCAAGTGAAATTCTTATTACTGTGTCTTTTACGAAAACTAATCGTTAGTATAGTATATCCTCTGAGGCAATGTTGCAACATTTGATTTCTTTTATTCTCAAAAGGCAATAAACTTATAGTCCAAGATTCGGTTGCATGATTTCTACATCCATCTGTTATTTGATTGAAATGCAATTTTTATGTTATTAGTAGCAGAATACGAGTCGGCGGGGTTTCCTATCAAAATGTGGCAGCAAGAATTTTTAATTACACTATAAAAAGTGTTTTGAAAATTGTTTTTTTTTAATAAATTATAATTTATTTCAAATGAAGACATGTAAAGAACATAAAAAGTTTGGTTTGTCTGTGTAAACGTGCCCGCAAGTAGGGATTGCCAGCTGTTAAAGTTAGAGCACTCCACCGTCTGATGGACGGTGGAGTGCGCTTACTCTCATGCGCTCTTACCTAACAGCTGGCAATCCCTACTTGCGGCCACTTTTACGTAGGAAACCCAAACTTTCTATGTTCTTTGCATATCTCTCTTTGAAATGAATTATAATTTATTTTAAAAAAACAAGTGAAAGAAATTTTTCGATTGTATATTTTTTTTTTTTCCGAAATGTAACTAAAAATACCTGCGGCCATATTTGTATAGGCAACCCGGCAGAATCGTATTCCGCTTCTAATAATTATACATAAAAATTTCATTTCCATCAAATAACAGATGGAAATAGAAATCATAGAGCCGGATCTTAATAAAAAACAATAAAAAATATTATTTGTTATATAATTTAATTACAATTGCGATGGAGTACACACGCTCTGGTGGCAATGTCCCAACACCCCCATCTTCTATTATTTGCCTTGGTAATTTCTTCTAGTGCGTGACTCCCTCACCCACAAAAGAAAATTTTTCTCACTCCCTTTCACCTGTCGTTTTATTATAAATATATTTTTTAAATCGTCCAGTCTGCTAAATAATCATCAGTTCTGAAGGTCCATATTTTAAGGAAATTAGTTAAATAATCCTATTTTCTTCTAAAAAATAACAGTACTTTGTTTAATACGACAGTAACATTGGTGATAATTCTTGTAGCCATGGCGCTAATGACCCCGTCGTCGACGCACCCTAAAACCCTAATAACAAACAACAACATCTTGTAGCCTTGAACGTTGAAAGCTACATCAAAAAGTGGGACCATTTCTGAAGGTAAACCATTCCGTCGATTATGTACTATTTCAAATCAATTATACTGAAAGGCAGCAATTGAAGAATTCAAATTTTTAATACAAGTCACTGGTTTCATCTTTAAAATATTCACTGCGTTGAAATGAAAACAAAAGGTAGGGGGACCCTTCCTATGTATAAAATGAGAAGTTGTTAACATTACCCACATTATCAATTTCCTCCGACTGCCGGTAACACAACAAAAGCTTTGTTAAGTGCGCATGTGTGCGTTGAAACTAATGGATAAGTGAACGTTATTGTGCGAACACAATACTGCTGAAACAAAAGCCCTATTATGAGCAGCCGCGATTTGCTCCATTGTCAGATCTGATTGGACACTTGGATATAATGATGCACCACCAGTACGAATTACAGCTATCGGCCTGTGTTCTTTCCCCATTCCTCTTGTAATCAGGCTGAAATACCATCAAAGCTACTCGCGACAAGAGGCCACGTCGTGTCACGTATACAGAATTGTGGCCTGCTAATCAGGCGTACCACCACCTATAACATTCCGCCAACATTTCTACCTCTATCATTAGGAATGCTATAATGTCATTCGTCAAATTTAAACCTTTTTTTCGAGGTACTGAAAAATAGCAGACAGGAGGATACCCCTCCTCAGATTAGTCCGCGCTTTTGACAGACAGTGAATTGGTCCAAGTAAAATATTAACGTCAATAGTAGTCGGATAAAAAAACAGTCGATGATTTAATGCAACTAGGAAAAGATTTGGGAAAATTTCAGAAGTGTAGATGGATTCGTAGAAAAATTGATATGGAGGCGACTATGGCCAACAAATAACAGTGTGTACGGGGAATCTAAGAGTCTGTGTGTTTGAATTAGCGAATGTGAATATTAAACTACGGATAACTTTCTAAAAGTGTTGTAAATTTGTTTTATGTTGTCTGTAAAAAGAGACTAGATCTTTCTTCCGAGAAAAAGCGAGGCATCTGGTGGCGAGAGCTGTAAGTACGCCGTCGAGAGGTTACTGTGTGGTACAACATCACAGAGTGTGTGTGTCTTGATAACCTGGCTTTGCTGGGAGCTACGACTTGCATTCTTCAGCTAAGTCTAGTGACTGACTAATTTCTATTGGGTGAAGTCTGAACAGGTCTTAAAGGTGAAACTTTTGCCTGGCACCAATGCAAGGTTAACAAGTTATCTCTGAGGGTGGAGCTTACGTGACGTCAGTGGCTGACTTTCCGATTTCTGTGAGAATATCCGGTTTCACTACATAGTCAATGCCACTGTGATGGGTGCTGTTTCCAGATGGTAATATACATTGAATGAACGGTTCACTGCAATCAAGTATCATCCCAACCTGAAGCGACCCTGTTGGTTAACAGCAACAAATTAGTGTCTCGTGTTCTGTGATTTTACACTACTTCAATATGTCACGAAATTATCACTGGTTTTTCAGTTCTCGTTTTTAATCTATTGTACAAGATACCTGTATTTTGCTAAGGTTGTTCGTTTTGTCTGTTCATTATAAATTCTGCTGTTTGCGTCCAATTACTGAATATATTAATGAAGTTAATGTGATTCGTTTCAGTTAATCGTTACGATGAAATACTCCCTCAACCATGCCATGTAATCAATATAATGCAGTAGCAAGCAATAATATTTTGACAAATAATCAACGGAGTTCCCTGATAGAAAAACTTTCTCATTACAGTTTGGATTTATTAAATTATTCAGCTTCTTACGTATTTAAGGATTGATATAGTAAATACTTTCCCTACCCAAATCTTTCGAGTAACTTAAAGCTGCCTGCTGTATTTAACGAGATATGTGGATATGATTCCATTTTTCCTAAATAACAGAACATTTCTAAGCTGCACTACACATGAAAAATATATAATCTGATGCCATGATAGCGTTTGTGACAGAAAGAATGCGAATTTTGATGCTGGCGCATGTAGAATGCTTGGGTTCATTGATATTTATTTATACTATCTTTAATTTAGAGTCGTCAGTTAGCATCATCTCTACTTTTTTGTGACTGGTGATAGTGGCTGATTTCGTTTTGTTAGAAGTAATTTTTAATGTCAAGTGTGGATGAAGAGTGACTCATGTTAAATCTTTAAGATTTTTTAAAAAATACATTTCACGCAAATGAAATCTATTTTTTGAATCTTTATTACAAATTAGGTGCTAACTATTTTTGCTATCATTAATTTTAGCATGTTCAGTAAGTTTCAATCGAGGCAAGCGACGCTGCCATAACTTCAAGCTAGTGGCTTTCAGCAACGCTTTAGTCATATCACAACAGCACTGTACAGGGGCTTCTGGTGCTAGAATGAAGGTGGGGCAAAAAAATTAGTAGCAGCATACGGGCTTTACATCGCATCTTAGGATTATTTCTAAGACTTAACAGTAAACCAGATGCAATATGAAGGTTATAAGCCCATTGACCAAATACGTCAGACAGATTCCAATTGCATAAAATATTACGTTTTTTTTAATTTATTGCTCAAGATAACTTAAAATTTATTTCGATAACGTTACAAACCGCTTCTGAGGTCCAGCAGACAGTTTCATTGATGAGACTTTCTTAGTTACAGAAATCCTGAATTAATTTTTCTCCACGCGACCCCCTTTTTCGAGACTAGTGCGTCCGACTCACGTTGTAACAAAGAAATAGGTAACCTCTCTAACGTTAAAACAAGATGAAAATAGCACATCTGAAATGTAGTGCAACAGTGTAGATATAAAGTCATTAAACATAAAGTTTTTAAAAAAAATTGTTACATATCGTGGCTACTTTGCTTAATTTAAAAGCACATTTCTAACTTTTCTTTTTCTCTTCAAATGGAACTATTATCACGGTTTACCTTTAAAAAAAATGCGTTATTTATACTGTAAATGATACTACAAATCAGCAGCAAATTCAGTGGAAAGCTGATTGTTCCTAATAACTTGATTCCAACATGTCTCGCTCATATAAAATCATTTAGGAAAATATTCTTGTTCCTGTTTTACGAGATGGTGGTTTCCTGAGCAATACACCCATCTGCTGCAGTTCATGTTCCCTAAAAGAGCGCCGCAATCTCCGGCATGCTGCAAACAGCATTTTAAACTTTTGCATGCTTCAACTCATGTTATGCAAGCAGGAGAGTCATCTGCGTAAAAATATGCGGTGCAGTAGCAGAGCCGTATGTATTCTCTTTAGGACACACTGTCCCCTCCTAGAGATACTACCAGAAATTTGCATTTAAATTAAAGCGGCTTACATTGGCGTAGAGTGACTGCAGAAACCTGTGAAGCGCGAAACATTCTCAACCCAAAGGGAATGCCTAACAAACAGCCCGTACAATTTTTAATAAGCTGCAGCCATGCAATGTCACTCACTACTTGTTCCTTATTAATCTGATACCGACTAAACCAACTATAATGCTTTGATTTAACGAGCAGTTTGGCGATACGGTTAACATTTTGGTTTTGGCCTTGCATTCGGGAGGATGTTGGGTTCGAATCCCCGTAAGGGTTTTCCCATGGTTTTCCCAGATCACCCCAGGCGAATGCCGGTATAGTTAATCAAAAGGCCATGGCCAAATTCCTTCCCATTCCTTACCCCCAGTCGTTTATCGCCTCTAATAACCTCGACGTCGACATGGCGTAAAGCCACAACGAAAGAAAAAATTGTATTGTTAAAGCTGCGTTTGAGCTTGTTTATAAACTAAATTCGGAACAAAGATTGTTGCAAACGATTTTGCACTGCTATACCGAGCGTGGTGGGTGAGCGGTAACGCTCTGGCCTCGCATTCGGATGATGAATGCTCGAATCGATCCAGATTTGGGTTTTCCCTGGTTTCCCCAAATCACTCCAGGCGAATTCCGAGACGATTCCTTCAAAAGGCCATGGCCTAATTCCTTCCCATTACTTGTCACGAGTCCCTTCCTGCCTCTAAAAACCACGACGTCGAAGAGGCGTAAAGCCAGTAGCATATAAAAGAGCCGCGCTGTGAAACACTTGTTTATAGTTTTTGGGTGAGTCTAATAACCAGTCTCTGCATCTTCGTAACAACTGAACCGACAACGTAGACGTTTAATAGGTAGTCGATTCATTACAGACACAACCGATCATTTTCATCATACATCATAAAAGAAGCAGTTTCGTGAAAGAAAAAAAAAATTCTTGCTCTCAAGCATAATAACAGGTATCAAACACGAAAAGTGCTTGCCCAGTAGTTTAAGTATTTCCACTCGATAGTTACCTAGACATAAAGTATCCCCCGTTTCTGTGCAGGTATATATTGGCAGTTATCTTGCACAGTTTGTCTACATATTACGGATTTACTTAACAAATCATTTCAGCTTAGATAGAGGAAAATTTTAGCATTTTCTTCATTGCATAATGTATTTACTGATCGTGCTAGAAGGGTGATATAAATCATATAATTATATGTCATATACTTTTTAGGTTCCTAGCTACCCTTTATCTGAAAATTATGTGGTTTTGTGTCTGAAGTTCCCTGCTAACTGCCTTAAATTATAGCCTGGTTAATAGCGTACTCTACCAAATTAACAACGGGAGGTACTGTTTTCATGGAATTTCAAACGAAGTATCAGCTCACTTGCGTAGAAGTTCATTCGATACGTCTATTTTTATATATATATATATATATGTATATAATTTTTAAATCAATCTTTTCATATTGCCCGGACTATTAAGAACAGGCGCCATAGCTAAAAAGAAATGTTAGTTACAAGGTAAAAATATCATTTTATGGCTAAATATATGGATCATTCTAAACTGACATGCCATAAGTCTTGTGATACACCCAATAAGTTTCATTTCGGAAAAATTCTGCATCTCTCTGTAGCATGGACTGAGTCAGTCGGCGAAAGTCACTAGTACTTTCCGCAGATATGCCGTTCCGACAGCCTCTCCTTGTGGTGCATGCTAGACCACGGTATACGAATAGCTCTGTCGATGATATCCCCGACATGCTTCCTGGGTTAATGCCCAACGGAAATCTAGGTGGCGAAATCAGGAGCTGAAAATATTCAGAATGCACTTCAAATCGATCGCACATATCATGGGTCAGGTGATATTGCACGTTCTTACTGTGAACTACTTGTTGCTATCGGAGTGCGTAACGTTATAAAGGGCAGCTAACCGTCACTATATGGAACCTAATGTTGGTCAGTTACGAAAAGACATGAACAGCAGATGCGTATCATTGGAAATTACGATGATTCGCTGGCTTCAGGGACTCACTAGATTGGACAGAATCAGGAATGATAACGTTCGGTCGGCGTTAGGTGTGGCTTAAATCCTTGAGAAAATGAGAGAGGTTTTTCTGCGGTGGTACGGCATTGTACTAACGCAGCAACAACACTTCATTTGCGAGAACAGTACTCGATAGAAGTCGATGGCCGAAGAACACGAGGGAGACACAGGAAGCGCTGTTGCGGGAGGACTTGCAACTAGTCAATGCCTCACCTGAAGAGGCAAAAGATGGGCATAAATGTAAAAGAAGTCCAGTAAAGAAGGCCCTGAAAATGCCGGTTTAATTTTAAGAAGAAGAAGAATTGTCAAGAAGCGGCTGAGCATAGGCATGAGCTGTTCATTTTTTCCCGGTGGACGCAAACCACGCTAAATGAACAATAATATGAAAAGGCGCACGGTACTGCACCTAGCTGGCAATATTTTGTCAGATGGCTCAAATCGGAACGCGCTTTATGGGAAAAAGCAGATATGTGGAGCCACCAATCTTAGTAAAATTAAGTTATAAACAATCAAAAAATATTACAATATTGGACTACGTCAACGAAATTAATAAGTTGTGATACTAAGAGCAAATTTCAACGCAGATTCGTCGCTGATGATGCATCTGTGAGTGGTGGAACGCGTATGGTACTAAGCAAATAAATACAAGTTTTAAAGTAACTATAACTTAAATTCCTATAATTTTTTTTATAAATAACTCCGTCTACAAACAAACTGTTTTGGTGACTTTTTTTTTATTCCCCAGATGCGTTTCGCCCTTGTCGTGTAGGGCATCATCAGTGGCTGTAAATATGTTTAGTAATTGTAATAAGACACATGTAAGAACACATTTACGGCCACTGATGATGCCCTACTCCACACGGGCGATACGCGTCTGGGGAATAAAATAAAATTCAACAAAACAGTTATTTGTGGACGGAGTTATTTATAAAATTATTGATCAACATCTGCGGAATTATGGCCTATTACCAGATTTATAATTTACGATTAATTCCTCACGTGTAAATAATAATATTGTGTAAAATAAAGGAAATGGCGGAGTTTTTACGAAGACTTGAATTTTTTCGTAAATCTGTGGTATATGTGTATGTATATTACGTAAAATCGCTTTGAATGAGTGGAATATGATGACTGGATTGACTGCGGTTCTCCATGGCCATCAAGGAGAACGCCGGGAGGGTCCCAAATGTCCCGCCTCATAAATAACACATCTAACAATCAAAAAATATACTCATCACACCCTGGTCATAGTTACTCGTTTCACTGACACATTAGTATTTAGAACGACCTGGCAGTAGGTATATATATATTTTTTAATATAGGTTTATTGTTCTTACAACATTAAATGCTTGACGTCAACAAGGGCATTCGGTCGTAAAACAATAGCTCAAAATTTAACCCTGCCAACGATGAGTAAAAGGCGCCACCGCAAAACGTTGGATATGTGATAAAGAAAGAGAGTAAGATTGTGTTTCATTGATTGTATGCCTTACATTTCAATTTAAAAAAATATTAATATATTACGTTGCACCAACTATCACATTTGAGCGTGTTTTCGATCTATTATATTTGTTTATTTTGTTCAGTTCGTTGTTACGTAGAAGCATGTAAATACCTGACTTTGTAATAATATTTAATATTATTTTCATCTGTTACCAATTAATTTTGAGTAAAGTTTTAATTGTTTCTAATGGTTGCTGAATGTTTGGCATTTCAGAACCAGACAGCGGCCCTTTTTGATTGTGTCGTGAATTTTCTATGTAGTTTTAAAATTTTCCGCTTCCAATTCCCAGCGACATTTTTTCAGAATGGTGTTAAAAATAGTTTTTAGATAATTATTTCTATATAATTTTCGTTGGAAACATTGGGTAAAAGAGTCTGATGTTCATTTTAAATATGTTTCTGTAATAAAGGCGAAGTTAAATGTTTCGCCTTTTTAAAGCTACCCTTCATCACAATTGAGAAAATTTAAAAAAAAAAAAAAAAACTGTTGAAGGGAGTGATTTTCACCTTGCTATCGGGTGAGCCTACAGTTCTCAAAGTGTGATAATGCCACAACTTAATAGAACTCCAAGTAACATCGTACGTCGATTCGTGTGAGATGGATTTGGATCTTGAAACATTACGAGTAGGATTATAAGTGGCTTTGATGTCATTTATTGATTAATTTAAAATACTAGGCTTGCACAATTACTGGTGCCTACTACTCACCATATCCTCGTAAGGTTTCGCCACACCAGAATCTCGCTTTCATTGCATAACAACTGGAAACGTTAATCAAAGCACCAATCTAATTCTTCCAATATACATAACGTGACCATTTATCTTTTTCGTTAGAGTAGGACGCTTGAGAAATTTCGTAAAATTTTGTTTTTTTCGTATTTTACTAGTTTTTATCCAAAAACGAATAACGCTTTCATAAGTCTTACATGTTAGCTGAGTTCTTAGCCTTATTGTTTGACATCTAACGTCTTACTAGTCGCTTGTTTTGTATTTATCAGCGGAACAAATCATTTTCAATAATGGGGTATAGGTTTCAAGTAGAGAGGGAGCTAATTATATGGTCTGTTGATGATAGTCTTTCTAATCATGCTGTGATACTTAATTGTGTTTTGTCACTTACCCGTATTTTTTATTTTTCGAAAAAACATTTTGACAAGTGCGTTACTTCCAGGAAGACATAACGTTCTCAATTATACACGAAGTTCGTACAGTTGAGAGTGTTAGCACGGAAACGTTGAAATAAGTCCGTCCAACGGTCTTTCAGCAGCAACAACTCAGCGTTGCAGCTATGATTTTTTGATCTATGACGTAGCTGGAAATAGCGAAAACTCGTCGAAGATTTTCATACCTTGCTGCTGCTAATGAACCTTTGCGTGGTCAGCAATGGTCCATGCGTCTACCCGACAGCTGTACGCCAAAACCGCCTCGTCTGTTTTAGACCTTAATAGATTGGTATATTAAATTGTGGTGTTGTTGGCGAAAGCGGGGCATTTTTATTCTCGCTGGAGACAGCGGGACTGTCGCTACCGTCACGTTAAGTGTACAGAGCCCAATGCATGTGAATGCCCACATCGATTCGACATCCTGAAGCACTAATCGCTCAACGCCAAATGTCCCTGCGCGTAACGTCTCTAGTGCGCTCGTCACTGACAGTGGCAGTCATCCGATGGCACGCATCTGCTCGTCCGTCGCAGATCTCGATCACTGAGCACTGGCGATGTTCAGGTTGGAAGGTAGTATTGTCAACGACAATACACCCAACACACTGTGGCGCGTGGAACCCTGAATTCCGCCGCCACGACTAAAATGCTATTACACATGCATCAGAACCCTTTATAAAACTCGCCTAATCTTGACGGGTAGCCATTATCAAGGTATAAACAATTCACAAGAAACTCGCTAGTACAACTGACAGTTATGACAACTACATCCCTACTAATCCTTCCTCAGGCGAACGATGTTCCACCTGTACATTTGAATCCTGTTATACAATGACTTTTAACATGTCAGCACAAATCTGATATATTTTTATTATTATTTGCGGTTAGGACCCCTGGGACGTAGAAGCTTTTGTTTCCTTTCCTTGGTGTCCTTATTTCCTTTAAACGCTTTCTGTGGGCTTTCTTTTTCTGATCAGACCGCGTTGTTCCAGTACTTTACTTTGGACCGAGAATGGTGGGTGAGCCGTAATGCGGGGTGCTTCCTCATACAGGCCATGGCCGAATTCCATCCCGTTCCCTATCCTTTCTCGTCTCTAATGACTTCGAAGTCGACGAGGCGTAAAGCCATAAGGGAAAAAAATTATTCTTCAGTCTCTCCTCCCAGTCAGCTCGCCACTTGTGAATTTTGGATCGAAATATCTCCCTGTTTTCGATGTCTTTTGGAGCGATTCCTGCTAATCTGAAGTCTTTCTTGATTTCGCCAATCCTTCTGATTGGTACTTTCCCTTCGGTTATGTAAAGTTCAACAATTTGTCTTGACTTGTAAGTCTGTCAGGTTTATTCTTTTGATGTGTTCGTAAAATTTAAGTCTGGCGTTTTCTAATATCGCTGTGAACATATATAGTAAGATTTCGTGATTACTTCTGAACTGTATCCGATTCCGATGAGTTTTCGGACCCAAAATTTTCTTTATAACTTTTCTCAATATATCCTGTTTAAAGTGAGTGTTTCCGATTCATAGAAACATCTAGTTTAATAACTGTATTGTAATGTCTTAGTTTTGCGTGTTTGGAGATGCTTTTTTGCTACAGAATGTTTTGTGTTAAGCGTTGCGCTGTTTCAAACTTTTGTTTTAATTCCATTCTCATGGATTGCTTTGAGGAGATATTTAGAAATTTGAAGTCTAGATTAGGAGTTAGCCATATCACATAATTTGGAGCGTTCTCCACATTGAATCCTGTTATTATTATAATTAGCAGTAATAACTGTTTGTCCTGCTGAATACGTACTTTCTTCTTGACGTGCTGCCTTCAGTCTTGAGCCACGCTGGCTGTCGACTCTACTCGCTGCTAGCACAGTGTTCTGCCGGTGGCTGTGGCAGCTGTCCAGCGGCATTGGTCCGAGGTGGCCGCTGGCACCCTGCCCGGCTACACCTGCCACTTCGGCCAATGATTTATTCATCTCGGTTCGCCAACGCAATTAGTTCGACGTTAGCACTAATTGGTCGTGAAACTTTGGCTTTTGCGACCCCTTCCATCTGTCTACCTGTCACTGTAATAAATTATTGCTAATGCGTTTACCCGCACCTCTTGTCCAAGTTTATTAATTAACGGCGTACAGAATTCCGCCCTGTGCTTCATTTCTGTTTTTAATTGTGTATGACTTTATTCTGATACTAACTGTTGTCAGCAACTTCGTGCACTGTAAATGAACCGACCTATCCCTTAAATTAACATCATCATGAGCTGCATGACCCACGATCTCTGTGGCTCATTGAACGCAAATTCGTTTTGCGTGAAGAACTTCCACAACAAACTGCAACTGTAACTTTATACTCTAGCTTAGCAGACTCATTAAAGAGAGTAGACTCGTAAAAAAGACCATAGTCTTAAGTTGAAACGTAGGGAAATAAATGATTATTGGATTCCAATACAACCACTGTATTGTATTACATCATATTAATATTTTGCGGCTCCTATTAGTAAATCGCAATAAATATTTCGACTGCGAGAAGTAAGTAGATGATAACGTTTGGATTCTTTTATCCAGATATCGCGCCTTTTTGACGTCATATTAAAATAGAACATACCTTTTCTATTCCAGGATCATGTTCCGTACAGTTTTCAGTACCCCACCTAAATTCTACGTGTAGTTATTGCTTGAATCGCTTCAACAACAAATGGATAATAATTTCCTGAGACTTTTTTTCTGCATTTTGACGTCATATCAAATAAAACCTATCCTATTTTACTCCTGCAATCGTCGATTTAATGTTTTTCGAAACCTCACTGAAGTCCGACGGATTCAAGGAAAAAGGATAGTAATTTGTTGGCACAGTCTTAACTTTCAGATTTCACATCAAAATGGAACATACCATACTTTACACCCGAGACCAGCTGGTCTACATTATTTAAACCCCCATTAAAACCTACCAATATCATTTCCATGAATACCGTACATCCAAACAGACGGACACACAGATGATTACTACTCTGTACCTTATGAACAGTGCCTCAAACTCATATTAAAAAAATTAAAATAAATAATGGTAAAAAAGAAAGATTACTCATGTGTTTAAACATTTATCCGATTTTTGACGCCACATAAAATTTGAACATTCCTTACTTTACCCGACTCGCCACGTGCTGTACTTTACTCGATACTCCATCAAATTCCGATAAGTTGTTTTTTCAAGAATCGCGTTTAGTGAAAAATTATCTTAAATTTATCAGCTTGGTGACGACACTTCAAAATAAAGCATTTTCTGTCGTACCCAAGTAAACACGGGCTGAACATTAACGGAAACCTCATCAAACTCTGATCAATTATTTTTTTCTTTAATCTTATTCAGCGATACAGTGATACCAATTTTTGGACATTTTTATCTTAAATTTCTCAGATTTTCGACCATAATAATAAAATGAATCCTGTCTATGCCAACTAAATATAGATAGACAGAAATTAGGGAAAAAAAATTTGATTCCTTTTGTGTGGCTTACTAATAGTGCTCCAAATAATTTTTCTTAAAATATTTTTAATATTTACGGCAGCACAACAATTCTAACTAATGTAAAATTTGCATCAGTCTCATTGAATTGTAATGATTTTCTGCATCCAATGGAGTCGCTTTTATACCAGGTTATTAGGAAAATGACCGTATTGAAAGAACCAGTAGATATCGTCGAAATTTGCCTATTTGTCAGATCTATATAACTTTTTGAAACACAAACAACGAAAGAATTAATGTCTTTTGAGCAGAATGAAAATTTTCTTAGTGACAATAATTGCATTTAACCCATTCAGAATCATCTTTGTTATTTTACAAGATATCAAAACTGCTCCACATTTGCAGCTAACAGTATTTTTAAATAATTTCTTGTTTCACCTTCTCAGGTGTCTGTATTAGATTCCATACATGAAGGTTGTTTTTTCCATCCGTTCACTGATGTTGATATCCAAATAATTGCTGAGCAAACCAAATCAGTCGTTTAGCATAACACGTCATCACGACATGCAGATAGTAAATTAAAGATTAAAACCAGACGATAAAGTAACAAAGAAAATATACATCCATATTATACAATAAAATTGCAGAAAAATTGTTCCTGTACATTATTTATTTATTTTCAAAAAGAGTAAAAGCAATGCTCATTACTGGTGATACATATGGCTAAACCGTGAAATTTGGAATTTTTGTCTGTTGTATGTATGTTTGCACATCACACAAAAACTAATATACAGACAGTAACGAAACTATATACAGTGATAACCAAGATCAGAGCTAGAGGGGGCAAGATTTGAGCTGGGGGGGGGGGGGGGGAGGACAACTCGTATTAGTTTCGAGGAAGTGGTGTGGGGCACTGAAACATGACGATTTCTTACAAAATGAAACTCAAAACTGTTGAGAAAACTATTTTTATTATTGATTAATATAGTAATCCAACCACTTAATCTAAGGACCTACTATGTAGTAAATTAATATCGTATGATTTATGTAAACATTAATCGTCTCGGATGCCTAGAAAAATTTTTCAATATCTTTGTTTCTCAATATATCTCACGAAATTTCGATGCACATTCATCAGGCATAATCCAGTCAATCTTTCGTCTCACAAAGTGCTCCTGAGCCAGTTCTTCACTCGCCGAAGCCTACTGAAGGCAACTTAATTTTTCTTCTAGGGGGGGGGGGAGGGGCAACAACTCCTCCCCCCCCCCCTGCCCCTCGCTGGATACGCCCATGGTGATAGCTCATGTAATCCGTTAAAATAGAAGATTCTTTTCATCCAGTTATTAACAGAATTCCTAATAATACAGTAGTTAAAACTGTAAATTTTGAAAAGTTAGTCGATATGTGCGTGCATATCTCGTAAAATAATGAACTAATTTCAACTTAACATACACGATACATTAATTAATATCAGTAAATAGTTCTCGATGATACATAGGCCGATGCCGTATGTATTTGTTTTTTTTTCCTGCATATGAGCTCCTCAAACAAATGAAAGGATTTTAGGGAAGCTGTACACATTGACAGCCTATATCATCAGTACACATGTAGAATACGTTTTACAATAATTAATCCATGAACAAAAATAGCGTTCGACACTTCACTATTTGTCCTGATAGAACCTATCAATTAAATAATGACTAATTCTAACATTTTCGTAGTCGAATTTTGTACGGTGATGAATATAATCTTTCGGGTTCTATATGTTACTTAAATTATTAGCATTGTAACTAATTAATAATTAGTGCCATACAGCAATTCTCATTAAAAGTAAGAAAACTACTATTATCGTTTTAACCTTCTGGAAGAAATAGCAGGACAACTCGTATCTACACTAAATTCATGACCAATATTAGGGATTTACCAACAGTACTAAACATAGAGTATTTTGTATAATTAACAAAGTCAATAAATTTAAATATGTAGGAGAAGTAATTCAGGTGAATGTTGTTGACAAAGAAGCAAACAGATCAAGAGCAAGAAAACCAGAATTAACATACTAACTGACTGAAGTTACAAACAATTCGAAAAATCTCTCTGGAAAAACTGAAATCAAACATTATAACACAGTAATCAAACCAGAGGGTTTCTACACCTACGAACGCTAATGCTCTATGAATGCTGGAGAAATATAAGGCATTTATGGCAGATAAATGAAAGTAAAATCTTGAGGAAACTCTGGGGATCATTGAAATCTGGAAAGTAGTAAAGATCCATACAAGAAAGAAGAAAACTGAAAGTATATCAGACACGATCAGAAAGACGAGAATCACATAATGAGAATGGATAATAGCAGATTTGTAAAAATAATTTTCGACCCCATTTACAACTGTTAATGCAAACCAATGGATCCAACGCGGAAATAAAGTAATGATGGAGATCGGAATAACAAATGATATAATAGAAGATTGACACAAAATTTCAAAGGATCCAGGAGACGACGAAAGGTAATAAATAACATCTGGACCCAAAGAAGGGGGAAATAGTAAAGTGAAAGGATGAAGTACTATTGGAAGTAAACGAAAGAAGCACCGAACTGAATGCACATAAATACTTTTCGTGATCCTTAGATGACCAAAATCAAATAAGAAACAGAGAATAAATCTTTATCATTTTCACTGACCTAAAGAACGCGATTTGCAAGATCTGTATGGAAAATTTCTTCTTGTATGCTGAGAAATTGTTATTTGATTGGGAGAGGAGAAAAAGGTTAATAAAACACCTGTATTTGAAGCCAATAGAGTTAAACTATGTTTTAACTGAGAAATGCAGTATTCATAGAACATATGTACAGGAGTGCTGCGTTTTTTCAACTTGTCTGAATTCTGTTTGTTCATTTAGTTGGATAACTATTTTGTTATCAAGACAAGGACACAAATGATAATCAGTATTGTAATGTCATAAAACCGTACTTTAACGATTGCAAAAACAGAAGGTGGCGGTGATATCAGCACGTTGCCAAAAACCAATAATATTTTTTTTCACTTTAGCAAGGCAAAACCATATTCTTTACGTGTTCATTCATCGTTTTCGAACGTCTACCTCTGCATTGGCTTAGTATTTGTCTCTTCGTGCTAGTTCCGCTGAAGAGAGATCCTGTACGAAAATATTATGCAAACGGCAGCAAACAAGAAGATGGGGCTCCGGTACCAATATTTCAGTAGCGAGACACATTATAAAATTACTGGGTGGTATATGCTTCTCACAAACAAGCAGACTGGTTCTTTTTATTGCAGTTATACGGATAAAATATATCACTAATCTCTTTAGCTGTTATATGGATTTAACTGGTTCGTAGGAAGGAGAATTTCTGCGAATAGAAGGTTGTACACATTGTCAATAAATAATTGAGATTATGAAATTGGTGTTTCTAGCGGCCTGTTAACTCGTCACCTGGCCACTCTTCAAATGAATCATCCAAGTAGAAGCGAGGCCATCACTGCCTACTCTTACACTCGGATACTATTCGAATGTATACTAATTTGTAACTGACTGCAGACTTACTGACTAAAAAAGTGTTCATCGGGATGAATGGCCATGGGTAAACAGATTATACTGCCAACCTATACCAGCCAGTAGCAGCTTAGGCAAGCTCACACGATCCTAACATTCTCAACACCTGTTTCTGCTATTGGTCTTCTATTTTACAACTAAACAAAATATATTTTATGGTGCATTCTCGATGCTGCCCCGGCTTGCACTTCCTAATTTTTCATTTTAACACGTTTTGCTTATCAAGTATAGGAGCTGGAGGGTGTGCAACTAGATTTCTTTGTGGAAATTACCGCAGGGCCCACCCAGTAACTAATACGATAAAGGAGCTGGATTGGACGTCGTTGGAAGACAGAAGCAGTATGAAGAGATTTTTGTCAATGTACAAGACGTATGTTCGTGATGGGGCTTGGAAGAATATTTGTTGTATAATTAGAAGTAGCACATGGAAGGGAAAAGATAACCATAGGCTCAAATTGGCACTCTATTTCATGTATAAGGGACTGGGAAAATTTTCTTTGGTGGGTATTGTAGTCAGGGACTGGAATAATAACCAACGGAAGTGATAAATAATTTTTCAAACACGCTGAAGGAATTTAAAATTAAAATTCGTAAATCGCAAAAGTAAACGGAGGAGGAATTTAACTCTGAAAGTATATAGGATAATACCAATAATATTAAAATACAGAGAAAAGTGTCATTAGATTACTAGCGAAATTACCTGCGTAGTATGCGCTATATCGCAATTCAGTTAAATACAATTCAATCCGCTCTTTCTATTTACTTGTCGCCCGCCATCAGCTGTCTCTATTGCACGACTAAACGTTATCTTTAAAAGCAACCTGACTTCCACACATGAACATTTTTGCGAATCAGACCAGCTCGTGTTTGTCAGGAATTTGGAGGTTTTTATGTTTCTGTACTGAGCCTTAAACATTTCCAGGGTAAAAAGTACCCTATGATACTCCCTGCCAAATCAGCAACCTGCCAGTGAATATCCCGTCAAAATCAGTTCACACACTAAATATGTTGCATATAAATTATTTGTATTTGTCAATAGCTGAAAAAGCTTAAAATGTGAACATTTTAGTACACTCAACAACATTCTAAAAGATTACAAAGATTTTTTAGAACACTTTGGTCGAGATAATAAATTGCCTTCGTCGACCAATTTCAACTACCATTTCTCCTGTACCTCTACAGCTACCGACATGCAATCACCACAGTGCACGTTGGGAGAATCCAGGCCACTACCACACACAAACAGCAGTGGAGGTAGATGTGGCTGCAAAGTCAAAAATGGGACACACACGCTGTTTTTATTTACTTACATTATAAGATTTAATTTTATCTTTGCTGGAAGTGTCCTGACGTACCTAATTAAAGCATACGTAAGTCATTGTATCCTCAGAAGCGCTTTTTCGACATAAGAGATCTAAAACATGATGTCGTTAAATTTTAGATCCCAGAGAAATCAACTGGCCATCCTATTTGTGACACAGTGGCTTAGTGCGGTTTCTTCTGGATCCAACCAACATTCGGTTTGAGCAGTAGTTTAATTCTAAAGAAAGAAAAATGAAATGTAGTCTTCTTTTCGTGAGTTTCCGGCGTTCAGTGACAATTTTTAATCTACGGCAGTATTCCTCAAGAAAATTTTATCAGAACCGGAGAATGAAACAAGAGATTCATTTATTTTCAGGATACCCAAATCGATTTGTGGATTCAAATTTTTCATTCAATGAAACGTTTCAGCTGCAGCTCCTGAGAAATCTCAAACGGTGGGTTAGGAATAAAACAACACTGCAGCACTTCCTGCAGGTTTCATCAGGTGAAGTGTTGCCCCTATGATCACCGGCGTCCCCCTGATCCCGCGGGTTAAACGCCGGCGGTGAACGTCGTGTTTACGACACTGTGCGCCTCTCGGCGGTCCCATTAGCGAACGTGACCAGAGCTGTGTGGTGGCGGGAGAATTTCAATAGCGAGGGCCCAGACCTGGCCAGCCCACCTGCTGTTAATTAAAGCGGCGGTGCCATTGTGGGGGACAGCGGCGCTGGCCGGCAGGGGTTAATACCGAAGAGCACGGCAGCCATTGTGTCCGGCAGACGGCAAATATAATACCGGCTGGGACAATCTCCGCACTCTGTTGCTGCTTCTTTCCTGGCGAGCCCGCGGTAGTGTAGTGCTTGCTACAGTACGCTGACACCTTCACGAGCTTAATATCTTCCGCCTTCCACGTTGGAGTGGGTTAAACCACTACATTGCATTTAATTAATGTAAAATTTAATCACAGGACAATTCAGTCAATAACGGAAATCGTTTATTATAAATCCTGGAGGTTTTTGATCATTTTCCTCAATTACTGATAATATTAATAAGTAAATACAGCCTTAGCAATTTAAAATTTGTTCGTTTATTTACGTTCCGAAAGCGTTTCGCTTCTTAACTGAAGAATCTTCAGCAGCTTTCTTGTTGACTGTGTATATATGTTACAACATTGTTATGTCATTTTGAGTATTGAAGTTTTTATACAAATCATAATTTACTTACATTTTTCGATACATTGCTCTATTTATCCACCGTTCGCAGCAGCAGAAGTCTCTGTTTGCTTTTTGGACTGCAGGTCATTTGCTGCTTATTGCACACATGAACCAGCACTACACTGCACTGCACTGTGTATTTAGTATGAATGGCTGGTACGTTTTGTTTACTTTTGTCTGTGTAACGCTATGTGAAGCTGGTTTTTTATTGGCTTTTTTGTTTCCTTTCATGTGTGGCGCGCTTTTGAAAAATATATATGTTTGGTTTAGTTTGTTATTATTTTATATATGTCCTTGTTTAATGGTGTTTTCCCTGTGTCACTAATTTTTTTTTTTCCCCGGTACTCTGTATATTGCGTGGTTTGTCCGGTTTGTGCATTCGTTAATTATATATTTTCCTTCTGTTAGTGCTTTTTGTATGTGATTGTTCTCTTAAAATGTTAGTGTTTGTAGTTTATTGTTATTTATGGTGAGTATTTGCATGTCTGTGTCTATATTCGTTGGCTGGTGGTTGTGTTCCTGTAGGTGTTCTGCAAATGTGGAATGATTGTTGTTTTTTAGTGCTATTAACTGACCTTTGTAGATTGTTTCGAATTTTTTACAAGTTTTTCAAATGCACTGAGCTTGACATTTATTGCATGTTAACCTGTATATTCCTGAGTTGTGAAATTTATCGGTTTTTGTGTTACTTTTAATGATTTTCTGTATCGTGTTATCTTTTCTAAAAGCTCTTTTTAATCCTTTTTTTTTTTAAAAAAAGAAAAGAAAAAAAAAAGATGCATATATATTCTGTTGTTGAGAATAGTGGATAATTAGAGCAACGTATCATAAAATTTAAGTACATTATAATTTGTACAAAAACTTTAAAATTCAAAATGAAAAACATTTTAACATGTATGGTATACACTATCAACAGGAAAACCGATGAAGATGCTTCAGTTAAGAAGTGAAACGCGTTCGGAAAGTAAATAAACTAACAAGTATTCAGTTGCTTAGGCTGTATTTATCTATATCTATAAAACGAAAACCGGACATATTGGTCGTATAAAAATTCGGAAACTACGGAGCAGATTTCGATGGGGTTTCCACCGTTTTAAAGCTTAGAATCTCAATTCAGTTGTTTGGCATGTCTTATGTTTCAACGTTATATAACGCAGGATCATTAAATAAAATTCTGAACGTATAATGAAAAATCCCAAAGATGGAAGGATTAGATGTTGCATACTTCGCACTAAACACACAACAAAATGTCTCTGACCATAGCCTTTAATGAAAGCAATAAGATAACTTTACAATAATAACTATTTTGCACACTAAACAAAACTTTAAGTATTCTTTCCTTTAATTTGGTATATTCAATTTTTAAACCCCATAGATAGCCGTAACTTGGAGTATTCTTTGCTTTAATTCGGGATATCAATTTTTAAACGCCATAGATAGCCGTAAAAACAACAGAGATTTTCATTAAGCACGATGTCTGGACAATATCTCTAGCCTTCAGCATTAGTCTTCTGTTAACAGTAATATTATTTCGGATTCGCTTATGATATTTTTATAAAATGCTGAATCTGCGGAGTTAAAGGATCTGGCGTTTCGAGCAAAAAATATATCCATTCACTTCGCAACTGAATCAAATGTGAGTTTCTAACATAATCTAGCGTTGTTCAGTAATGTAGTAATGCAATTTCTGAACCAAACTAACGAAGCTTGATATACGTGAATCTTTTCGGACGAATGAAAGTAGTGTACGTGCAAATAAACTTCAACCCACCAGTTTCTTGGTAGGGAGCGGGTGAATCTAGGTTTGCTTTAATTTTTAAAAAGTTGGCTAGAATTTTATGAAACTTTGTACAAAACGTTTTTTATTGCGGGAATAAAAATAGGGTACGGGTAAATCCACGCCAACTATACCGGGCAACGCCGGGAACTCCGCTAGTTTATTAATATAATAAAACCTATGCTAATGGGACCAGAGGGTTATTTTGCTAACTGCATTATAAACGTGGGAACATTTAATGAATGACTGTTTTAAACATGTCGAGGACAGTGGCAGGTGGCCCGCGTAGCGATGGCACCGAACTGGCTGATGGAATCTTTTTTCCGCCTAGTGTCTGAACGAATCCCACCACGAGAAATGGACAGCGGCCTAAAGAAACTAGATGATTATAAGTCTCTATTTCCAAAAAAAATCTACGAATAACTTCATGAAACAGATTTTTAGGCTTTACGGCTCGTCCACTTCGTAGTCATTAGAGCATTCAAATAGAACGATTTCGAAAAAAAAAAAAAAAAATCAAGAAAAACTGAAATCTGAATGGCCGGATCAGGGACCGAACCTAGGTCCTGCCAAATACCAGACCAGAGAGTTAACCACTTACCCAACAGGTTCGGTCGCAACGGGCAGTAGTGGTTCTCCGAATATCACGCGTCGTAATTCTTTACTCAAGACTGATAAGGTATGTAAATACAGTGGTTTTCTGAATTGTTCTCCAGTAGTTACTTTCATTTTAAGTCCTCTGATGGTTCAGTACAGAACACATTTCGGTTTATTATTTCCGTAAGCTATTGACACTTGGTGGTTCATGGTTCCTGGGTTGTGTGTTGGCAGACTGTCCCACGGCGTGCGCGCCCGACGCGTCTCCTGTGTGCGGCTCCGACGGAGTCACCTACCGCAACCTGTGTCTGCTGCGGCGCAAGGCGTGTCTGCACAGGGACAGCACGCGGCTGCTGCACCCGGGGCAGTGTGGTGAGCACCACCTCTCTCAGCCTCGCAATGCGCAAAGCATTGGGGCTTGACTTGAGCCTCTCATAAGTTATTGACCAAATCTCAGACAGTAAAACTTACCACACTTCCGGGGCTTTAAGATACTAACTTCTTATCAAGGGCTATGCATGTCACCGCGTCCTTGCAACTCCTAACACGAGGTGGGCAGTAATTTCACATGATATAATTAATGTAAAATATCTGATAAAACTTGAACGGACACCTCTGTCTAATGCTGATCTGAACGCTAGTTGGCACGACAGGTGCCGAGGAGTAGTGTGTGAGTAGAGAAGCAGTAACACGAATAGCAGAATGCGTTGGTCAGGAGAGCTCGGTTACTTCGAGCGTGGGGTACATTTTGGACGTCACCTGAGTAACAAATCCGAGACGGACATTTCAGCCTTCCTATAGCTGCCGAAGTTGGACCCCACCCCCTATATATTAATGAATAATAGCAGAGAATGTGACAGCTGTAAAGACAAAGTGCAGTTTAAGATAAGTGTTCGGACATTTTTGCTCAGATAGTGTAATGAAAGTGAACTCAATAAAAACAGTAGCACTGAAAATTAGCTGAAAGAATCCAGAGTGCCATATAAAATTACCAGACCATCAGGTTGAAGTTGTCGAACAATTCACATCCCTGGGGATGTGAATTGTTCGACAACTGATCACAGGGTCAGTGAAAGCTGAAAAATACTCCAAGTAATAAAAGAGAGAAACAAAAACTGATGGGACACTTGTTGAGAGGAAAGTGCCTGATAAAAGACGCCTTGGAAGGTCTAGTCTGTGGGAGGAGAATAAGAGGAAGAATGAGGCAGAAAATTATAGACAACATCAAGGAACACGGCAACTACATGGTCCTTAAGAGAAAGGCAGAAGATAGAAGAGCATGGAGAGCAGCTAAGTGAAAACCTGCCCGAGGGCAGAAAACTGATGATGATGGGGAGCATAACGGGTAGTAATGGTACAGGTGGCTAGGAAATAATGAAAAGAGTAACAAAAGGGCCCAACTTTTACAGTATCGTGCGGAGCTTACTATGAAACATGAAGGTTCTCGGAAGAATTGCCTTGTACAAATCTCATTCCTATTCTCACATATGCTCTGGAAACATACACACTAACACCAAAGGAACTTACAAAGAGCCAAACCTGTAAGATGAAGTTTCATTTAACTGCCCTCCTGAAAATGAGACTGATCAGAATGATGAGATTGGATTAAATCTAGAGCTAAAGGAATGCTTCGAAGAGAAATTTAGGTTAAGTAGACTTAAATGGTTCGGGCATGTTAAGAGAATGAAGACTACAAGACTACAAAAAGCGTATTTGGAAAATAGAATGACTGCCAAAAGACCTTTTGGAAGACCTATAAGAAGATGGACAGACCAACTGAAGGAGGACCTAGAGAGAAGAGGCTGAAACTGGGAATCTATTATGGACAGGGAAACTATTCTAGATAGGAGACAGTGGAAGACGATCGTCTACATCCACAGGAACGCTCGTAAACCACACCCGAGAAAGTGGAGATGGTCTCCAACGATAAAGATGTTGATGAGCGTATTTACTGAACAGCCCACGAAACTAGCCAGTCTGGCTACGCGTGCTTAAGAGCCATTCCACTGGATCAGGAAGGAACAACGGGCCGTGGCTCAAATCCAGAACGCGCTGTGCTGACAGTCCTGATTGACGTTTTTAGGTGGTTTGCCGTAGTCACCCATGCGAACACTAAGATGCCTGATAAATTACACATTTTACAAATAAAAATACACTGATCACATAAAAGGTTTTATAGAAGGCTTCTCCATCAAAAAATACGACAGCTTTATCAAGCTGCACTACATGGAACCTTGATTTCAAATTAAGCACAATGAGGATGTGCCGGACGACCTGCGAAGGTGGGAACGTTCATAAATGATAATGATTGCGACTAGGTTACTCACAAATTTAGTTACTTGAAACTGGCATTGCGATTTTTATCAACGTGTCTGTCTCACTCTATTTGATCTTAGCAAGGAGACTTCCTTTGTGTGATACTAACAACCTCGCGCATCTATTAGACTAGTTCTTTTGTTCCTGTGAGTCACAACCGTAACTGAATAGTCTACGATCGGTCACACGTCCGCAGAATTTTACAAACAATCCTGAAAACGTTGCTAATTAGGTATTTTATCCTCTGTGTTTAATGAATTTCCATTGATGAGTTTCATTTCCCAGTATTGGCGTCATAGTTGCTGTTATTTGTCTCCGTGTTTCATGCCTCTCTGCGTAGTGTATATTGACGACTAGTATTCGATGTGTTCGCGTTGGAGTGCTTGTTTATAAAGAGGCTGACTAAAAGTGTCTTTTATCACTGTTCTTAATTTGCATATTTTTCACATGAAAAATTGCGTTGTGGTGTTTTAAGTACATTTATTAACCTTCGAGGATGATGACGGACACGACATATGTATGCTGTGAGTTATATTAATGTTTCCTGTCGGTCAAAATACCATCACATTTTAAACCTGTGACTCAGAGAGGCGTGAGCAAGGACAAATCCCACGTATGATGAAGTGTGGATCCTTTATTATTCGGAGGCAAGTGCTACAGCTATTATGTATTACACTGAAAGTAATGATGCACAACATAGTTATGAGAAATATAGCCTTACTATGTCGTAATTTGCGAATTTTTCTGCTTAATATTGTTTCAATTGAACTTATTCTTGATTTGAATTGTGAGAATCGCTTTGAAATTTTCACCTTAAATTTTAATAAAGAGATTGCATATGTAAAACACTTACGAACACTGTTAGACTGTTAGTAAGTAGCAGGAGTCCTTGAAGTGGCTATTAAACTCAATATAAAAGCATTGATCTTTCTAGGGCCACACTTTAGATTTATCTCTAATTTCAAAGCTATCATTGAGATAATCAACAACCCCTCTCGTTCTTACTTTCATAAGATTGTCGTAGGATATTTCGTTTGAAACGAATATTCAGAAAACATTGAGAGTTGCACTATTTTAATGAAAAGATTCATGAACCCATATGTGCATTTCAGTTAAACCCCGAAAAAAGTTACTGTGATGCAGGATGGTTTATAAACTGGCTTTAATATTTATTTATGCCAAACTGAAACATATGCGTAACATTTTTTGAATGTGCTGATCTAAAATATCGATGAACTGCAGTCACGTAAACTGAGGAAATACAAGGCAGAGAGACATTTGTCTGCTGTTCATTCGTCGAAGACTGATCATAGTTTTTTCGAAGTGCTTGCTGATTCCTGAGATGTTTTAATTTTCGTTTGATAAATAACTTCTACGTCGAAGAGGAAACAATCACAGCAAATTATAAATATTCAGGATGTGTTTAAGACTAACTGAATCTTTTTTAACGATTGTGATTTTTCCAGGATTTAGTCCTTGTAAAATGCGCTTTTGCTCAGCTGTAATGACATGAGGATGTATACCAGGAGATACAGAGGAAGTAGACGACACGCGTTAAATGTGATCAAGTAGAAACGGCTACTGTGAGAAAAATTTTGTAGCTCTCAAGGTAATAGTAGAAATGTATAAATTTGGAATTGTATTCCATGCTCTGTGCATGTTCGAATGGCAACCGTTTTTCCGGGCTCTTCTACAGTACTTCGATACTGCCCCACAGAACTGACAAGATATGTGCCATGCCTATGAATGTATCAAGTTCTCCTTTTGAGTCACTACTTCAAGTACAATTTTCGTCTTGGGAAGTTAATTGTTGTGTTCATATTGTACGGTAATGGTGAAAACATCGTTAAAGCTACAAATCTGATAAAATTGTGATTGTCACTGGATTCCATACCAAGTAAAAATTTGTGTCTGAGAAAAGTAATATGACTTAGAAACAGTTATAAGTCCTTATGGACGAGAGTGGTAGCGTTCTGTAAATTACTTCCGTGAAGCTTCAGTAACAAGGTTGCATCAACGTTTACCGATTTTGTTCGGACGCTGCGGTGTTGACATTAACGTTAACGCTTTGTACAGGAGAGACACGCAAAATGTTTATTAGCTTTACCAGCAAATTCTGTTTTTGACACAGTAGCCTTGAAAATAGAAATATAGACGACAATAAAAAAAAAAGTTAGAAGCGTGATTACCTAATTATAGGATAACGTTTCTTTTCTCTTCATATCTAAGTATATAAGATTCGCCGGTGATAGATCACCCTGACAAAAAAAAGAGTGGATGTGATTTCTCTGAATAAACAAAGTTTCATATGAAAGCAGAATTCAGCAATAACAATTCTTCTAGGCTCTTATAGCCAAATGAACTATTGTACGTAAACAGCTAGAAACATAACACTTAATTGCGCATACCGAAATGATATCCAAGGAAAGTTCGAAGTGTTTAATTCCAGTAGAAAGACATTGCAATCACAATAAAGAAACGAACGCATCTGCATTGGGAGAGTATGTTACCTCCAAATCCAGAAATACGTTTCTCGGTAGAGATAGCCTTGTTTGAGTAAGATGCTTCACCCATTCTATCTCTGAGTATTTCAAATAACTTTTGTGATAAAGATGGCGGAAATGAAGTGGAAAATTACTTTGTTTTATTGCGACAGAAAGACGTAAAATACCAGTAAGTATCCCAACCGATATCTGCCTCAATTTTTGTAAGGATGCACCAAATGGTATGTTACTCAATGATAGAAAGGAAAAGAATTTTCCACACAGTGGTATGTGTGACCTACAGTAGCAGTGTTTGAACTATTCGCTAATCTGAAAGATACAAGCCAAACTAAATTTTATCATATAGTACCTTCCAATCGAAGTAGGTTTTGGAACACTACGCATTCTAAAGGCAGTCTCTGCACTGCAAAGGTGGTGACGTGATCCGAATCGCGGGGCAAGTACTCTGGTTTCGATATCATCTGCCTCCATACGCGCCTCTTCTTACAGTTATGCCTCCGCAACTGTAAAGCTCTATACTAGGAATCTATGATACATAAATCCACTGTATCTAACTTCATACTTATAAATTTTCCTAGATTTTGATTAAGTAATCGTATTTGACAATTTTTATTTCGTTACACGATGCATAGGTTTTACCCTAAAACAACAAATGGTAAAAACGTCGAACGTTGGTTACTCACCCATTACAGACCCTGTAACTATAAACTTTCACCGAGTTATTATTTCGGCAGGACTTACTATCTTTCTCACTATCCAATATCGTAGTGTAAAATTAAAGTTGAAATACCAATTTCTTGAGATTTTCAAAATCCTTTTTCCTGATCTTCAACTATGGCATAGCATGCTATGTAGTGTGAGGTACGCCGAACGATTCCGTGGTTCGGACTCCACGTTAAGTTGTAGGTCCCCTGTACCCGCTAAGGTTACCGGGTTGTTACTAGGCCACCTAAAGACTGACGACAGCAAAAAAAAAAAGAGGCACATTGCGCGGCGAATGGAAAACTCTATCACGTGGCTACCGGACAATCCTTCGAGATCTCCTGGCATATCTGTGATTTTTACTGATACGGAAAAAATGTCCAGGTATAGGAGTGTAGACAAGACACAAATATCATGGACATTCATGAATATCAGTAGCGGAGTTGACATAACCCTCTTTATCACGGGTTAGTATAATTCTATCTCCTTACCTTATTATTCGATTCCTGATTGGTGGTGATGGCAATTTATGGGTTTTAAGCTAACGAAAGAAAGATGATAATTGTGGAAGCAAATCCGCCAGCGAACTATAAGAAATCGAAACAATATCAACCACAATTATCTTCGAAAAAACTTGCAAAAATGAAATGTGGATGGTAGGACCTAAATTTCAACCGATTTCCTCCCAAACTCCGGCGGAATTATTTAACCAGCCTACATATGCAGAAAAAAAATAATGAACCCTCTGTTTTAAGTTAAAGCTTTTCACGAGTGTAAACACAAAAGCCGAATGGCATTAATGTGTTAAGCTTTTTCTCTTCGTTCATGGAATGATTTGTTGATTCAGAAAATCAACCGTTTCGTTGCCAGATAGCTGATATCGAAGAAAGAAAAAGGCTGACAACGCTATACGTAAGCCGTATGTCATCAGAACACATAACTTATTATCACCCAAGGCAGAAACCCGATTACAGCTAAATGAAAAATACTCGCTTAATTTATTGCTGCCTAAATGAAAATACGCTACAATCAGACACACGTGAAAGAAATGTTAACGTGCAGACATTTCTTTAGCAACAGAATGTGGTGTTATTAATTTCTGTTTGTTAGTATTACTCTGAGTAATTTGAAGATACATTACATCAGTTAAAAGAACTATATATTTCTGACGGGTGTTCGGAGAAACATTTTGCCATGCATGACGTTTCAGCAACTTCTATCGCTTTCCTCATCAGGAAAGGCGTAGATCGAAAAGGATTCTGCAGTATATGAAGGTACTAACTGTGGTTGTCTCACGACGCGCACTCCTATATGTACAGATGGTCGTTTGTGGGCGCATACCGCAGATTCCTTTACGATCTACTACTGCACCGATGATAGCGGCTAAGGAAGCTGTTGAAACGTCCTTCATAGCAAAGTTTATATGGCTGAACACTCGTGAGAACTGTGTACAAGCTGTACACCAGGAAACACTCACAGCAGTTAAAGGTATTTACTTGTTTAACACACCAGTCATTCTATCGTAATAAAACCATCAGGAAACTATTGCGAAATTTAGAAATAACAAAGCATAAACAGAAAAATTATAGCAAAGTAAAATTAATAAAAATTTAATTTTCAACAAATTTTGTTCCTGTACTAGATATTCATAAATAAACTTAGAATTTTATTGCTAGAACTGGATATGTATAAAGTTTTAAGTAACGTAAAACGTGTTCCAAAAAGCACGGAATCCGGATAATATGACGAGGAATCCATCACTGTAACAATGAAACTGTCTCCTGTACAGAACCAATTAGCTACATTGCAACAAACTAAGGGGATTTAATTAAACACGAAATAATTTTCTAGTACGGAGTAAATCCATATCTGTACTATGTAATAAGCTGAGTATGTATATAAAATTTATTAATAGATCATGAACAAACCGACTACGAGAGAAACAAAGCCTTAGCGACCAACATAACTATTTTTTTATTTTTTTTGCTGTCATCAGTCTTTCGACTGGTATGATGTAATCCTCCATCCCTTCCTATCTTGTGCTAACCTCTTTATCTCTACATACCCATTACAACCAAAGTCCTCAATTATTTGCTTTATATATTCTAATCTCTGTCTTCCTCTATAGTTCTTACCTTCGAATAACTAATTAACCAATCCAGCATGTCTCAAAATATGACATACCAGGCTGTCTCTTCTTTTTTTAAGTTTCTTCCACAAACTTTTTTGCTCAACCCTTATTTCCAAAACTCGTTCATTTCGTACTTTGTCTGTCCACTTAATTTTCAGCATTCTTCTGTGGCACCACATTTCAAATGCTTCAATTTTCTATCTTTCTGGTATTTCTAAAGTCCATGCTTCGCTACCATAAAGTGCTGTGGTCCACACATAGAGTTTTAGAAAGTTCTTTCTAAGTCCTAGGTCAATATTTGAAATTAAAAGATTTCTCATTTTCATGAAAGGTATTTTTGTTAATGTTATTCTGCTTCTAACATCATTCCTACTTCAATCATCAGTTGTAATTTTGTTTCCCAAGTAACAGAATTCACTTCGCAATGATACGTAGTATTTCCTTGTTAAATATCATCTAGATCGGTGTAGCTGTTTAGTTGTGAAAACCGTAACAAATAGAAAGAAAGATAGAGTTACTATAGCATTTATAATATTAGTGCAGGCTACCACGTGAAAGTTTAAAGATTATACCTCAAAAACAGTAAAATTCTTTCACGTTCGTGATGTAAAGCGTAAAGTTTAGGTATTTCTGGTTTCACTGTGTCTCGAAATGACCTGTACACCACCCACATTCGCATTAGGAATGTTTTACCATCGTTACGCATACACAACATAGTAATATAAAATTGACAATTTAATTTGAATTTTCTTTCCAAATCATCCTTTGCACTTTGAATTTTTTGCAATCCAGTTGCTTGGGATTTAGTGTAAGCTTACGTTAAAATTAAAATCTGTGGTTCATAGAACTTAATTTAGTGCTAAATATTTGACAAGATTCTTCTTTTCTTGTTATAATCGGGGAAAATGTTATTTTGGCAAAATAAGTTCTCGTAACATAACGGAAAGTCTTAATAATGGAGCAAAGGAGGAAGGGGAAGTAATTAAGGAGAAACTCGAGAAGGGGTAAGGAGGATAATGAGTCAGCGTTTTTTCCCCCAACCAGAAGAGAATAATCGAGAAAGGAAGGAAGCCCTTCGTGGATTTGAATGGTACCCTCACCGTACGAAGCATCCGATGGAACGAAATTTGTGGCTTCCCGCTTGGGGAAAGAGGGATGAGAGGACAAGTAGGGGGGGAAGCGCTGCTCGCGCTCCTACCACCGCCCACATATCCTCTCCAGCAGTGGAGAGACGTTTAGCTTCCGTAACGGATCCTGGTTATTTCCGGGACATTTCACAGTCACCTATTTAACTCTATAATGTATGAGAAATTTTAGCAGAAAGAATTAATTCATGTCAACAACTGGTATATGGATCGGCAATAATGAACAATGATACAACATGGTACCGAGCGTGGTGGTGTAACGGATAGCGTTCTGGCCTCGCATTCGGGAGGACGGCGGTTCGAATCCCCGTCCGGGCATCCAGATTTGGGTTTTCCATGGTTTCCCCAAATCACTCCAGGCGAATGCCGGGATGCTTCCTTCAAAAGGCCATGGCCGAATTCCTTCCCATTCCTTGCCCCCATCCTTTCCCGTCTCTAAAGACCACGTTGTTAAAAAGGGACGTTAAACTGTACAAAAAAAAAACAAAAAAAAAAAAAAAAATACAACATGGTATCTGATGATCATCATTCCCAAAATCTACTAAATATCATATCACAAAGCAGTTGATGGAAGAAAGAACGATTAATACTGTCAGAAAAAGCAGATAGTCATTAAAAATGAAATTTCAATGCGTAAAGATTTGTGCATGATTTGGAAATTCACAGTCTTAAGATCCCTCGACAAAAATTACAGAACAAAAGCTTCCCAACGTTTTTGGGGCATCTTCAAAATTCGTTATTTTTGTTAATACAATGAACACGTACAAATTAAATTTAGAGTTTTTTTATCTCTACAGTTCCTGAAGCTTATTAGTATATTTTAACCACCATTAATGAATTTGCTAAATGATTCCCAATTGCGAAAAACTTTCGTTGTTGTCTTTCTGGCAGTTTTGCGAAAACGAAAAATGTAACTGAACTTAAACAGAGACAGAAGGACACCTTACCAATTAAACAAATTTATGTGTCTGTATTGAAATAAAACAGAAATCTGGGTACAGAGATACAACAAACTTTAATTTAGTATGTCCTTAGAAAGTAAACCAAACGCTTGACAAATGGAGCTCCGAGTCACTGAATGCACTATTTATCTTGCTGTAGAAACAACACAAGTTATCACATCTTTGGAAAAGATTGTTTTTTGAAAACACATTTTACAGCATGGATCAAAGTTAATGAATACTGAACATTTCTACATCTACATCCATACTCGGCAGTTAAAAAATATGGTGGTTGCCACAAGGTGCTTTGCACCAAAACTAACTTTTGGCATTCCAATCTCGAATTCCAAGAGGAAAGAAAGAATATATATTAGCATCATTACGGCATCTTATGTCTCGAATTTTATCTATCCTTGCGACCTAAATGTGTTGGTAGATGAAGTATTTCATTCCATTTGGTAAAGAAAGAAGAATTTCGCATATTCGCCAGAAATTCAAATGTCTGTCTGACAGACAAACCCAGCCCCATATATGTATCATTCTGTGACACTTTCGTAACTAATATAACAAACAGTCACGAATCGAGCGACTCTCGTCTGTACTTTCTCTATATTGTCAAACAGTCCCATGCGATAAGGATTCTAAACTCCACAAAAATAATCCAAATGTGAACGCACCGAAGTTTTATAACTTATTTCCTTTGAATGAGCATTGCTGTTCTTCAGAATCTTAACCTAGAATTAACTTTGCCCACAACGGAAGTTATGTGCATGTCTCATTTCATATTGCTTTGTACTATTACGCCCAAATACTTCACAGAATCAACCGTATCAACAACTGAGCTGTGTACTTTGTATTCAAGAGCAAACGATTTTTTGTATTAGTTACGACCATTGCTTATCACTTTTTGAAGTTTAGTGTAAGTTTCTATTCATACCACCTTCCATAAATAACATCCAGATGGCGTTGAATTTCTAAGCAATAGTCAGAGCACTTTACTTCCCTCTAGTTAATTGCATCATCAGAAAAAAATCACAACTTCTTATTAAAGTTGTCACCCTGAACGTTTATAAAAATTAAGAAAAGAAATGGTCCTATTATACTGCCATGAGGTACGCCTGAAGTAACATCTAGCTTAGAAGAGGCTTCCCCGTCAACAACGACATACTGTTACCGACCAGTAAAAAAATCTCGTATACGTTCAATCAATCTGAAAATACAAGAAAATTGCATCACCTCGCGATCCTGCATCAGCAACTTTAATTACGTAAAGAGAAAAAAGAGCAACTGTGTTTCACACGATAGGTTCTTCCGAAATCCGATTTGGTTCGCTACAAGTAACTCGTTTTCAAGTAGAAACTTCATAATGTTAGAGCATATAACATGTTCCAGAATTCTACTGGAAACAGATGTTAAAGATATGGGTCGACAATTACTTGGATGTCTCCTATATCCTTTCTTGAAAATAGGAATTATCTGGGCAATTTTCCAGTCAATAGGTACTTTTTTCCTCTTTTAAAGATTTACGGAATACATTGTACAAAAATGGTTATATTGCCTCTGTGTACTTTGAAAATACTCGTATTGGTATACCATCGGAATTCGGCGCTTTTCCACCTTTCAGGAGTTTTAACTGCTTTACAATACCCGCACAATCAGTTTGTATGGAATCCATCTTAATTCCACACGATGTTGGAAAATTGATATGTTTTCCTTTTTTCCCACTGTGAATGAATTTATAAATTCAATGTTAAATACGGCAGCATTGTCGCGACGGTCACATACTTCACAATCGTTTTGTACGCTACAAATGATTTTTTTTTATGTAGGACCAAAATTTCTTTGGTTTTTCGATAATGCTCTTGGAAAGTGAATTGCAACGAAAGTCATTTAAGGCCTCTCGCTTCGCATTTTCAACGTGTCCTTTTATCTCATCTAACTTTTCTAAATCCTCCTTGAGCGTGCGTGTATGCTTCTTTGCTTTTTCTACATCTACATTAACATATATACTCTGCAATTCACAAAATTGTGGGTGGCAAAGGGTGCTCAGCATCAAAGCTAATCTCTTTGTAGTGCATTCCAATCCCTAATGGTACGAGGGAAAAAAGAATTCATATAAGAATCATTGCAGCACCTTATTTCTCTAATCTTATCTTTCCTGTCATTCCGGCTCAAATAGGTTGGTGGACGAAGTATTTCACTACACTCGTAAGTAAAAGTGCAAGTACACATGTTTACCAATAAGTTTAAACGAAACGTGCGTCGTCTATCTACCAGAGACTCCTAGCCTAGTCTACAAATCAGTTCTGTGACGCTTTAATAAGGACTGTAGCAAGCGGTCACGAATCGAGCGGCTCTTCTCTGTACTTTCTGTATACTTTCGATCAACCCCTTACGAAACGGATCCCAAATGGCACAACAATAGTCTAAATGTGGACGCACAAGAGATTTGTACTCTATCTCCTTTGTTTGTTCATTACAATTTTTCAAGATCCAACCTATGAATCGCAGCCTAGAATTAGCTCTACCTACTAACGAATTAATGTGTATGTCCCATTTCATGTTCCTTTGTACTGTTACTCACAAATATTTAATAGAATCAACCATATCAATAACTGCATTGTTTAACTCATATTTCTGAACAATTGGATTCTTTTTGTTAGTTATGCTAAGTGTCTTGCACTTTTTACAATTTAGCGTAAGTTGCCACACAGCGCACCATGCCAAAATAACATCCAGATCACGCTGAATCTCTAAGCAATCGGCCCATAAAACCACTTAACTCCCCGAAACTATATGAAGTAATTCACTATGTGCGACAGTTTCTCATTGGTGTATGAATACACTAGTCCAATGTTGTTAGAAGAATGTATCCTTGTATTAACAAAGTTTGGAAGAATATTCGGCTTATTTCATTTTTCTCACTTTGATTACAGTCCGTTAAATGAGCAGTATGTATTTTGATATCTGACTATGGTAATGTAAAAACTGACTTCATAATTAATGTCAACGAGTGATAACTGATCAATTAATTTGCTCTGCTATCCTACAACGAATGCATGGTCTAAACACAAAATAAGACCAATGAAAAAAATGCTCTTTTGTGAGCAAGTTTACCAGAGATTAGAATAAATTACTAAGAGGCTTTACACATAATTAAACAAAAATGAATTTAATATTAAAATATGTAAATAGCAAAAGTAGATGCATGGAGGAATTTAACACTAAAATTATTAAAGATTGTAAAAATAAAAAATTAAGAAAGGGATCAATAGATTACTAGTGGATAATGCACTCCATCGCAGTTAAATTCGATTCAGTTCAAAGTCCACGGCTTATATCTTGTTTCTCCATTTCAAATTGCAAAGAAATTTAATTTTTAAGAATCAACTCTGCATATTAGACAGCAAATTGTTTGTATGTATGTTCGTTTGGGCAAACTAGGACCACATTAAGCCTTCATTTGGCTTGAATTTCGCTTTGAATACGTACAGTGTACACATCTGTGATACAGCCAGGGTGGTTATCCCTAAAGGGGGACTAGAGTTTAACTTCGATTCTTATCCGCTGAACATTCTGGAGTAGCTCATATGATTAAACAGCACCTGAATCCAGGACCGAACCCAAAAAGTTTAGAAATCAAACGTCTTAATCATATTTTTTTAACCACTGAGCTATCAGACCAAGCAGCAAAGTACAAAAAAGTTTTTAGTGTGTTCAACGAGTGAAATGGAACTTTGTAGATATCAATAGCAGGATATTGTGAAACATTTTCGTCAGTTGCAGATAATCACTATTATACACGATAAATGATTACTGCCAATGCAATATTCAATTTTTAGTTTGTTTGTTTGTGACCTGCTGTACCAGTCCAAAACTGAAATCATCGCTACCGAGACTACAGTGGAAATGTAGATCGTCTTATTTGTAAAAATTTATATCGTGATTTATATTATAACCTTAATGTACGAAAAATGTAATGCAATAACCATATAATTACATATAAACACATTTAACAGGAATTACAATGAAGAAGCTTCTGTGAATGAAGTTAAACGTGTTTGGTAAACAAATAAATGAACAAAAAATTCAGTCGTATTGATTTATCATACATTTATAATTAATAGGTATTACTTCACTCTTTTTGAGTGCAGATTTGTCTTTCATATTAACACACTCAATTATTGCTAGTTAACTTACAGAGTAATAAGTCCTGGAGTTATTGGAATTCTATTATCTTCAATAGTATAGTCGGTGACTAGGAGATACGGGAAACCACGCCCTTCAAATGTTTTAAGGACCTCAATGTGCTTACTCTGACTTCGGGAAAACATAGAATTAGAATTTTCTGCACGGACCTTTTAATTCTAATTCTGTAGAATGCAAATAAGCAATTAAACACCTCCCACAATTAAAGCAAAACTACTTTATGGAGATAATACTTCAGCAAAAAATTTGTGGAAATATAAATATATTTCGAATTCATTTCCTGAACAGCCTTTGTGTACTAACTTTGATCATTGTAAAATACACGATGCAGTCACATTAATGTGACCACTTCTCAAAAACCAGAATAACCACCTTTGGCAGAGCGGACCGCTGCGAGGCGTGCCGGAAGAGAGTCAATTTGGTTTCTAAGGTGTTCACTGGGATGTTGAGCCATGCCGACTCCAGTGCCGTGGCCAGCTGAGCAAGATTACGCGGTTGAGGATCCATGGCGCGAACAACCCGATCGAGGTGGTCCCACAGATTCTCGATTGGGTTTAAATCCGATGAGTTTGCTGGCCAGGGGAGTAAGGTAAACTCATCCTGGTGCTCTTCAAACCACGCACATGCACTGCGAGCTGTACGACACCTCGCATTGTCCTACTGGTAGATGCCATCATTCTGAGGAAAAATTATTCGCATGTAGGGGTGGACAGGGTCTGCAAGGACAGATACGTACTTGTGCTGATCCATCGTGCCTTCCACAATGATGAGTTCCCCCGGTGAATGCCAGGAAAACATTCCACAAACCATAATGCTCCCTCCTCCACCCTGGATCCTTCCGGTAATCGTTGCAGGGTGTTTTCTTTCAGACGTTTCACGCCGTATGCGCCAACGTCTATCTGTCCGATGGAGTATAAAACGTGATTCATCGGAAAAAGCTACCTGTATCCCCTCTGTGGATGTCCAGTTGCGGTACTGGCGGGCAAATTCCAGCCTTCGTCACCGATGAACAGCAGTCAGCATAGGTGCTTTAACCAGGCGTCTGCTGCGGAGGCCCATGCGCAGCAACGTTCGCTGAACCGTTGTTGAGGATACACTCTTGGTAGCCCCTTGGTTCATCTGGGCGGTCAGTTGCTCAACAGTTGCACGTCTATTTGCCCGAACGCATCTCCGTAGCCTTCATTCGCCTCTGTCATGTATATCCCGTGGTGCACCACATGTTCCACGGCGCTGATTTTGAATAGTGCAGTTTTGCCAAGCACGGTATACTTTCACCACGGCGGCACGTGAACAGTTCACAAAATTAGCCGTTTCCGAAATGCTTCCACCCTTGGCCCGAAAGCCAATAATCATGCCCTTTTGGACGTCAGATAAATCGCTTCGTTTCTGCATTACGCCAACGATTGAAATGTTTTCCAATGCTCTAGGACATCCTTTATATACACTCCACTGTAATGTGCTGCCACCTGCCTTCTGTAATTGGTTATTTCACGTTGAAGTCGAAAGTAGATGGTGGTCACATTAATGTGACTGGACTGAGTAGAAAATAACTAGTTTCTAAGTCCTTTAGAGAATACGGATTGAACGCAGTGTAATGTAAATTTGTTAACTGCAGATGTTTAACTTAAAAGAACTGCTGTTAAATAACACTCATAACCGTCATTGCGTAATGATGTTATCTCATATATATTTCGGCTCCTCATCGTTTCTTTGCACAATCTTCACGATTAAACAAAATACATATACCAAAATTTCTTCACGGTTGGTTTCAGATTTTAATTTAAAGGTAAAAATTATTTAATCACTATAAAAAGATAAATACGTAACCTAAATTATTTGCTTACTATAATAGTTTCCTGTATGGTTAGGGACTATAACGAAAACTTCTACATCGGAAGAATATAAATTAACAAATAGCAAGCAATAATTAGTATGTGCGTTAGTACGAAATACGTACTTTTCTCTATGATTGGTTTGCGATTTAAAATACATTAAACCATTACAGAAACTGAGAAGTTGACGTTCGTTCGTAGGTTACTATAGCAATTAAATATATGGATAGATATCGAAAAAAATCTCTGGTCGTTACTGGCCCGCCGAAGGAGACCAGGCGCGTGACGTCACATCCTTGCACACACAATGACCAAAATGGCTTTTTATTATTACTGATAACTGTCCTGTGTCGTTATGGGTATCACACCCTGCCGTAGCTTGAAAAGGTTTTTCATTTCTAAGATTGAAATGAATGACACTGCAGAAACAAAGAAATCCAATTTATCCTCCTCTCTAGCGCCTCTTCTGGCTGTTAGGAGAAATTCGTAGCCGTACACCTTGTTTCATCTGCCGTTATTCTATACTCCGACAGAGCTGGACGGAATTAAATTTCGCTGCAACGAGAAGGCGATACGCGCTCCCCTGCCGGAGCCGGGCGGCAGCTTGTGAGAGCGTGTGGATGTGTGCCGGCGGGCGGGGATCATTTTTCTCCGGCGAGCGAGCCTTTGTGACCGGGTGCAGAGAAGAAATAAAATATTCACCGTCGGCGGGGGCGGAACCCTCGGGGGATGTTGCTCCTGCGGCGATGAGGTCGTCGCGAATCAAAAGCGCCTCAGCCCACCTTTATTGAGTACGGCTGCCCTCCGTTCCGCACCACTCTTTAGCGGTGTCTAAATTAGCTTCGCCGGGGCCTTTGAGCCGAACCACCGGGGTTTGTTTGCTTGTCTCTCTGTGTGTAAGGCACTTTATATACAAATCCGGCAGGAAACTGTATGTGTATCTGAGAGAATAATTCTTTTATTTATACTCCTTCCCGAAAAGCGTTGTTTCAAGTATTTAGTAACGTATCATCTCGGCATTTCATTTTGTTTGTTCTCGAATTTCGTAGCTCTCGAAAGGGAACCGATGTAGTCGAGCGGAACAATTTTGTCGGCATTCGAGGCGGAAACAGAGATTTCTGCTGAATTTGTTACCAAGTCAACAGGAAGGAGAACTCGTTTAGTTTAATTCGAGGCAACAAGAAGTAATGAAGCAAAGAGAGATGCAGACGATAAAGAAAAATAAAAGTGGTGCTTCTGCAGACATGGATCAGAGTAATGTGTTTGAAATCGAATTCGATTCTCAAACATTAGCACAAAGAAGCAATAAACAACTTCTCAGGAGCAATTTATAAGCTAAAACCTTCTCAAATTTTTAGTTAGTTGTTAACAAGCTACAGTTATACAGATCAGACTGAAATTTGTGGAGACTTCTTATAATTCTAATGATTATGTTAAATAATTATATTTCTACTGGTAAATTCTTCAGTCGCAGATATCACTGGATCAGCTAGTGGCTACCTTCTAACTTTGTACACTCCTGCTACGAAACCTGGAAACCCGTTTTCTAATTTAAAATTTGGGTATGTCTTAAGTTTCTATAACAACAAAACCGCAATGAATATTGTGCAAGTAATAGCAATTATTCAAACTTTAACAAGTATTTCATTTCATGACCATCCGTTTTTTACAAAACGATGATCTATCGGTGTCTTGAGGGAAAACCTTCTTCCCTTCTCGTAATTAAGCTTTGTATGTTTAAAGTATACCACCTGAACAATGACAGATGAAATCACCACCATAATGCTTGCTCCAATAACAGCGAAAATCACATTTTTAGTAGAATGCTAGTTATTCCTAATGTAGCAAAATCACTTTACAAATTCTGAGGTAAGATTATAATTTCATAGTGATATTCGCTTTAGCTGTGTCATTTCAGTGGAGTTTTAAAAACTATAAAACCATTTCGACGTAGGATTCATTATTTTCTTCGATCTGTAATAACATTATGCTAATATCATTGAACACATGCAATAATGCAAGTGTTCTAAACCATCATCCTAATGAATAAGAATCCTTACGTGGAATCTCTACAGTACGCAACGCTTTCACACCTTCGTTTTTTGAGTTGAAGCCATTTGCACCGAACAGCGAACAGAGTGAAGAATTAAACCAAAGTAAAATGAGACCAATATCCCTGTCTATGTCATTTCTAGAAATTAGTTCATTTATTTCAAAGACTAAAACATTCTCATAACACGGCTCACCAAATCTTGAATTCTTCTGCTTGGTTACCGGATATAAAGTCTTTGGAAGCATCTCTACAAGTGAGAAAAAGAAAAACAGGTATAGCCAAAACTATGCTTGATATTATTCGCAAGGACAACACTACGAAGTTTCGGAAAGTGTAAGATTCAGAAAACTGAAGGAAAAAATGCACATAACAGAAAAAAAAATGACTCTATTGAATGAACTGTCGATTGCTGTAAACTATACGTTAACGAAATTTTAATTTCCGATATTTTGTAGCAGAGAAGTGCTAATTTGGCCTTGTTAAACTATGAATTATTGATAGTGACTAAGCACTATTGTAATCACTACCCTGTAGGAACACGGCCGGTCTCCGAAACAATAGCTATACAACGGCAGAGGCGGTAATCTAGGATACAGCACGCCATTCTGTGCAGTGATAGAGTGCGAGCTGACAGCTGCTAATGTACCATGCAGCGTGCGTGTTCAGAGGCATTAAACGCGCAAGGATCGAACCGTCGCTAGCGGCAAGTGCGTCGGACAGTATCGCAGGGCAAGTGTGCGTGGCTGTGGACGCCCCCCTTGCAGTAGTTTTGATCTGTTAAGAGAGGTCATTCAACACTGGGACGGCGTTGATAGCAGGTAGGTGGCCTTTCTCAAACTACGTTGTATGCAACGTTGTTACAGGCCACTTTATTATTATTATTATTGTTACTCCGCGATTCACTAAAAGTGTGTGGCTGAGGGTGCATTGCACCTATCCGAAAGGGTAATAGTTTGGAAGGGATATACGGGATATGGCAGGAGGCGCCCATGGGATATTGTGAGGAACCATCCCAGCATTCGCTTGGAATGATCTGGGAAAACCATGGAAAACCCAGATCAGGATGGTCGGAAAGCTTTATCGAAAGCTACTCCTGTAGGATTTTAAGTTTACACGCCCGGTAAATCCTTTCTATTCCATTCGCTAATCGCTAGAGAAAAAAATTAATACAGAAAAGAATTGGTTCTGGCCCTGATTTCTCTTCTGTTATTTTCGCATTCATTCCAAGATATGTATGTTACTGGTAAAAATATTTGTTTGCTGTCGTTCCGAAATATGTCAGTCGTAAATTTTTCAATTAGCTTCTGCAGTTGCTTTGTTAATTAACTGTTAAAAAAAAAACACCTACGCTACTGTTTTTTTTCTTCTAACAAGAGATGTTCTTGTGTTTTTTTACTCTAAGTAATCAAGTCCTGTCATTGTTTTCGACATTGACTATGGCAGAGTTTCATACGCAGTTGAGTTTGATTTAACACTTTCTCGGGTAGCTTACCGATAATAGTGAAACTTTTAACTCATTAGACATAACATATTTAGGCAATGTGTCTAAGAAATTGTAAACATGTAGTCGTTCACACGCATGAGTAAAGATATTGGAGCATTATCATACAAGAATGACTCAAATACTATATCGCAGAAAAGTCTTTAAAACTTAGACAGCAGAATTTTCTTTTTACGATTACCAATACATGTTCCAGTGAATTCTTGAAAGATTTCAGTTTATGTTGATTCATGTTCTTTAGCAGCGAAACAAAGAGGGACTGTGGGCAATACAAGAGTTGGATCAGTTATTGCTAGACTGTTGACATTGTGACTTTCCTTGTTATATCATAATGTATGTATCCAGTTACTTTAATGATACAGAAGTAAACCTGTATTAAATCAACAAAAAAACTTCATTTTCTTAATATAGAATTCATCATAGACATGTTAAAATTTCTTCAGTCATGGGCAAATTATAAATCAACGAACTATTTACTTTTTATCTCCACGTACAGTTATAAAATTTCGCAATGGCGAACCCCCTTGAGAAAAAAAAATTACGACTTTTTTTTTTTAATTTAGTGCCACTACTAGCGACAATGGGCAACGATGAGCAATATTCACCATTGTGCGTGTTATATGCATGAAGATAGCCAGTCCGTAAATCTTGTCGCGAACTCCCTACGATCAACTGGTGAACCCCTAGGGTTTCGCGTACTCCACTTTGAGAAACACTGCTCTAAACCTTCGGAATTTTTTTGTGTTGTCGATCACTTATCTCTTAATAATTAACAAAATATAAGCAACCAAATATTACACTAGACTCTTCTCACTGACCACAAATATTCTTTCTTTTTTTTCTCAGAACACGTTCTAATAGCAAACTAAAAACTATTAACCTGGTAGTTTCTGTTCTTCTACTTAAAAAAAATCAGTATTGTTATTACATAACCATAAAAAATGTATGCAGAAGTATATATAATTCATGATACATTCCTTACAATGCTGAGACTTCTTTGGTCATACCAATTACTTGTGAAACAGTAATTTTAGTAGTTTCTGATGATATGACACATTAAACATATTTGAGAAAATTATAATTCCGTAGCATGAATGGGAGTGGCGGCAAGCTCATCAGCCATTTGCGACATCACTTCATAAAAGTCTAGGGAACTTAATGTTTATACAGCACAACTACTGTCTTATATGGTGATAAATTTGTTAATACAGAATACAGTTTTTAATTTTTATTTCCATATTGTTGTCCGTTTGCAGCTACTCATCCTACCTTAACATAGTTCCCTAGTTCTTACATTTCATTCTTTCTTTTGTAAGCTACTAAATCAACTGCAATAGTAATTGGGATACAATGTACGAGGGAGTCAACTTAAAACCTCCAATAAAGAATGATTATTTCGTCCCATTATTCTGAAAGCTAATAAGTGTGGGGCAAACACCGTGGAGAATATGTAGGATCATTACAGTGCAGATGCACCAAGTTAAAAATGCGTTCTGATATTCGGTTTCTGCGTAGAGAAATTGTGAAACCTATTGAAATTTATCGAATAATTAAGTTGATGCTTGTTCAACGTAGAAGTAAGTCAACGAATGGAGTATAGAGTTTGTAATTGGTGTTGCTTTGGTGGAAGATATTCCTCGTCGGGGTCAGACACATTGCGCCGTGATTCCAAAGAACGTTCTAACGGCTGAAGCCGTAGTGAGGAGAAACTACTGAAACAATGAAGGAGATTACAGGAAGATTAAACAATAGTCTTGCTCGGGTGCCAGATTAATACAGACTTGTGGATTATAAGAAAGACACGTTGATGGTTACGACTAGTTCTGCGGCGCTTTGAAAGAGAAAGTGATGACTTCGTAGCAATAATCGTTACTCGGGATAAACCTAAAACAAATATAGTGAGCAAGGAATGACGCCATTCCTCATCTCCAAAGCAGAAGAAGTTTCGAACAAAACCATGAGCAGAAAAGATTCTGCTGACTTTCTTTTTGAGCGTAAAATCGCCATCTTTGAATACTTCAGGTCTAGAGGAACCACTATCACCAGTAGATTGTACTCAGATCTGTTAGAAACCCATCGACGGTCAGCAATTAAACATGGTGTGGTTTCTACTTAGAACATGCCATTACAAGGGTCCTAACTGCCACTACTTGAGTTTCTCATCCAGCACACTCAGCACAGTGGTTTCCAAATGTTTGGATCATTCAAATAAGTAATGGGAAGAATATTTAACATCCACATGAAACGATACACCAAGCGGCGAATGAGTGGCTGCGTGAAAATTCTGCGGTGATGGAACCATGAGATGAGTTTATTTGTTTCACATTACCGCTAAACAATTGTTTTCCTCCCATTCGGTCGACAAGAACCACGTGGACACTGGCAATCTGACTACACTGTGTGAATGATAAGAGGGGGAAGTAACTCAGTTCCTGCCAGAGGTCCAACCGGACCTGTTAGGACGGGTACTAACCTACTAGATCAAAGTCTTGTGTTACATTTGCCAGCGAAACGTGTAACCTTGTGTGTTCTTTATGATAAATGTATTTTTTGTTTGTGAAGTTTGTAGTTTATGAGCAGGAGATTGGGGACCGTCCCGGCAGTCGGCTATATGATTGCGGCAAATCGCCTAAAAATCGCAATCAGGACGACCGGTATGCGGGGATAGGAGGGGCAGGGGTGGGGGGGAGAATGGGAGCCGGGGTTCGTTCCCGGTCCCGTTGTAGCTCCCCGATCAAGTGTGCTGTGCTTCGGCGCACTGGCAAAACTGTCTGGTCCACTAACAATTTTATCTTACGAAAAATGCGTTGTTATTTGTAGAATGATAAATTTAACTTCGCTCAGATAAAGCTAGCAAAATTTTAGTTTACAAATGACGTAAAAATTTTGGTTTTCAAATTATTTTTTCTATTCGTAGTATGTGTAATATTGTTGTAAGTAGCAAACGTGTAAGCAAATCCCCCCCCCCAAAAAAAAAAAAAAACTTTAAGTGATGCATTCACCAATTTAGACAATTTTGGTAAGACTCCGCTATCATGAATGCCTACTACACCTTCGTTACCGGCAATAAACATGAAGTTAAAAACGTACGATACTCCTCCGAAAGAGTGGTTCTACACCATTGGATGGTTGTCCTGAACGAGAAACAAGGATTTGCTTACCTAATGCGGGAAATCTGAGTTTGATACTGTGCTATTGATATTTATAACTCAGTTACGATAAATTTCAATTTTTTTGAAGCCGTCAATGAGGAACTAATTTTTACTTGTGAAATCCCCTTCCATTGACGTGTAAAGGACAACTTTCTATGTCCGATGTAACCAAACTCGCGGATCACGTATAACAGATCTGATAGACGCTGTGTGAGATTGGGATACGGGTATTAAGCGGCGTGATGACGTACGACTGGTGTCAGTGCAGGCGGGCGCGTTGTCTATTTTTACAGTGCCACGTGCCGCGAGCTGATATAGCGCGCTGCAGACATCCCAGAGGGAGGCTGATGGACGGACATCTCTGTTTATAAATGGCCCCCCGCCCGCCGGCGGCCCGTTGACCTTTGGACATTGATCTGGCCCGTCCGACAATGGACCGACACAATTAACTCGTCTGCTTGGTTTGCGTGGGGGGAACTTGCTTGACGTGCGTCAGCAGGGGTTGCCTCTCTCCGCTGGTGCGGCTCGTGGTAAACACTATCGCCAGAGGCTGAAACGTGAAGCTAAACAACATTTCTTCCGGAATGTAGCTGTACGTCTTATACATCGTGTACTGTTTACAATGTTTATAACAGTTTCTAGTATTAGTTTCCATTCTTCGTGTACTGTTTACAATGTTTATAACAGTTTCTAGTATTAGTTTCCATTCTTCAGTGTTTACAGTAATGTAAAATTATTTATAGACATTTACTTAAAATTTTACAATAATAGTTACTATTCTTCAATATTTACAATTACATAAATTTCCGGTCATAGTTACAATATTTCAATGTTTGTAATAACTTATAATTATTTACAGACATTTAGATAAAATTTACAATAATAGTTACAATACATCAATGATTACAATAACTTATAATTATTTACAGATATTTCTATAGAGTTTTACAAATATATTTGCGCAAGTAGTTGTAATTACAATTTTTTTTTTTTTTTTTTTTTTTTTTTTTTTTTTGTTAAGAGGTTTACATCTGGTTTATATAGGTGATTGCTATTTATTATTGATATGTTGTTTCGTGGTCTTATCCAATTGGGTGTCGTTTTATAAATCTATTTCATATGTGGAGACCTGTTTCTTCTAGGAATCTGATGATTGCCGGGATAACCTGTCGGTTATTCTCATACAGCAAGATTGCGATGCTGGTTGGTAAGGGGACCTTTTGTTTTGTGATGCGGCGAAGTAATTCGTTTTGTGGAGAGTTATATTTCTTGCAACCAAAAATACCAGCTTTCCTAATGCGAGGAAGCTGAAAGCAACTCTCAAAGTGACATGACCGTGCGAATATCCGATAACGCTTTATTGTTGCTGCTACTTTGCGTTCAGGAGGGAAGGTCGACAGCTATGTCATTAGCATCCTGTCGCTTAAATATACACCGAAAATAATAGCTAAATTCAAATACGATAAATATCTAAACCTTACTGACTAACTGAATAACGTAGCTGTATACTATCCAGCATTGTCATAAAATAATTTCAATTAAATTAAATTTGGGTGTATGAGCTACTAACTGAGAAATTTAATTGACTTATCTAAGTGGATGGTATACATATTCGTAAAGAGGACATTCCTCTAACTCTAGACAACACAGATCCGATTTGCCTACCGGAAATACAAAACTGTCATATCATAACAAAATAATTTTTTTATCTGCTTTACGTCTCTCTAACAGCGAGGTCTTTAGAGACGGGAAAGGATGGGGGGCAAGGAATGGGAATGAATTCGGCCATGGCCTTTTGAAGGAAGCATCCCGGCATTTGCCTGGAGTGATTTGGGAAACCATGGAAAACCCAAATCTGGATGCCCGGACGGGGATTCGAACCGCTGTCCTCCCGAATACGAGGCCAGAACGCTAGCCGTTACACCAACACGCTCGGTAACAAAATGAAGAAACACTGTATTTCCCTGCATAGTTCTTCAAAGTTTATGAGTTAGAAGTGACACGGAATACTTCAATAACTAGCTAAATACTATTATACCCACAAGGAAATTGGTTATTAAAACATAAATATCAAAAAATTATTTCCCAAACTTCTCTGTTGTTGCTTGAGGCTTCGATTCGAGCCAACATTGTTAACATAATGTTTAATAACAATCTCGATAGAAAAAAAATAGATTGCCGAAACGAAGTTTATTAAAAAAAAAAATTTTGGGTGAAATGTCTTCTCGCGATGTCAGTTAACACTGAAGACAAAGCTCTTCATGACAAGAAGTCATGCAAATCTGCCAAATTTTTGACCGTTATCTCGGAGAATATTCCAACCATGAATTGAAATGATATTGTAGAATTTAAAGTAAAATTTAGCTTTACCGAATTTCCTACATGTGGAAGGTACGAGATTCCACAGCCCCACAGGTCGAGCCAGATGAGCAACGAGACAATTTAGATTTCAGAAATCCATCATTCACAATTGTGCTTACAATTCGCAAGTTCTGGTACATCGTAACAAAACTCAAAGATCGCTTGAAAACGTTAAAAAAGATACATTTATCACCACTTAACAGTCTTCCACATGAGTTGTTATATGAATAAGGGCAGTTTGAAAATGTCGAACGAATAAAACTAATTTGCGCATAGATTGAAAGTTAATACTGTATGCGTCGCGATCTCTTAGACAAAAAACTACAAAATTTGTTCCCCCTGTCCCCCCCCCCCTTCTGTGACGTCCAATGGTTTATCGTTATGGTGTAATCTTTACAGCGAACCCGTTGTCTCAGAAACTATGGTTATGGCTTTCTACAACATTTTGCCAAATCGGGGTGAAACAATTTCCTGCAGCTGTTTCGGAAATCGATGAAGTGAACCTTCCCGAACAGAGGACGTAACACGATTGAAATCGTTCATGGCCTATATTAAGGAACAAATTCGGTATTTGCCTCCACCGATTTAAAAAAAAAAGCATTTAAAATAAAATCTGGGTTTGTGTTTACCAGGAATCGAATTTGAGAACCCTTCGATGTGGGACCTAACGTTAATGTTCACCGGGCAAGCTTCTCACTAAATTTCGAATATTTGTTTTATTTTTATAATGATTTGAAGCAGTTCAGAGATTTGCTTTCTGTCACTAGTTACAATCCTAGTCAGTTTTGTATCAACAGTTTACGAATGACTGCATTTACTGATCCTGCCCTATTAGATATAACCTATGCCCTTGCAGTTTACACATTGGCAACGAGTATTACTAGATAATCACCTGTTATTGGCTGATTGTTGAAAGATAGATCATTTTTCGTGGAAGCAATTCTTTTTATTGTGTGAAGGTCGCTACAATTTTTTTAACTAAAAAAGAAGTCAATTTGTTATTGTAGAATTTGGATGCAATTATAAATAAAAATTCGAAACACTACAGAAACGGCATAGATAAAAAATTTATCTCATATTGAAGAGGCAAACCAAATAACAAAACAAGTGATTTATTTTCTTGCATAAAACTGAAACTTGGAGATTTCGCAATAGCTTAATGGATATAGAATATGAGATCTCACTAAACAGGGCGTATTTTTCGGATGATTAACTTTTATTGCGTAAGGATTGTGAATGCTGTGTTGCGTGTGGCTTAACATTTCAATGTGTCGTCGGACCATTTAATCCAGTGCTCGGACATTTTTAAATCGCCATTCGGTGAAATATCCCGTGGTGCCAGCGACCCTCAGTGGACCTGTCTGCATCGTCTCCACTCGTAGTCCTGCCTCATCAGCTTCCGGGTGCGCCAACGTGCTGAATCTAAGCACAACTAGAAGTGTCAAAACCCCCTCTCACAGCCATCACCTCGCCTCGGCGCTAGCGAACTGTTGGAGGAGTGGGGTGGCAGGGATCCACCAATGTGATGGGTGCATCTGGCGGCCTTCTTACTCCCGATGAGGGCCCCATACAACAAATTGCACAATCATTAACACTTTTTAATTTTAAAAAATCGATAGCTGGCTGAGATTGTAGATTCCTCCTCCCCCCCCCCCTTTTTTTCACGTTCAGTTCGACGTAACGTAGCTTTAAGCTCGTCTTAAAAATTTCGCACGCCTTCTTGAAAAATTCTTCGATAGTCATACTTTGGTTCAGAATACAGCCTTTCCATCGCCGCTCTCTAAAACTACTCTTTTGCTACTTCCAAAGTTCTTCCGGAACCGAGTTTGTGCTCCTCACTTCGGCCTTCCTTAGTATTGTCGGGCGGACAGATCTGACCTCGAGTTTCAAAAGGGCGACGCCGTATCACCTTAATCACGAATTTGCAATCTGGCGCAATGTATCTGAACTACCCGTCAGCACTAGGGTCTCTACACACAATACACCCGCCTTCTAATCTGCTTCTGGCATACATTGTTGCGTTCACAGTCTGTCCTGATATTTCCGGCAACTTGGACCGTATACGTTGTAATCTCAAACAACACGGCGAAGATCTTAAATCAAAGACGCTAATGCACTATGCCGCCGAACCAGGCAAGGATGACCACGGTCTTTTGTGATTAGTGTTGTCTTCCACAGCTAATGTAAACCTCGTGCTCCAGCTGCGGCTTGGTTTGTAATTAATTAAAGTGGGTTAGGATCAAACAGTCAGGTGCAGTCTCTGAGCCCGGGTGCCAACAGCTGATTCCTCCCCCCCCCCCTCGCAGCTGGCCGGAACTCTCAGGCTCTGTGTAAGCGGACCCCGCTGGCCATCCATCCGGGCTGTCGGCCGGCCATCATGTTTACGTTAGATATGAGCCGGCCGCATTACGGCCACTAAATCCCGCCTCCAATGGGAGCCCAGCCCACGGCACCCGTATAATGTAATCTCCCGTTTAAATTATTCGCTATCGCTGGTAACCGCTGCGTTCCTTCGCTGGTGATCGCTCTGGTCCTGCCGCACACTCATCCAGGCACCTGTTATGCCCACTTCACGGGCACGAGATAAGGAAAATTAGTGTTTACCCTATTTGTAATAACACCATACTTTCCTAGTTTTTAATTTAGCTGAAAAAGTGGGCTTCACGGTATCTGACCTAAAATCCTTTTCTAGTTTTTCCGATAAAAAAACACACAGACTTGACAGTACAAAATTAACGATCGTCTCTTTTCTTTTTTAAAAATAAAATGCACTTTCGAAACAAATAAGTAAAAATTTGGGAAAAATTGTCTCAAGAATGTAATATGTAATTCCTAATATTGTAGTGCGGGTCTGTTGAAAAGCTATATTCTGTTTTTTTACAGTACAGAGTAGGTATTCTTGTTTAAAATTATTGTAGTTTGGCTATATTTAATTCAAATCGTTTAAAAAAAAAGGTTGTTTATAGCTTCTGCGGAAATAACTGTTTAAATGTACAGTTATTTAAGAAATTTTGTATAAGAGATACTAAAGCTTACCTAAACGTTTGGTACTCTTCAGAGAATTGTTTCATTGTCCTTAATTTAGAATTTTTATCAGAAAAAAAATTCCTCCTCGCACCGGATGGAATATGCAGTTATTATGACGCAGAAAAACTTGTATATTATTTTCTCTTATAACTACTTATCCCAAACAACAACTGCAAATATCAATGAAAAGAGTCATCCGTAGAGAAAATTACTATTTCTAGGAAAGCGGTTTTTTCTTTCTTGCTTTCGTCACCTCTAGACTGATGTGACAGCTCGAATTATTGTTGCTTCAGTAAACCAGTAAACTAGACGTACGTATTCACCAACTACACATGTTTTAAGCTCTAAATATCCTGTAGAAGTTTGCACAATATTATAACCCTGAAGAAATAATTGTTTAACGTTTATATTTAGCATTCTAGAGGATGCGTGTTCGATAATTGGTCCGGTTGTCCCGGTTTTCCGAAATTACTGAGAGAGAGTACCGGGATGGTTCTTTCAGAAGACCATTGTCTAATTCTTTCTGTTTCTCGTCGGAAATCCTTTCCCGACTCTAATGACGCTGGCGTAGGCGAGTTGCTTGCCCCATCTCTCCCCGCCGTCCAAGATAAAATTAGGCCTTTTGCGCCACCCTGATACGAATCAGACGTAAAGACAGTTTGGCTCCTTGTTGTTAGTAAATAAAATTTTAGAAATAATCTGTAATGCCTCGTAAAATTTATAAGTCTTTCCCATTAGCATGTTAAACTTGCCAATAAAAAATTCTGTTAATCCCAAATGAATTAAAATTATTATCTGAATAAATTTTATTGTGATCGCTTTTAAATGCACGAGTACTTTTTAGTTAATTATTTGATCCATTAAACCTTACAAAGGCTGTAGAACAGAGAATGTAAAATCTCTCGTTATAAATTGGCGTTCACGTTTGCGGCATATCTATGGATTCGCTTCATAATTCATGACCAGAAAAGTGGCCAGTGAATGTCGGCATTAGTGTCTCTTTATTCCCGTGTAGCCTCGATTCGAGTTTACCTTTTTGATCTTGCAAAATTTCTCGATTTGATTATAATGTGAAAAAATTCGTCCTGCACTTTTATTAACCAGATTTCAACAATCCGTCACGTTTTCACAAGTTTTTAAAGGTAATGAACCTGCCAACTGTTATGTGTGAGATAGCGCTCACTGTATGGTAAAAATACAAATATAATGATCACAAAGGAAAACTTTATCCACAGAAGAATCCATTATTCCATCCATTGATGTACTGAAATAAATTACAATTTTTTATTACTGAAACATGTTCCCCTTTATATTTCAGTGCGCCGTAATCTCACCAATTAAAATGTTACTGTGATATGATGTGCTAATATTTACCTCGTATATCAAAAAAAGATTTTTTTTTTAGTTTCTACTACAAAAGCTGGGAAGCGCTAAAACTAAGTTAAAAACATAGTAAGGCCTTTGTGGACGATTTAGGCCTGTGGCATCGTGTAACCTAACCTGTCTTTTCGATGACGACATGTTATTTCTCCTCTTTTAACACATGCAAATCATTAGCTCGGATAAACAAATTGAGAGGTATTTTGACATGCCTAGTGTGTAAATGAAAAACTCACTGTTCTGGTCAAGATATTATTGATTTTATATATCATACACTGACACAACTTTTAAGCCACTTATGTTACATTGAAACTAGTTGACCATACATTTCACAAGCTATTTTACCTTGTTTTCTGCAAGTCTGTGCTCGCGCCACACCATCTTCTCCAGACAGCCATTCGGGAAGACGCCAGATCGAATCCCCGCCCGAGAACCAATATTTAAGTTTTCCGAGGTTTCCCCAAATCACTCCAGGTGAAGGGCGGAATGCTTCCTTCAAAAAGGCCATGGTCGAATGTACTTTACTTTTAAACTCTTATTTCTACAGCCAATTATACAAGGCAAGTTGTTATTACAAATAGGATACGAAAGAAAACCGTATTATACACATTTTGTGTCCAAATATACAATCTGGCAGCCCTGGGAACGACCCACACCCTGCCACGCGCCTTACCATGCTACAATGCAGGAGCCCGATCAACAATAGCTGCGTTGGTCAGCATCAAAGATTGTTACTTAGGGAGCGTCCATAAAATACGAGATTCCGTCTAGAAAAAAGAAAGAAAAAATGGGGGGAGGGGGATTGGCTGGAAAGCAACGCTGAGCTACTAGGGAAAAGAGGAGGGGATGTCCCAAGCCAAGTCACGTAGCCACGTAGCTTCTTAGTCATATTATTTGTCACAGTTAAAATAAGGTACAGAACACACAACAGCATGTGAATATTTATTTCTGTCAGTTAAGTATCTCCGTATGTAATTTACGATAGTCTGACAAGAGAAAACAGCACAAAATATCTTCTGGAATCAATAGAGAAAAAAGCTACGTACAACGAGGGAGGGGGGGGGGGGCGAGGTTCACAGGAGTCCAAAATGAAGCTCCCTCAAATACAACAACGCTAAAGTAATCAGAGTTTGTGGAAACCCGACAAGATTACAAATCAAGTTTAAAACATTTATACAGTTATTCAGAATACTTACAATTAATAAATGCAACATAATCCAATAGTAATAATATTAATAGAAAATTAATAATAAAAAAGATTGGGAGTGAGTGATAATATTAGAATCAATGCTAATAAAAGGCTAAGCTTGGTCCTTGTGTCCTTAACGCAGTGGTGCCGCACTGGCGGCCTTCATTTCCGAACAAACAACGGCCAGACATGTTTATCCATAAACAAGATTATGAGCTTTATTTAATGACAGTTCTCTCTAATTAAGCAACTGCAAAGAAATAAATTGACAGAACACTGAAAGAAAAGTTGACATTTACTTTAAATCAACATAATGATTGTTAGTTTTTTGTTTATTTACATTCGTTCGATGTAGATGTTTTCGTTATATTCTCTGATCGCTCTAATAGTGAGCTAAGAAATATGGGATCACGTTTACATCGCGATGCGGTGAATCTATTAATGCGTGTGCGATGGAAACTTTCAATTTCTAGGAGAAATATTACCATTCGTCCTTATAGCAGAGAGAATGAGGTATTAAAGGGTTTTTTAAAAAAAAAAAAAAAAAAAATTTAAGTTGTTTTCATGGGCGCTATGATATAAAACCGTTACTTCATTTGAATGAAAGTAATTTCACATTGATCGTGATCTTTGCTGCCTTGATCACAATACAAAGTAATATCACGCAGCATGTATGTGCGTGTGATTGAAGCTTTGATATACTAGCGACAGTATTAATGCGGTTTGTGGTAAGGTTAAAATGCAACCTGACCCAGTGTGACAACTGAAACTTTTTGTTGCAACGTAAAGTACGGATAATTTCGTCGAGCGTTACTTCGTAACAATTCTGCTTTGTTAAGGAACCGTGAAGAAATTAATTAAAAGAACGCTCCGTTTCAACAAGTCATTGCTGACGTGCTTTGAAGCTAGTGCTTTAATGAAGCACAGTCCAATCTAAAAGCAATGATTCAAAACTGTTAAATTTTATGTGCATTATTTACGGCTCTACAATTCTGACTTTTGTAATATCTTTGCTAATATTACTGAAATTGAAATTCAGTTTCTCTGAATTGTGAAAAGTAATACAGTAAATCAGCAGACAACAATTTGTATGAAATGTAGAATATGAATTCAGAATATAAGCTGCTGATATTTAAAATATGTCTTATAAAACCTTATCACTACTATCACTTTAAAATCTAATCGAGGCAACAAAAAAACATGTGTAGAAACTAAAATAGCGCCACAATTGGTTTTTTCTCAACCATCTTGTGGTTAATCCTGGGTTAACAAACAGGAACTGCAATTAACCATGACGACAAATTATATCTTATAGAATGACACAAAACTAAGTGCTACTATTCCGCCTTGCTAATAATTTTTTCATATAATTTTCAGATTTTACACAAGTTTTCAATTTACATTTATATAAAAAAAATTAGTGATAATGGGAATTTGTGATTGCAAAAATCTGAATGAAACGTGATTCAAATAAATCTGATCATTGTTCATAGAAGCAATATGTACCCAGAAATCTTACCGAGGGCAGAGGTATCGTACCAGTATCACCATTAAATTATTAAATTGTTAGATCCCATGAAATCTTTAACTGGATATTTTGATAAAATGCAAAACCCATACTATGATGCCATGCTATCAAATACGCAAAAAGTAAAAACGTTGATGTATTTGAAAAGGGAGAAAATCTTATTTTGATATTATACAATCTTACCGATATTGTGTAAAACGTTTAGTGTTAAAGACCTAATTGCGATTTTGTGTCTATATATCGGGTGTAACAAAATTGAAATGTGCAAAAAAAAAAATCTGCCCGAATCCCACTCGGAAATGAATCTTATGACTCTGGAAGTTTGAGTGCACTGAAAGAGAGGCGTGTTACCTACAAGCAATATCTCATATCTGTACCTCCAACTAATTCCATTCCCAAGATTTAAACTGTTTCTGCTTCTCGGAAACGAATACACCGTTTGAAAGACATCAAAGAAATAAATTTCCATAATGGAACTTAGCTAAATGAGCTCTGAAGAAAATTTATGTTCTGACATTTCCATGCCAGAAATTCCTAGAGTGCAAGGTACGTCGGCTTTCACCTTAAGTCACACACAAACAATATTGGGCAAGGGATAAGATGCTAATTTCGGAATTCAGAAATTTCAGTTTCACTTATACCTGATTCATTATGCGAAAACATAACGACACCATACGTTTTCAACTACATAATTACTGTCCAGATCACAGTGGTAGATATCTATATAACTGTGATTATAATAAGTAGACGGCGCCAATAGTTCACGACTCTGAGAATTGAATGTGGACTATTGTATAAAAATCCTTACATAACGACGCCATACGTCTTCGGTTACATAAATAACCTACGATTCATAGTGGTAAATATATATATAATACTAATATTTCGCTACTCTGATAACTGAATGCGGACTATCTTGTAATAATATTTATTGTATCTATCAATCTTCTGTCAGCATCGCTTTGCGAGTAAATCATCAGCTGTATCAAATACAACAGAATTGTAAGTCAACTCAAGCGACTACTTAAGAAATATGCAACTCTTGTTTTGACTTTGTAAATATTTTCGAATATTCCTGCCTGATATTCGTACCATACACTAATAACAGTACTCTAGATACTGTCTTGTAAAAGTTTTAAGCTGTCTGAATGTTCTGCACAATTAGTTCTTTTCAGGGCAGTGTAATGTAATATTTAACCTTAACGGTCAACCTGAGCTTATTGTTTATCATATTTCGATTTGTTTTAATTCCAGTTAATACGTATCCACACATGTTGTGCACTGATTTACCAGAGCCAGTTTAAAAGGAGCTGATTTGACTGCGTATCCCGCGAAACAATTGTCAAGACAACTTAAGGTTGTATTTTAACACCGCACCAAACTCATTTATTAATTCATTTGGTACGTCGAAACTGGGCACCAACTGAAAATGATAATGAAAAAAATAAACAGTTTCGTCCTAAAGTTATGGTTGTTGTTATATGTGAACAAAGCTGCCGTACAAGTTCACACACAGTGTTATTAATGTTTCTCAAGTCATGTTTGATTACATGTTATTGGTAACAAAGTGGTTAGATACGATGCACCACATATCACTATCTCACAAACAGTGAGCTTACTATACAGTCTGACACATTTGAAATCTCTACCAAGCGGTGCAATTTTCTGATAAAGGTCTTGTTGAACGAGTGTCCTAGGCACGGGAGGATACAGAGCATCTGTAAGCGTGTTGAAGTTCTCATGTCAAAGAAAAGAGACTATAAAGATCCCTCATGCGGAAACCATACCACCCGATCTATGTAATGGTGAATGGTCAGGAAAAACTGTTATGCCTATAGTGTAAAAAGCTCAAAACATCTGACAGAATGAATCCCGATCGGTATGGCATGAGGGCAAAAGTTGGACAGAGGATGCAATAAACCGACCTATCGAAGCTGTCGAAAATTGAGAAAAGAAATATGTAGTGGGCATCTTGTTTTAGGGGCTTCCGGCAACTTGTTTAATAGTTTAGTTTTAATTATGAGTGATGTTTATCATTTTTAATAACAACTGGAATATTTAACTGTATACTGGTAATTATGTTAATTGACAATTTCAATGTGTATGGTTGCTAATTCTAGAATCTTACAAAGAGGCAAAAATAATTGAACAAAATGAGTGTAGTAACCCAAGCAGCTGGAGCTTAAAGGAATTGGTCGGGTATCTGTTGAATCTAGAGGAGCACTAATAGGATTGTCACTGTTCAGATGTGACCAAAATTGAGAAACATTCAAGAGAGAATACGCCATTTGATGCTTATCAATATAAGTTTATTAGTATCAATGCCGTGGATAAAATTTATACAACTTTCTTTCCAAGTTTATGCAAATAAATCATGGTAAATGGAACAATACACAAGCATAGATTCATTGGAGCAGTCTGTTGTAGCACTGGTCTTGATTAATTATAAGCGTCAAGCGAGCTTCCTGTATTAATAAATAGTTTGCAACCCAATTCAAACTAGTGTATTACACTTGTTAATAGTCTTCTTTCATCTTCTCCATTCTCCTTCTCTTTTAACTCTAACACAACTCTTTCCGTAATCATTATGTATGGTACAGAGTTAATCAGTAACCGCATCTATGTCGTCATTATTTGAACAGTGGCAAATTAAACTTTCATATCACAACTTAAGTCCAACCTAAGGTTACACACAGTTTCGGTTTGATAGAAACTTCTCGTTGCCTAACGACTCAGAATCGCACATGGAGGCAAGGTAATCGCCTTGCTGAATATACACTTTTTTGTGCCATACACACCTTCGCAGATCTGAGAGAATAGCTCGTTTCCTATTTCGTTAACGATCACAGTTTACTGCAATGACAGGACAAAATCTTTTATCTAACTGAAACTAACTTCTACAAACAAATATTACAGCGCGTGTGAAACTTTGTGTACTACCTTAGATGCTTCAGCATAATTGCTTTGACTCTAGCAAAATCATCAACAATATGCGAGATGGAACTGCTCGCCGTACAATAGGCTCAAGAACCCAACAAAAACAGAAACTTAAAACAAATTGTGGTTCAAATAATGGTAAACAAAATAACCCTCAAAACATAGTTAAGTCCTTAAAAAATTTCTCGACAAGAGCTCCCCATAACATCACTAAACTACGAATTAACATTATTCCATTTTGTATTTTACTGGGCCGGTTCGTTGGTAGAGGATGAGCGGCAACTCTCTGGTCTCGCACTAGGAGTTTGAATCCCCATCCGGCCATCCTTCGGTTTTCTATTGATTACCGATATCATTCCAGCCGAATGCGGCAATGGTTCCTTCAAACGGCTATGGGAGAACTGTTTCTCGTTCCTTGGCCTCAGTCCTTTCCTACTTCTTCTCGACGTTGACGGGACGTAAAGCCCTAAGCAGAAAAATTGATAGTTTACTAATTATCGTTCAACTTAAGGTACTGATGCTCACGGGGTGTTGTCTTGCCTCGCGTTTTCACCCACATGGTGTTTTGATTAAGATATAAGCCAAGACTGCACGATGTCGCAGCTTCTTATCCGTACTGCTTGCGACGGGATCTGACCCGAAGGCTCTTGCATCAAGCTACCCAACATTGACTCCACAGTACTGCTCCTCAGCAGAAATGACCCGTTTGCTTGTCTTCTTCATCGATCCTTCGGTAAACTTCTTGATCCTTGGCGGATTGGTCCTTCCCTTCCCCGCCGCGACGGAAATTTACCAGGCTCCAGCCAGTGCTCAACAGACTCTCCTGCCGGAAAACAAATCAGAAACGCAACGAACTTCGTATCTGTATAGCGTTTGCATAGTGGGTTCGTCTCCTGGCCCGACTGTCCGCACCACCAGGCCGCCGCTTGTGCGTGGCTCGTTTTAGAGAGAACCTGCCCGAGAAATCTCCTAAATTTTAAATAAACATTAGAAAAATGTAAATTCAGCAGAAATCTGACAAAAACTTCGTTCGTCAGATTTCAAGTAACAGTGGTAATTTTGGTAACAATCAGACAAGTGTTGTAGTTTTATATTACGCTTAGTGGTAATATGATTGTATTATGAACATGAGAACTTGAATGATACATATCCATTTTTTCAAATGAGAATTTAGTAGTTTTTAACAATTTTCTCCGTTATAACATTGTAACGTTATGAAGGCCATGCAAATAAGCAACAGTTTGTATTTGAAATATATAATACAAAACACATCAGTGCAGATACGATGATAAGCAAAGTAGTCTCAAATTAAGATCATAAATAACACTGCAACTTGTGGTGAGACAATACTACTGAGGAGATGTTACTTTCTATACCAATGGATTCGAAGATATAGAACAATAAGTATAGATTTAATTTAATAGTAGAAGCGATATTACGTACACGCATTCATAAACGCATAGATCTGGGATCAGTAAGTTCAGATTTAAGTTAGTAGTAGAAATTAAATAGGTAATATTTTAATGAAGAGACAAAAAAAGTGAAAGGATAGGAAAAGTGAGATAAGATTCAGAAACATAACATACACAGATCTTTTGGGAGACCGTGGATGGTAGCTATTGTGGCTCCGACATCTCGGCTTTTGCCGCCCTCCAATCGAGACCTGCTGACGCTTTAACCGAGAGGCGGGGAGCAACATATGAAAACGAAAAAGGATCTCTCTTGAATGAGGTACAGGTAACCTCTCTGCATATTCTTTAGCCAGGTCAAGAGTCTAATATATCTGGTATAAGTTCATCGAAAAAAGTTATAATTGTGAGTTCTGATGATAGAATTCGGATTGCAAAGCGGGCCCTCTGTCGCACCAGTTCCTTCGGTTCTCCAGTGGTTCAGTTCAGTTACAAGCAGCGTACTAGCTTCGCTTAAGATGGCGCGCGCCGAATAGATAATGAAAACGTAAGCTCTTTTAATTAATCTCTCTTCCTCTTTTATGTATGTGATAGAAAGCACACAATGAGCAAAAAAAAACGACCAAAACGCGTTCTAGTTACTTGAAAACGGCAACAACACGTTATTTTCGTTATGTAATCAACAACAACAACAACAAAAAAAGTCAGAATGCATTGAGGCTAATTCCAAAAAGCCACAACTCGAAATTCGCGTCACGACGGATAAGAGGAATCATATCGTATATTAAATATACTCTGGACCGATCCGTCGTGAACACAAAAGTTATATACTGATAAGCCACAACGTGTTGTGGCCGTTTTTAAGAAACCAGAACGCGTTGCGGCCTTTTTTGTTTTCTTTCGCTAAGTGAGCGGTTTTGTATCTTTGGGCATATATAGGTAGCAATGGAGAGAAAGAACTGCCGCAAGGCGATATTTATGAGGATATAAATTATACCCAACACTCACTCCTCTACTGCCCCGAGCAGCGACAATGTTCCCGCTCAGAAAATTCCTGGAACTGCCACTGACCTGCTGTTGCACTATGTCATCTTAAAACGGTCAAGTTGAAGGGAGGAGGTCAGCAGCAACACAGCATAATATACAAACAGAAAAAAACACAATATTTCGGGGTTCTACTTGATAAAGGCCTAACCCCGAAATATTGTGTTTTTTTTGTTTTTATATATTACTTTGTGTTGTTGCTGCTCTCCTCCCTTCAACTTCTGTGAGTATTGGGTATAATATACCATTCCATTCCACACACACGAGAGAAGGATATATCCTTCTCTCGACGAAATGTCCAGAGTTAATGTTAAAACTAAAGGGTCTCGTAAAACTACATATTTGAGTAGCACCTTGAAGATAATAATTGGTTGGTACTTTTAAGGTGTCATTTATTGTTTCAGTTTATCTAACATCGTGGAATAGCCTTTTCCTGGTGATCAAGAGTGTTTTAATATGAGAAATACGATTATTGCAATTTACATGCACGACGCAGTGGCTAGATTAAACGACGTTCAGACTAAATACCGTTTAAAATCCAGTATCTTCCTGGAAGAATTAAGTAGTGCTAAAGGTATGCTATTCGCAGAAGAATCAGAGTTCTGATAAACTCGTTATTAAACGGACATAACGTTAGGAGAAGTCTAGAAAGTCTAGAAACTGGATGAGCGCAATTGCAAGTTTTTGTTACTGCATGATTTTGCTCAGTTGTAGGGTGTTTCCCGTGCGCCTCAGTGGAAATATTGATGTAAGAATATGCCGGTACCTTTGAGTATGTGTGTATATGCGAGTCTTTATTTATATTTTTTTTAATCTTTAATTAACTCGTTCAGTATTCTTCTAGATCTGCAGTGGGTGTTAGGATACCGGGTGCTTAGTGATTCGTCGATAGTAAGATATAGACAAGACAAAATATGTAAAAATGAGTATAATTAAAGAAAAAAGTATAATTACAGTCCAAAAAGTTTTACTCATAAATTTAAAATCTGTTGGCAGACTTGCTAATTACTAATAAAATTGTATCTTTGAAAAACAATCCAACTAGGAGAAAACTTTATACTTACTGTAATGAGCACCACATATAGAAATCTAATACGGCTCTAACAATTCCTATGTTAACTCGCCCAAAAACGCCAATAGCAAAAACGGAGATAAAACAGCTACAGTTGCTACTATCAAGAAAATTAAGTTCATGCTTTCGTCATAAATCGTCTGTAACATGCGTTCATTTGGTATCCCTTCATAAATATTTCAATCTTTACGAATTAAATAAAAAATGACACTTTATTAGCATAATATCGGCTTGGGTGGTTTAAAAAACATATTCAACGTGAAGACCTAAAATTGCCTTGTAATCTTTTGCGTTGATCCAGGTAATAGCATGATGAAAATGGTTAAAAATAAATCCTGAAAACTGTACAACTAGTGTTCTCAAAATTTTATTTTATCAGCATAATGGTATTTAACATATAACGGAAAGCACCAATCTTCTGCAACGTCACGACTAGGGTTACAACGATATATCAGTAAACCGATAATATTGCTAATTTCGGTCAAGAAATATCGATATTTATATCAATATTTTTACAAGGCTGATACGATAATATCGCTATGATGCAGTGAAATATCGAAAACTACAAACCCCTTAGCTCTAAAAAATCATGAAATTAATCTACGCTAAACACTGACTTAGCTCGATAGCAAAATCGATAACTTCCTTTTCTACTCTGTGGTTCCACTCCGTTTAGTGCACGTTATACGTTCCTCATTCATTTACGTTCACCGTTTTATTATTTAATCTGTTGCATTTCGTTCGGGTTCGTTGGTTCTTATTTCTTGCTGGGAAGTATTACAATATATTAAAGTGGATAAAAATTAGGACCGCCTAACCGATGCAACTGTTTATTTTATCACTATTGATAATAGACCTTTTACTGCAGTTGAAGGCAATGATTGGAGATTACGGTACATTTTTTGCTCGAAAATTTAATTAAAATCAATCATGATTGGTACAGTAGTTGGATTAAGATATGTTCATGTGTTGCAGATAATCATTTACTCAAAGTAGCCCGTCGGTTCTTTCTGAAAGCCTCTTCTCAAAGACATGAGCTCTGTCACTTAAACTAGGAATAGATTTCATCGGAAAATGTTAAGCAAACTACTGTTTCCAAGATCTGTTAACACTTAATATTTGAAGACATAATTTTTTTCAAATAACCACCTCAAATTTATTTCTTGATTTTGATTTACATACCTATTTCTAATATAATATATACAAATATCGAATAATATCGATTTTATCGGCTTGATGTGGCCGATATTATCGATTATCAATGTATGGCTGACGTCGATATAAATGTCGATATATTTATCGATAGTGATATTAATTTGCATCCCTAGTCACGACAAAAAAATTATCTCCATTTAAATACCACAAACCCTAGATGGACTCGTAGTGATGTGAAATGCAGTGATCTTTGCCGGTAGTTACTCGGACGGCCCAGGTCCGACGCGGGCGGCCGCTTCAGCCGTCTACCTCGTCGCCCGTCATTGTTATTTCATTCACCATTACGGCCAGGAGCTTCTTCTTCTTTCCTGTCCAAAGCCCACCGGCGGGAACACACGCCAACCTCTCTCTGTGCCAATGGTCTTTCCTCCTCCTCCGTATTTTTTCTTTTCCTTTTTTTCTTCTTTTTTTTGTGTGCCCTTGTCGTGGACGAACAGGCCAACAGCATCATCTCTGAAATTTAAAGGCAAAGGGGAGAACGTTTGAGAAACTCGGGCGAAGATAAATGTGTCGCTTTTAGCGGGATGGGATCTCGTTGTGGCTGTGGAGTTCTGTTGCTCTCCAGAATGGAAGCGTCCGTAGGGGCAAGAGCATTTATGTTACCGGATGGTTAGCCTCAGACATAATAAAATAGCCACAAATAATGATTCTACTCGCACGTTGATAAGTTCTAGTGGAAGAATTACAATACAGTAGCACAGGTCTAACCACGTACATTTTACTTTATTTTCGGCGTTCATTAATGCTACGTTACCATTCCTTTTTACCAAAATCTTATGTGCGCCATCACGTGGCAACCGACTCAACTATCTGCACACACAATGTAAGAAACAATGAAACTCAAGATTAGATTATTTTAAAATCATCCGTCAATTAATTTTTCCCTATTACTTTCTATGCTAACCTTCACTAATTTCTTGAACCGTTAATAAATAACCGTTATTGGATCTGTTGATTACGTTTTACTATCGTACCCCCTTCGCCTCTTTTTGGGGTATTGTTGGAGACGAATTATTTGCACTCGAGTTGGCAGGTTTTGTAACTACACATTCCTGCCATGCTCTAAAAGCATGTTACTTTTGGATACACCTGTCAAACTAATATCTGTTTTATTTAATACAATCCGCTTTCAACTTCTTTTTTTCTCGGAGAAACTGACGTTAAGTCTTAACTGGGATGTTAAATTAAATGTTTATATTCAAGAAGTCAATTTAAACACCAGTAATAAGATGTCAGATCATTCCTATAATGTTCTTGATTTAAGTTAAGCACAACTTCTTATCCGTTTGCATTCGGAGATGAGAGATAGTAATGAGATGAAGCTATCCTGCAGCAACTAATCACTGCTGTGCATTCCGTCTGCCGGAGTCTCTACTACACTTGGATTGACCGCATAGTTTACGACTGACAGAAGAAATCATAGTATCATTGAACTGTTTGATGCCACAAAAACTGTCTTCATGATTGCCAGTTGTCTAAGAGGAGAATAAAGTTGTCGTTATGGATGAAACTCAAACTAATGTATCAACATCTATAAATGAAATGGTATTACTATCACCACTAACTGATCCCTAAGTATTAGTGCATTCCGGAACACATCAACATATCACCTCTTCTCTTAACTATTAATATTAGAAAAACAGCAAATCTTTCTAAACTACGCCAAAACAAGCCATGAGGAAGAAACTAATAGAATGGTGAATAACAAAACTGCTGGAACTTTACCAAGTTACGACAATTGGCACTATCGAACGTTGCAGCAATCGGGACTGCAGACTGCAGCAACGGTAACTTGCATATCTATATCGCTGTATTACGAATGAAGATAAGTAAAGTTTTGAACTACGCCTCGATTACCTTCATTGCGATAGTGGCTCCAGAGCCAATAATGGTACTTTTAAAGTAATTTCTATTTTGACGTTAAGTGGGGAGCTAGAATTGAGGAATTTCTTTGTCGTTAATACTGCAAAATGCAGAGCTTCGTTTCTGCACGTCATCATTACTATTCTGCTGATGCGACAGTACTGACTCACTCCTGTGACGGAAGTGCTGTCTGAAATTGAGAAGAGCCGTCCTTTAAATGACATTAATGTGTTTCGCGCTTTCTCACACGCGATTTGGGGCACAAAGTGAAACCTAATTAGGGCGCTCGCAGCGCCACTCAAACTGGGGCGGGGGGCTCCCTTTTGGCGGACGTGGCTCGTTCCCTTTTATCGGCCCCGCCTACCGCGCACTGCGCTGTTACCCTGATTAGTAGAGACGCTCTCCGGCGATATCGGCTCTCAGAAAAGCATCAGACTGGCAACATACAGGTTCCAAACGAGCACATCCTGCTCTCTGCTGCTGAGAATTACAACCTCAATATCTCTGGGAATACAACAGTTTTCATATCAGATACACTCACATTTTATTCGACGCGACGGTAAGCTTTTCAGACTAATTCAAAGAACCTGTAGCTTCGTCGATGCAGTGGGATTGTCATCTGCAGAGCCAATGCGCATTTCAAACACGACGGGGAATTAAATCCTCTTTTGCTATTCCAATCACTAACCAGCAGTAGTTATGGCGTTTTTCTGATACATCATAACTAAAAAAAATTTGTCCTATATTGAACAAGGGCCTGATAACATTATTTCCTTTATTACCAATGAAGTTCATACGATTTGGCAATATCTCTCAAGCAACTAAATTCAAATATCTAGTAGAAATTATTCATTCTGCAAGGCTAAATCATGAAGCAAACAATGAGAAACTATCGAAAAGCTATAGAATTACCTGGAATAGATACAACAAAAAGTCAACATCCCGAAATGCTAAATTAAGACACTATAACATTGTATTTAAACCGGAGGCGTTATATGCATAGGAAACTTTGATTATTGGGGATTGATCATTGATTAAAGATACTGAAAAGCAAGAAAGAAAAATTTTAAGAAAAATATTTGGTCCAGTTTGTACAGGAGGAATTTTGATGAAAATGAAATCACATGATCTATATAAGCATTCGGATAAATTTGCAGACATATTCAGGAAAAGACGATTTAAATTCTTCAGCCATATTATCAGAATGAATAACAACAGACTAACAAAAGGAATTCTCAATTTGTTAACATCGAGAAAAAGAAATAAAAAAAATAAAAATGGCTGATTGAAATCGAAAAGGATTTCCAGGAAATCACAGATGATATCATACAGGACAGATGCAGATTTAGTGACATGGTTAGTAACCACCAATTTTCCAACAATCACTATATTAGAAGAAGAAACTCCTGGACGGAGGAACGTACATGATCAGTGAGAGGATGAATAGATTTTGGTAAAATAAGAAATACACATCTGCTAAATAAGTTCATTCGCACTCCTCAGTTGGGCATAACGATGGAAGAAGAAGAAGAAGGATCCACTTTTGACAGTGAAGTAACTGCTGCGGTTTTCCAAATTATCTCATGCCCTCTCTGTTGCATAAGAGCATGACTGCAGGTTTTAACAATCTGTTATTAAAACTGGAGCCGTCATTGAACTTCTCCTACAGTATCAATTAACATAATGCGACACTGATATTACACATTACTAAATTACTCAAGATAACGCCTTGAAACTCCCTGGAGCCAGCGTTATCTCTCTATATCTGCTAAAACTCACTACTAGGCAGATTAGGCCTAACACTTCTTCGTACTTCTGCTACATTATTTCAGAACACTTGACGACTTTGATACCACGAATTGTAATATACTCGACATGCCACTCCGGAAATGCTTTACCCCCTGTTTCCTTTCCATCTGTATATACTGTCGATGAAAGCTGTCTAAAAGGCGTAACAGTCTCTTGTTATATGCGTCTGCTTCATGATTAGTTACTAATACTAAACATAAAAATACTTTTTTATTTTCCTATTTACAACATAATTCCAGCGCCTAGTAGCTAATGTGGGCAATTACGAGTATTTCCATCATTTTATGAGCATATAGACCTATATCTAATGAATTTTACGTATCAACCTTATGAAAAATTAAAAATAATAATTTCGTGTGACCTTAATGATCTAGCGATAGAGCTTCTTACCGGCTATGCAATTCGCCTATTTTGCAGACCGCTATCTTAAACCGGCACTCATACCGTTTATAGGCGACTTACAGTTTAACATTGAATCCGATTAACGCAAGCGTTTTGACGTTCTTCACATACACAAACAAAGCTTGCCAGTGATGAAAGACGGATTAAGGGCCATTGAGAAATCGAACTGAACTGCGTACGAATGGGAGATTTTTCGATCTCCGCTCAGACGCCTTAACCACCAAGCCACCAGACCGGTCATGAAGAATTAATGCAGGAAAATATAATTTAAATTCCAGTATCTCATTACTTTACTGCCACTATTTTTTACTGTTATTAACAGAGTGGGTACCACCGCTAATACTTCTACTATTAATATTGTTACTACTTCCACTGTTACCACTACCAATTGTTACAGTTGGCAATTAGATATTCCACTAACGTTTGTTTCGCCTTGTTGCTGAATGCGTTCCGAAGGTAGAGATCGCATAGTGCACTGAAGTTCCTCCGACGATTAAAATATATTGCTGTCGTAGGATTCATTACATCAAGGTCAGTCTTTCATTGTTCCATCTACAAATAGTTTTGAAACTGAATTGATTTGATTCACAAGTTGTATTTGTTGTTTTTAGGACAGAATTTAATAAAGCTCTGAATGACTTGAAAGCAAATAAGGCAGTTGGAATTGATGAGATCCCTGCACAACTTCTTAAATCCCTAGGAGAAGAAGGAATCGAAAGATTATTCAAGCTGATATCAAAAAGCTATGAAACAGGAGAAATTCCAAATGATTTTAATAAAAATATCATCTTCACACTTCCGAAGAAAGCACAAGCCGACAAATGTGAGAATTATCGCACCATTAGTCTAACATCAAATGCTTCAAATTTATTGACCAGAATAATATACAGAAGGATGGAAAGGGTAGTAGAAGAGATAGTAGGTGAAGATGAGTTTGGGTTTAGGAAAAATCGCGGTACAAGGGATCATTAAGATTAATACTAGAAGGGCGGATCAAGAAAAACAAAGATACTTTTATGGCATTTGTTGATTTAGAAAAAGCATTTGATAATGTTAGGTGGGACAAGATGTTCAAAATTTTAGAGAAGTCAGGTCTAAAGTATCGAGATAGGAGAATACTCTATAAACTATATAAGAATCAAGTGGCTATAATAAAAGTAGAGAATCACGAGAGACATGCATCAGTTAAAAAGGGTGTGAGACAAGGTTGTAGTCTATCCCCGTTAATATTCAACTTGTATGTAGAGGAAGCAATAAAGAAAGTAAAAAAAAAAAAAAAAAAAAAAATTAATGTGGCATAAGTGTTCAGGGAGAAAAAATTAGTATGCTACGATTTGCTGATGACATTGCCTTGTTAGCAGAAAGGGCGAAGGACATTGAGAAATTACTGAATGACATGAACAAAATACTGAAGGAAGATTTTGTACTGAATATAAATCAAAGCAAGACAAAAGTGATGACATGTATCAGAAATGATACCAATACTAGTAGATTAAATATAAAAATAGTATCGGACGCAATTGGAGAAGTAAATGAATTCTGTTACTTAGGAAGCAAAATTACAACCGATGGCCGAAGCAAGAAGAATGTTAAAAGCAGAATAGCACTAGCAAAAAGAGCCTTCATGAAAAAGAGAAATCTTTTAGTTTCAAGTATTGATCTAGGAATCAGAAAAAACTTTTTAAAACTCTGTATGGAACACAGCACTTTACGGTAGCGAAACATGGACTTTAGGAAACCGGAAAGAAGGGAAATTGAAGCATTTGAAATGTGGTGTTACAGAAGAATGCTGAAAATTAAGTGGACAGACAAAGTAAGAAATGAACGAGTTTTGGAAATGATGGGTGAGGAAAGAAGTTTGTGGAAGAAGCCTACAGAAAGAAGAGACAGGCTGGTAGGTCATATTTTGAGACATGCTGGATTAGTTAATTTGCTGGTGGAGGGAACAGGTAAGAAATGTAGAGGAAGACAGAGATTACAATATATGAAACAGATAATTGAGGACGTGAGTTGTAAGGGGTATGTAGAGATGAAGAGGTTAGCACAGGATAGGAAGGGACGGAGGATTGCATCAAACCAATCGAAAGACTGACGACAGCCAAAAAAAAAAATAAAAAAAATTGTCCTTCAAATAATTTGAGGCTAGTTCCGCTATCGCTTCCAGAAAGTGGCACAAGCTCTCATCAAGTAGAATTTTGAACATTCTCGTCTCTCTCAGTTGTTCTTTGTGATAAGCTCTCGAATTGGCTGTTATTCTGCAGTCCATACTGCACGATCAGAAATACTCTCTCCTCCACGTTTGAATCTCCTAGAGTCCATAATTTTTCGCTCTCGAAGGAAGCTATTATATGGTCCATGAACGGTTATATAGTGCACTAACCTTAAAGAAGGTTGAAACTGCGGATTTTAATATATACTGCTAAGGCATCTCAGAAAACGCCATAAAATTCCTTGAAATTCATCTCATTAATATCATTCCGGCGTCATCTTTCTCTGTTACGGCAAATGTACTGTAACAAGTGCTATTATTTATTTAAAAATTCAATTATTTACACTGATGTCGTTACTGTAATTACAATTACTGAACCACAGAAACTATCATTCTTGTTGTTTTAGGACACTGCCATCTAGAACTGAGTAGGAACTATTTATCAATACTGTCGCTTTATTGATTTTCAGTGGCAAGAAGAATCTTTTCAATAGACTAATTCTCTTTGGACGCACGTTATTCATCGCTAACATTCCAGCGAATTCACTAAAAAAAATAATCGTGTTTTAAATACCCTTTTCCATTTTAATCCACTGGGAAGATGAATTTTCTTTCAATGCCACATATTTCACGTTTCACGAATTAAAATACTCAAGTCTTTGTGACACGAATTCGTTAATAGCTTTCTTTTGCACACGTATAATACTGATATGTGGTAATATTGACAATAATTATGTCAAAGCTCGATATCAGTACACAACATAGCAGCATTGGTAAACATGTTTTCTGGTAATTCATTACGAATATCCAAGAGAGTTTATCGGTAGTAGCAGCTAATAGAAGATAATTCCATTCAACTCTTTCTGAATTGTGCTACCTGATATCCTTCAAAAAAAGTTTTCTTTGTATAGATGTGCATAAAACCAAAAAAAAAACTGTGTTACTATTTCGCCTGATGTCCGGTCACACTAAACTTTGACAACAGACAACTGAAAAAAAAATAGTTTCAGTTCGTTTGTATCAGATAGTTTACAAATTATTTGATGCAAGAGATATACAGTAGATAAAACCCCGTATTTAGTAGAATCATTAAATTTACTGAGAACAGGTGCATGACATTAAATTTATAAATGAAGAATTTATCATTTTAGTTTCAGAAGAATTAATTGCTTTTTTTCTCTACAAAATTTAGACCATAGTACCTAATCAGAAAAACTAATATAGTGAACGTCACTCTAGGATGCAAATTTCACCCTAAATTTCTTAAATACGTTTTTAATTGTTTATAGGAAATACATATTTCAGTCATACAAAACCAAGTCATGTAGAGTTTCATCTGTCGGGATATTAAATCAGGTAAGCTACCATTTGTAGCGTTATCTAGCTCAAGAAACGTGCTCGCTCCAAAGCTCCATAAAATTTTAAAATGGTATTTGTCTCTATTACTGTAATACTTTCTTTTACCGGGAGGGAAAATCCTGTTCTAATAACGCTGTAGCGCAGAAAGCTGTTTACCCTGCGATAGAGGTCGCGTGTTTGGGGGCGGTAAAGTCTGCAGCTGAGCTGGAGGTAAAAGCGAACGTTTCGAGCGCCAAAACACAGCTTTCACGGCATTGTCACGCCACGGGCTGCTCGCCTGCAGTGAAGCCCGACAAATGCTCCTCCCTCACTGCTGACAACCTGTAACATAGATCTCCCCGCTCAATGGCTGTTACAACTGCCATATACCGAAAAAGCAGGCGAGCCTATTGTTTCTAAAGCACCCACCGCTTCGCCACGGCCATTCTCGTAAATGTATCAACATTCTGTCGAACAAACACAACTACCATCGTACTAACAGAACTGAAGAACCTAACCTACAAACCGCTTAATCCTTTCGCTGCGGGAGTAATATTAAGATACTCGACCCAAAGTGTTGAACGATTGTTTCGTTTACTTGTTAACGTCATTCGCACCTGGAATGCTAATTTCTCCTGCAGTGCTGATGACGTCTGTCGATGTCTTCTGTTATACAATCAATACCAGAGCATGTACAGGCAAGTAGGCTAAGTTTTTTTATTACAAAAATGTATGCAATACACTGTAAACATGCGTTGCAACAGCGAGCAGATAACAAACATCGCGTGCTGTTTTACGTACTTTTATTGCTGCCGTATTGTTGACTCTAGAACAGAGGTTCAGTCACCTTTTGAAACCGCACTCGCGTTATAAATAGGTTTATGTACACTGTAGTAAAGTAATAAGAACAGCTATGTCTATGTCCGCTTCGAACTTAACAAATACTGGCCGTTGCAGATGAGGCTTGTAGTGGACGTCTAAAGACGTCATCCACAGCGATAGGTTTAAAAGTCCGATTCTGCAACGCAGGAATCGTAGCGGCTAGTACCATGGCCTCGCATTGCACCAGTCGCCGGTTTAGACAGCACACGGCTGTTTTGGATTAAGTTTTGTCTTCACTTCTGGCTGCCTCATCAATTAAAAAACAAAAATACTGATAGTAATCTTACATAAATCATCAAAGTGCAAAATGTTGTTCCAACAGTGTGGCCTTATTGTTGAAAACCATTTCAAATTAAATTTCTCGATTACATGGTGCTCGCAAGTTGGAACTGAAACTTGTTTATTTTTTTATTATTTATTTTGCTTTTGGTTTACGTCTCGTTGCCGTCGAGGTCATCAGAGACGGGAAAGGAATTCGGCTATATCTTGTTGAAGGAATCATCCTAACATTCAGGTGGTAAAATTTGGGAAATCATGGAAACCGCAATCTGACTTGACGGCTACCCGAACCTGCGTCCTCCCGAATGCGAGGCCAGAGCCTCAACCACCACGCTCGGTTTGTTTATTTTAATGCTGTTCAGCAGAACTTTTCTTGATTTATGTAATAAGGGTTTACCTAAACCATGTTGCAGACTTAACTGAATGAGATCATTTATTTGATTATAATCACAAAAATAATATTTGTGATTTTACTTTCGTCGACAATTTTGACACTGCACTAAATATTTTGGTCGTTGATACTGATTACACGACTGACGTGTGCACTTTTTTTGTTTACAGTGTTAGGTGCATTGTATTATTGTTCAATTCTAATGATTTATATTACACAGTCAGTCATAGTAGTTTACATGTTCTACAGGTGGCGCCGCATCTTAGTATTAAACGAAGACACTTCTGGCGACATGCTTCGGCCTTCTTCCAGAGCGTAACTGAGTCAACACGTTCTACTGAACACATCTGGCTCACACCGTGACCCCCCACCGAGCATCCCAACCACGTGACAGATGCGCTTTCCTGAGTGACCTGACCCAAACCTTTCAGAACTCCGAACGTCCCTGAAGTTAGTTGTGTTTATTAGAGCCTGTGAAATACATCCCACAGCAATTTTGCCCGAGACGAACGCATTACGTCAACCAAAACGTCGTCACTATGGAAGCACCGGAACTTCAGTTATTTAATAACAAATCAAAACATTTCTGATTTATTATACAATATTTGTGTTTTTGGTGTAGTTGTATGGTTGTGTCGCTCGGCAGACGCGAGGAAGGAGTGACAGTTCTAAATTTGTCAGTAAATTACTGCAGGATAAGTAACTGGCGTGATAAAGCAGCTGGATTGGAACGCACTGAAAGACAGGAGGAGGGTGAGGATAGTGCTGGGAATTCATATGCTGGTAAGGAGGCGTGGAAACATATGGTGGAAGAAAAAAAAGTGCTGCTTGGAAGGGAAAAGATGACCATGACCACAACCTGGCACTCTGTTTCAGGGATATGGGAATTAAAAAAATTTCTCTCTTAGGTAAGAAAATGAGCGTCTGGAGTAAATTACCAAAGCAAGTGAGCCATAATTTACCAAAAACGGTGAAAGGATTAAAATTAAAATTCATAGAGGGTAAATGTAGTTTTTTTTTTTAACAGTTTAACGTTCCTTTTTAACAACGTGGTCTTTAGAGACGGGAAAGGATGGGGGCAAGGAATGGGAAGGAATTAGGCCATGGCCTTTTGAAGGAAGCATCCCGGCATTCACCTGGAGTGATTTGGGGAAACCATGGAAAACCCAAATCTGGATGCCCGAACGGGGATTCGAACCGCCGTCCTCCCGAATGCGAGGCCAGAACGCTATCCGTTACACCACCACGCTCGGTGTAAATGTAGGTGAGTACAAGAAATGGGAAAAAATGGGTGTGTAGGTAAATTACCACAGGAGCGTGCGCTCTATAACAATTAAATTAAATTAAGATTGTTGTTAGGTCGGGTAAAGGTTACGAACAAGTAAGACTAGCTTACGAGGGAATACTAGCATTATTTGATCTGTTTTGGTTTGAAATAAACTACAGGAAAAGTTTCTATATAATGTGTTGGTGATCTTGAAGGAACTTTTAAAACATTGCAGGGTACAATAAAGTAGAATAAATTATCATGGTAGAAAGAAAAAGACGGAAGAGTATTATCGGCCGGCTGGCAGATATATTGGTATACTGCAAAAAGTATACCCCAAGTCTACCTTATATTTAGTTATTTTTGTAATTGATGTCATTGAAACAAGCACGAAGTGTTATAATTAATTTGTGAGCGTGAATATAGATCTATTTGTCGAGATTTATATTTCTTCTCATTTGCATAACATTTTCAGAGTTTTTTCGCCATCGTTTTTTCCCAGCTGAATGCAGATTAGACTAAACTACAAGGCAAGCGGTGACCAGTGGTTTATTACAACGTAACACACAAACATGAAAAACGAAGAAATAATGTAAAAGTCATGATGTTTAACAACACTTTTTCTTAATTTTTATCCACGTTTAGTACTTACGAGCCAATAGCACGCTAATTAAACTCACTCAGTTAATCTGTATCTTCTGTGCTAACTTGCTTCCCGCGGTATTAATAAACAAGAAGCGATACATGACTTTAGGATTGCCTTAAAATAGTAATTGAATGCTGTAGCATTATGCCTCAGAGTTAAGCTCATCGATTCCAAAGAAGTTTCATTTAGAAAAATGATGGTCTGGTGACTCAGTGGCTAAAGGCGTCTGACTGGAGATAGAAAGGTGCCCGGTTCGAGTCCCTGTCTCGCCGGGGATTTTCATAGGCCCTTAACCCGACCTTCACCTCTCGCACAGTTGCTGTGCGAGAGGTGAAGTGCGTCAGAATGCTTCTGTGGTTCGGCTCGCTAAACTATAGGTCCCCTGTACCTGGTAGCATTACCAGGTTAGGTTAAGTCAGCTACGACAGGTGTAGAATGCGCAGCCAGTAGAAATATTGCCACCAGGTCATTACGACAACACGGAATTATTATTATTAAAGTTATAAAAAAAGAGCGAAATAAAAATATCCAAAATTAGTTGCATGATGTGCCTATACGGCTGTCGATCGCGAATATTTATAAAAATAATGTGAATAGAATCAAACAGTATTTTTCGTCAGAATGTACGAAATATAATAACGTTTCTGCCTCAAACAAATGACCTCCTTCAACAAACCGTAGGGAACCCCCACCAAAAAAAAAAAAAAAAAAAAAAAAATAGTTTTCACATCCAAAACTTTCGAAATGAAATGCTTTAATAACGGAAAAGATTACAATTATTTTCTAAATAATTCAACATCTTCAGCTAAAACTTTATAGGTTAAAGAACCATCAAAATCTGACCGTCGAAATAGAGGATTGTAAGTTCCTTCCTGGCATACCAGGCATTGTAGGGGGCTAAGACGCTGATTTCGGGTTGCTGGGGTCATAAGTTAAAGCCCGCACAAAGCGTGGGTGGTTTCGATGACATGTTGTGTCTGTCACATGTTGTCTACAATTATGAAAAACAATGCACTGCAGACATGCTGTATATCATGGTAGGCAAATGCTAATTAAAAAAAAGTTTCCTACTTTCTGTCTTTATGGCTTTTCTTACAAGTACGCAGTCAATAAAGACGTTTGTTTTCGCAGTATGTATCACATTTTATATTCCGAACGGTGATCTGAGATATTTAAGACCGAGACTTTCGCTTCGTCGTTTGCTGTGCGTATTTTTAATACATTCTTCGTGCACTATCGGATTATGTTTTTCCTCGAAATTCAAATTGTCTTAAGTTTTTGCTGTTTATACAGATTCAGAAAACATCTCATCATTTAGAGAGACGATTTAAGTCTCTATCTATGTCTTCATACTCATATAGTGAGTTCATATCATCATAAACCACAGTGTAATCAAGAGACCATATCACTATTACCACTATATCTAGGATCGTTAATAAGTTGTAGTGTCACTAACCACGCCACCACATTATCCGCGAGCATTATTAATAATTATTTGCGTGTGTTATGTGGAAACTGCCAAGCTTTGCCACGAACAAGCCTGCAAACTTGCTTTGTGTGGGACCAAACTCCAGGCATTCGCTGGCCGGCCGACGCCAGTAACTTCAGCCCAGTCAAACAACTTAGTGCCACTAGAGTGAACTCCAGGCATTTTGGTGCGTTCCACAAGACTTCCAAAATCTGTCAGATTTCTTCACATGCGTTGAGTAACCCGGAAAATCACGCGTACAAATTGGTTCCAGTAAAAGTGACGGCTTCTGAGCAACCAATCATAGACTAGTTTGTGCAAAGAGAGGCGGGATTGATGACCTATGAAAATAGAACCAAGATCGGAGGGACTGGAAGTTAGCCACTGTTGGCTGGTTATCGTGAAAATCAAGTTTTTGTGCTACAGTGATCTACCAGTGCGTTGGCACCTGTTTGATTTATCTTTCAAGTTCACGTCAGACTGTTGTTATGGTCAGCAATAGATAATGAGTCAATCGAGTGTTTGATACGGTTACCCTACGTCGACAGGGCCGGATAGGTAGCACTACCCGAGACCGCCATCAGCAAACGTTTTTCTCCACTTGCGTCCTGTACTCGGACGGCTAGGCGGTATCCTGCCCGCTGTGCTGTAGGGACGACTGCCCGGAGAGTGTCCCCACGAAAGACACAACAATGGGTTAAACACAACTGTCATCGACTCAACAGAATCACCAGCTGATTTCCCCACAAGCCGATGGTGCCCAATATTGAACATTTGTGCTCCACCACAAACTTTTAAGCCCCTATAGAAAGCTCGAAAAGTGCGCCAAGTAAAAAAACTTTATGTCCTGTAACGATCTGAGAATAGAATTTTTTATGAGTATTTTAGCCGGAAAATTTCAATTTAATAAATATAATATTTGAATACGGTACAAGTAAAGTTTTGTCAATGGTTATTTGCAACTGCTTCGTATGAAGTATCCTATGCTTAATAAATAGTTTGGATGCAAATACAGTCCATATTAAATAAATTTATTAACCTTGCATGTATCCTCCATTTTCCTAACAAACACTTGAATAAATTCATATCCTTAACTGGGACGTTACAATCTGGCTCCCAAAGTGGAACGTTACAAAGTGTAACGAATATTGTCGCAACTTTATCCATACTATTTGCTTATGTGGTTTTTGTATATATATATGCTACCTTTGATTTCGTACGCATGGACTGAAAATTGAACATTTTATTGCTAGAATTGGATATAGAGAGATGTAAGTAACGTACAAGGTGTCCGAAAAAACAAGGAGTCAGGATGACATGACGTAGAAACCATCATCATACCATATTACAATGTAACATGTCTCATGAAGAGTATCAATTCGTAATATGTTTATTTTATATTTAATCTACTATTATCATTTCTGATACATTTAATCACTTTTGTCTTGCTTTGATTTATGTTTAGTCCAAAATCTTCCATCAGTATTTTATTCATGACATTAAGTAACTTCTCAATATTCTCAGTCTGTTCTACTAATTAGACAATGTCATCAGCAAATCGTAGCATACAGATTTTTTCTCCTTGAACACTTATGCCACATGGATGTTTTTCATTATTATTATTATTATTATTTTTTTACTTCCTTTATTGCTTCTTCTACATACAAGATTAATATTAACGGGGATATACTACAACCTTGTCTCACACCCTTTTTAATTGATGCATGTCTCTCATGATTTTATAATAGCCACTTGATTCTTATATAGTTTATAAAGTATTCTTCTATCTCGATATTTTAGACCTGACTTCTTTAAAATTTTGGACTACTTGTCCCACCTAACATTATCAAAAGCTTTTTCTAAATCAACAAATACCATAAAAGTTTATCTTGATCCACCCTTCAAGTATTAATCTTAAAGCCAGAATTGCTTCCTCTTACCGCGATTTTTCCAAAACCCAAACTGATCTTCACCTACTATGTCTTCAACTACCCTTTCAATTCTTCTTTATATTATTCTGGTCAGTAATTTTGAAGTATGTGATGTTAGACTAATGGTGCAATAATTCTCACATTTTTCGGCTTTTGGTTTTTTTTGGAAGTGTGAAGATGATACCTTCATTACAATCAGTTGGAATCTCTCCTGTTTCATACATTTTTGACAACAAATTTAATAATCTTTGGACTCCTCTTTCTAGTAGAGATTTCAGAAGTTATGCAGGAATTTCATCAATTCCAACTGCCTTATTTAACTTCAAGTCATTCAAAGCTCTGTAAATTTCTGTCCTCAAAATCGACATCATCCTTCCTTTTCCATTAAGGTGTTGTTCAAGTCATCCCCAGCATACCATTTCTCAACGTATTCCTTCCGTCGGTTATCTCTATCTTCTGTGCTTAAAGGAGGTTTCCCATCAACAGCTTTATTTTTTTATACGTCCTTTCTTCATGTTTCCAAAATTTTGTTTGATTTTCCTACATTGCACATCTACTTTACCTACGAGAATTTCATTTCTACTTCTTCACATTTTTCTTACAGCCATTATTCTTTTGAGTTCATTGTTTATTTGATTTCTAATTTGTCTGTATTACTCTCTTTGTACTTCATCCTAAGCATTTTCGTGCTTTCTTTCTGCTTTCATCTTCTTCAAAATTTCTTCAGTGATCCACAGTTTTCGGGCGTCTTGTTCCCTAAAACCTATTGTTTCTTTACTTATTTATTTCTCTCTTCAATTAATTCCATTCGTCCCAAATTGAATTCCTTTCAGAGCTATTAAGACCCACGTCTACCATTCCTGCAATTGTTTCAGTTTATTCACTTCCAGTCTGTTCTGCGTGTATTGCTTCTTTATTCTCTGTCTACGCTTCATTACTACTAGATTAAGGTCAGAGTCTATGTCCTCTCCTGGGTATGCTTTACAGTCTAGAAATTAAGTCCTGAATCTCTGTTTGACCATGATATTATCTAGCTGACATCCACCTGTATCCCATGAACGTTTCCAGGTGTATATCCTTCGTGCACGATTCTTAAATGACACGACGAGTTTATATTTTTCGCAAATTCTAGCAGCCTGCTTCCTGGCGCATTTATTTCTCCTAGAACAAAACTTCTTTCAGTATTCCCCAGAACAATTTTTTTTTTTTTAACTTTGTAAGAATCACTTGAAACCTCATGTCAGTGATTTGTAGGTTATACTCCACTGAAAACAGTTACAAGAAGAGAGAAATTGCTAGATGGTTTATTATTTTTGGTAAATTTAATACTACAGTCTTGCCGCATTAAGTTCGGTTGGTTGGAAATGTTTCATTGGACGTAGTGTTGTGTTTAACTGCCGGCTGCAAAATGTATTACATGACGCGCTGTTTGGTCGGCGGCCAAGTTAATTGTTGGCTGGAGTTGCGCTGCAGAACATTTCTCACACTGTCAAAGGATCCAGCTCACGTTTCTGACGCTATTCCCGTCGTTGTGACGTCCACTTTTCACCGCACGTAATTTAATTAATAAGGCTGCGAACAGGAGCTATCCACGGGATGGCCGCCACTATTTCTCGGCCACGATGCAGCGCTTCTCTCATCAGTAACGTCTAAATTTAGCTTGCTGTTCGGATCTAAGCCCGACACAACTTGCACCGGACCAGTGTCGAATTAACTTCTTCGAACGCAAAGACAAACTTCGAGTTAATTTCACCTGTGATTTTAATTCAGATAAAAAAGTAACAGGTAATGATGGCGGTGATGTTTCCTAGTGTTTATAAACAAACCTTTTCGATTCGAAGGAGATTAGCGTACTGTCAGTTGTGTTGAAAGAGAGTTATTGGTGTCAGTGAGAGGAAAGATGTAGCATACTGTTACCATACCTAAAACTAACCGCGGTGAGAGGTTTCCTGTATTTGAGTGAAGAAGATTTGTTATTCGATCCTAGTTTCTGTCGCGGATAGTTACAATTAAATTTATACTTTTCATCTCGTCAGTACAATATTAATAACTCTATGTGGTTACACGATTGTGAACTCCTGAGCACAAAAAAAAACAATTTCAGGAATAAATGTTTGCAGGACGTTCTATCAGGATTCGGAAAAATAATATCCAGGAATTAGTTCAGTGATATGATAAGCAGTACTATCTCACCCATCACAACTGTTGCGTTATTTTAGGATAAATTTAGTATAATATTGTCTCTGGGGATGTAAGCTCGAAAATAGTGCTGTAATCTTCTATATAAACCGTCATGCAAGAATGTATTTTTTTATTGTTATTATTAATTGTACCGGAACTTATCCAAAAGAAAAATGTTCATGCACACTTCACTATGTAAAGTTTTGCTTTAAATTCGTTCATTCTCTCAGGTTAAGTGTTCAGTACTTTTCATGATAATTTATTCCAGTCATTCACTTACCTGTAAATAAAAAAATCATTTCATTATATAGATGACCAGGTGCTACTTATAGTCATAGTCATCACGTCCCTCCCGCATACCGTTCATGATTATTTGCCCAATACTGGGGATGGGAAAATAAAAAAATATATTGATAAATATCGTATCGAAATTTACAAACTATATTAATACATATCGTGAGACCTAAAGTCAGAAATTTTCTAAAAAATATTCCCAAAATATATCAAAATATTAAAGAAAATTCGAAAAATTAAGACACATGCGAAATTATAGAACCATTTATAAATTTTTACAATCTTTCAAAACAGTATTCACCGATTTAGACATCAAAAGAAATCTGTTCTATATGTTCCCCCGTCAACCTACTTTGTGCTTCCAAATTAGCTGCAGAAGTCACTCTTTCGGACGACACAGAAGAGGTTTGCCGTATCGGGTACGTCGTCAACGCATAAACTTCTATTGATCAATGAATAAACCGACTGAAAACAGAAGCTGTAAATTAACGTCAACCCTAAACTTTGTAACACCGATGCTTAGTCAGCATTCTTCAACTTGATTAGAAATAATCTAAATGTCAACATTCAAATATGTAGACAAAAAAAAATGACTTTGACGTTAACGTAAAACTGTTAAAATGTAACATCTTTTTTAACATGTTAACCGTTGATGAAAAGCTGTTAAAATACAACGAATTCACTTTTATAAGACGCGTTCAGAAGAGATATGTACGTATATTTATCCGATATACGTGAATCACGTGAAACTGAACATAAATTTACGTTTGTACAAAAATATCGAATAGCTACTTAAAACTGATACTCCAAACAAAATATCGATTTTTGATATATCGAGAATAAAAATATCGACGATAAACACAAATATTTTTATGAAAAATATCGATATTTTTGTCAAAGCCCACCCGATACATGTCCGGTATCATCATCAATGTACTCCATACACACTTAACAGCCACTTCACCCGCCTCCCAAGTTCCATAATTGAGTAAGAGTTCCTCTAAGATGTTAAGCGCATTTACCTTGCCACCCTCGCACATCCCCTCAGCATTTTTTTTTTTTTTTTTTTTTTTTTTTTGTTATTGGCACTTGGTTACAAGACCATACAGCCAGCACAAAGTTACATAATTATTACATTGTACTACTAAAGCTGATGAGTTTCATATAACACCATCTTCAAAACAATTTACAAATATACATCTAGAGATTATATTTTTTTTTTTTTTTTTTAAACGCTTTGAAATTATAACAAAATAGTATATTATAGACAGTAAAAGGTTCTTTTTTTTTATTTACACTTTTCCTTATCTCTATTAAGTTAAATTATTACAATCTTATTGAATCTAGGATACTGTTGATTTTGCCATGCTGGTTATTGTGCTTGTGCGGATATGGGGTTGAGCTGTGGTTTGGGCTTTGGGTTTGAAGTATAGTCATTTCCTGTTTTAACTTCCAGGGTTGGCTAGAATTCTATCCCTCCATCTTTTAAGTATCTGGCAAGGATATTAAGTACTACTCTGTTGTTGCTGGAAAGAAGGAGGGTTACGTTTGTCGGCAGGGGGAAGCCATTCTTGGAAAGATCTATCATCATTCGGTCCTGAAGTTGTTGGTACTTATTGCATGAAAATATTGTGTGATTGATGTCTCCTATTGCCTGGTCTGAGCAGTCGCAATATGGGGAATCTCTCAACCCTATTCTATGTAGGTGGCTGGGGAAGTTACCGTGGTTAAAGCGGGCTCTTGATATCGTGGTGATTAATCGTCTGCTACTGTTCCAGTTGTAAAACCAAGGTTTTGGAGATATGATCGGTTGAATGATTGCATAATATGAGGCTTTGATTTTTGAGGAGATCGTCCATTCCTCTTGCCATTTTTCCTTGGCTCTTACTTTGATGCTATGTGTTATATCCGAGATCGGGAGTTGCATGTCGATTACCTCTCCTTCATGGATAGCTTGTTTTGCCAGGGCGTCCACCCGTTCGTTATGCTCGATGCCGCAGTGAGATGGGATCCACATCAGAGTCGTCGTAATGCCAAGTTCCCTGTTCCGTTTTAACTGTTGAAGAATTTCCAATACAATAGTTTGAGTATGGCTATTCCACGTAGTATTTTTTAAGCTCTTTAGTACGCTGAGGGAGTCCGACAGGATGACGACTTTGTCCATGAAGGTACTTTGACTGTATCTGATGGCTTCCAGCAGGGCTTTTGCTTCAGCTGTGTAGATGGATGCCTCTTCGGGTAGCGAAAATTGAGACGATTTACCTGTGTTGGGACAGAAGTATGCCGCTCCTACTCTATTATTTCCAGTGGTTTTCGATCCGTCTGTGAATATTTTAAGAGTGCTATTGTCTGATTTTGATAGGAATCTGGATACCTTGTGGACCAAATTTCCGGATTTGTCTTCCTCCCAGAGGATTGTATGGACTCTTTCTAGACGAAGCTCGAAAGGTTCTTGAAAGATCGGTAGCATGTTATACGAGGATAATTTGTCTTTGTATTTTAGCCAAAATTTGTAAGCATTTAATAGGGGAAGACGAGCTCGACTTTTCCCTCTATTTGCTATTGTTGATAGTCTCTCGAGACGTTCATGAATTGGGTGATTATTGAGTGATAGTCTTTCAGTTAAAAACTTTTCAGATAGGTATGCTCGTCGAATGTGGAGCGGAGGTTCGCCTGATTCAACTAGCAATGCATTTGTGGGAGTGGACCGAACGGCTCCTAAGCAGGCTCTTAGGCAGCGTGATTGTAGCCTCTCCAGTTTGTTCAGGGCATCTTTTCTAGCGTTTTGATAAAACATGCTGCCGTAGTCGATTAGTGGTCTGATCAGAGATCGATATATGAGGAGTAAGCTTTGGGGGTGGGCGCCCCACCAGACACCTGATACCGTTTTTATTATGTTGAGGCGGGAGATGGCTTTTGTTATCAGTTGGTCTATATGTTGGGCCCAGTTGAGGCGGTGATCCAGTATCATCCCGAGAAATCGGCCTTGTCTTTTCAAAGCTAGACTATATGGCCCCAACTGTAGGTTGCTGGAGTTGTAGAGGATTTTCCTTTTGGAGAAGAAGACCACTGATGACTTTGCGCTTGATAAATCTAGTCCGTTGTTATGTAGCCAAATAGTAAGGGCTGAGATAGCTTCGCTCAAAAGAGTGAGGACTTCATCCTGAGTATCGCTAATGGCGTAGATCACCACGTCGTCTGCGAATTGTAAAGAAATGATTCTGGTCGGAAGATGGGAATTAATGTCCTTTGAGTATATCAAGTATAGAAGCGGGCTTAATATAGCTCCCTGAGGCAGTCCTTGGATGACTATGCGAGGACCTAGTTTGTTCTTCTTCGATCTGACGTATATTATTCTCTCTGACAGGAGGGAGAAAAGTCCTGCCACAAATTTCTTCGGGATTCCTAGCATTTGCAATTTGTGCATGAGGATGGATATGTTAACATTGTCGTATGCGGATTGTATGTCTAGGAAGATCGCTCCGAGGTATTGTTTATTAAGAAATGTGAGGTTGATGTCTGAGGTCAATATAGCAAGGTTGTCTGTTGTGTTTTTCCCCTTTCTGAATCCTGTTTGGGAGTTAGGTATCAAGTTCTTCGTTTCCACCCACCATTCTAATCTATTTTTTATTAGTCGTTCTAGCGTTTTTCCTACGCAGGACATAAGAGATATGGGTCTGTATGAAGTTGCTGCCAGGGGGTCTTTGTTTTGTTTTAGCACAGGAATTATGACTTGCGTTCTCCATTCTAGTGGAATTGGTTCATTCATCCAAATCCGGTTGAAAGTATTTAGAAGTAGCTGCAGGCCAGATTGGGGCATGTTTGATATCATTGAATAGTGGATACCATCTATCCCAGGAGAGGTGTCAGATGATCGCTTGAGGACTTGATGTAGTTCTTTCATGTCGAAAGGCCTACACAGAAAGTGGTCGGATGGATCGTCAGGGGTTAATCTGAAGTTTGGTTCTTCCCTCGGTACTGTCGCAGGGGCGATTCTGTCCAAGATCTCTTCCAAAATCGATGCGTTGATAGCAGGGGCGCCCGTGTTGAATTTATTATTCTTGAGGCTTCTCACTGTGGCCCAGATAGAGGAAACGTTTGAGTTCTTTCCCATGGTTTCGCAGTAACTGATCCAGCTTAGGCGTTTTTGGTTTTTTAAAATCTTTTTGGTCCTGGCATTGGTCTGTAGGAATGCTATGTAGTGGTGCAGGTCAGAATTCTTTCTGTATGCGGATAGTGCGAGACGTCTTTGGGCCACTGCTTTGGAGCATAATGGATTCCACCATAAAGGTGGACGGTTTTTCCTAGTGTTGTCAAAATTTTTCCGACGAATTGCTATTTCAGCTGCTTCTGAAATTATATTTTCCAAATTTCTGTAAGTTTCGGTGCCCGTGGAGTATTCATTGGTTTGGCTTATTTTTTCCTCCATTAGTCTCCTGTAATGGGTCCAATCCGCTCTATTTCTGTTCCATTGGATAGTTGGGTGGCTTGCGATATCCTTCGTGTATGAGCAGCCAATTGTTAATAAAATAGGGAAATGGTCTGATCCCATTGGGTCTCTCTGAACTTCCCAGTTAGAAATAGAGGCCAGGTTAGGTGAACATAACGTTAAGTCCACAGCCGAAGGAAATTTACCTGGTTTGCGGAGCATGGTAGGGTTACCGTCGTTTACGATTATCAGGTTGTAATCTTCCGCCATATCGGTAATTATCGTACCACGTGGGTCGTTGTAATGACACCCCCAACTCTTATTGTGTGCGTTGAAGTCTCCGGCCAGAATTAATGGTGGTTTATTTGTCCGTTCAGTTTGACCAATCGTTCGGTCTGATTACTGAGCTAGGGCTGCAGTAAATAGACACTATAGTGAATGATAATTGGTTGGCTCGGACCCGTACAGCCCTGCTTGGAAAGGTAAATTGTCCGTGTTGAGTTGGACTGGGTCGTGAGGCACGGTGTTGTGTACCATTATTGCCACTCCTCCTTTTCCGTCTCCCTCTATCATTTCTGTAGAGGGTGTATGAGTTAAACGTGATTTTTGTGTTTGGTTTTAAACCATGTTTCAGATAACACTGCCTATATCTATTCTGCTACGTATTAATTCTGTAATAAGGCTCTCTCTATTTGACCATACCGACCTCCCATTCCATTGAAGTATGTTTAGTTGCTGAGAGGTTAAAGAATTGCTTGTGTTGCTGTCCATAGTTGGGTGGTTTAGGTTCCGTTGTTGGTTAGTATTTCCTGTAGTTGATTGCCGATGGAAATCGGGTCGATTGGGCCTCCTGATCTGGCCACTTCGATCATGGAAGTGATAAAAAACAGAAGATTTTCAATTAGTGGAGAGGATTTGCTAGTTGGAGTAGTAGTTACTGTACTCCCAAGAGTTTGAGTTGAATCTATAGTTGGAGAATGGGTTGTTGGTTCCCGGAGGTTATTGATTATTGGGTTTATTGGGCCATCACTCCTCCAGAAAAGATGACTGGGGATATTGACTCTGTTTCCCGCTGCTTTGGGAGGGACCGGGTTTGCTTTTGTCCGGCGGCGTGAGATAGTATTTCGGATATTATCATGAATATGGGATTGGTATACTTGGCCGCTGTTACCGTCTTGCGCTATAGAGGAAGTGGGAAGGGCAGTTGGCGGGGGCGGGTGGCTGGGTACTGCAAGAGTAGGAGCTTCCTTTAGGAATGGATTGCCTATTTCGACAGGATGCGGGGTTGATGCTGCTATGTTAGCAAATGATCGTGGATTCACGGGTGGAAACCAGAAATGAGTACTGTTATTTACCATTTTTTGCTTTCTCTCCACTCGCTGTTTATATTCTGGGCACACCCGGTCTGTAGATAGGTGGTTTCCTTGGCAATAAATACAGTGTGGCTGGACATCTGCTGTACAGTTTTTTAAGATATGGGGCCCTGCGCATCTGCTACATCGGGGTTGGCTTTTGCATTGGGTTTGGGTATGATTATATCTAAGGCACTGGTAGCACTGGATGACAGGTGGTACATACGGTTGCACTTCGCATCGCATTCCGAACAGGTAGACAAATTGGGGAAGTGTTTGTGACTGGAAAGTTAGCATGCACACTGGAAGAGGGCGGATCTGGCTACCATTTTCAACTATGGCTTTTTTGTGAATCTCCTAACCTTTAAAACTGGGAAGGGAGAGGCTATTTCGCTTAGGATTTCATCTGGGGATAAATTGGTATCAATATTCCGAATTACTCCCTGCTTCCTGGTCATATAAAAAGGGATGTATGCGTCTAAAAGGTTGTCCTTAAGTATCTTCAGATCAACTATTGAGTTAGCGGAGGCACTGGAGTATGTTTCAATCCTAATTCTGTTGCGACCGGTAGATGTAATATTAATAATTTCTGATCTAAGTTGGTTGTTAATTTGAAAAAGTATTTTCCCTACTGCCATGGGGTGGAGTCTGCCTAAATTATTATTTCTGCTTTCCACTATCACCAAGTAGGGCCCATTGTCTGTAGGTGAATACCTATTGCTTTGATTGTTTTGAATTAAAAGGTTATTAGGACTAGCTTGGTTACTAGTTGAAGCCGGCTGCGGCTGAGCTGTTAGTACTGGGGTTGAGCTTGAATCGTAAATTGGTGTACTTTCCGTAGTTGGTGGAACTATTACAACACTAGGCTGCGTCATTGCTTCTAAAGTTTCTACCTGTTGCACTTTTAAGTCAAATTGCTTCGCTCGTTTACTCACTGGATTTGGCTGGTTGATTTCCTGCGGAGAGCGTGAACGTGGGCGAGTGTGGAGTCGCCCTTTTGGAGTCTGTCGAATTTGTTGAAGAGCAGTTGGAACTTCCAACTGGTCGAGCTGCATCTCTTCGGTGGCTGAGTGCGGGTGGAGTTCAGGGTATGCTGGTTCTTGTCCGTGTTGTGGTAGATGAGCTGCTGGAGATTGGCTGTTGTCTTGAGGTGAGAGAGGGGCTTGTAGTTCTTCGTTGACCCAGGCTGTCTCTTCTGCTGCATTCTCCATTCTGTAATACGACTGTAACGCCGCGCCCACTGACTGACTGATTGAAGGTGAATGTTCGGAGTTTTCTGCCATAGTGTTCCAGAGACTAAGTCTCTGAAACACTATGGTGCTGACGAGCGTAATATTAAGATTTCTTTGTACTGTTTACTTGCTACTTCTATAGCACTTCTAATAAACAGGCGGTAGAAACACTGTTGCACTGTAAACGAAACGTGGAGACCGACTTAACCCGTATGAGGAAGTTGCCTCCTCGGCTGCTCGAGTGGAACTGATCCCCTCAGCATGAGCACCACACCCGCACTCTTGCAATCGCTAGAAACCTTCCAAATTTTTCCCTACCGCCAACGCAATGTGCAATAGTTAGATTTGTTTGTCACCGAATGATTAGCCAGAATATTTAAATTCTGTACTTTCCAGAAGAAATTCTATCCATCACAAGATCATTAAAAAATCGTTATTCTGGTCTGTACTTGATAAGATAAGTCTTTTTGGCATTAATTTTTGTTCCATGTAGACACACACATACAGATCTCTCTGTGAATCTTATCTCGTTGTAATGATGGTATGCAACAGCGTGTCATCTTAACGCACAAATATATAGTTAAATGCAGTGATGATCAGCAGCATTCTTATTACATTACCCTGCGGTTCATCTAATATCATATAATAATAATATTTCCGTGTGGTCGTAATGATCTATTGGCTACGCGTTCCGTCCCTGCGTAGTCGCTTTAACCTAACCTGGAAATCCTATCGGTTACAGGGGACCTACAGTTTAACTTGGAATCCGAACCATGGAAGCGTTCTGACGTACTTCACGTTACACAGCAAGCTGTTCCAGAGGTGAAAGTCGCGTTGAGAGCATATGGAGATCCCTGCCGAGACAAGGATTCGAACCGGGGACCTTTCGATCCACAGTCAGACACCTTAACCACTAAGCCAGCAGACCGCTCATTATGTAACATCGTGAAAAATGTGCTCTGCTTTTTGTAGCTAACTCATGTGAAAGAACATGCCTGTATCAGAGTGTTTTAAATGAATGTGTAAATTTAATTAATTTAGAAGTCGAAATGCTACTCCTGTGTATATAAATGTGTTGAAACTTACAGTGTGAATTCAGTTTACTGCGTAAAATGTTTTTATTTATTCTACAATGATTTTTAGTCATTACTAGCTAACCTTATGACTGTTTATATTTGACGATGAGAACAGAACATACCTTTGATATGATATTTTCCTTGTCTTTGATGAAATTTTAACAAAAAAAAATAAAATATTTCTACTTCACTTACTTGGCTAAAACTGGACATTTCAATATGTCACCCAAGATATGCAGAATTCAGGGAGAGATATAGAATCGCACCAATCCAGTAGAGGAGGAAGTTGATAAAAAATTTAGAAAGTAATCAAAAATTATATCGTAAACTTTTTTATTCAGTAATGTATCAGTTAATACCTTCAGGACAGGAAATAAAGTGTTATCTGCACTGTGGATTATCGGCCACTTCTAAGGGAATGGAACGACAGCGCTGGAGAAAAAAGTAACATTCGGCAGAGCTTTTGTTTCTAATTTTTCGCAAGAAGACTGGCGTTGATAAAAGTAATAAAGGACGTACGGACCTGCAATTCGTATTGTGATCGTATTTAAAAGCATCGTGTGTCTCTTCACGGGGCAGGAGCGCGGGTCGTGCTTTGTATTTCAAGCAGACGAGCGGCAATCGTTTCCGCCTCTCTGTCGGTCACTCTGTGTGCGAATTTATATTTGTCACTGTAGGGATGTATATCGCTGTGAATAAATGCGAAGGCAGGGAGCAGAGAGACGGAGAGGGAGATGCGATGCGCTGAGCCAAGTGAATCAGCATCGGCGCGTGTAACACGGGAGAGCCTTCAAATCCGGGCCCGCCCCTCCCCCTAACTGCTCCGCCGTAAATCTGACAGCCAAGTGCGGCTTCTCTTTTTGTCCCCGCACAAAGCGCTCCACCCGGCAGTACTCATTTTTGTTTTTGGCCCCGAATAATATATCGCGACATGTAAAATTTCTGAGAGGAAATGAAAAAAAAATGTGAAAGCTCACAGCAGCTTCGTGCTATTCCGAACGTTAAATGTTATTCCCTAATACCCCTCATCTCTTCTTTCCATCTCTCTCTCTCTCTGATACCTCCACATACACACACACACACACACACACACACACACACACACACACACAGACACACACACACAAACAATGCTCTTGGTAAAGGTTGTAAGTTAAGCCGTTACCGCGTGGCATCTAACTCAGGATAAGTAGCCCGTTTACAAAAGCAAATCTCCTTTCCCGTTACATCTTTGTTGCTTTTGTATCTCGTCCTCGCTATTGTACTCAGAAAAGCTCTTTCAATAGTATATGGAGGCTTTGCAGTAGATATGTGTTTTCCTGCTAACTCTCTTCGGGAAATGCATTGCAGTAAATATTCATGATGTTACTAACTATTGTGACACATTATGGTAAACGTTGCCGCCAAAAATCTCAACGCCAGCAGTTTTTTAATCTATATTTTTTTTCTGTTCCAATTTTAATAATATTAAGACTTCTATGAGAATGGAGACTTTCCCGGCGTATTGATGCAGTGAATTCTTCACGGGAGTGCAGCCGGATAGCGTCGAAAAATGACGACGTTTCGACAACCTGCTCGGTTGCCTTCAACAGGTCTATTTCAGATATTATTATGATTTCAAGTAATAATAAGACAACCGAGCAGGTTGTCGAAACGTCGTCATTTTTCGACACTATCCGGCTGCACTCCCGACAAGAATTCACTGTATTAAGTCTTCTGATACTGATGTTCAAACACCTGTAAATAACATTTCACAGTTCTCCTCACCGCGTTACAGTTGCTATGTAATGATGCATCACTTCTGGAACACTTGTTTTCAACTCTTTAACTCTATTTTTAGAATGAATGAGTAAATAACACTCAGCTACCATCATCAATGACTTTAAAAGTCTTTTATAACCATTGAGGTAATGACAAACTCACTTTAAAAAACACTACTACATGAAGATCCACTACAAGCAACAATTTATTAATACGACGATTCTGATCAACCACCCGTTGAAAATGTTTGATACCAAAGTTCAGATGTAGATTCTAATATTGAATTATTTCTGATAATTCCAAATTTTCTTGAACAAAAGAATAGACAAAAAAAACTTTTGCACATTAAAGCTTTCAAATCCTATTTCAGTACCACCGAAAACTATTTCTCCCTTCTCTGTAACATTATGAGCAGACCATCTTGTTTGTACCGCCGTTTCCATTCCATTACTGTTTTCAGCACATAGCAATTTCTCATAATGTAAAGAAGAACCTACTTTTAAACTGGTTATATTAAGTATCTTGGGCAATATTATGTAATTTTATAATTTTGTTTTAGCTTACGTTGTAGATTTTTTCTGTGACATCGATCGGCAATGCAGTTTTCTGAGATGAATCGCAATAATATTATGATGCTTTTTTATTTTGCGACTTGTCGATGTCGAGAGAATTAGAGGTGTGAAAGGACTGTGTGCAATAACAGGAAGGAATTCGGTCATGACTTTTGAAGGAACCATACCGGCATTCTCCTGGAGTGATTTGGGGAAACCATGGAATATCTAAAACTGGATTTTGTTAAGGGGATTCGAACCCGAATGCGAGGCCAGATTTTTTGATGATTATAATCATACAATACTGAAACTCCGCACATGCTCTGAGATGTTCATTATCCATGTTCATCTGATCTGACCTAACTCGTACATTCACAACGCGTAGCTCTCCGCTCTTGACCGTTGTCGATCGGTGGCGGCGCGATCTTCAGGTCGACTTGCCTTTTCCTGACCCGACCAATCCGCGCAATGAGAATGCTCCCATTGGATTACGAGTACAGCGATCTTGATCTTTGCCCTGTCTTCATTTGACCTGACTTCTTCTCTAATGTGCACTGGCCTTTAGTATGACCAGCGGTACTGGTAGGCGGGAAAGAACTCCATACTCTTCCTTAATACACGATTTACTTACAAAAATAATAAATAAGTCACAGTATTTCTAGAAACATTCCAGGGCACACTCGCTTGCTGAGACAACTATTTTTGCTGTCTGATCTGTTAACGCTTTCATGAACTATTGTGCAAAGTTTGTATGTATTTAATCTATACTATATTTACCCATTTACCCTGGTGGAATAGGCGGAAGCCCTTCGAGGATCAAGGTGAGCAACAGGTATCAGGAAGTTGTCGACCATATAAGACGCCTTCACACTTCCGAAATACAGTGCTATTGTCTCTCTGGTTGGACGTGGGCCCTTTGGCGTTGCCCTTGTCTGGGCAGGAGCACGTAATCCCTCAGGGAGTGGCCTTTCATAAATGGATTATCAGGGGAGAGACATGCGGCTTCTCCTGTGCAGCTTCTTCCCGAAAGAAAAGTATTATTGAGCCCTGTACATCACACGGACGTCTCCACAAACTGTTACTTTCGATCTTTTGTTAGCATTCTGAGTGGCAAATGACAACGACCAGTGTATGTACAACAGACAATCCCAGCTGTCGTTTCGCATTTGAATGTGGACTCTTATCTGTTAGTTAAGAAGTAATTGCTGTACCTCGGAATTTTCATGCAGCATAAATTACGTGACGAATAAAAAGAATAAAAACTGAATGAAGTCTATGATAAAGGTTGAGAGCATTCATGACAACAGAGCTTTAATATGGTTTGTTAATGTATCTTAGCAGAATTAAAGCGAGCGTGGTGGGTGAGCTGTAATGCTCTTGCCTGTCATTCGGGAGGACGTGGGTTCGAATCCTTTTCCGTACATCCAGATTTTGTTTATCAATTGTTTCCGTAAATCACTCCAGAGACGGCTGAATTCCTTGCCCTCGGGCCTTTACCGCCTCTAATGACCAAGGCGTTGACTAGGGCGTAAAGAAAGTAGCAATATATATAGAGTATAAGTCTGTAAGAAAGCTGCGTGTGCCTCTTTATTTGAACTGGAGCCGCCCATAAACAATGACAGCAATTTGGACGGGGTGTTCAATTTTTTATAACTAATGGTGCGAGTGAAAATCTGCGAAAATAGCTAATGACTTATATGTACCTTGCGAAGGAGCAAGTAATTAAAAACCTTTATATATGGAAAATTGTGGGCCGCGGTTCATTATGCATTTTCAGACGCTCACACGTTTTGCAAAAATCTGATGGAACTAAGGATTTCATTTCATTTTTTTTACTTGTATTATTCAGTTTGCTCTACCGCAGTATTCTAAATTAAACGGAATATGTGAATCAAACGTAATCAGCATTTATTTACATCATAACAAGTCAGTTATCATGTGAAAAGCGTTAGATTACCAATGTTTTACAAACAGCTTGTCTTTGGTAGACAGTTAAACAGTTTGTCTCTGGTACAATATGTCATACGTGATCGCTAAAGGAAGTACAATAAACATTATTACGCCAATATTTCTTCCTTACATATCGTTATGGATGCGAAATTCAGTTAAAAAAAAAAAATGTCTTAGAAAAAAGCTAACAGGTAAACAGTACGTAGTTTTTCCATAATAACTTCTACAGAACTGCCCATATTTCGATGGACTTTATTCGATTAATATATATTTTGTGGCTCTCATGTGCAAATATTCTTAAAGGTGTGTAAAAATTTTGGCTGCTTTTCAAACCACAGACAGTAAAATAAATTCTTTCTATAAAATAACTTCATTACCCTGATTTTCAAGTGTTTATCTCCATACGTGCAATTGAGTTAATGACGATGGCAACAAACAACCAATTAAACTAACTAGGTATCTTACCTTATGTTAAACCGCGTAAAATATAAAACTAGATCCATTATGCCTTATGCTGTAACTTATAGCGTGTCAATTGTTATTCTGGTCCAGGCTGCGTTTCAACCTAACGACAAACTTGGCTTCTGTCACATGCGCATTAATAAATTCACTGTTTCGCTATCGAATCTTGGCCTGCTGAAGGTATTTAATGCGACTGAAATAATAACATCAATAATACGGCTTCATTGAAAGCAGAGAGAATTTAAAATAATTAATATCCTGATGCTACATTGTATTAATTATAAAGCTAAATCTATATTGTCTCTTATGTTACAACAAAGCTTATCAACTGTCATCATGGTCCAGGCTGTACTTCAAGCGAACCACACCCTCAGATAATACTGACGTTCTAAAATCATAGCTTCAGTCAAAAGTACATTAATACATACACTGTACCGTGAAAAATTCACGACATTTTGGAATTATTTATATGATAGTGAAATAATGACATTAGTAATACGGTGATTTGAAAGCGAAGGAAATTAAAAATAATTCTTAACGTGTCATACCGCCCAAGATTAATTTTAATCCACGTAAATTTATATTTTATATAAAAAATAACTGATTGTACTAACAAATTGTCAAAATAAAACCAATATACTAACAGCAAAAGGAAAAAAAATATTTCAGAATATTAAATTGGGATTGGGAATCACTGGATGAAGGTAGGAGGTTGAGGAGAGTGCTGGGAATATACAGGGCATATGTTGGTGATGGGGCATGGTGGGATATTGTTCAAAGAATTACGAATAGTACATGTAAGGGGAAACACGACCATGACCACAAGCTGGTGCTTGATTTCAAGCATAAGGGGGCAGGAAAATTTTCTTTTGTTGGTAAGGATGTCAGGGATTGGAAAAAAATTACAAATGAAGTAATGAGTAAAATTTACCAAAAATGCTTAACGAATTTAAATTTAAAATTTGTAAATCGCACCAATTATAAAAGAAAATGTTAAAAAAAATAATAAAAAGGAAAATTAGATGACTGGGAGAATTTATACCGGAGTATTAGCTCTATTACAATTAAATTAAAATAGTAATAAATCGTGCAGTCCCCTTATCAGCATTTAAAGATGGCACACAGAGGCATTACAGTGACCAACCTACTAAGTACGGTATAGCTAACATTTAATTTCTCTTGAACGTCGTTACACCTACTTATATCACAGAAATAAAACCCTTTCTAAGCATTTTTTTTTCTTCTCACCATAATTATACCTACCAATTAGTACAGTCAATTTTTCAGATAGCTTTTCTACTATTTGATAACTTGTACAACATTAAAACACGAATAAAACAAAACTCTCAGACATCAGTATGAAAACCGAACCTACGACAATAAATAAAACAAATAAAAATTTTTAGAAGATATTTAGAATTCACTCCTCTCAATGTTAATATTTGGTAATAGAATAACATCGGTAAAGAATTTTTACACATACCAAAGCACACGCACGCGAAGCAGCGGGCAAATGTTTATATATATATATATATATTTATGGCCACTTTGGTTGTTCAAGCATATCTGATATTTACTTTTTCCGCAATTCATTTAAGTTTCATCAGTTCTGAAAAACTTTCCCACCCTATTTAGAGTAAATTTTTTTGGACTGAATGTGGCACAAGGTCTCGAAGCGGAGCGTAGTGGAGGTATCGCGGACTGTGAGCAACCTCAGCCGGGCCGAAACAAGTACACGTGTCGGCGTGACAAGCCCATTTCGCGAGAAACAGATTCGATTTGTGGAGCTAATTCGGAGGAGGAGCGAGGAAGGAGCCGCGCGCCATTTTTCGCCGTCTGGGCTCGGCGTAGACATTAGCATACATATTGGAGTCACCTGGCACCAGATAGAGTCACCAGATAAGGCGAGACGACAGAGCCGGACAGATTCGAGCAGTTGTTGCCGGTACTCCGCTGATAACTTAATGGAAAAGTGAGTGACAAGATGCTCATTGAAGTTTTATCTTCTTGCTCAGTGTTTACACTTTTGCAACGAAGCAAACAAAAAACAAAATTCTGGTTGCATCAAAACAATTTCTGTAGAAACATGCCTCTACTGTTTAGAGAGAATGTTGAAGTTTATTTTCTCATCTCTTTTTTTCATATAAATTTTATTTGAGTTACTAAAAACCTTTTTTTGTTTACCTCATTTATTGTTTTTAAATTTTACCGCAGGAAACGGCCCAGTTGAAGCGCTGGGAATAGACAGGTGATTCCTTCAGTCTCAATCAAAAACACTTCAAAATCATGTACTCCTCAGGTTCGTCTTTTTTTAAAAGCACAGGTTTCCCAGAAGAAGCAAGTTAGTTTCCTTAATTAAAATCTCTTGCAAATAGAGGCATTTAGAGGTGAAAATTTGTATTTTATAGCTTGTCCAATTGGTCTCATTTCAATGCATACTTATTTATAACTTAATAAAGTAGTAAACAATGTTTCCAAGTGTCTAACACTAGCGGATTGTGAAAAAAATCTTACTAAACGTATTTGCACTTCTTTCAAAGACCATTTAAATCTTCCATTGAACGTACACCAGATAACCAGACCAACAAGAGACGTGCTAGCTGAAATTGCCTATTACTCCATTGATGCATGTCATGGGACCAGCTTCAACTGGAGAGTTCACCACTTTGTTGATAATGCTCCATAACATGAGTGTCACTTTAAATCATCGTATATACGAGATAGTAGTCAAAATGTTGCGTCCAAACCTTTTAAAGGGATCTTACAAATAAATAGACCAGGTTATTTTTCAACGTTATTTCTATCGACCTCAATAAATACTACATCTTGCGATTAACATTTCAATAATCTTGAATAAACAGTCGTCAGTATAATCGGCGAAATGCTCATAAATTGATTCGTGCAACTTTTCCAACCTAGAGGGTCTCCTTTTCGTTTGGAAATCAGGTAACAAATATTGAGAGCTTGGTCTGGGGCGCAAGGTGGATGGGGAAGTTCCTCAAACACACACTACTCTCAACAGCTCGGCAACCGTAACCGTAACCGTGTGAAATGTCGAGAAGGATGAAAATAACTCGAGTCACACTTGTCACGTCTCTTCTTCCTAATGACGTAGTAACTCCCGTTCACCGTCATGCTACTCTCACTGAACTCAGTAATTAATATGCGTTTTGTCATGGTCACCCCTTGTGGTTATTAATTAGTTAATTAATTAAATTTAATTTTAATTGCAATGGAGCGCCTGCTCCGGTGGCAATTTACCTGCACACGCATTTTTCTCCTTTTTATTTTCAAGTCTACTAACGCCCTCTATTATTTTCAACTTTAAATTATTTCTGAGGTTTTTGGTAAATTATTATTCATCATTTCTCTTGGTAATTTATTCCAATCCCTGACCACTTTACCTACGACAGAAAATATTCCCACACCTTTATGTCTGAATTCGATAGTCAGCTTGTGGTCATAGTCAATTTTTTCCGTTCCATGCACAATTCTTAATCCTTCCATCAATATCTTTCCATGCCTCATCACCAATATATGCATTGTACACTCCCTCCTCCTGTTTTCCATTGAATACCATTCAAGTTGCCGAGAGTAGTTGGTGTATGGCTAACGTTCTGGCCTCGCATTCGGGAGGACGCCGGTTCGAATCCCCGTCCGGGTATCCAGATTTGGATTTTCCATGGTTTCCCCAAATCACTCCAGGCAAATGATGGGACGCTTCCAACAAAAGACCATGGCCGAATTCCTTCCTGTTCCTTGTCCCATATCCCATCCCACCTCTAATGACTCTACGTCGACAAGGCGTAAAACCATAAGTAAAAAAAAAAAGAAAACATTCCATCTCCTTTATCATATCAGTTACGGATTGTGTTCTGCGGTACTTTCGAGAGCAGGCCTTCTTTGCACTCCCTCCAACTCCTCCATCTGGTACCCAAAATGTGCGTCCCTACCATATTCAAGCAGTGGTCTGACCAATGCTTTGTAACCTTATTCCCTCACTTCACTCTCTTCAACAAGTGAAGAATTTTGAACCCTTTTCCTACTTCACGATTAATGTCTCCTGCACTGTTGAGTTTGTTATGAAATGTTATACCAAGAGATTTATTTACATTTCAAGTCTTCAAAAAGCATTTCATTCTTCATCTTATAATTGAAATCAGTCTTTAGTGTTTTATCTGTATATCTAACAAGTTGACTCTTCTTTGCATTTACTTTATCCCATGTTGACCCGCGCAGCTAATATCCTATCCAGATCACCCTGCGGCTGTTCACGGTATTCTATCGCTTTGGTCTTGTTGTGTAGCATGTCATCTGTAAATACCCTAACTTCTGATAGCAATCCATCAACACAGTCATTCATTAGAATGACAAATAGCCATGGTCCAATGACGCTACCCTGTGGCACTCTCATTTCATTTCCACATCTTTTGAGATAATTAAAGCTAACACGAACACATGTGGAGTTGCGTGCCGTTACAATTCCGGTCTATTTTACTAAAAAAATGATGTCACAGCCCCGTTGAGGACAAAGATGCGGATGCACTTGATCACAAACGTTTGATTTCTGCCACTGATTAATTATCAAACCGTTAATAGAGAGTTTTGAATCTATATGGTGATTGTCATTGTTGCTGCAATATCCCGAAAATACCATACTATGGTAGAATTCCATTTATTCATGACAAACTCTACATTTAAAATAACAATTCACAACTATTCATCACTGAACAATCTTTGAAACAAGCTCAATATCTTGGCCCATATATGGTCACGGCGAAGCCAGTGCTTCTTTACTAACAATACTTATTCAAGAAACATAACCACACCACGCCGGCGTAGATTTGCACTGTATCCTCTCCTGAGCTTCGCTTGCACAAAACTGAAAAATTTCCAACTTTAGCGCCACACAAGGAAACTTCTTTTGTGTAAAATTATTACACAGATTACATTAATTATTGGCAAGGATTTTTACAAATGTAGAAAGAGTGATGATGTCTCAATATGCACCCCGAAGTTACGTAGCTACGGTATTCTAGTTCAACTTAATTACCCCTGATTTTTATTGTCACAGTTCACAGAACCTAATTCATTCCATGGTTTGTGTTTTTATATGAAATTACCGAACATAATCATAGTTTCGTATACTTTAACGATTGACTACTCTACATCTCGATTGTTACAGCGGTAATAGTCCAAAAACTTCTCAAAAACAAATTTTTCCTTCTGAAGGACATGCAGACATGGAATAGGTCTGATCATATTAAGGAAATAGTGAAGAATACCACGCATCATGGTGTTGAGAAGCAGTAATTTTGCTGAGAGTTCCTTCGTCTGTGGCGCAGTGTTTCACGTTCGACTGGGGAGACATTCTCTGGTAACGGCACTTCCACCTGACGACTCTCGGCCCACCTGAAACAGTTTTGCACATTCTTTCTCCGTACAAAACGAAAGGCAAGATTCACCGTAGATACCGCTCAAGTATTGATTAATAACACTGGGTGTAAACATCTCATCGCACAGAATGGCACAGTTCGACTGACCCAACAGAAGAATACCAGTCGACTGGCGCACTACATAATCTGAAAGTTTTACATTAATTTAATACAAAAAATGGCGACCTTTACCCGCTTAACTATCAGCCTGACTAATGCTGTCAGCCCTCTAACACGACTGGACCGGAGACTTAACGTGCCTCCGTAGTACACATTGTTTCAGATCATACGTTATTTGCACTGCATAATTCGTTTGTACCGAACATGAGATGTTCCTACAGCGGTAAATTGCATCTATCTTGCTTGCGGTGCAGAGCTTTTCAAAGAGTGCCTTCGTCTTGGACAATAATATGCACTAATATGGTGGGAAAAACAATAGTAGTGAAGCTGCTAATTATTTCTAAACAACTACGAAAATAGATTATTATTTCCAGAAGTTGCAGAAATCGATCCAAAGTTATCTACTAAATATTTCCCACTAAAAGCTGTTTCTGATTTTATCGATACTGTGAATGCCAGTCTTTTGACTATTGCAAACTATATCAGATACTGAAACCTGGACACCGAAGAAGTGTCATATTAGTGGGATTCAAGCGAGTGAAATTAAATTTCTCACATGCAGAGTAGGTGTTATAACAATAGATGGATAAGGAACGAAACAATTAGATACGCAGTAAAAGAGAAACCCTGCAGGAAATGACAGAGAATGCCAGACTAAGATGGTATGAGCATCATAAGAGAATGGAGGAGCAGATAATACCGATGAAAATACACGAAATGAATATCCAAGGTAAACGTTCCAAAAGAAAACCAGGAGATGGAGAGCTTGGAGAGTGTACTGAAAAGAGAAGAGGGCTGGATCAAGGCTGTATGAGAGAGGTTACGGGAAGAAAGAAGAAAATGGAGAGGCTTGTGCACAAAGTATAGCCAACAAGTAGCTGGAAACTGTTTATGACGATAATAGTGATCAGGTATTCCTTTTCTGGTTTTTTGCATTGTTGACGTCGAGTTCGTTTCTAATGAACTACTGAGGATAAGAAACGGAAAGAAATTCGGTCATTGCTTTTTGAAGATGCATTAAATCCAATTAACTTTGTATTGATAGAAAACAAAACTTCCTAAAATGTTTTTATCTCAGACACAATTCAGGGTTATTATAAATGATTGAATCAATTTACTGCAGCTATATTATTTGTCATACTGTCAGAAAGCCTTATAGTCATATAGAAAAGTAGGAGGGGATTAAGAGTTCTAGGAACAGCCAATCAGCGTTCAGGGATTGCATGACGTCACGAAGTGGTGGGGGGCCTCCCTCCCCTCCTCTCCGGCGAGCTTTTGAATCAGCCAATCAGCGTTCAAGGTCGTATGACGTCACACGTTAGTTCCTCAACCGGCCGCACAGATGGCGGCAGCTGTCGGGCTTGCGCATATGTTAGTTCCCCGCCCGCCCAGATGGCAGCAGCAGTCGGGCTAGCGCTGCACCGTTAGTTCACAGATCCGCTGGCAGATGGCAGCCCCTATTAGTTCTTTGGCTCACTGGTAGGTGGCGTGCCATGTATCATTTTGGTCTCCGACAAATATTTGTCACTGCTCTCCATTAGCCGTTCCCTGTTCTGGAATGCGGAGATGTTTCCATCAGTGGCCACCTATGTAGATGTAATCATTTGGGTATGATGAGCACCGAGGTTTGTGGCAAAGAAATGAAATATTTCGCACATCCTGTAGCTATTCAGTCTGGACCTAGGGTGTTCAGTCCTTTTCCTCCAGTTACGTGTATGTGTGTGGTGATGTATGGTAACTGTGTGTATGCATGGACATGTGAGTGTGTGTATGTGTGTCTTTCTATGTGGTTGTTTGTCTATCACGGTAGGATTCTACTCGACTTTGAGATTTCACAATGACTGGCTACCTAGGGTGTGTTGATGTAATTAATTGATAATGTGATAAGTACTGAGGTGTATGGCAAACACTTGTCATCCTTTGCACACACTCTAACGTCTGTCTGATGGTTGTTTGTGAGTGCTTGTGTGTGGTGACGTATGGATTAGGGTGTGAGACGTAGTATGAGTATGGGAGTTACGATATTTGTCTGATGACCATGTGTCTACTCGTGATACTCATGGTACGTGGGACAAATATTACTGAATAGCAGAAAAGGCTAATGGTGTGGGATAGAGGTGGTGCTGATCATGTGAACAGTTTTGTACATATTACCAACGATACTGAATGGCAGAGAGGTCGGTAGTGTGAGTTAACTGATATGTTGTTGATGTGAGGAGTTTGGTACTTGGGACACATGTTAATGATGATTTTTTTGTCAGTCTTGAGTCATGGGGGGTTCTGTCCCACTTTTTCTTTGCCATGATTGGGCTGGTTGTTGTGTTGAGCTCACTGTAGGCATGGAAATATGCGTTTGTGTGCGTCTTTCTCTGTGTCTGTATGAGTAAGTATAGTGATATCTTCCTTAAACTCGTTTATCTGGACGTATGAATTGCTGTTCCTCCCATATGTTTGTGCTTGTGTGGAGATGTATGGATTTGTGGGTGAGACCTAGTATGAATATGGAGGTTATGATATCTGTCCGATAGACAAGTGTCTATTGTAACTCATGGTACCTGGGTCACATATTACTAAATGACAGAAAGGGTTGCGGTGTGGGAGAGATGTGGCTGTGATTTCAATCTTCACACATCCTGTAACTCTTCAGTTTGGATCTAGCATGTTCAGTCTCTTTCCTCCAGTTATGTGTGGCGATGAATGGAACTGTGTGAATGCATTGACATGTGTGTGTGTATGTGTGTCTTTCTATGATTTTTGGCCAGTCATGGGTGTTCTGTACCACTTTTTCGTTGCAACGATTGGGCTAGTTGTTGAGTCGAGATCGCTGTAGGCATGGAAATGTACGTGTGTATGCATCTCTATCTCTATCTCTGTGTGTGTTTTTTTTTTTGCGTAAATGTGGTGATACATTCCTTTATCTCGTTTTTCTGGATGTATGATGTGCTGTTCCTGCACTTATGCTTGTGTGAGGTGACGTATGGATTTGTAGGTGAGACCTAGTATGAATATGGGAGTTATGGTATCTGTCTGATGACCACGTGTCTACTGCTACTCGTGGTACATGGGGAGCACATGTTACTGAATGGCAGAAAAAGCTTAGGTGTGGGATAGACGTGTTGGTGCTGATGTGAACAGTTTTGTACCTAGCACACATGATACTGGATGATAGTGAGGTCTGTAGTGTGAAATAAATGAGATGATGTTGATGTGAAGAGTATGGTGCCTGGAACATATGTTACTGATGATTTTTTGGTCAGTTATGAGCCATGGGGGGTTCTACCTCACTTTTTCGTCGCCATGATTGGGGCTGGTTGTTGTGTCTAGCTCGCTGAAGGCATGGAAATGTGAGTGTTTGTGCGTCTCTCTCTGTGTCTGTATGCGTAAATATGGTGATACCTTCTATAAAAATGTCTGTCTGGACGAATGATTTTGCTGTCCCTCCACTTATGCTTGTTTGTGCTAGTGTATTGAGATATATGGATTTGTGGTGAGATCTGATAACCAAGTGTCTATTGCAACTCATGGTACCTGCGTCACTTTTTTACTGAATGGTAGAAAGGGTTGCGGTGTGGGAGAGACGTGTTGATGGTAAATATAATCAAGTGGGGCGCGATGAACACTATTTATGGTATAAACACTTAGGTTTATGGTGAAAACATGTCATCTTTTGCACACCTTCTATCTCGCCAGGCTGATGATATGTAAGGAGACTTCTGTTTTTCAGCCAGTCATGAGGCAAGAGAGTACTACACCACTTTTTTGTTTCCATGATTGGTACCGGTAGTTGTGTAGTCTTGGACATGTGTATCTGCGTCTCTCTTTGTGCATGTAAGCGTAAGTAACTCGTCTGTCTGATGATTTTTGTAACGATAGTTCTGTCCAGTTAATCAGTTGTAACGACAATTCTGCCCCCACTTCATCGTTTCCGTGATGCTTGCTGTCAGTTCTGTCGATCTCGCTGTATGCATGTACAAGTGTGTGCGTGTGTCATTCCTCTGTGGATTTGAGTCTAAAATATATGGTTATAGAATTATCAACGTGTGCTTCTAACCATTGTTTCAGGGCTTAGACAATCTCCCATTTCGATGTGCTCTTTACAGTTTACTGCCGTTTGTGTTGGCATGTGAATTTTGATTCTCACTACATAAAAATCATTTAACAGAGAGGGGTGATGTACCAGAGAAGCGAAGGACTTGTGTACAAACCCACAGTCAGACCATTGCTTGTGTGGTGTAGTATGGAGTCCACATTTTTTGTACATCAAATGCAAGGTGCAAAGGAGGGCAGTTAGATTTATCTGTGTAAAATATTCAGTAAGTGACATAATAAAGGAGCTGGGGCTGGGATGTCATTGGAAGATAGGAAGAGTGTTGAGTGGCTGTAGGTGGCGTATAATGCTGTTAGAATGGATATTGGTGGAATAATTCTGAGTGGTGTATGAAGCCTAAGTTGACCATGACCACAATCTCGCACTAGACTTTAGGTGATGAGGCCTGAGTGGATAAAATATCTAAACACCCACTTTGACCTAACAGTTCAGGTGTGAGCACTATCTTAGGCATAATAGAACCTATGGTGACGTTTTGGATACTTGTCGATGTGTGGGGATCTTCTATGAAAATGTGGGTTATGATGTCTGTTTGATGACCAAGAAACTATCAGTGAGCTAAGAGCATTATGGTAACTTTATCGTGGTTACTTGAACAAAGCATGCAATTACAAACAAATGTCAGACTTGGTCCTGAATCCGAAGGTTGGCGTTAGATGGGAACATTTTAAGCCGAATGGAGAACTCCCCTGGGTCCTGATTTATTGAAAAATAAATTCCTGGAAAAGGGGAGAATTTCCCTGAAAACTGTAGTAGAACCACCTTAAATGAACATTTTGATACCTGGCTACTGATTAGCAGAAGACTTTGCGAATTTGAATTTTTGGTTTACTTTAACGCACGAACAGAAGGTAACCCTGTCTGTAACTGATCAGGGGTTGGATTGGGAATCATTGGAAAACAGAAGGAGGTTTGAGGAAGTGCTGTGGGTATGTTGGCGATGAGGCTAGGGGTGGATCTTGGTGAAAGAATTAGGAATAGTATATCAGTAGAAGCTGGCACTGGATTTCTTCTATAAGGGAGTATCTCCACCTTGGTCACAGGCGATGGTCTCAGGCATGTTCAGTGCTTAGCACTGCCTTAGCGTGACTCGATTTTTATCACATAGGACTGGCGTACTTCGATTCGACAGGGGTGAAATTAGTAAGATTAACAGACGTATTTCGTTCCTGGAACATACGTGCTGTGCTGTAAAATACAGTTAAAGGTGGATATATCTCTCTGTTTCTAGTCAATCAGTGATGTGTCACAAGGGATTGATTGGAATTTTAGACAAAGTGCAGCTAAGGACACTCAATTTGTGATTGCTTACGAAAGCATAACAGAATTGATACATAGATTGGTCTGGATAGACAGATGATATACGTTTGAGTTTGATGGCAAAAATTATGAGTGTGATTAAATATTTTATACCAATGGCAGCAGAGATAATATTAGGGAAATAAGGTGTCGCACTGATGCTAATATGAATTATTTCTTCCCTCGTTCCCATGGTTTTCCCTACCTTCGTCGGTGAATGTCTCTCGGTTTCAATGAAAGGATTTCACCATTGATGGGTTTTTGACGCTACGAATTTTGAAAGGAATAGCGTATGTGTGGTATTGCTATACTTTATCACAATAATTTCATTTTTTAAACTTTTAACGTCTCTCTAACAACGTGGCCTTTTGAGATGGGGAAAGGATGGGGAACAAGGAATGGGAAGGAATTCGGCCCTTTTGAAGGAAGCATCCCGGCATTCACCTGGAGTGATTTGTGGAAATCATGGAAAACACAAATCTGGATGCCCGGAACCGCCGTCCTCTCGAATGCGAGGCCAGAACGCTAAATAATTTCATGAATACAGGTACACATACTCTCTAGGCGTGGATATATTAGAGAAATAAGGTGTCATACTGATGCTTATATGAATTCTTTCTTCCCTCGTTGCATTCCATGGTCAAATTGGAAACTTTGATTTTTTCTAGCCTTGGTGTGGGAAAGGCGTGGGTTATGATGCCTGTTTGATGACCAAGAAACTATCAGTTAGCTAAGAGCATTATGGTAACTTTATCGTGGTTACTTGAACGAAGCATGCAATTACAAACAAATGTCACACTTGGCCCTGAATCCGAAGGTTGGCGTTAGATGGGAACATTTTAAACCGAATGGAGAACTCTCCTGGGTCCTGATTTATTGAAAAATAATTTCCGGAAAAGGGGCGAATTTTCCTGGAAAACTGCAGTAGAAGCACCTTAAGTGAACATTTTGGTACCTGGCTACTGATTAGGAGAAGACTTTGCGAATTTTCAATTTTTGGTTTACTTTAACGCACGAAAAGAAGGTAACCCTGTCTGTAACTGATCAGGGAATCATTGGAAAACAGAAGGTGGTTTGACGAAGTGCTGGGCGTATGTTGGCGATGAGGCTAGGGGTGGATCTTGGTGAAAGAATTAGGAATAGTGCACTGGATTTCTTCTATAAGGAAGTGGGTAAATTTTCTATATATCCACCTTGGTTACAGGCGATGGTCTCAGGCATGTTCTGTGCTTAGCGTGACTCGATTTTTATCACATAGGACTGGCGTACTTCGATTCGACATGGGTGAAGATTAACAGACGTATTTCGTTCCTGGAACATACGTGCTGTGCTGTAAAATACAGTTAAAGGTGTCAATCACTGATGTGTCACAAGGGATTGATTGGAATTTTAGACAAAGTACAGCTAAGGACACTCAATTTGTGATTGCTTACGAAAGCATAACAGAATTGATACAGACGACAAAGGTTTGACCTTGATGGCAACAATTACGAGTGTGATTAAATATTTTATACCAATGGCAACAGAGATAAGATTAGGGAAATAAGGAGTCGTACTGATGTTTCCATTCCTTGAGCTTTGCCATTGTCAAACTGGAAACTTTGATTTTTTTAGCTTTGATGTGGGAAAGGCTTTGTTAATCATGTCACAAATATTTTCAAGTGGGCTCTTGTCCAAAGACAGGCTGTAAAAAATTACTGGCTGATTGGTTTGATATCAGTCGAGAGATTAACATGTAATCACTTCATAAATGCCTGTAGGGAAAGAAACTGGTTTTCAAATAGACAACTTTGCTTTAGATTCATCGAGGTTATACTTACATACATCAGTAAACCCCTTCAATGCCTCTGAGTTTAAAAATTGGGTTGGTTCTCGCTCTGTTTCATTGCACCTCATTTAATACATCCTTTAAAATGTGGAAATCTAGCCAAAATTCGTGAGCTATCATTAATGCTGTTAGCTATTATATTGGTTCATAACGAATCCGATATGATGTGCAAAAGTATGTTTTCGGTATATGAATGAATTTTTAATTAGGAACACTATATAGAAAAAGGGGAGGGGGGATAGAGGACTATGATCAGACATTATAGGGTAAAGCCAGGGACTGAAAAGGCTGTCAAGGAATAAACTCACTGTAACTTCACTTTATCAGGTATCATTGGAGATGTGTGAAATATTCTTTAATTCTTGGCCACTAAGTTTGGGGGGAATAACATATATGAAATATTGCTGTACTGTATAGCAATGTGACTGATTAATAGTATGTGCTTTGCTCTGTAATAACAAGGAGACATGGGAACAGAAATGTTTTGTAGGTAATATACGCTAATGTGGACTTCTTTTGTTTTTAGTAAAAAATAGTAATGGTTCACGCTTAATCAAACGCAAGTATATTTCACGACACAGAACCGAAGAAAATATTTTACTGTGCTGAAATATTTGCACCTTGCTGTGTACAGAGTTTCGCAACCTGGGCAAACGGAACGCCGAGAATAACTCCATAGTTTCGAAATACTTGTCACATTGATATACCGATAATAGCAGACAGACAGCAGGCAGGAATACCTGAAATATTTCTCGTAAAAGCTTGGTGAAATGATGTGTGCCACGCCATCTATCGGAAACCGGGGTACTTTGCATCTCGGCAGTCAATTTTTTTTTTTTAACGTCTCTCTAACTACGTGGCCTTTAGAGACGGAAAAGGAATGGGAATGAATTCGGTCATGGCCTTTTGAAGGTAGCATCCCCGGCATTCACTTGGAGTGATTTTGGGAAACCATGGATGCCTGGATGGGGATTCGAACCTCCGTCCTCCCGAATGCGAGGCAAGAACGCTAAATAATTTCATGAAAACAGGTACACATAGAATTTATATCTGGAGTTTATGACGGTTTTTTTTTTCCCCATATCGAACGTTAAAAGGAAACATTTATGCTTTTCGACTGAAACTTTCATGCAAACTCAGATACAGAAAAAAATCTGAGGCTCCTAAGTAAAACAGGTTGGTAGGGACATACTGCACCTAGTGATATACTCAAAATCAGTAAGGGGGCGCTTATACAGCACATGCAAAATGTCAAAACATCTTTTTGAGTTTTGTAATACTATGATAAACAATATAGCGAAAGTAAATTTGTGAAACCGTTTCTACCATATATAGTAGATCTGTATAAAATAACTGCATTAGAGATTTCACAAAAAAAAAGTTAATGAATGATCTATGCTTCACACTGTAATCTGGCAGTAAGTATGCAATGAAGAAATGTAGAGATGTTTTGTTCGATGCTATGCCATGCGGGTGCAGTAGCTGTCGGGGAGGCTTCGCCAGGAAACAGGCGCGCCTAGCAGAGCACAGTAGTTCCTGTTGCGCGGCGCGCGCTGAATTATTCCGTGTTATCCTGCCGCATCACGATGCATGCCTAATGCACTGTGCGACAGCCCACGTGGGAATCCATCACTGCAACCGCTTGTTGTCCGTTTCTGATTTGCACATGTGAAGAGCTCGCCATGTCACTTCGGCAGTGCATCAAAGGATCGACTAGAACGCAATGTCCACGAAGCGTTACATACACCACAAGGTTCAAACAGTGTCTTGTTTGAAACAACTGCGATGGTTTAGAAACGGAGAACATTTATGAATTCCTTGTGATCTAACTTCTGAAAACTACAATACAAGATTCCATCTTCACATCAAATCCTAAAAGTGATTGAGTAAATTTTTTGGTCTAGCGCAATTGTTTAGAAACTAAAAACAACGATAAAAAAATCTTGGAATCTGCAACACCATGAATGAATATCACCAACAACTGTTTGTGGATCCGGACACCCTAGAAGATTACATAACTTCAAATTCACAATTTCTGCGTGGTTTCAAATACGATAGTCCAGCCTAGGTACGGTATATCACGTTAGAAATGTTAAAAGGAAGGTTTTGAACCATTCACTTAAGGGAGGATGTAACCGATCAGAGCTCAAAAAGCTGATTTTTTGAAAATATGTTTCCCGATTACATGGCTATTTATCTGTATTGTGCATAAGTTTTAGGCTTTTAAATCAATTGAAAGTATTTTTGAAATAATGTTTTCTCTGTCGCTATCAAGTACAACAAATGCAAGTAAAAAACTTGGAGTGCCATTTTCTCATATATCTATTTTTTAGTATGTAGGAACAATTTTCTTAGCATTAATAAGGAAAACAGAGGTGTAACTTTCTGGGTGGACTTATAGATTGGATGGACAAATATTCATGAAGAACCGTGCATCCTTTTAACCGTTTGGTGGTTTTAGGGATATTTATTATTTAAATTGTTAGAACAGTTTATTGCTTCCAAAATTAGAATTAAGGTATAAATTCTACTTGTACTTGTATTTTATCTATTCTTCATGTAGTTAGAGATATGTATACACATTTAACGGTGGAAAATAACGCGAACAATATCACCTATAATTTTGCTAAACCAGGTACATCAATCAGGAGAGGTCAAAAAATATTGGAAGTGACTGTACAAGTGCCATTTTCTCAGGCACGCTTAATATACTATGCCATAGAAGGAAGTTAACATATGACAGTAAGTGTACAAATTTTCAATCTTTTATGTTGCATATGACGGCCTCACAGATGTTTTAAAATTACTAGTGCATTTTTGGTTACATTCCACAGTAAGTTGTGGGTTTTGGACAATGCACTCACGGAGTGTCTCCTGGAAGTATTTTATCTCGTGGAAAAAGAGACGACAGAGTCGCTGAAATATGATGATCTCACCAGCATGCTAGTACCTCGTACATATAATACATCGGTAAGACATGTGTCAGTAGAACGAATAGACGTGTGGCATTACACAACGAAAGGTTACAACGCCGCATTATCACAAACCCCACTTTCGCACAGCAGTAGCTACACCATAATTGCCGACAGAAATATTAACAGGAACTTACGATTTCAACAGGTGTGATATTGCCTTTCTTCACTGTTCGATCTCATGCCTTGATGCATTCAGTTACCTACATTACCTACCCTTAGGGTTACAGCAAAGGTAATATCATATCTGATGGCCGAGAGAAGCAAAAGTGTTTTTCACTGAGTTTTCTATTTGCAGTGCGTTCCGTCTCTGCCGTGGCTGAGCCTACCCAGGAAGCGTTCTGGCGAATTTGAAATGAATAAAAGAATAGTAGTTATAATTTCTAAACACGCCAGGCTGCTAAATTTTGAAGGCAGGCTCCTTATTCATTGAGCCACTAGTCTGCTAAGGAATTTTGTAACGTCTTTAGACACTCATAACTGGGGTTAGGAACTTTGTGGCAAGTCATATTTTTTTCCTTCCTTCTTTAAGAGCTCTAATGCTGAATTAGACACTGATTAAACGTTTCTGATTGAATTTACATATTTTATATAGCATATAATCAGGCCATATTCCTAGTTTTTGTCATATTATGATAATATTTATGGTCGTATAGGCATATTTTGAGGAAAAATATGGTAATTTTTTTAATTGTACCGTAAATTCATAGAATTTATTGATGAGAATAAATTAAGATAATTATTGACAGAACTGTACTCCTACTAAATATTGAAGGAAAAACAACGTAAATGGCACTGAATTTGTCAGAATTCACGAGTGAAGAATTAAAGTTATGCATTATTGTCTCTCTCTAAATGTTGATGTTGCGCCTGCCTTTTAATCTCGACAATGCGGTAAGCCTGTGTCGATTCACTTCAATCACTGTCTCACAGTCGCCAATAATTTTGAGAATAATGCTCAGTCAGTGTTATATCTGCAGTGGATCAGTGAGTGCCGCCATGGCGAAAACAATGTTTTTTGAAAGTGCGAAGTTACGGAGTTACGCAAAGGAATTTGGAGGGGAGTATTTTAGTACAGACGAAAGAGTTATTCCTATGTGAAATTAAAGTGACTTCAACAAAGTGATTTAAAATTTAGTTTCCTAGTGTTGCCGTTAGTGCACGTAAACAAATCATACTGTCTACATGAAGGCGACACTACCAGATAAAATAAATGATGTATAATTGAATATGTTTTGATGTATAGCTAATTTAAATGTTTGGTCATAGTTTGTCAGTTTTAAATCATATTTACCCGTTTTTAATGTCATATGTGCATGTATATTTCTCTATTTTTTTATTTTTATTTTATTTTTTTTTTTTTTATTTTTTTTTTTTCCCATAGAGATCCGAACCTTACTCATAACGTTTCATTTCATAGTCTATGCAAGTAAGAAAGCCAGAAGTTGTTTCAAGATACATCTGAATTTTAAAGATATGAGAGGTTTACTGGGCTCACAGTGATTGTGGGTGCTCTTTGTTCTCGAGAGACGCTAACCGTATTGTCAATACACCGCGTATGATTAACAGTACTGGACAGTGCTAGATGTCGAGGTCGTTAGAATATTGATGCTTATATCTCCTTATATCTAAATTTGAGCAGACACTAATCGCGTATCCAAAAGGCATCGTTATTCTCACTGAATATAAAAACTGTGGTCTGTTGTCGTCCAGTGAACAGTGTTGGGGTGGTAGCCTAAACTTATGGATCTCAACTGATTACTTCCCTTTTCTGAACCTATGTTTCAAAATACGCAATCTGTATTTCAATTTATACTAAAATACATGGGTTTATAACTATCTGGATATTACAGGAAGCCATACGTTTTTCTGTACTTCAGAATAAAGTCATAAAAACCTATAAAGAACATTGGTAATGACTCCTACACCTTTTGTCGGAAGACGATAATCCTGAATGACGAAGAGCCGTACGTCTAAACACGTATTTCAGTTCGAGGTGAAAGCAGTTAGCAGATTCGATCGCCGGAATTACTCCAACAGAATGATGATTGGTTGTTTGACGTCACCAGATTGAAAATTACATCTAACTCGCAGCGTTGTCGGTTAGCCGGATAGTCTTCTTTCGTGATATCCATGTTAGATGCCAAGCAATGCTAGTGTTAGGGTCCTTCACGACCATTCTGTAACTGTGCCGAATGTAGATAATACATTGACTTGCCTTACCACTCTGCCGGTACCTCCAACATATCGACTTGTGTCTCTCACCTGCGTGTTTGGTTTCGTTTATTACTGAGCACTTGTTGACACTGGTGCGCGTACTTCACTTTGTATGGGAACACCGCTTTTGTAGTTCACTGCATATGAAAGTTAGTCTTCGAGATACGGTATTTGTCCACAACCTATGTGAAACCCGCTATCAGTGGAGGCTGACTAGAATTTCATATAAATTATTAACATATGATAAAATTCCGTGTCCTACATTTACAATAAACCGTGGGTGTAACGCTCTACCAATCTGACTTTCAACAGTATATGCAGTATAATATGACTGATCATTAGCCTTAGTTAAATGCCTTAATGTTATAGCAGGAAGAATTTAAATTTTTAGGCATTTTCTGTAATCTTTTGGCAATTTACCAATGTATTTTTTGTAGTTATCAGTATTTAAGCTGGCATCACTGGTGTATGTGCTTATAGAACTACATACAATTGTATAATTTTTCAAAAAACTCTGGATATTCCATCCGAATGTAGTAACCACCTTGTGTGTTTGTAGTGTACAGTGAAAATTTCTTACACTTTTTGAATGCTGACTAACTAACCTGAAATAATTAGTTGTTAAGTTTATTAATTTATTAAAAGTCAATATAATTCTACATATCCCGAGACTGTCCTCAAATCAGATGAAGGGATACATATCTCATATATTATATCATTTAGAAAAAAATACAGTTAATTAGTTTGGCATTAAATTTACTGAACCTTATTCTTCAAAAATATACAGACTGACGTGGATTAAACACGGTAATGCTAGGCATATGCAAGATTGTTATCAATCCGTGATCCCCTTAAGCGGCGAAAACTCAAGCAGAAAATATCAGAAACTATCTTAGTGTACACACAAGAATGAAAGGAGCATCTTTGAAAGGATACGCTTATCATGAGCATGGAAAGAATCACGATCGAAGTGCCATGGTTGTGTGTGACAAAATGGTGATGTACGAATGAAGATTGTGACAAAACTGTATGCTTTAGAAGTATCTCTTTATGGCTTTACACTTCGTCGATATCGTGGTCATTAGAGACACGAAAGGACTGGGTGCAATGAACCCGAAGCAATACAGCCATGTTGGCCTGTTGAAGGAACCATTCTTGCGTTCGCCAGAAATTATTTCTGGAAACCATCGAAAATTCAAATCTGGATGGCCGGACGGGGTTTCAAACCCAGGTCCTCCCGAATGCGAGGCCCGAGCGTTACCATCCTTCATCCAAATTGTTAAAAATGGCGAAGAGACGAACAGAAATTTAACCACCATGGTAAAAATTAGATTTCAGTTTGGACTTAACTGCCTACTTTGAGTGAAAAAAATCGGGTGTCGATAAGACAAAATATTAACGAAGCTGAAAACATTACTGACGTCACCTCTCCTTGTGACTCCACGTCGTGCCGGTGCGGTCTCGCTGCCGTGACTCACGCCAGTACAGCTATTCTGAGCTGTTTGCGAGCTGCACTTTGGGCTCCTTCCGCCCTGTCCGGCCAAGTTGTCAGCCAGTCCACGTTATCTGCGGCCCACCCTCGGACAAACTTGTTCGCCTTCCTGACTGCAACTCCGACGGTGATACTTCCTCCGTTCACGCAACGATAGCGAATCTGAAACGCGGGCAGGTGACTCCTCGGACAACTTCCCAACTTGTTCAGAATATCAATTCAGTCCGTCGTCCCAACGCTCAGAATGCATGAAGTGCTGTGACGGAATTCACTAACCGGGCTTTAATCGAAGTTACAGTTTATCCACACGTCAAGTGGATTAAATATGTTGCATTAATTTCTTAAATGCTTGCAACGATAAAGTTGCTTCTTAAATGATGAAACTCAACGATTAACTTTATTTCACATTTATTAAAGAAAGGTGTCATAACATATACAATGATTCATCAGATGTCTTTCAGAGGGATATAACGCACCAGCAATACACTACAGTGCGACTCTGAACAGTATTATCAAATACTACAAAGAAGCTGCCAGCTGTTCCAGAAAAATATAAAATGGCTGAAGACCATCGTAAGCAATAGGTTATCATCAATCTATATTGTTAACAATCTAAACGTTCGTAATTCGACTCCAACTGAAATTATAATACCAGTAATCTGAAATCCTTTATTATGACTTTAAGAAAAATAATTTTTATAGACAAAAAATTAATAAAAATATGTTATCAACTGCTGGCGAGCCTGATATGATGTTCTTAAATAAAAATTCAGTATTAAAAATAATTAATAATTACTATGAACATTCATTCTGGGTGATAAGTACTTTACAACATACTCAATGTATAATTGCTCACATTAAAAATATAATTTAATTTTAATAAGGCAGTTTCACGTTAATAAGACATTCTCTTATATATTCCGTCAAATTAACGATTCTCCTTGGTTACATCAAATTAGCTAATTGAATAGTGAGATAATTAGAAGAAATAACGTTATGTTACGTTGGTCTGATTTAAATAAAAATACACAGAATGTTAGTGATATAGGAATATTGGTTTATTCAAGTTTACTGGGCGTTTTCACAGTCGAAAAATGTTCTGTTTATCTTCTCTATATCTCTGAACACAAGATGACAGGCCCTTCATCTAATTTCAACGTTGTTTTACCTGACTTTTATACGAAACTTGTAATTCCACTGTAATTTAAAACTTTTTGTGCAAAATTGTAAAAATTTCTCTTGATATAAAATCTACAGATTGTACTGCTAATATTTTTTTTTTTTTTTTTGAGGAATGAAATAGTACTCATCTTAAATTGAAATTCAAAAATTGCGTTTTCATCCCGTTTCAAGTGGAGAAATAACACAGATGAATGTGGAAGTATTACTTCAGTCATTACTGCAAAATGTATCGCAGCACGCACCTTTCTATTAAACTAAAAGTTTATTTTCTTAAATTTCAGTAGCCTGTTGACTACTGGGTCACTGGTGCTAGGAGAGGAATATGAGTGACGGTGGGGGGGAAATGAGACATGGCCTTTACGAAGCAGTTAATCTGGAGAATCATGGAAACAAAAAGGGAATGGAACAGGCGTAACAAAGAACGCCGTCCCCAACCCTAAAAGTAACCCACACTTCGGAAAATACCTTTACAGGTCTAAATCTAAATCAGAAGAAACCTACATACATCATTTAAATATGACGAAATTCCACAGATCTCAATTCAGTGCAGATCAGAAACTTCAACTTAAAATAACGTCTAAATGCAACCCCGACTGGTCATAATACGCAAGTATAATATGTAACGATAGACGAATTCCTTCCCGTTCACTACTTCGATAATACTATGATAATGGATCCCTTTCCACTACAGCTCCATAGATGATTAATTCAGTTCACAAAAGTTCTATCACATACGTGTTTCGTGAAATGATATAAATCAGTAACTGCAGGCTAATTATCCTTTGAAATTCCGGCATCAACACGAATACTGGATACACTGTTTGCATGCTTTAAGGAAGACTAATAATACTAACTGCGAATGGTACATTCGCATGAGATCTGTGGCGTGATGATGTTGCCCTTTCAGAGCAGCGCGAGGCGCGGACCCGATACCGTCGTGTGCCTCCTCGCCGCTAATTGCCGGTGTAATGCGCCCCTAATAAAGTGGATCCTGCGCGCCTGCGCCTAACTGCATTACGAGAGCGGCGCCCCTAACGAGTAGACTGCACGCGCCTCACGTACCTCTGATCGAGACGCAGCGCGTAATTTGAGTGGAACTATCACAAAGTGGCTATAAGGTGCTACTAACTTTGTTTTTGACATTATTGACCAAACACTTGGCGTAGTTGTTACCGATCAGTCATGTTACATTCGTTTGTCATTATGTATCCACGTTCTAACTCTAGAAAAAAAAAAAGTATATGCCGTTTTTTTTCAAACAAGTGATAAAATCCCTCATTGCTGCCGCATATTTTGATATGCAATCTATTACTTTAGAGTACAGAAATCTGAAAAGAATTATTTACAACTTATTGCATAATCTGGAAAAAATCTTCAGCCGTTAGCAAAAAAATATATATCAGTGTTTTCTTGTGCTGTACCTGAACTGACAGAGTGCACGACTAAACTTAAAAGTTTATTTTCTTTCTTAACAATTTTAACTTCAACTTTTCATCGAATTCGTACACTGGATATCATCTATTAAGCGATAAAGAAGTACTGGTACATTGTCGCTATCCGATGAATCGCTAGGTGTTTCAAATGTTCATATTTGTTTTCAGAAGATTGTTGATAAGAACTGGGAAAACCCTTGTAGTGAAATGCGCCTCACCGACCGCCTCACTTTACTTTTTCTTCCGTTAGAGCCGGAAGTGGTTCGGGCAGAAGAAACGGGCTAGGAATTCAGCTATGACCTTTCGAATTTTAGTAACATATTCCATATAGGAATATTTTGCAGATAGCTGAACCTGATTTCTCAATGTACCACTTGTTTGCTGCGATTTAAATTATGTAGACCAGTGTGCTTACTGAGAAATCACAAATAACTTGTCGTAAATAATTTTTACTCCTTAACATAGAAAATAATAAATATAGGTTAAGCAGAGGTTCTAGAACACCATCTGCACCTTACCTTTTCTTCTTTGAATAATACATTAAAACAAAGGTAAATCTTAATAATAAATACTTCAACAAGAAATAGTTATTCAAACGGATGTCTGTGGTGTGAAAACTAATATCTGATTTTTTTTTAAATGAACCATTATATATTTACAAAAATAATTATTAGCTTTAAAATGAAGTCTTAAAACTTTCCAAAAAGTCGTTTGAAATCCATTACTGATAAATAAAATTAAAAAGTGCTGTAAAATTAACTGCAGTTCAGTTAAAGACAAATTTAAGAGAACAGAATTTAAAATCTAATTTAAATTGCATAAATACTTAAGGTATTCAGTTTTGCTTGGTGTTTATTTGTTACACTGTATATCCAGGAAATATTCGTAACGTCGTCGCTTGAGTTCTAATCTCCACCGCTAACTGTCTGATGTTTAATATCTGCGGCGGAGCTGTAACTTCACGTTTCGCTGCACCGTGCGAACGTCGTGCAGAATACGAGCGTAATAAGAGTTCTTAACTAGCTCGGTAACGTGTTTGTATTTGAAGACGTTCCGCACAAATCTCATTAACAGATGAATGAAGCTGAACATTTTCGTCCGAAATGGCAATCTCGCGTTAATTTCCCCCGACTACATAAAGTTACGCCAAAATAAGGATGAAACTCGTCCATAAAATGAAGGAACCATAATTGCGAGGGCCTGGGCGCATACTTGGAATCTACTTTATCGCCACATTAGCCCCGTTTTATGTTCCTGCAGCCTAAGTGCAGTGACGCGAGCGCTGGCCGTCAGTCTCATCTACATTCCGTCCCGTTATAACTACATAACGCCGCCGTTGTTTCGACATTAACCTAATACATCCCCCATTACGGTTAGTGGCCTAGTTTACGAGAGGCGCCTTTCCTGTTTATAGCCCCAAGGCGTGTACCTCCGCTCCGACGTGACCCAGCTCAATATCATTATTAACATCCTTGTAAAACACTCTTCCAGACTGGGACACAAGAACATCTCTGGCAATGCCTGATAGCCACTCAGGACTAGTATTCTGGAACACGCGACTTCGATTCCCAACAAAACCATTCGTGTTTCAATTTCCGTGGTTTCCGGAAACAATTTCTGGTGGAAAACAGAGATTTATAAATAAAATCTCATTTCTCCAGTGTACATCTGTCAGGAGGTATTAAATCACAATATATAACCAGTAGAGGAAATGCTTTTTAATTAAGTGCGGCGTGGTTGATTCATTCTTGTTTATATAACTTCAAACTTGTTTACTTTAAATTAAATGGAGCCACTGTGGAATAGGTTGAAACAATTAATCTCACTGGCCTCTCTAGCACTGGGACTAGAGTGACATGCCGATGGTCGTCTGTTCAAGTCCGGCTAAGAACATGGCTGTTAAGTGGGAGTATTGTGTACTGTCCTACACATGAATAATCAAATAAATACTATAAGATGCAATAATATATACGTGATTATTATACAACACGTTAGGGACTGCAGCCTGAATAACTATAAAGCGTCATTTTTTTAAGTCTCATTTCTGGGATATTAGTATTTCTCCAGGCTTTGAGATTTAGCTCTAGCTCTTGAGTTCATTGAGTATCTATCCGTTTTCCGGGTTCTCTTTGCAGTTTGAAATCCAGATAGTTAGTGACAGCTGGTATAAATTCAGATCTGTCCTAATATCGTTTGGAGTATCAGCCTAACTAAGATTATCTCATATACTAGGAAACCATCTTTACATTGTCACCCTTAGTTTAGTGAAAGTCCATATCTTCTTAGTTATTCGCTGGTTGGTCATTCTTGAAATGCGCTCAAAAACTAACAATCTTTCCTTTTTAAATCTGGTGCTGTTGGTTCTATATTAATGTACAATTTCTGATAAGGTCTGAAATTTACCTTCCTTATTATAATATTCAAAATAGATCATGTGGAAAACGTTGAATATTTTTTATGTGTTTTACGCCTCATCAACATCAAGGTATTCGGGAGGACGGCGGTTCGAATCCCCGTCCGGGCATCCAGATTTGGGTTTTCCATGGTTTCCCCAAATCACTCCAGGTGAATGCCGGGATGCTTCCTTCAAAAGGCCATGGCCGAATTCCTTCCCATTCCTTGTCCCCATCCTTTCCCGTCTCTAAAGACCACGTTGTTAAAAAGGGACGTTAAACTGTTTTTAAAAAAAAAAAAAAAAAAAAAAAAACCATCAAGGTCATTAGAGACGGGAGAGGACATAAGGCAAACAACTGGAATAAATTCGCCCACGGTCTGTTCTGAAGGAATCAGTTTTGGGAACCATGGAAAACTGAAATCAGGACGTTGGACGCGGATTTTAAACTGTAAAGAACTTGGCAGAATTTAATTTTAATTTATGTTAATTGCGATGGAACGCACACCCCAGCGAAAATTTTCGTCTACATCAATTTTCCCCTTTCTTATACTCGCCTACGAATTACAATTATAAATTTATCAGCGTTTCCTTTGGCAATTTATTTGATTCACTGATTTCCTTACCTGCAAAAGAAAAAAAATTCTAATTCCCTTATGCCTGAAATCGAGAGCCAGCTTGTAGTCATGGTCATCTTTCTCCTTCCATGCCCCACTCTTAATGGTTGCAGCGAGCGGTTTGGAAGTTCAGTGGTTAAGGTGCCTGATTGGAGATCAAAAGGTTCCTAGTTCGAATCCCTGTCTCGGCGGGGATTTCAAAGGCCCTTAACCCTTGCTTCACCTCTGACACAGCTTGCTGTGCTATGTGAAGTACGCCATAACGCGTCCGTTGTTCGGATTCCACGTTTAACTGTAGGTCCCCTGTACCCGGTAGGATTACCGGATTAAGTTAAGGTGGCTACGACAGGGACGGAATACACATAAAATAGAAACTTTGTCATCAGGTCATTACGACCACCCGGTATTAAAATTATTATATGCTTCCACCAGCATCTTTCCAAGCTTTATTACCAATATCCGCCTTGTAAAGTCCTTGAACTCTCCGATTTCCTGTTCTCCAATTAATACTATTCCTGCTTCTTTCGTATCAATTACTGATTTTTTTTCTACGGCAATTTCCACTGACAAATCAGCTGCCCTTCTTTTCATCCCGTCCAACTCCTACAGTTGTTGCACAAAATGTATACTCCACACTACCAAATTCAAGCAATAGTCTGCCCAAGGTTTTGAACTACTGTGGTGCATTCCACTCTCTTCAATAAATGAAGGATTCTGGAACCTTTTTCTACCTCCCACGTAGTGTGATTTGTCAAGCTGAATTTATCATCAAAAGTTTTGTCAAGATGTTTATACGTCAGGTCTTCATTCCATTTCTACCCTATCATTACAAAACGCTTTTAGTATCTTTTTCTATGTATCTAGTAAGCTGACTCAATCTGACACTTATCTTCATTCCATGTTGACCTACACATTGATATCCTATCCATGTCACCTTAATGCTGTTTAGTGTTCTCCCATTTTGATCCAATTGTAAACCAATATATTATGTCAAAACAACCTAACTTCCGGCTATGAATCATTAGCACAAGTATTCATTAGAATAATAAATAGTAATGAAACTTCCATTTTCACTTCAACTTTCTTATTATTATCATTCTGCAGTTCCTAACTCTATGCTTTCAACCTTCCAAGAATTCCTTTACCTAGGAAATCACAGTTTCATCCACTCCACGTTATCTTATTTAGCAACTTTTTTTTTTTTTTTCGTATCACCCATCTTTGGGGTACGTCAGATCAATCACTTCTTGGATGCTTGCATTTTCTTCTTCTCCCAGTATTTCTTCATTCTATCTGATCTCTTCCTTCTTTCCTCTTCTGATATTTGAATCGGTTTTCTGGTGTTTATCGCAACTTGGAACCTCTTACTTTTGTCTTTGGTCACGGTCTTTACCATTCTTTAACATCGGTAATCTGGAGTTCTCTCAAATCCTTTTCCACTTCCTTAAACCAGTTGGGCTTAGTCTTTTTTTATAAAAGAAGTCAAAGATTTTTTTTCTTAGTCTGTTAGGATTCATTCGGAATATGTGTCCATAGAAATCAATCCTTTTTTTCTCATGGTTTCCGAGAGTCTCTCGGACTTTGCGTAGAGGGCTTCGTTTCTGTAGAAAACTTGTTTGTTATTCTGGAATTTGGGACCCATGATCTTCCTCAAAATTTTCCTCTCTTTGATTTCCAATTTCTCCATTTGTCCTTTCCTCCCCATGACTAGTGTCTCTGCTGCATAGAGTGCTTCCGGCTTAATTACTGTGTTGTAATGTCTTATCTTTGTGTTCAAAGAGAAGTTTTTCTTATTGTGTTTTTGGTTTTCTGGAAGGCTAATTCCATTTTAGCAACATTTTATGACTCACTGTCAATTTTTTTTAAAAGATCTACTGCTGCGTTATCAATTTGGCCTCCCCTGTCCATTTCATCCGAAATATCTGCCATATTAGGCCAGTAATTGAGTCTCACTTTAATATGCTTGCCTAAAACTGTGTTATCGGTTTGGAAACGCTCGCTATCGTACGCCTATAATAATTCACTTAAGCAAAAAACTCTGAAACACCTAAACAACGCTATTGGGGACGCTGGACTACAGCCCAGGCGTGCCTGTGTAATGTGCGTTTAATATCTGCGTCGCACGATGGCCGCCCTGAGGCGTGCGGATGCCGCTCTTCATGCTTGAGCTGCTGCCCAACTTCGCGACAACTTCACAGTACTCAAACTCAGGGCAAAGGGATCACTGCACTTTGGTTTTTATATCCACAATTTACAAAAATAACTTATAAATTAAATCAAAACAAAGCCTTATGATCAGAAGAAACTTCTCTTATCATCGCATTTCTTACCGTAGTACCTTTCATACGGTTCATCTAATTTAAACAGGAGAGAATTTCTTGTCACAATTGCGATAATATTCCTTTATTGAAACGTTGCATAACAGCGAAAAATTTTCATCACTTAGTATGTTTTTCTCTTCTCCGCAGTACAAGCTCAATCTTCAGAATCCCCATCCACCTCCAGGTAAGTCGTTACACAGGTTCAAGAGAGACATCGCATTCGGGAGGACGAAGGTTCGAAACCCTGACGGGCCACTCAGTTTTCTGTGTTCCATGGTTTCCTCAAATAACTCCAGGCGAATGATTGGATGGTGGTTTTAATAAGTCATAGCCGAATTCCCTCCCATTGCTTGCCCCCAGTACTTTCCCGCCTCTAATGAACTAGACGTCGACAAAGCGTAAAGTCATAAAAGATAGTTCACGAGGATATAATTTCCATGTACGAGCTGCATCAGAATCTTTCTATGATTTGTAACCTTCTTTATAAGTAGGTTTTCATTTGCTTGATTACTTTTTCATCGTCCTTTTTTGTTTCTTTGTCATACAACAGTTTGTCTTGTGAAACATGTAAAACTAACGTTTGTAGGAATGTGAGATATGAATAGTTGATCTCCTTTGTTATTTAAGTGATATTATAGCTAGATTACGAGAGAAGTAATTGAAGAAAAGATTATGAATAACGATATCTGTGAACACAATTGTTCCGAGGTTTTTACATTATTATTACAAGACAGGCTATGAAAAAACCAGAAAAATTTGGTAGGAAATGTTTTTCTTTAGAATCTTATTTTATTATATTTCTTAAATTACTCATATAACCCATCTGTTCTGGGATTTGCTGATATACTATTCCGACAAGATCTTATGTGAAAGTAGAAAAGCGTAGACCCCCTTGAACCGTAAATAAAGAAACATCTCGGATCACGTTACAGATTCAAATCACGTAATACAAGAATAAATGATAAATCTAAACCTTGAACTTCAAATAGAAGTGTATGTGTCTAAAATGGCTTTACTGGAGTTCCCCTTTTAATATTTCATATATGGTTTAAATGTTTTGTATGTTTTTGAAAGTAATGATTAAACTATATCAATTAGTATTGAATACTTACGTTAAAAGCGAGTGATCTTAACGTGTCAGCAGAGTTTCAGTTTCTCTCGCAATCCAGGTCTCTCGTGGTATAACCGTAACCGGTAATTTTAGTGGGTGAAGTTTAGCTAGCTTACTTTGCATGAAACAAAGAAAAGTTTTCCAGATGTAAAAGTCTCCTTAAGTGTTCGTAAAAATTCTAGTGTATACTCAGTACTGTCTCTGCTACTGCAGACCGCTCCTTTCTTATTGATTGTGGTTACACTAAAATGGCTGCGGTTAGACTGATTATTAACTGTGCAATGGGTTGTAAATGATATAACCCACAAACTTCAAGTCAACCTATTTTCACCGATCTTCTCACCAACTTCCTTGATAATAATTCACACGCTTGCAAAATTGTCTGTGGTACCAGGATATGGCACTGAGTTACTCTTCTGAAGATGTTCATCTACCATACGGCCATTTGGTCTTTCGCCCAATCTGGCAACAGATTTCCTGCTTAATTTTTGCTTATTTTAAAATTTTACCACTCACTGCGTCTGTTTTAGTAAAACTTTGTGACTACTTATGATCAGCTGCCTTCAAACTTACTTCGTGACTACTCCTTAGTATGTCTCGCGACTTACTCCAGTCTCGAGACTCAGTAGCCGTCGTCTCACATTTTTAATGAGATGATGACAGCCTGTTAGTAAATACTTTAATTTGTTGCCATTGATATACATTTATTTGTATGTATGACGTTAGTTAAACTGTATTACTCAGTATACTGAAGAGCGGAAACATTATGACCACTGCTGACTGCGAGTAAATGCCGTCTGCGGGTACGTCATGCGTTAAGGAAATCATATAAGCGGAGCAGAGATGCATGGGAAGTGATTCTAGCGAAGATCCATGTGGCAAATTCGGATTTCCACTGATATAGGTGACTTTGACAAAGGGCAGTTTGTTATTGCCGGGCGTCTGGGAACGAACATTTTGGAAATGGTGATCCTTCTCGGCTGTTCGCGTGCTATTGTAATGAGTATCTATGGAAAGTGGTTGAAAGACGATGAAGGTGAGTTCCATGCCTCATCACAGAAGATGGTGTTCGGAGGCTTGGTCGCTCTGTAAATCAGGATAGGGGTCGATCTATGGCAGGTCTGATGGTAGAGTACAATGCTGGTGCAGGCACAAGTGTTTCGGAGCACACCGTTCAGCGCATATTGTTTTACATGCGGCTTGTGAGTGCATATCTCGACGCTTAGGAATGCTTGGAAGGGGGCTTTGGTGCCGTTATGCAGCGACCGGTGGCCGGGCAGGGTGAGATGAGATGTTTTGAGAATGGGAGACATTAATCAGGTTTGTAAAAGTTGCTATTGTAATGTTCTTGGTGTTTGATGACGCATAATTTTTACTGTGGTAGTCACGGAACAAAGAATGTCAACAGAAATTGTAATGTTACTATGCCGTCCTTCTCGGATGATGCGAATATGAAAAAATGTTAAATGCAAGAGCAAACAGCTTTAGCTGACACTGTAGGCTGCCAGTAGAGCTGCAGTAGAATATTCTTGGGCGTTCTGAGAACTATACCAACGAATAAGGTACAGTACCTTGCAATCATCGGTGAGTCATCGCATTGAATAGTAGAACAATGTTACCATTGCATGCTCTACAGCAGACGGCCGCTGCGTGTTCCCTTCTGGATTCAACGACATCGTCAATTAAAAACGCAGTTCATCAAAGGAGACGTGCTGCGTGGTCGGATGGATCACGGTTCTTTAACACCAGGTCGATGGTGATGTCAGGATACGCCGTCTTGCTGTTGAAACATGCACGGCACCAAGGACGCGGGCAGGTGGGGGCAGCATTATGCTATGGTGGATATTCACCTGGGTTTCTGTAGGACCTGTGTCAGGCACCATGAAAGTTGTGAAAATTATTGGGGGCCACCTAAATCACTTCATGATTCAGGTCGTCCACAATTTCAATGGCTTCCTCCAGAAGGATAACTGTCCTTGTCACAATGCTAGAACCGTGCTACAGGGATCTGAGGAGCATGATTGTGAACACACGTCGATGACTTGGCCACCAAATTCGCCTGATCTTAACGCGATAGAACAAATCTGGGATGTTCTCGGGTGCGAGCTATGCACCTACAAACCACCTACCTAATTTAATGAAATTCGTTTGACCTTAGTGATGCAAGACGGGTTTGCCTTTCCTTAAAAAGTATTCTCATACTTTTAATTTTGCAGCAAATTGAGTATTTAGGTTTTCGGAGGTTGACCGAACGGATGACAACTGAAACTGCCGAACCCGGCAGCGAACTGGTAGTGAGCTTGCTTCGCGTTGCAGGGGTCGCCGGTTTGAGTCCGGCCTAGGGGATTGGTGGTTGTAATTAAGTGTCGTGTCCGTCGTTTGTTTCCTTATCAGATAGAACATAATAAAAATGAAGGCGGTACGATAAGTACACATTAGAAAATCACGAATTCATTGAGCTGGCTGTATAGCTAACATGGTAAAATGTCATTTTAAATAAAAAAAATTCTTTGCACCTATGGTTAACGATGGAGTAAGATATATGAGAGGTGTTGCAGAGAAGAATTAATTAGTGAATTCAGCTTGTACATGAAAATATTCTTGTTATTAAAATGAATTTCTATGATTACTAAGTTAAGCAGTAATGCATTTTTTTTAATAAAAGAAGAGTTGTATTAATTCCACATAATATGTCGTTACTGTAGAAGTAATAAGATAAATCTCGTTCAGAATTTTCTTATATGTTTTTTTTTCTTATTCTCCCATTTGCTCGATAGTATCCGTGTTCCCATGTCCTCGATCTTTGATAACCGCTTCTTTCCATTGGCTGTGTAGACATCCGGTGAGAGATACATCTGTAAACCTACCAAAGACTAGTCGAATCCATACCACAGTAAATCACTGCTTAAGCAGGCTGTCGTAATGTTTTGGCTCTGTGCGGAGTGTAGTCTGCACAGCATAAGTAACCACTGCTGGTGTTGGCACTACTATAAAACGTAAAGTTGACTGCCCTGTCGCCTGTGGGCGTGGTTGTTGCAATAGCGAGAGTTGATTTTTGGCACCTGAATTGAGAGCACGAGCTAGGCACGTAGACTGTACGGCACGGTGTGATATGCAGAAAGTATCAAAATGTTTGTAAGTGATGCCAAAGAGTGAAGATGTACAAAAAAACAAAAAAAATGTGTTGCAAACCAGCTAATAGAAATAAAAACATATTTTTACAAGCCCTCATAGTTAAATTGTTTATAATAATTTGCTTTTTCAAGTGTCACAAATTACTATCGTAAAGCAGCATAGTTTTTATTTACTTTAGTAAAGGTGGAAACCACCCAAAAGTATTTTTTATCTGGTGCATTCAATATTCTTTAATAATAATATTATTCTATCAAAATAAAAATAGGGAAAATTATTCATCGAATTAATTAAAACACCCCTTACATCACCCATTCCTCATCCGCACCCGTCCGCGGCTGTTCCGACACTGACCAATCACGTTTCTGTGTCAAGGCCACAATCAACTTTCGAGATGACTTACACTTACTGGGCATTAAAACCTATTTTATAAGTCATCCTAAGAAAAAAGATAATTTCTACTGACTGATTAAAATGCGCTGAATAGTGAGGTCGTAGTAGGTTGAATGAAGAAACGGCTCATTTGCAGCAATATGTTTCTGATTTCAACTGCTGTATGCGATCCTGCAGCCCTCTACTTTGACGTAAACACCTGAAGCTTTCTCTTCCTGGAAGGCGAACTGTCATAGATTGCCGGCCTCGGTAGCGTAGGGGCTAGAGTGCTAGCTCCGGTTCGAATCCGGCCGCGGGCATGGATGTTAAGTGTTGTCTGTCTGTGTGAATGTCCTGTCCGTCCTGTGGCGTCCATACACTGAAAGCAATTATAATTACACTGAGCTGGCTGTATGGCCTCCGTTGCCAAATGCCAAAAAAAAAAAAAAAAAAAAAAAAAAAAAAAAAAAAAAAAAAAAAAAAACTGTCATAGACCTCACCTGACTATAATTACTCGTAAGCTGAACAGAATGCACACAGCACTCGATATCACTGTGATATGTGGTGCGTGCAAACATTTTGTGAATGAAATGTTTATATAGGAATTGTATGGTATAACACAAATCTTTCGCTAGCAATATATATATACAGAAAGCTGCTTATTGTACCAAAAATCGAACTATTTATTGCTATCTCTGCGATATATGGTTCTGCTACCTACTAATATTACGGTCAGTCGTTGCCGACGCCAACGAAACAGTTTCTTGATGTATATGTGATATGTGCTACTACTATCTGGCGGTAACGCGATCAATCCATTATTGATATCTCTGTGATATGTGGTGCTGCTGTCTACCGCTAACGCTATCATTCCTTAGCGACGACAGCGAATCCTAACGGCTTGATTCTGAACTTTCGCATACGCGTGACCTTCATAGTTAATACTTTCGTCATTTAACGGTCAAATTACGAAAAATTTAATTCTTAATTTATGATGTCATCAAAGCGAAGACATTAATCATTAAAATAATACCTCATTTATCGGTTTTGTTTGGGTATTAAGGGAGATAATGGCTAGTGACAAAAAAAAAACCTTCTAGAAATAATATGTATAATGATACCTGATGTAAAATTTAGTAAATTTAATAGCCTAATAAGGTTAATTTAGTCATTCGTAGGGGCGTTATTACACTACAACCTGTATCAGTGCCTTCAAACTAGAAAGAGTGGTAAAACAGTTAAGGCTTGAGCCCATTACGAACACGGCTATTTAAACTAGGCAGCGCAACCTCATTAGAGCAAGTGAAGCACATTATAACCAAACCGAGCGCGGGGTGCAGTTCATTACTTTGCCGAGGAAGGGAAGCGGCGGTGTAAAAGGGAAGAAATAAAGCGTGCAGTGGCGCCTCGCAACGTGGACCACCAGCTGCAACACGTGTCGCTGCCACGGCGGAGGCAGACAACCGCAGCTGAAAAGTCTGAAGACAATAGCACGCTCCAAGTGAAGTATGTACCGTAACTGTTTTCGTTACTCGTTATAACTCCATTTTTATTTATAATAGGAAATCAAATATCTACTTCCCCTTCACTAAAATGCCATTATTGAAAGGATAATAGCGCTCTAAAAGGAAGCAATAAATTGTGGGGATGAATTTTGCCTTAAGTTTAATCGATTAATCGTAAATGCTCTACACGTTCCAACAATGCTATATTTAATGGTTATAATACTTCAATGGTAATAATAAAACATGTAGTCTTGTATGTATATAAAAATAAACGTGTGTTTTACTATATTTCACATTTCAGCCAGCACTACCTAGCACAGAGCACTGGTCTTTGTGTGTGGAAGTAGTATGGAGCTTCCTGTCGTGCACAACGTTGGACGAATGTCTATAGCTGTGGGGATGTGGGAGATATGATGGTTAGAAGTGGTCGATGCAGGGCACTTTAGTATTTCCACCAAAGACATGTTTCTCTGTATATGTCACTCTGCTGCCACAACTACATAGCATAGACCATTGATGATTGTGTGTGGTAGTGGTATCGTGTCTCCTATGGTGTACTATGGTGGTTAGATGTCGGTAGATATGGGGGTGTGGGAGATATGGTGGTTGAAATTGGTCGACCTGTGGCACTTTCATATTTCTACCAAAAACGTGTGTGTCATGGTGTATCACTTTTAAGCCAAAACTATCTAGCGCAGATCACTGGCGATTGTGTATGGTAATAGCACAGAGTCGCTCGTCGATCATAACGTTGGCCGAATTTTGGTAACTGTTGTAGTGTGGGAGATATGGTGGTTGAAAGTGGCCGATCAAGGATATTTTCGTATTTCGACCAAAGACATGTGTGTCCGTATATTTTACTTTGCTGCCTGAACTACATTGCGCAGATGACTGGCGTTTTTGTGTGATAATAGCATCGAGTCTCCCAGTGTGCACTATGGTGGTTAGATGTCTGTAGCTTTCAACCCAAATTCTTTACAAACACGAACGAAGTCGTGGGTACCAGCTAGTTTACGAATATTACAATACGGAAGCAATATGTGATCAATATTTAAAATATAAATATCAGTGTTTTTCATTATTTACTTTTATGTAAGACATTTTGTTCGTTGACGAGCAATGAGAAAATCACACGAGAACAATAATGTACGTTTTTACGAGTAATTTTGTTTGTGGATTAGGTTTCGCGATGAATACTAATATTATATATAAAAAGTTCTTGGGTAACTAGCCGTGGTTTATCACAATCACTCCAGGCGAATGCCGAGATGCTTCCTTCATAAAGCCGAGCTTGAATTATTTCCCGTTCCTTTCTCCCCATCCCCTTTCCCGCCTCTAATTATCTCGACGTCGACGAGGCGTAAAGCCACAGTAAAAAAGTAGTATTTCCGAATATTTGAAATAAAGATGTTTCACATCGAACCCCAATTTGAGTCGACCGATGGTTGATGGTTACGATGTCCGAATGGGCATGAAAAAGTTCCCGGTTCAAATCCCGGTCTCGGCTAAAATTTTATATGGTCCTTAACCCATAATGACAAAACTTCCTTAGCACGTGTGAAGTTTTTAGAAACTCAGTCACCAAGTGACGAAGACCACACGAGATTGTAACTGTTTTCAATAGAGCGTGTTTATGAATCTGCCCTCAGTGCCGGCCCTTTTATGGAGTTCTAATTTAAGAAATATGTATAGCAAGATGGGAGTTAAGTAAATGTGGATTAGTATGTTTTTCGACTGATTAATTGTGAATTAGGATATTTTCACCGTGCAAATGAACATTGTTTTATGTAGAGAAACTATGTAAATGATATGGAATACAATCAAGGACAGTATTCTGTATGAAACATTAATTAAAACTTTGTAATTTTAAACGTTGAAATGTGTCACGATTTTTGGAGAACAATTCTCAACTGTTTGGACTGGTTTATGTTGATACTTTTATGTGTAAATGCTTATAAGCAGTATTAACTTTCATGGTAGCCTGTTTTCTAATAATAAGTGATTTTTTACTATTTATAATTATTTTTGTATGGATTTGATTGTTAACGCTCGAAAAACGACTGTCGTCACTTTTTATTGCCTACTCCATGTATCTGTAGAACCTGTTTAAGCCCGCGGCAATGGCGAGCAAGCAGCTGTGAGAAGTCAGTTGTTTTCGGAAATTTTGGTGTCGTTTGTGAGTTTAATCGCTGTAATATTTGTGTATTTGTGCTTTGGTATCTTTGGACGAGTCTATGCCTTATTCGCGTGTAATGTTACTATGGAGCTCACGGTGAAACAAATATGAAGTGAAATGTGATTCGTTGGTGTTTTAATTTCATGGAACTATTTAATCCATTCAAAAACAGTAGTAATTTTGTGGGAGGTAAAGTTGCCTGGTGACCAATGCAGGAACCTGTGAGTTGAAGAACAAGGTTATTAAAGGGAATCATCATTAATTGACGATAGGACGAATTGTTTAATTACCGAAAAGCGTATCGGCTCTGGTGTTCGTGGTTGTTGTATGGCACCTGTTGTGTGTGCGCAGATCTCTCCGACCCGTGCGCCTCCCTGGAGTGTGGGCCGTGGTCGCGCTGCGAGGTGGCGGCCGGCGGCGCTCCGTCCTGCCGCTGTCACCAGTGTCCCACCGCGTCTTCTGCAGACACTGTGTGCGGCTCCGACGGCCACGACTACGCCTCAGAGTGTGAACTGAGGGCCACAGCCTGCCGGCTCGCCGCCCACGACCTGGTCGTGCGCTACAAAGGACTCTGCGGTGAGTCGCTGCCTCAGTTTGCCCTACTGAACTGATAGTTCGCTTATTCCATATCGAGACTGGTTGTTCAACGGTTAATACTTGGTCCCTGCAGAACCTCGGTTCGATCCCTTGCTCCGCCATCCAGAATTAAATTTATCATAGTTTCCAGAAACGGTTGCAGGCGGGTACCAGAATGGTTCCTCCGTAGGAATGTGGATGATTTTTTTCTAGTTCAGTACTCCTAATACTCTCCAACTCTTAGATAACGATGTCTACGAACTTTATAACCTTAATGGAAATAACAACGGCATTTGAACCGTCTGATTTGATTCGTAAATCAAGATATCTTACAAAAATATTGGCTCAGTTATAGCTTGATTCAAGGGTAACATTATCAAGTAATAGAAACAGTAAATCTACATTCAGAAATTAGATAATTGAATATTGTTGTCTGAATTCATAATTTGGTGGAAAGTTTACTTTCTTCTTATATCCTTGCAATTTTAAGGTAATTGGTCTTATAAATATTAAGTTAGTAAGAGCTGATATCAGCCAAGTAAGATCGTTCAAATATCTTGGAGGTACGATCACCGAAGATTTAAGATGCCACCAAGAGATAAAACCTCCATTGCCGTAGCGAAGGAAGTATTAAATAGGAAAAGGAGGATACTAACTGGAAAAATAGACAAAACACTCAGGAAAAGACTCGCTTAATGTTTTGTATGGAGTGTGGCTCTTTATGGGGCGTAGACGTTGACACTGAGACTAGAGGATGAAAAGCGGTTAGAAGCGTTTGAGATGTGGATGTGGAGGACGATGGAGAGGATAAGCTGGGTGGATAAAATAAGTAATGTTGAAATGCTGGACAGGATTAGTGAAAGGAGAAAAATACTCCAAGTAATAAAAAAAAGAAAGAAGAACTGGTTGGGACACTTGTTGAGAGGGGAGTGCCTGATAATAGACGCCTTGGAAGATCTAGTTTGTGGGAGCAGAATAAGAGGAAGTAGGAGGTACAAAATTATAGACAACATCAAGGAAGACGGCAACTACATGGACCTTAAGAGAAAGGCCGAAGATAGAAGCAGCCAAGTGAACACCTGCCCGAGGGCAGAAAACTGATGATGAGGGTCTTAAAATTTCCAGGACCGTAGCCCAGCTTCATGGAGACGGTCCTCTCTGATACCCCAGGAGCAAGTGTCCCTAATTTGCCGGGAAGTGGCGGTGCGGTCCCCTACGGCACTGCGTTGGATGCGACGGTCTTGGCGTGCGTCCGTGAGTCGCTGCTGTCCGGACCCAGGTCGACGGGCACGTGCACCTTCCGCCGACCACTGGCGACAACATCGATGTTCTGTGGATACCTCGCGCCCCACATGTTGACCATTTCGGCGGTACGTCCACCCGGCCTCCCGCATGCCCACTATACGCCCTCGATCAAAGTCCGTTAGCTGCACATACGGTTCACGTACACACTGTCGCGGCATGCTACCAGTGTTAAAGACTGAGATGGAGCTCCATATGCCACGGCAAACTGGCTGACACTGACTGCGGCGGCACCCAACCGCTGCGCAGCTAGCGCCCTTCGACAGCCAACACTGCTGTTCCTGGTGTTTCCGCTGTGCCGTGCGTTTGATCATTGCTTGTACAGCCCTCTCGTAGTGTCCGGAGCAAGTATGGTGGGTATTACACACCGGCGTCAATGTGTTCTTATTTCAATTTCCAGGAGTGTAGTATTAGATAAATTAAATAAATAGACAATATATACTATATATCCACTATATTTTATATCTACATATAAAAGAGGACTGCATTCGGTTGAATTTAAAATTCATGAATGCAGATAGTTCATATATATAATTTGTGTTTTTTTTTCGAAGATGTCACATATGTTAATAATTTATTTTTAGAAGCGTTCTGGCAGCGTGAAGTTAAACGTTTTCTTGAAGGCTTCCTAGGTATTTTGAAAATCAAACTAACTTCAGTTGGCTAACTGGTACCTGAAATACGATGAGATGGTGTTAGAGTCGTTTCAGTGATACCAAATACAAAAATTGCTCTTTTTTTGTATAATCGCCTTTTTTTCAAAGAAGGCACATATACAATAATTGCTAGTCTTAAAGGTATAGGATAAAATTAACCAAAAATTTTCAGAGTAGACGGGTTGAAGTGAACTACACTTAATGGTTCCTTGAGGTTTATTACTATGTACACAAAACACTGGTAAACAATAACAAATGTGGTACAGTTAGCGGATGACCGTCGAGAAATTTAGCCTGGTCCTGATCCGGGGTAGAGAGAGACGGCTTCTACTTCTCGCGAACTTCCGGTGGTCTTCTGTAGTTGAAGCTGGTTCCGCGGTCAGGCCGGAACTGGCGGTGGAGCGGCCGGCTACGCTTATATAGGCGGCCTGGCGCAGGAATTCCGTTGTGTGGTAGTACGGCGACCTCTGTAAGAAATAGTCCCACTTAGCTTCTAGATGATTCGATTTGTTTTCCTGGTTTGTTTTGATGTCTCTGCGCCTGTTTGGAGTCGTATATGTATCCCGGCGTGCAGGCGCGTTGTGTGTGAGGTCTGCCTGGCAGGGGCCTTTACTGGCAGACTGAACATACCTCCCTCCCGGGGGGGGAGGGGGGGAAGCGATGTCTGCGACGTCTGCGAGGTCGTCTGCCGCGGCGCCCTGGAGCAGACTATGAAGGCTACCTCCAGGGGAGTACGGAGCTGTTCCCCTGGCGATGCGATGCCGACCTGCGTCGTGGTGCAGGTTGTGGTGGAGGTACTTGTGGAGCTAACGGCATCGGTTCGTCGGCGTCGATGGCCGGGGGCTGTACGGGGGGCGCTGAAGATGGTCCCCGCAGGTGGTCGAGAGGCTGCGGCTGAAGGGTGTCGGAGCGACCGACAGGTTGTGGCGTCGTTGGTGGCGCTGTAACTGTCCCTGAGCAACGGTTAGACGGCAGGAGTGGTGGAGGTGGCAGGGAAGGAGAGGAAGAAGTGGATGGCCGTGCCGTGGTGGAAGAGGACGGTGCCGTGGGGTAGCGGGGACGTAGTTGGTTTCGATGGCGTCGCACTATCCGGCCATCCAGGCTGACGTCGAACAGTTGGCGGCCCCGGGGCCGCTGGATGACCCCCGGAAGCCAACCGGCCCGGGAGCCAAACCCGCGGGCCCAGACTAGGGAGCCCGGGGTGAAACGGAATGGGCCCGAAGGTACCTGTACTTTGGGCGGGGGTAAGAGGAGATGGAGGAGAGTGCGAGGTTGGCGGCCATGTAGCAATTCCGCCGGGCTTTTGGCCCCCACTGGAGTGGTTCGATAGGAACTGAGGAAGAGTGTCAATGCCTCTTCGAGTTTGTGACTTGTGGTGTATTTGGTCATTTGGGTTTTGAATGTTCTGACTAGCCGTTCCGCCTCCCCGTTAGATTGGGGGTGGAAGGGCGGGGTGAGGAGGTGTTGGATATTGTTGGCGGTACAGAAGGATAGGAATTCCCGACTTCGAAATTGCGGTCCGTTATCTGTGACGATAGCGTATGGTAATCCTTCGATGGAAAAGATCTTCGTGAGGGCTGAAATGGTGACCTCTGTGGTGATTGTGGAGCAACGGACGACATATGGGAAGTGGGAAAAGGCATCCGTCACTAGGAGCCACTGGTGGCCTAGGAATGGGCCAGCGAAGTCGAGGTGAATGCGTTCCCAGGGTCCGGACGGTGCCGGCCAGGAAAGGAACTTTTGAGGGGGGCGGGGCAGTTGTTGGGCACAGATGGTACAGCGCCGCACCATCTTCGTGACATCCGTGGTAAGGCCGATCCAGAATACATGGCGTCTGGCAAGGGATTTGGTGCGGGCAATTCCCCAGTGTCCTTGGTGGAGAGTTTGGAGGATTGTCGGTTGTAGGGATCTCGGAACGACGACCCTCGGGGTGGAATTTGGTTCTGTGCGGAGGAGCACTCCCTCTACTACTGAGAGCTGGTGGCGGATGGAGTAGTAGAACTTGAGGTCTTGATGATGGCGTGGAGGGGAACGTGTTTGCCACCCGTGTTGGATGTGGTGTCGGATGACACGGAGGAGGGGGTCCTCCCCTGTGGCTGCCGCGACTTTTGAGGCCGTGACTGGAAATGTCTTCAGTGCTTCTTGTATGTCATCGTCGATCTGGAACACCAGAAGTTCCGACTTGTCGAAGGCAAGGTCTGGTCCCTGCGGTAGTCTGGATAAGGCGTCTGCATTGGCATGCCTGGAGGTGGTACGGAAATGCATGGTATATCTGAACTGGGACAGGAATAGTGCCCAACGCTGGATGCGGTGGGATGTTTTGGTAGGCAGACGTGTGGACGGATCAAATAGTGATAGGAGTGGCTTGTGGTCGGTAATGAGATGAAAAGAAATCCCATATAAAAGGGAATAGAATTTGGAGCAGGCAAAAACAATAGCTAGCGCCTCTTTCTCGATTTGAGAATATTTAAGCTGAGCAGCCGATAGGGCTTTGGAGATGTAGGCTACGGGGCGTTCCGTGCCATCTGGTAATTTATGAGACAGAACTGCCCCCACACCGTAATCGGATGCATCTGTGGCAAGTATCAAGGGGAGGTTTGGAGTGTATGGCATGAGGCATGCTGCGGACTTGAGCTGCTGTTTAAGGGTGTGGAATGCGGTCTCGCAAGCTGGGGTCCAACGGAACGGGACATTCTTGCGACAGAGGTGGTACAGGGGTGCTGCCACTTGTGCTGCTGAGGGTATAAATTTTCTGTAGTATGAAATTTTGCCTAAAAAAGATTTCAACTGATGTAGATCCTGAGGCCGAGGTAAGTTGGAAATAGCGTCCACATAGGAAAATGCTGGGGAGATGCCTTCCTGAGCGATGATGTGACCCAGGTAGGAAATGGATTGTTGAAAAAATTGACACTTGGAAAGGTTGCATTTTAATCCTGCTGCACGGAGGCGGAGGAAGAGTAGGCGGAGGTTGGTCATGTGTTCGGCAGCGGAGGGTCCCGTGACGACTATGTCGTCGAGATAGTTGATGCATCCCGGAATATCCTGGAGAAGTTGTTCGAGATACCGTTGAAAAATCGCTGGAGCACTGGCCAAGCCGAACATGAGCCGGTTGAGTTGGAAGAGGCCAGAGGGAGTGTTGATGACTGTGTATTGTCGGGACTGGATATCCAAAGGGATTTGAAGGTATGCTTCTGCCAGGTCAATTTTTGTAAAGTAGGTACCTCCTGCTAGTTTACGGAAGAGGTCGTCCGGTCTCGGAAGTGGATAGTCGTCTACCAGCAGATGCGGGTTGACGGTGGTCTTAAAGTCACCACAGAGACGTAAGCGGCGTCCTGGCTTCTGAACTATGACCAACGGCGTGGCCCAGGGGCTGAACCGCACCGGCTGGAGGATCCCTTCGTCTTGGAGACGTTGAAGTTCTTCCTGAAGTGGTTGTTGAAGCGCTACGGGTACCTGGCGTGCCCGGAAGTATCGAGGCCGTACGTCCGGCCGGAGTTGGAGTGATGCTTCGAAGTCCTTTGCACAGCCGACGCCTGGTGAGAACAGGTCCTGAAACTCGGTGCAAAGGGCGTCCACTTCAGGAAAAGGAACATGCTGAGATACGAGGTGTATGTTATCCTCAATTGAAAATCCGAATAAGCGGAAAGCGTCCAGTCCAAATAAGTCTGCTGTGAGAGAACTGTTAACTACTAAAAAGGGGACTGAACGATGTACAGACTTATACATGACGTTTGCTGTGAACTGTCCCAGGAGTGCTATTTCCTGTTTGTTGTATGTCAGGAGGCGCTTGGGGGCCGGCGAGAGGGGGGGCGAGCCAATTTGCACATAAGTAGTATAATTAAGCAATGAGACTGCTGCTCCTGTGTCGACTTGTAGGCGCAGGGGCTTGCCATTGACCGTAACGTCAATAAAAAGTTTGGATGCTGTGGAAGTGTCTACCTGATTGATATCCATAGGTGCGCCGCTCAACCTGTCTTGGTAAGACCCTGGGCGGCGAGAGCCGGGATTGGCATTGGTGGTGTTGGTGCGGCAGACGGACGCCAGGTGTCCTTCCTTGCCGCAACGTGAGCATTCAGCCCAACGATCCGGACAATTTTCCCTCTCATGTGCTGAATAACAGGCGGGGCAGGAGGGTAGGCGGAGCGGGCTGCGGCGTCGGCGCTGCGGGATCCGCTGCTGCTGCCGAGACTTGGTGCCCCTGCCGGAACGGGCCGGTTCGATGTCCTTCTGAGGAAGCGGTCCCCGGTTGTGGTGTCGGGAGGAGCGCGACTGGGAGCTCTGGATGGCGGCGACGTCCTGTGTGTCCTCTACGTCGGTTCGGATTGCGGCCACATCCGCCCAGGACTCCAGGCGGCGATCTGCGGCCGTAGATATTTCGAATTTGTAGGCAAGTTCGATGACCTGCTCCAGGGATGGGTCCTCTAACTTGAGGGCGTCATGCCGGAGTGCGGCATCTGGTGCAGCCTGTATGATGTGATCACGCACCATGTCGTCGGCGTAGGATTCGTGGGAACAACGAGTTTGAAACTTACATTTTCTGCTAAGGCCTTGGAGTTCGGCCGCCCACTGGCGATACGTCTGATCGGGCTTCTTCCGGCATTGATAGAATTCGACGCGGGCCGCGACGACATGGTACCGGCGTCTGTAGTATGCATTCAGTGTCGTACAGATGGTCGTGAAGGTGAGGGTGTCGGGGTCTTGTGGCTGAAGTTTGGTGAGCAAGACATACATCTTTGATTGGTTCCAGGAAAGGAAATATGCACGCTGGTCTTCTTCTTTGGATATGTGATGAATTGCGAAGTGTTGTTTTATGCGCTTCTCGTAGGTCTCCCATTCTTCGACGTCGTCGTTGAATGCTGGGAACGGAGGCGGGGCCGTGGGTTGGCGGAGATTCCTGACTTCCGCAATCAGTTGTCTCTGAGATTCGAAGAACTGATGTAGAAGTCCTTGGAGGAACTGTTGCCATTCCGTAGGTGCTGCTGGCGTAGCCATGATGGTCGAGAGTTCTTATCCCAACCTTGTCGCCACTGAAGTGAACTACACTTAATGGTTCCTTGAGGTTTATTACTATGTACACAAAACACTGGTAAACAATAACAAATGTGGTACAGTTAGCGGATGACCGTCGAGAAATTTAGCCTGGTCCTGATCCGGGGTAGAGAGAGACGGCTTCTACTTCTCGCGAACTTCCGGTGGTCTTCTGTAGTTGAAGCTGGTTCCGCGGTCAGGCCGGAACTGGCGACGGAGCGGCCGGCTACGCTTATATAGGCGGCCTGGCGCAGGAATTCCGTTGTGTGGTAGTACGGCGACCTCTGTAAGAAATAGTCCCACTTAGCTTCTAGATGATTCGATTTGTTTTCCTGGTTTGTTTTGATGTCTCTGCGCCTGTTTGGAGTCGTATATGTATCCCGGCGTGCAGGCGCGTTGTGTGTGAGGTCTGCCTGGCAGGGGCCTTTACTGGCAGACTGAACACGGGTTGTCATTTTTCAGTTCATACTTCTGAAGATTAACTGAAAAACATTTTCTTCCCTCCAATAAACCCCTATAATTATTTTAAAGTCTACGATTTTTTAATATTTTACTTTGTAGCCGTATCTGGGGGAGTAAGAACTAAAGTACTGTAAAATTTCAGATTCCTGAGTTAAAGTATTCAGAAGCAATGATACAGTGACTGACGGACATAAAGATGGACTAATGGGTCCACTGTCGTTCGGCCTTTCACTCAGAATGTATTGAACACTAACATTAAGATACATTCACATGGTCGTTCATGAAATGTGTCATTTCTAGAGCTCTTAAAGAACAGTTCAAAAATTTCAGTTTTCTTGGTTTACTTGCCTGCTTAGTGTCACGTAAATTCTTAAAACCCATACATTAACAACAAAAAACTAGCCAACACCGTTTATTGGGAATACAAACGAAGATATCCATTGCAATCCAAAACCCAGACAAGATCTATAAACTTTTTTTCAGTTTCAGCATTGAGTCACGACTCTGAATAAAGCATACTTCAAAAGGATTTCTCAAGAGACAAAAACTGATCATATGAACCTGGGAGATGAAAATGTGCATTTGATATTGTGTAGTTCGCTATAATGTACCCACCTCACTGCTTCTTAATTCTCAGTCATTTTCATTCATTATATATCGTAACTAAAGATTGACTGCATTCAAGGTTATTAATTTATTCATAAATCACTGAGTAATTTCCAGATAGTTTTGCAATCGCAAATAATTATTGCTTTTTATTAAGCTGCGCACTGTGATCTCTCAAATCTACACCGTACAAAGTCCCTATATAATTTGTCGTATACTTTAGAATATCCTTTAACACGGCAAGATAATTTGTCGGTGTTTATAACTGCTGTTTTGGAAGAAAGCCAGCAGTTATCTTATAACGTGTTTAGATTCATTGCATCATCACATTTATGTAATATCGTAGTGAGAGTGACTTTAGATAGAGAGAGAGTAAAAATAGATTCACACTATTTTATGTCGTCAGAACACGGCACATGGTTTCATGAAAATATTACATACACATCATAAGAACAATGGTCTAGCACTGAGAGCTTCTAATGTTTTTGGTGTGGTATAAGCAGCCTTTACCATAAAGGGATCTTGGATTGTGTTTTGTCTTCGTACGGATGGTGCTACCAATACAACCTTCATGAATACCACTGTTTTCAACTTCTCTGGCATATGGAGAGATATACAGGTTCCAAAAGATGATATACGTCTTACACCTCCCAAAAGGCTAGGTTTTTGTTTCCGCGATGTTAATTTCAATGCTTCTACCCTTTGCTCGAGGTGGGCCGTGGTAACTAAGGTAATTGACACTTAAGCTTTGCCTTTCCCGCCTATAATGGCTTCCATAATGCTCCTTCAGTTACCTTCAGAGTAAAATATTTCTTATTAATCAAAACATGCTCAGCCTCACACTCATGATAGCCAATAAGATTCCTTAACTAATTTCCTATTAACTACTTAATTCTAAATCTTACAGTTCCTAATTATGCGCACTTTTATTACCTTCCCTTATTTCACCGCGCCAAGTGTGTGGTCATGCCTCATCGCTCATGAGTAGATTTCTTGAATGGCAAAAGGAAGGGTGTCTGCTGATTATTGTGGGTGGTTGTTGGCCGTGGTTCGCGTGATCTGTCTCAGTTTCCGGACACCGATAAATTACCGACAGCTTGGTGTAGCTGCAGCCGAACTTGCCCCGGCCAACGCCATCTTGCTGAAAAACAAGCAAACTTTTAATGAACTCCGCTGCCATTAGGTGGCATTAAGTGGACGTTAGTTGCAGCATGTGGTTCCCGAAGAACACCTTGAGGATAAATACCAGCTCCCTCCTTCACACCGCGGAAACATATACCTGCCGGTTAGTACGAAATCTTGAGACCTTCATGGAATAATTTAAATCGTATCTGAGTTGCTTTTTGAAACATACCACTGGTTGATAACTAAATGAACAACATATTGTACTGTATTCGCATAGAGTTCTTAATGATTAATTTTAGAATCAGAAAAACTTGTCAAGGTTTATTTATACAATCATTCTATAGCCAATGAGGTCTTTCGAAACAAATTTGTTAAACTATTAACATCCAGAATTTAAACATCGGCCATTGCATTAGCAAAGCGTAAAACTCGATTAAAAATTAAGCAACAAATATAAATTGTTGTTGTTTATAACATAATAGTTATGAAGCTTAAAGCAAACATTTGTTTATTTACATGATATTCATAAATGTTGTAACTATTATTTATAACTGTATTTATACTAGAGAATATCGTAAAAATTCCCTAATTTTCAGACATGTTAAGGATGTTGAACGTATGGCTGAAATTAATGATTAAAAAACTGATTTAGAAAACCCAAACCGATAACCACATGGTGTTAGACGGATTCATAGAAATAGGATCAATATTATTCTAAATTTTTCTAGAAAATGTAGACAGAACTATATGTAGGCAGCAACCAGTCAACACAAATATTATCAACTTGAAATTGCTTCAAAGGGCTTAATTAGAAGACTTTCATGATTGAAGTCAAGGAAAGAAACAGTATGCATTGTGAAAACTTAGTTCATATCATGATACTAGCTGGTGCCCACGACTTCGTTCGCGTTTGTAAAGAATTTTAATTGATAGCTGTCGACATGTAAACACCACAGTGGATGATGGGAGACTCGAGGCTAATACCACACACGAACATCAGTGATCTACGCTGGGTATTTATGGCAGCAAAGTGAAATATAGGGACACACATATCTTAGGTCGAAATATGGAAAAGCCCTCCGCCGACCAATTTCAACCATCACATCTCCCACAAAGCTAACGACATGACCCTACCATAGTGCACGTTGGTAGACTTGAAGTTAATGCCAATCACCAGTGGACTGCGCTAGGTAGTTTTGGCTGTGAAGTGAAATATAACGACACACATGTCTATTTTTATATCAGGCCCATCACTTTCTACCACCATATCTACTACAACTCCACAGCCACCGACATGCAATCGCTATAGTGCACGATGCAAGACTCCAGTGGTCTGCGCTTGGTAGTTCTGGCTGTAATGTGAAATATGGGAACACACAGGTTTTTGGTAGAAATAGGAAAATGTCTTACGTCTTTCAGTCACTATATCTCCCACATCCCCATAGCTACCGACATCTAACCGCCATAGTGCATGATGGGTGACTTGATGCTACTGACACACAAACACCAGTGGTTTGCTACATAGTTGTGGCAGCAAAGTGAAATATACGGACACATATGCCTTTGATCGAAATATGCTCTTAAACCACTATATCTCCCACATCCCCACAGTTACTGAAATTCGGCGAACGTTTTGCACGATGTTACCACCACACACAAACATCAGTGATCTTCTGTGGATACTTTTGGCTAAAAATTGATACATAAGGATACACACGTCTTTGATCGAAATCAAAAGTGTCCCAGGTCAACCACTTTCAACCACCGTATCTCCCACACCCCCATACCTACCGTCATCTAACCACCAAAGTGCACGATGGAAGACTGGATGCTACTACCACGCACAAACACCAATGGTCTACGCAACGTAGTTGCGGCAGGAAAGAGAAGTATATGGACACACATGTCTATGGTCGAAATATGAAAAAGTCCTACATCGATCAACATTAACCGCCATATCTCCCACACCCTCAAAACTAACGGCATTCGGCCAACGTTGTGCACGGCAAGAAACTCCATGCTACTTCCACACACAAACACCAGTGATCTGTGCTAGGTAGTGGCGGCTGAAAAGTGAAGTATAGGGAAACACACGTATCTTTTTATATCTATATATAAGGTAAGATATGCATGGTCGTTATATGATATTTCCCTTCCCTAAAACTTAATTTCGTGTAATAATAATGCAAAACTGTATCACTGTGACAGGAAAACTGATGTCAGAATGATCATGAAAGATACGTAACCAGTTCTATGTTACCTCTTCTCATTGCTAAAATAAATACGTCAATAACTACCTTTAATTTAATCTCAATTGCAATGGAGCACACACTCTTCGGTGGTAATGTCGCTACGAAACCATCTTCTCATGAAATGATTTTTCAACACGCTCTTACTTCTGGGCTTTACGAATACTAACTTTAAACTCTAGTGCTTTATGTAAATTGTTCATCATTTCCCTCAATAATTTATTTCAATTACTTACCTACAATAGAAAATTATCCGACTCTCTTTCGGCTGAAACCACGAGCGAGCTTATTGCCGTAATCATTTCTCCCCTTCCACATATAAATCCTAATCCTTCTACCAATATTCCTCCATGCATCATGATAGTTCCTTTTTGTTAATAGTTCCTTAGAAATACCAAGGAAGCTCATCCAGTACTATGTACAGGAAACCGATGTAGATTAAACAGCCTTGAACAATCCAAACACTCCCCAGTAAGAGAAGAATTTTGAAATCTGTCTAATGTTCGCTGCGCAGCTGAGGTTACTATCAAACGTTGTGCCAAGATATTTAAAGCTAAGATCTCTAACAAGGAATACATGTCCTACCTTAAAGTCATAGAAATTTTTTATATTTTTTCTGTTTAATCAACATCAATTTCCTGTACATAGCACTGGATGTGAAGTTGTGACCTCCGCTGTACTTCCTTCATATTTCTAAGGAACTATTAAAAAAAAGTTCTAACTCAAAAGGAACAATAATTGTAGCCTTAAAGTTTAGGGAGAGATAAAATATACTGTGCTGAATCATTCATAGCAAATACCTAAAACTTCTCCCAAATACGTCACTTTCTGAGTAATGTATGTAGTGGCAAAAAGTATAAAGCGATATGGCGATATGGCTATTATATTGCGAAATGCTTACCTGGTAATGTGGTAAGTCTTAAGAAACGTTATATTGTATTATAATCCTTTATATTAGACAAAATAGTGTTAACAACGGTCGTTTGTCTCTAAATAAAGCCCCAAATATTCCTGCGGATCCTTTCAAAGTTTCTATTTATTAATTCACTGGAAACTGGCCATGATTAACTAGTAAAAATTATAATTTACTTAAGGAAAACCTCAATAGCGAATTGCAGCTTAATTAAAGAAATGGACCTTTCGTATTACTGATTATGGTGAAATGCAACATCTTACCGGTCGCCGGTAGTGTGTAGACCATTGCACAGTGGTTTTTAAGTTTTATGGGGGCATCATTTTATCTGCACACAAGATGTTGCCCAGCTGAGCGCAAATCGCGCCCCTTCCTCTACCTGACGTGTTACACGAGATATGACGCCCAGATCGCTCGTCCTGCCACATATGAGCTAATGGATTGGTTTTAATTAGCATGCAGATTGGCTGAAAGCGTAATCACGAGCATTGTTATCGCAAAGCGCCAATCCTAATTTGCACGTTCAATTAACGTTCCCTTAGACTGTTTCATCCTGAGATGCTAATGTGGATGTTGCTATAAACGATCTGATTAATTGATATTTCTGATGTGCATAAAGCAACGGAAACTGTGATGAAATCACAAAGCATTTTTAACTAGTTATCAACAGGTAGTGTATTTCACGCATTGACAGTGCGAACTATGATAATAATTGCTTCTTATCGGATCTCTGTTACGTGCAGAAACTACTTATTCTATTTACGTTATCCAATATGACCCTTAGTTTTCAAAATGATATTAATTTTTCGGATAATATCATCAGATATGCAATAAAAGCATTCTAATAGTCTTGCTATTTAAACATTTGCACTTCTTATACATAACATAATTTATTTTGATGAATGCACTTGAACACAGTTCACGGTTGTAGTCATCATACAATTTACAAAATCTTTTATAATCGCCAGCAATTAGTACGGTATAAATCACCAACGATTTCATTGAAATTACTACTGCTCCAAAAACATAGTCGCCGATTTCTGCGGTGCTCTGCAGGAGTACATGATCACTCCGGTGAAATATTAGTTATAAAACTAAAATAAGAGATTAATATAACGTGGTAGATTATAGTTTCTTGATAATTTATAAGCTACCACACTAAGGGATATTGTTTATTGTCTCCTGCAAACAAACATTTTATCATCTGTAATAATAATTCATGCATGTTTACACATGAAACATAAAATAGTCAACAGTTCTAGTAACTGCTATTAAATGAGTTGTGTAACATCTGTGCGACTCCCGAAATAATTTAGCAACCCTATTGAAAGTATCACTTATTTATAATATGTGAAATACAGTTGACAATTAACACATAATAATTCCTCATTAAAACAAGAGTGCCTTAACCAAAGTTTGAACAATTCTCACTACCCATTTGAAAATAACAATTAATTTGTCAGTGGCATATAATTTGTAGTTTCTGGCATGGTTGCAAAAATTTCTCGTTTGGTCACCATTGCCCTTTTTTTCGTATTTACCAAGAAAGCAAGCTGCAGCACTAATTGCAAGAGGAGTCAATTCGGGTAGAGATTGATGATTGGTTTAGATGTGTGGCTGAAATGATGCAGTCGGAAACGAATTTTCAGTAAAATCTTAGATACAAGCTTAAACTGTATCAGCAGAATATAGTATTAACAGTAAACGTATAATTTACTACGTAGTTAATTTTTAATTTCAGTTACCAAAGCAGTAATTAATGTAACATATCTTCACGTTTTAATACGTATTGTGGGTCATATTGTCGGGGAAGAAATCTCCACAATATGGCTACCCTGAAGACAATGTGGATACTCCAACAATAGATAATAGTGACTAAGAAAACCAGATGCATAACAGGTCTTATGAACCAAATTTCCCGTAATTATGCCATCAGGTGGTAAAAAAAGATTTCAGACGGTGATGAAATGGATGACCTGAAAATGATCTTCCACGTTATATCGGATACACGTGATGGGGGGGCATCATGAAAGTAGATACACATTATAAGCGCAGCAAATTTTTCAAACTATGAAGACTTAAACGCACTAAGTTTGCACTAGGAGACAAACACATTGTAGGCCTGTATAAAAGCGGTGACCACAACAATTTTTTCTAAAAAAAAAAAGTAACTTTACTTCTCCATACATTTTTTCATTCCAAAACGAAATTTAAAAAAAAAATCAGAACCAAACATTGCTAGGAAAATATATTGTAAGTATCTTTTTGGCTATATTTAAGTCGTTATACCTAACGTAATCCTAAATACGCCGTGTACTAGCGTTTTCTTGTTATTCTGTTTGCAAACTGAATACGTCACTCGTGGGTCAAGGGACCTCCAGCAAAATTTAACTTAAAGGTAACTGAAAATTGGTTAAAATCTTCAACCGCCAGGAATCGCTACTCTTAAAGTGCAACTGAAGCACCTTAGTAAAAATAAGCGAGTTAAACAAAAACTTCAAACTAAATTAATGTAATAAAATCTTTAAGAAAAATGAATATATTAAAAAGCACAACGATGTACTATTTTAACCTTCTTTACGACACAATAAGTCTGAGCTTCAGTACGAAATGAAAATGCAAAAAGGGTACCAGGGTTTGCCAATTAAATTTATAATAATTTAATACTAATCTCTGCATTTATAAATCTGTTGCGGGTTTTGTTTGTTTGTCTGTAGTGGCATCATCCAGAAAATACGTAACAGATTTTAATGCAGTTGTCACGGTTTGGTAGCTTATGGGCTAGCTTAAGATCTCCGGCATGTCTTAAGAATCTACATGAACTATCTCCAGAGCAAGAAATGATAAGTGCTATCAACATCACAAGATACGCGCCAAAGATTGCACACTATATCAAAGATTAACAATTCAGCAAGCTTAAACATTCGTAAAATATTATGCAAGGATTTTTTGTAGCACTATTCATGGTTGTGGCATTAATTTCTCTTTTTTTCTATTAAACTTGTATTTTTCGTGATAGCTGACTTTATATTTTGCCTTTTGGATTCAGTAAATGATCTAGTAGAGTTTTTTCTATCTGTATTGTGTGTATGAAGATTGTTACAATTTCAAATTCTGCCATCAATGTGCGGGAAAAACATACAGGTTCGGTTGTGATGCTGTGAAATTTTCGCCTCAAAATTACACGTTCGACGAAGAGAACAATACAAACCACGTTACTGAAAGAATTACACAATACGCCGACAGATGGTGAGCAATGCTTCACGAATTCCCCCCCACCCTCCCCCCTATTTTTACATGTCTAACTTGAGCGGATATTTAGCCAGGAATAAACAATTATAATTTGCCGGAAACAATAGTCCATGAGATAGTGACTTCAGACGAAAACGTGTAGGGGTGATAAACAGCTGTTTGACAGCAGTGCAGGAAGAAGGTGTCAATGTTTTGTTCGTAACAGTTGACTATGCCATGACGGTATTCTCAGGCCGTTCAGTGGATGCGTATTAGCGCGAAAAATGCTCGCGCGGTCGCGCCTTTACACGCGCGAACAGATCGCTCCAGTCTAAACAAAGGGAATGTAATGTGACTCCGTCTATTTTAAGCACTTGAATCGAGCGAACATACGACAGGGTGAAGAGATCCGAAATTGTTTGGATTTGGTCGCGCGAACGCGCGCTTCACGCGATGGATACTCAGAATGTCAAGGCGCCGACAGACCTTTCTTGAGCTCCAACAATCACGGAAACAATACTAATCGATCAAAAACAATTAAAACTTACATTAAATTACTTTTAATCATTAGGAACTGTTTTTAAATGAGAATAGAAATTACATAGCAGCATATTTACGAAACTAAACACTTCTAAAAAATTCAAAATTTCATTCAAAACATTATGGCCCACATAACATTTTTAATTATGGTCCTCTATTATTCCACGCATTCTCTTGTTTTTAATACATTCACAACAGTGATTCAGTTCATATCAACGATTTTAATCCATCAAAACACAACACGTCCATGGAATAATTATAAAATTTGCAATCAATTTCTTCGCTTCTCTCTCAAACACAGATTCAATTTATTATGCGGATAATAATTAGTGGCTACTAATATTTAACACGTAACAGTGCGTATAGTACTATATATTAAGTTTATGTTTGCTGTCCTATTGACAAAATTACAAAAGTACTTAACATATTGCATAGTATTACGAACAATATACCGTCAATTTATAAAGATTATTTACGGCATAGTTCACTTAGTTTATATAAGGACACTAGTTTTTTCTAATTTAGCTGGAAATTGTTTCAGCCGCCCTTTAGAATAACTAAGTTGACCGTGTCGCCAATGATAGAATGTCAGAATGGAAATTTTGCCGATTTAGGGCCTAAACAAAGAAATTTCTTAATTAAAACGTAAGTAAATATGTATTAAGCAATTATTGCTCTATTTTCTTTGGTTATATTCACTGACATCAAGAAGAGATGGAATAGGTTGCGGGGTACAACAGAGTCACGTGACTCTGCTTTCGCGCGAATACAGGCGTAATCGGGCGAAAATGTTTCGAGAGAATACACGTCCACTGGACGGCTAGCCTTAGAAGTAATCTGCTTGAATCTCCTCCTTTATAGAGCAATTCAGTTAGCATTGGATGGGTATTAACCATTACAGTTAGTCAAACCCTTCTCTTTTCGGAGGGAAAGCTCTTCCACGTTAGTCCAGCTGACCCTCGCGTCTTTGACCGCCTTTGCAGCGGCGGTGGCTCCTGTGCCGGGTTAGTATACGATTCCGATTTCGGTTTTCCATGATTTTCCGAAATCACCCTATGCTAATGCCGGGATGGTTCCTTTAAAACGCCACAGCCGAATTTCTTCCCTACCCACTTCCTTTCGGGTGGAGAGGCAATCTGATGCCCATAGCACTCAGTGATACTGTGGGCTTACGCCGGGTATATCACCGGGTTTGTCTGGTGTTCGGTGGAGCTCTCCAACTTGGCCAATAACTAGATTGCATATAAAATCTAGCTTCTTAAATCGACCCACATGTAAAAGAGAATAATTTGTTGGCGTGCACAGCAATCACCTTGGTGACTGTCAGAAACGTGTTCCTAAACAACTTTTCAGGTTTACACACATCAAAAAGTCACAACTAATGTTACCGCACTCGGTGATCCATTTTCTTGGCTATATGTCCACTACCCTCTGCCATGTTTTATCGCGTTCATAACACCCTCCGTCCTTAAAAGATGTGTTATTTGTAAGCTAATTGTATGTGAATGTTTGTTGGTCCTGTCGTAAATTGCTATTTGAGTCAAGTTTCAAGTATCCAGCCATGTATAGCTGTAAATCCGACAGTTCTTTTGTCACCACTACATTCTCCGTCTCAGTTTTTCATCGATAAATATTTCTGGATACAAATGGAAAAATTACAAGTATTATAATGTGACTATTACAGCCGACAAATAGGTGTTGCATACACTATGCGATTTGAGCTTGAGAACCTTGGCATAGAAAGAAAAACGAAATCAGTTTTGCTATATTTTAAGGAACCATCTATGTTTAAACCAAACTTTTATTAAACGTAGTCCCTTAAAATCTAGAAACCAGCTCACATGATTCGAATTAATTTGTGTCAATCAACATTACAGTAAAGTTTCTTTGTTGAATATTTACATTAAAAGCTGTGAAATTATTGGCAAAGGAGCCAGTGTCACTACATGTAATAATATAATAATTCCGTGGGGTCGTATTGATCTGGTGACAGGGTTTCTACTGGATGCGTAATCCACCAGTATCGTTGCCACCTTAACCTAACCCGGCAGTCCTGCCGGGTACAGGGGGCCAACAGTTTAACGTGGAATCTGAACCACGGAAGCTTTCTGGTGTACTTCACATTACACAGTAAGCTGTGCCAGTTGTGAAGGTCGGGTTAAGCGCCTTTAGAAATCACCGCTGAGACAGGGATTCGAACCGGGGACCTCTTGATCTCCAGTCAGACGCATTAACCACTGAGCCACCAGGCCGCTACACTGTATGTAATACTTAGCTTAGACATAAAGGTGTCTCCAAAAATACTGTTTACAAACTTTGGGGCGTTGGGTTGTTCATACCGAATCAATGAAAAAGTTCATATAAACCTATGTCTGAAAATCATTCAATTTTGACCTATTGAAGGAGTAACAGTTTACAATAAAGGATTATCTGTTGGACATTGTCTTGCTTATTAGGAAGTTGTTTAATTGTCCACAAAGTAAAAAATTCGTAACAAATGCTCAAAATAGCCTCCGCCTTCGTTGTATCATGGATTGTCGCACCCTTTCAGATACTTTCGGGTGGTGTCGAATGTTTACGCATGCGTCCATGACACATTGATGCAGTGTGTCTGGGTGTTGAATGTATGTTGCATACACTAATTGTTTCACATGCCACCGCAGATAAAAATCAAAAGGACTGGGGTCAGGGGAACGTGCAGGTCATGGGATTGGTTCCCCCCTACCTATCCATTTATCATGATAGGTATCAGCTAGAGCATGTCGAGCACTGTTACGAAAATGTGCTGTGGCGCTACCATGCATAAACAACACGTCTCCTTTTATTCGCATGGACACATCCTGTAGCAAGACTGCAAGAATGTTCTGAATTAAATGCTATGGATTTAATAGACAGTCATGTATAACTCCGTTCCATGGACTGATCTTAAACTGATGCTGATGTCTGGGTGGAATTGTATCACAAGGATTTTTATACTTCCACAAATATAGTTGTGAAAATTCCTTTTACTGTCTCTTACAAATATTTCCTTAACTGTAAAAAAGACTGAAGAGATAACTAACGGACTGGCAGTTTGTACAACAAACCATCGGCAAAAGTCCTAGCGTGTTGCCTGATTGGCAGGTGAACCACCACCACTCTTTGAAAACGATACAAATACATGAATTGCTCGTGAAGTACACTGCATGCTGTACTCAAAGATGTACCACATGCTAGGGCCACCTGTTGTGTGCTAATGCCTGAATCTTCTTCAACAGCCTGTAGAATGTGTTGTTTCTTGTCCGGCGTATGAGAGACTCCTGGTATCCCTTGTTTGTGGCACTACGGACCCTGTGTCAGCAACGCAACGATAAACAGCATCACAGGTTCGATAACATTGCTACGATAGGTCTGATAAAAACGTGCAACTTTGCGTCCACAACCATTCGTGCACCGTATGCAAAAATCATATATGACTATCACGAAATGTATATTCGTCATGGTTAAACGGAAAACTACTACACAAGTGGAACAAACGGTGAATGCAGATTAATAACAGGTATAAATAAATATTCATGGCAACAGATTGGCAATGAGTGTGTAAGCAAACGTATAGATTGTATTATAACGAAATTACAGGTCACAAACTTACATTGTTGAGCAATACCTCAAAACACGGTATACGTTCACTTTCATCAATAACTTAGAAACGAAGGATTTTGTAACACATGTTTATGTGAGCAACCGGCTCCCAAAGATTGTTAAAGTATTTTTGCTATCCCCTGCATCCACATTCTCAGTGAAGGACAGGGAAACCAGCGATCAACTTCATATACATGTAGTTCCACTTTGATCATGATAGGGGCAGCCAATTCAAATCTGAAGTTCTGTTTGTACTTTTACGTACTTACAATGACGAGTTTCCTCACATAGTAGGCCTCATTTCTCACCCTTGGCTATAATAAAATCAAAATTTCAACTAGATTATCGTAATAAACCGGCTAGATTCTATTTTTCAACAGATAATTAGAAATATGTTAAAAAAAGATTTGAGAAAATGTATTTGGACGAAAAAACTAATATAAAACACAACTATGACATTTCGAAACATATACCCTTTTATTCCGAGTCATAAGTGCTCTCTGGAACGTACAATATGAGATGTTATAAGGAGCATATATATATATGATCTGTATTTAATTTTGTATCTGAGGTATTTTGTTTAGTTGATGTGATTAAATATTGTCAGTGCCAGAGCCAAGCAGCTGTGAGGGGAGGCAACAGAAATTCTCATAAGGAAGAGCTGGTCCGTGGTTGGCCTCCTCTCGAAAGCGAGAAGGAATGCTAGCTTACGAAGGGGCAGTAACAGTTGGACTGTCATTGAGTGCGGCGTACATAACGCATGTACTGTGGTCGAAATTGCTGCACATAATTGTTGATTTCTGTCATGCAAAGAGAATAAAACGGAATATATATAAGTACCAGTAACAGATTTACGCTGGTAATATTACAAGCAAACGTTGAAATTTATATCCTGCAATGGCTCATTACCAAAATTTTAAAATTTATGTGCCACACTAATAAGGGCAACAAAATTAACAGCAACCAAACCTCCCTCACAGGCTATTTGAAATAACGACAGATCAACTTTCTGATGCCGAGGTAATTAAAATGAATTCAGAGCTGTGTCTCCAACAGTAATTCCTTACCTCAACAGTGAAGTAATTGCATAAAATACTACTTGCTTATCGCGTATTGTTGTACGCTGCAGACCCGTGCTCCGAAGCAGAGTGCGAGCGTGGAGCGGTGTGCCAGCTGGACGCGGAGCGCCGTCCGGAGTGCCGCTGTGCAGACACCTACTCCTCGGCCGCCACTAACTTATCGTGTGTTGTTCGTGCAGACCCGTGCTCCGAAGCAGAGTGCGAGCGTGGAGTGGTGTGCCAGCTGGACGCAGAGCGCCGCGCGGAGTGCCGCTGTGCAGACACCTGCTCCTCGGCCGCCACTAACTTATCGTGTATTGTTGTTCGCTGCAGACCCGTGCTCTCAAGCAGAGTGCGAGCGTGGAGCGGTGTGCCAGCTGGACGCAGAGCGCCGCCCGGAGTGCCGCTGTGCAGACACCTACTCCTCGGCCGCCACTAACTTATCGTGTGTTGTTCGTGCAGACCCGTGCTCCGAAGCAGAGTGCGAGCGTGGAGCGGTGTGCCAGCTGGACGCAGAGCGCCGCCCGGAGTGCCGCTGTGCAGACACCTGCTCCTCGGCCGCCACTAACTTATCGTGTGTTGTTCGTGCAGACCCGTGCTCCGAAGCAGAGTGCGAGCGTGGAGCGGTGTGCCAGCTGGACGCAGAGCGCCGCCCGGAGTGCCGCTGTGCAGACACCTGCTCCTCAGCCGCCATTAACTTATCGTGTATTGTTGTTCGCTGCAGACCCGTGCTCCGAAGCAGAGTGCGAGCGTGGAGCGGTGTGCCAGCTGGACGCAGAGCGCCGCCCGGAGTGCCGCTGTGCAGACACCTACTCCTCGGCCGCCACTAACTTATCGTGTGTTGTTCGTGCAGACCCGTGCTCCGAAGCAGAGTGCGAGCGTGGAGCGGTGTGCCAGCTGGACGCAGAGCGCCGCCCGGAGTGCCGCTGTGCAGACACCTACTCCTCGGCCGCCACTAACTTATCGTGTGTTGTTCGTGCAGACCCGTGCTCCGAAGCAGAGTGCGAGCGTGGAGCGGTGTGCCAGCTGGACGCAGAGCGCCATCCGGAGTGCCGCTGTGCAGACACCTGCTCCTCGGCCAGCACTAACTTATCGTGTATTGTTTTTGCAGACCCGTGCTCCGAAGCAGAGTGCGAGCGTGGAGCGGTGTGCCAGCTGGACGCAGAGCGCCGTCCGGAGTGCCGCTGTGCAGACACCTGCTCCTCGGCCGCCACTGTGCCCGTGTGTGCCAGCGACGGCCATTCGTACCGCAGCGAGTGCCACATGCGGCGGCAGGCCTGCCTCGAAGGCTCCCACCTCAGAATCATCTACCGGGGGGAGTGCAGCTCAGGTCAGTGTCTCAAGACAAGATCTGGCCGTCAGATTTCAACTGTGCTGGAGAATAAACGCGACAAATTATTTAATCAATGTCCTGATACAATATCTGATCAATATATTCATATGTCAGCTAAATTTCTCTATTACTTTTAGAAGATTATTGCTTGCTCTGTATGAAAACTTTATCCTTAATTTTTCATCTGCCGCGCTTTTCTTAATTCAATATTATTCTTGCTTTATAACGCAGTTTTTGATATTTAGTTGCTCTCCACTTTCTTTGCATGTTGTTAATGTTAGTTACCTCAGCAAGATGCTAAATGTTTTACATTTTTACGAGATTTACTTCGCTAACAAAAATTTCTTTCACGTTACTTTTTTTACTCTTACATTGCTTAGCTTTCTTCCGATTACCTGTAGTCATATAAGTTAATCATTCTAATTTCCTGTTTAAATTATTAGCTTTATTATGGCCAATAATGTGAATATGTCACGCACGTCATACACATTCACTGATTAATCGGAGAAAAACTGCAATATATTACCAAACATTCTTTATTTGAAATTTTCGGCTTCTAGATTATTTTTGTAAACTAGTACAATATTTAGTTTGTGCCCTTTCAGCAAGTTAAAAAGTGTTTTACAAACGAAATTCTCAAAGCAAAAAAATGGTGTAATAGATATTTTGTACTAAGGGTATACATCTGTCATTCACTCAGAAAAGGATATGCGCTCAGTAACTTTATAGACAATGATGTGGCCATTTCGTCAACGTAGGTTCAGGGACCAAATCCAAAGACACACAGATAGTTTGATAGCATTTTCGTAGATTAGCATTGGCATAGTTGTTAGCATCTAATGTGAATTTACAGTGCGTCCTGTATATCACGGTGGCTGTGAAATTATTGCCAACAAATGGGAGGTATGCTTAGCTCATATAGTATTTCCAAGTGTTCTTGAAAACAGTCTCCTCAGATCTGCACTCTTTCACACAAAAACCTTCTTCGAATAGCCAGACCAATTACATTTGTGAAAGCAGCATTAATTTCATGGATTTTTAAGTTTCTAAGAGACAACTAGGATAGCTTTTCAATAGATAGAAACAGTAGAGGGCTTAATTAATAAGGAACTTGCAGTTATTAACCCATACTGGCACTTAAATGAATCTGCCTTGATGATGTTAGCGTACCATTGTGCTTGAGCCAGACTGCAGTATCCTGGATGAACGTATGGCAGGGGTACAGTAAGCGTGGCGTGCCGACAGGTAGCAACCCGTGCGCGGACGTGCGGTGCGGGCCAGGCGCGCGCTGCCTCATCGACAAGTCTGGGGTGTCGCGCTGCGAGTGCCCGGGGCCCTGCCCGGCCGTGCTGCGACCCGTCTGCGCCTCCGACGGCGTCTCCTACGACAGCGCGTGCCACCTGGCGCGCGCCGCCTGCCTGCTGGGCGCGCCGCCGCCCCGCCTGCTGCGCGCCGGACGCTGCGGCGCCGCCGACGACGACCGGCCCGACCGCTGCCCCGCCTGCCGCCACGACGGGTTCGCGCTGGAGCCCGTCTGCGGCAGCGACGGCGTCTCCTACGGCAGCGAGTGCGAGCTGCGCAGGGCGGCCTGCGCGCTAGGGGCAGACATTCAGTTGCTCCACCATGGAGCGTGCGGTGAGTAACTACGATTGTATTTATTTACTTAATCGTTTTTTTACAGATTTATAATAGCAGTGCCTCGAATCAATTAAATACCACCAGTAATACGAAGGTTATAAACAGCTGGTTTGGTATACTTTTTGCTGTTTGATTCCAAGTTTTAAAATATTTGCTACAAATATGTGTATAAATTTCTAGATGTGCAACTTCCCTAAAGCCTAACATTGAACCATATACATCTTTTTACTAGTTATATATAGTCGTATAACGTAGAAAAATAATTTAAAAGAAGTATTTATTGTTAGTTTATTCTTATATAAAGAAGCAACTCACGTTAAACATAGATTATCATTTTTTCGGTCACTACAGAGTTAAATTAAATTTTTGAAATTGTATTTCTATCTAATAATATACTTCGAGAATTTTCACGAATTATTATTTAAATTTGGATTCAGTTTACACCATTATGATATGAGATTATATATATTATTTATTTATTTATTATTTATTCGTTGAGACCAACTACGACTGCGTTAAGCCTTTGTGCATTTGGCAGCGAGTTTCATCTATATATATATATATATATTAAAAAACATATTCTCTTAAATTAAAAGTCTTTGGTTTCAGGAAATCTAATTCATGCTTGATAAAATATGAGTCTTTATTGCAACTACTCTCTTAGACGGTCAGCGTTAGTCTTCGTCCTTTGTTACTACAAACGGCCTTCTTTTAAGCCAAGACACAGAACATAGTACATTGATTTGATGGTTGATAACTATGCTTATCTTCAAAGTGACAACTCCGTTTCCACTTCACTTTTTACGGTTTAGTAAACAGGACGTGGAATAAAATTCGCATATAATATACTTGTTAAACAATTATTTGGTGGCGCCAGTGAGACATTAAATAAGTATAAATACGGTTAGAAACATTTTTTTACATTCCTTTGTCGATTTTTATACTGCTGTTGTGTCTTGGCAGTATCGGTAGCAACAACAAGTGTAAAAATGATAACATAGAAAGAGTAATTAATTCTTTCATGTCTTTTAGAAAAAACAGAACATCAAAAAATATGAAATTTTCATGTGAAGATGTTCATGTTGCTTGTACTGTGCTGCAAGATTCCCATGACACGAAGGAGAAACGTTAAATTCGTGTGTCCCAATAGCAGCAGTGTCTTCTCGTATACAGTGTACATTTCATCTGGGAACAAATGATGAGAATCATTTGCGTTGTATATGATTAAGTAAATAATGGCTTGAATTTTGAAACAAATTCTACGTTTCTGACTATCCTAAGACCAACCACATTTTATAGCTTTAGAAATCTCAAATGTATACTACTTAAATAAATGTACAGTTCCGCGTTATAATTCTGTATTCACAAAGCCGATGATTCAGGCTGCACTTTAAATATTCTGTCCCTGTTTTGTTTAGAATGGGTAGTGGGAATTGTGACACCTCTTTACTTGCCCGCAGACGGATGTGAAGGCCTGCCGTGCAGTCACCATGCAGAGTGCCGGGTGGACGAGACGGGAGAGCCCAATTGCCAGTGTCCCGGGCCCTGCCAGCACGTGAGTAACCAGAAGCTTGGTATTCATGCCATACGGAAAATGCATGATTTAATAACTGCAAACTCTACACCTGTATTTTGTGCTCTACTACAGATTTTACTGCCTGTAAGTTTTAACAATGCTTATCCTGAAGCGTTCATTTTAGCGCCAGACAAGTTCGTGTATATTCTACTGCTTCAATACGAAATGTTGCTTATCACGTGTTAACAGAAATTAATATTAATTTTAAAATTATTTAATTTAAACCCACCATTTCGACCATCTGCTTTAACCCGCCGTTGGATTCGACAAGATAACAAACGCCCTTGGTGCATTTTTTTTAACTGCTTTACGCAGTGGCGTAGCTAGGTCAACAAGGGCCCCGGTGCAAAAAAATTATTTTGGGCCCTCAGGCCAAACGGGCGACCTTTTTCTTGCTTTGTGTGCTGGTAGGGGCCCCTTGAACTGAGGATGGGGGGCCCTTGAATTGTTCTTTAGGGGCCCCTGAGCAGTGGTTGGGGCCCCCCCTGAGCAGCGAGGGCCCTTAGTGAGGGGCTACTGTTTTCTCAGGGGCCCCTTAGACGACGGTAGAGCTAAAAAAAAAAAAAAGGTCGCCAGTTTGCCGTGAAGGCTCGTGGGCCCTCTAAACTGCGCTTGAGGGCCCCTAGAGGTGCGCTTAGGGGCCCCTTGAGGTATGCTTGGGAGCCCCCTGAGCGTGAGGGCCCCGGTGCACTGCACCGCCTAGCCCCATAGTAGCTACGCCCCTGGCTTTACGTCTCTTTTTAACATCGAGGTCTTTAGAGACGGGAAAGGATGGGGGGCAAGGATGGGGGGCAAGGATGGGGGCAAGGAATGGGAAGGAATTCGGCCATGGCCTTTTGAAGGAAGCATCCCGGCATTTGCCTGGAGTAATTTGGGTAAACCATGGAAAACCCAAATCTGGATGCCCGGACGGGGATTCGAACCGCCGTCCTCCCGAATGCGAGGCGAGAACGCTAACCGTTACACAGCCCCGCTCGGTCTCTTGGTGCAAATCTCTGGTCTGACGTATCACCTGTGCTGATTAAAGCTTGCGAAGTTCCACAGTACCAGCTAGTCAAATGGTGGAGCAGTCCCAAATGAAAATTTAAATAGTGCACAAATAGATTAATACTTATCGGATGGACCATTGTTTACAATGTTCATACACCCACCGCTTTACGTACGTTCCTCCACTAACTTAAAAGTAAGCGGTGAAGATAAAGGGGAAACCTTTCCGTTATTCATTCAAAATGATGCTACTGCGGAAAGTACTTATGTACCAAATAGGTTTCAAAGTCACGTTAATTTGATATGTCACAAAAAAATATAGGACAGATTCACATTATTATCATTAACATTATCAGCCAGTTCAATCATCTACTGATGTGGCCTCTTAAAGTCATGATTTCAGTAAAGCTTAAGCAGTTTCCTCCAGGTTGAACGACCTTGGGCGATCCTCTGCCAGTTAACTCCTTTTTCCCATGGATCTGGTGGTCTTCCTCTCGGTCTGTGTTGATCTCTTGCGTTCCACTCTAACGCTGTTTTTGTCCATCTCTGGTCTTTTCTCTGCGCAACATGGCTGACCCATTGGCTCT